>CM055122.1:295184737-296384737 GCA_029206835.1 Rana muscosa | reverse complement strand
AATCCCACCGGAGGATGTGTTCACTTTTACTGCCGAGAAGAGGCAATATAGATTGTGGGTGATTACAAACAGCGCTACTTGAACAATGTGCTTGATATATACAATCACACTGTCCATTGAGGCATGGAAGTACAATAGAAAGGCAATCAAAGCAGCAAGCACTGCTGCAACAATACAATTTGAAATCCATTTGAAAGGCAAACTGTACCAGCTGAAAGTTCTAAGGGTGAATGGCTTTAAAACTCATTATCAATATTGCGCTATATCCCAAGACACTGACATGTTTATCCAGACGGGATTCTCTTCTCTTTTTTTTTTGCCGAAAACGTCAGGAAAAATCTATTTACTTAAGTCGGCATTTCCCCATTCGTACTCTTTATGTAGAGTTTCATATTCATCAATATTCCATTTAAGAATAACATGCTACAGTATTTATCTTCTTACATGGTCAGCGAGCATGGCCGGTATCAGTGCGAAAGCTCTGTCGTCAGAGTATTGGATTTGTGACGCTTGTCATTAGGCCTTTGTGTAGTACACGTTGGTGCCTTTGTTTATTAATTTCACACCGCTTTTGTTTGCCAGTATGATTAGGCGCTCATCCGTGGCACGCTGTGCTTTTAAGAATCCCTTTTTTTTAATGGTGAATTTCTTTTCTTGAAAGCCATCATGGTAAATGAACTTCATGCACTTAATATACTGACATGTATGAAACTTTTAAATGCTTAGATCATTATTGGTTGTACAAATGCAAGAGAACTGGTGATGTGCAGCAGTGGGGATGCTTAGTGGAGGAATGCTAAAATGTATTTTAATGATTTTTTTTTAATTGAAAAGGATTAAAAATTTTACTAAAATTTATCTTATTGATTTTTTTTTTTATTGAAAACGATTAAAATTTACATAATATTTTTTTCATAGATTTTTTTTCAATTTAAAAGGATTACAAATATATGTAGTGCAACCCTCATATGGGACCACTGGTAATAGCTGGTTCTTCCCTAATAGTACAGAGGCTGCGCACCAGTCCATGCACTCTGGCTCCAATAACTTTGTCTAGGGGATGTCTTTTATTTAAATGTATTGCTTGAAGAACTTTAAACTCGGGATACACTCATACCATTTTTTTAACAACGAGTATGAGTACCGATACTTTTTTTCTAAGTACTCGCCAATACCAATTACCTATACGTATCACCTAGGAAGAGTAGGTAGAGGGGTGATTTAGAAGGTGGGGGGAGTTAGGGAGTTGGGTGAGGACAGGGTGGGGGGAGGGAGTGGGGGGGTAAGTGAGGACAGGGTGGGGGGAGTAAGGGAGTAAGTGAGGACAGGGTGGGGGGGAGTAGGGGGGTAAGTGAGGACAGGGTAGTTGAGGGTGGGGTGGCTTCTCATACAGGTGGATCCTCTGGAGCTGGGAGCCTAGGACCAGCTGAGCATTGCTGATATTTCTAGTCTTGCTCCTTCCTCCTGGGCAACTGGGGCTAGGGGGAACTCAGTGGGGGGGGGGGCAGAGGTAGAGTGGTCAGGGACTCCAAAATTCTGTGCATCAATTAACTAATCCCCCACTGTGCAGCTATTTTCATTTATTTTAAACGTCTCCAGTCCCCTATGTTGAGTGGATGCCTAGGGACAGAAAGCAGGCTATTTAACCACTTTCAGGTTTGGGCAGGTTAATATGCGGCAGTGCCCCAGTGTACTGATATAGAAGAGGCCGGCCTTCACTGTAATTGTGTGGAGCGCTGCTGCGGATTTATCTGCCTAAACCCGAAAGCGGTTAAATAGTCTGCTTTCTGTCCCTGGCGCCCACCGAACATAGAGGACCCAGAGATTTTTTTTTTAAAATTGCTGCACAGTGGAGGATTAGCTAGCTCATTGGTACACAGAATCCCCCACCCACTCTACCTCCGAACCCCCCCACTCAGTTTGCAGAGCCATGCCAGCACAGAAGGACTGGAGGCTGGTGTGGTATGAGTGGTGGGAGGGGGATGGGGGCAGAATTGACAGCTGACAGGAGGGGAGGAGGAGGCAGGAAGGGAAATCCCATGGACGTAAAGCTGAAATGTCATTGGTTGTTAAGGACGCGGTGGCCCCGCTCCAGAGGAGTTCCCATTACATCATGTATGAACTGAACAACATGTTTCCAGTAGCCCTCTACAGGACCTCCACATCTGAATGAAATTAGCGGGCGTCCTGCGACACTTTGGACACAGAGGACTTGATTCCCCACAATAAGGAGCTGATCTAATTGGAGATGTAAGTAGCTATGATGTGATAAGCATACCTGTGATAGTCCTGATAGTTTTTACTGCTATCCTAGGCCCTGTTAGACAGCAGTAACAGAAACTCTCTAACATTTGTAGCGCCCTGCTCCTATTGAGTAGGCGCTATGTTTAAATTTAAGTTATCTGAGCTGTAGTTTGGCTCAGAATGATTGTGTTAAATTGCTGGTTTCTGTTCCAGTCCAGCTGTGCTGCGCATTTTCCACTTGACTGTAGGTGTCGCGGTCACCACAGGTCAAGGTTGGAAATGCAGCAGGCTGGGTGTATTGAGTATTCTTTACCCAGAAGCAGCCCAGTGGGAGTGGTTCCCCCCCACTGTGCATTCTGGGAGAGGGTACTTAAGGGACAGACACCGTTTTCTGGGTCTCTCCGACCTGATGGCCCTCCTGGCCTAAGGTGTGTCGAAGCAGCTGTTCTGCCTCGGGGCCTGCTGCCCCGAGGCTTCGTTACTGATAGTAGGCCCAGGAGTTTCTGGGGTCTACTGGTCCAGGGGTGGTCCTGTGCTGTCTTGCCTGCGGGAAGAAGCCCAGCAATTGGAGAAACCAGGGGAGGACTTTTCTCAGAGAGGACCGAGCAAAAGGGCTGGTATCTCAAGAAGAGCCTGGAAACTCAATTGGGGGACACATCCCGGCCCATCTACCTCACAGTGTTGCCGGCTTGGCTGAAAGAAACTGGTACTGTGTGACTGTACTTAGACTTTGCAAAAGTTCTGGATTATACAATCCTGTGGCAGGGGATTGAGCAGAGACTATGTCTATTCTTCAAGTCTGTGACAGTGACTATGTGTATTCTTCAAGTCTGTTGCAGAGACTTTTGACCGAGCACCGCACCGGCTGCTAGGTCAGTGAGAGAGGCCTATCCGGTGATTGCTAGATCCAGGGTGGAAACTGTTTGTCCTCTGGATCAAAAGAAGTCCCCGTGATCCACAAATAGAAGGTACCTGAATCTCCCCTGATCCTCCATCCCTCTAACTGACTTTGTTTAATAAAACTATTGGAAAAGAGTATATGTGTTGGTGCTGACATCTGTGAACAACTCTTCAATGGGACCACTATGATGGACACGGTGGAACAGTAAGGTAACGGCAAAGACCCAAAATTAAACCAGCAGCTCCTGCGAGGGTAGTGCTACACATTTTATACAGTATATGAAAGGGCTGTCCTAACACAGCACACGTTACCTCGCAAAGTAACGAACTTCAACGTGCATGGTCTTAATGCACCATAAAAGTGTGAACCCAGTCTTGAAGCGGTAGTAAACCACCAAAATAAAAAGTCTAAACCATAATGTGTTAGTAAGCACCACATACTAGCACCCTATGACACACTTTAGATAAAATAGAAAAAGAGAAGCCGCGCTACAAAGTCCCAATCATTCAATGAATGGTATATTAAAGTGGTTGTAAACCCTTACAGACCACTTTTACCTACAGGTAAGGCTAGATTAAGGCTTACCGGTAGGTGCAAGAAATATCTCCTAAACCTACACAGTTTAGGAGATATTTGCCAAAGACAGGCACCTATGTCTACAGCGCATGCGCCGTAAACAACGGTGCACTGGCGCACTGAGCGTGCCGTTCCTAATGGCGATCGTGCCGTTAGTGGCGGCTCATGCGCGGGAGTGACTTTGTCGCGGAACCAGCCAGTCACGATACCCGAAAGTCACTCCGGGAGAGATGAGAGAGAAAAACAGGAAGCGCCACCTAAGTGTAATAGGTTGATTACAATTTATTTATGCACAAGTAATGCACTTACAAAAGGTGGATTAAAAACAGGCCCATCTGTGACTCTCGGTGCAGTCCAGTGTCCCGGGCAAATCGTCCACGAGTAGGCAGAAGTCTGAAAACGGCAGCCGTTAGTCCTGTGGCCACCAGGAAGTCGGCCAGGGCCGGCGTGGAACGCAGGGGAATGACGTCACCGGAAACGGAAGAGCATCGAGGGAGAAAAGGCTGAAGAGACAAGGCTACGCGCTTGGAGCATCGGCTCCTTCTACTGGCTCCTTCTACAGTAGAAGGAGCCAATGCTCTGAGCGCGTAGCCTTGTCTCTTCAGCCTTTTCTTGTAATTGTAGTTTACAATTGTAAATGTATTTGTAATCAACCTATTACACTTTGGTGGCGCTTCCTGTTTATCTCTCTCTCCTGCCTGCAGAGTCGGTTTTCTCTGAGGACAGCTGCCGCCCACCACATCCCCCTCAGAACTGTCACCTTCTATTATGGACTGATTTATTTTGTTTTCACTTGTGCCCTGCAATACATTTTTAGATATATGTACATCAGTGATTGCGCTTACAGTTTCCTACTCCGTGAGAGATGGCGGCGACGGAGGAGGGGAACGAGGACCGCTGCGGGGGCTTTGATCTCAGGTAAGTAATTCATAATGAGCTAGTATGCTATGCATACTAGCTCATTATGCCTTTGTCTTGCAGGGTGTTTTTTTTTTTCCAGAGGGTTTACTTCCTCTTTAATAGTCCATATTGGAGAAATGAATCCTCTTCTTAATGGCACCACAGTGACTTCAAACAAAAAAGAGTGCCCAACCACCATAAAAAATACCTGCTTACCAGATGACAAGTATAAAGTGCATGTGGCTATAACCCAGCCAAATGATGACCAGATACGAAACCCTGGTAATACAGGCTGGAGGGCTGCAGATCTCCCCCTGTCACCGTCTATAGAGTGAGCATAGCAGATGACCCAGAAAGACTGACCATAGTGTAATACAGTCTAATAGGTTTAATAAAAAATAATTAATGCACTTACATCAATAAGTTGAAAGTTTAGCATATTAAAATCGAAGCCGGCCAGCAAAAAACAATTGGGAGCTCGTTCTCCTAGTAAAGCAGCGTGGTTATGTCAGTACGTACCCTCCTCCAGACGCGTTTCGTCATACGTGACGTTGTCAATGGAGAACACACTTGACACACTTACCTGCACACGGAGCCCTCCAGTGCAGCGCTGTCACCGCTCCCCTGGTACTTCCATCTTCACCCAGTCTTGCGCGCCGGAGCTCCGGCCGTGGCACGGCGCTCTGCATTCAACAGCATAGTGAATGCTCTGAATGTAGAGCGTCACTGCACATGTGCGGGTGATGTCATCAGCTATTGCCGATGTTCATATCTCCTAAACGGTGAAAGTTTAGGAGATACTCATCATACCTACAGGTAAGCTTGATTGTAAGCATACCTGTAGGTAAATTAAGTGGATGTTGTGATTTTAGCACGGTCACAACATGCTGCATGATTGACTTTGACTAACTCAATAGAGTGATCCCCCCCCCCCTATAATTTATTTTCTTGATGCTGAGCTGGCCACACATTAGATACTCACCCACATAGAGGATCCAGCGTTGCCCTGCTTAGATCTTCCATGTTTATCTGTGATGTAATCGAGAGGCTCTTGCGGGTTATAGCGCAGCCTACCAATGATGCACCGCTAGACCTGTCCCCCTCCTCCGTTAGTTAATAGGTTGATGTACGGGGCTCCTGGTCCTCCTGGGATATGCAGGACACATATCTCAGGAGGCACCAGGGCACTGACGTCATTCACCTAGGCGACGAAGAATGGGGGGGGGCAGACCGGAACTAAATTAGAAAAGAAAATGGTAAACAATTGAAAACAAGAAGAAGACGATATATGGGCAGCAGAGGGATGCAAAGGAGACAGGTCACCAGAATGGGTGAAGATTTCATGCACGTTATTTACCTGTAAAAGCCTCCCTCATCCATAAGCCCTAAGACTGCTGCTAGGCACTGCCATCTTGTATGTGATGTCAGCAGCCCAAGCTCCAGCTGTTGTGAAACTACAAGTCCCATGAGGCATTGCAAGGCTGACAGTTACAAGCATGACTCCCTCAGGCAGAGGCATGATGGGACTTGTAGCACCGCAACAGTTGGAGGGCCGCCAATTTGAGACCGCTGCTCTATAGTTGCATTTTTCAACCATTTTTCAGGCCTGACACCCTTTAAAATTATGCAGAATCTCAATTTCACCCCAGTCTAAGATGTAAAAAAAATTAAATGTGAACTTATAGGAAAACAGCATGAATCACTTCTGGTTGTAAACCTCAGATGTGAAATATGAACAAAGCATATCCCTCTATAGTATGTACTTGTCTCAATCCAGAGCACTAAATGTAATTTCTGTCTGCTATCCTATTCCTCTGCTATCAGCACGAATCACTTCTGCCAAATTTTCCTGACACCAAGAGTAAAAATGGTGACAGGGGATGGACCTCAGGCTGATTGACAGCCTCAATTCTGTTCCTGTGTGAAGGGGGAGGGGGGTGTTCCATCCAATCACCTCTCAGAGCTCTCCTCACTAATCTCTGCAGATTGTAACTTGAGCTTTCCACCCTCTTTTTTTGACAGCTCAGACAAGCTTAATAAATGTGGCACTTTGAACAGATGTAGAGTAGAGAAAAGATAAACAGGTACAAATGATGTAGGAGGATTTGTTTCACCTATGTATCACCCAGTGGCGGTGTCTCCATAAGGGGCACATGGGCACCACCCCCTCTCTCCTGGCACCGCTCTATCACCATAGATAGATTCATGCATTGCATGAATCTATCTATGGTCGCCACTGCCACCCCCTATTCAGGTGCCCGACCCCTTTTCGGGCGCCGGACACATGAATTACAGTGGCGGGGTATTTTTTGGAAGCACCTGATTAGAGCCGTAGGCTCTAATAGGCGTCCACAAAGGTGAACAGTGGGCGCCATGCTGGGCGCTCGTTGTTCACTCAGCGTTGTGTTAGGAAAGCAAATGAATATTCACTTTCCTAACACTGAACCGCCTCTCAGCCAATCAGGTGCTGATTGGCTGAAATGTCAGGAGCTGTGATTGGACGCCTGATAGAGAGGACCGAAGAAGACATTGAGGACGTGCAGGACACCGCCGCTGACCCTCTGTAAGACAGGTAAGTGGCGGGCAGCATTTGATAGGTCACAATAGCGGCAATTTATGGGCACACTGGTAACATTTGATGGGGCACAGTAGCGGCAATTGATGGGCACAATGGCAGCATTTGATGGGGCACAGTAGCGGCAATTGATGGGCACACTGGCGGCAATTGATGGGCACAGTAGCGGCAATTGATGGGCACACTGGCAACAATTGGTGGGTACAGTAGCTGCGTTTGATGGCACAGTGGCGACAATTTATGGGTACAGTGGCTGCGTTTATTGGATCAGTGGCAGCATTTGATGGGAACAGTGGCTGTGTTTGATGGGCACATTGGCTGTTTTTGATGGGCACAGTGGCTGCGTTTGATGGACACAGTAGCTGTGTTTTATGGCACAGTAGCTGCGTTTGATGGGCACAGTGGCTGCAATTGATGTTTTTTTTTTCAGTTTGTTTGCGCCCCCCCCCCCCAAATTTTGAACACCAGCCGCCACTGGTATCACCTGAGGATAGTCCCTTTACTGGGTATATAGAGGGGTTTACAACCAGGCTGCTAAAAATGTAATTGGTGTCTTGCTGTTGGCATTGCCAAGTGGCCGTGGTCCTGGAACTTTGCAGGCACTATCAAATAGAAGGTCATGCAGCTACAGCTCAAGGAATCCCTAAAAGTCTCTAAAGCAGTGGTTCTCAACTCCTGTCCTCAGGCCCCACTGATGCAGAGTACACACGATCGGTTTTCTCGTCGGTCAAAAGATCGGCGAGAAAACCGAGGAGAAAACCGAGTACCGGCTCGGTCACTTTTCCCCGTGTACACACGGACGGTTTTGCCGACATGTTTTCTCTTGGTCGGGAAAAATGGCCGTGTGTTTGCTCCACCGCAGTGTTTCCCCATAGGAAAACTGCGGTGAAAAAACCGCCGCGATTCGCGGCGAGAAAAAATAGTACAGGTTCTAATTTTTCCCACCGTGATTCTCTGCGGTCGGGAAAACTGCCAAGGAGCATAAACACGGCCGGTTTTCTCGACCAAGAGAAAACATGACGCTTTTCCCGACGAGAAAACCGGCCGTGTGTACGCGGCATAACAGGCCAGATTTTATGTATTACCTTGGGGAGATGCAGACTAGAATACTGCAATCACTGAGCATCAAATTATATCACCTGTGATGTATTTCAGTTATCTTGCATCTTGTTAGTGGGTCCTGAGGACAGGAGTTGAGAACAACTACTCTAAAGGAACCCTATGGTTCAACAAAACACTGGTTGAGAATGGCTGCATTAGAGTCACCCCTCTACACAGAGGCGTAACTAGAATCTTCAGAGCAACGGTACAAGAAACCATGAAGGCCCCCCCCCCCCCCTACGGGCATTGCTAGGTCTACAAAAGATCTCGGGCTAGAGCCCATAGCTGTGTGGCAAGCAAGTAAAGAAAGTCATACGCTTGGGCGGGTATACACATGTATACAATATATGTTTCTGTATATATATATATATATATATACTGTGAGGGGGTTAGCTCGGCAGCGGGTGTGTGTGACCCCCGGGATGGGCTCCCCACACAAAAACAGGCCCAGCAAACGGAGGTTGTGGTTTTCAAAATCAAAAAGGTGCGGTTTATTTTCTATTTACAGTGACAAAACACAGCAAAGCAAAAGAAACATAAATAAAATAAATCCTGGTCAACTTGACCTCTGACTAAACATACAGGTTTCCTAACTAACAACTGGGATCAGCCTAGTGCTGTCCTAGTCCCTAAGTCCCTGGTTTTAAATGTCCAAGCAAATAGCCACACAGGCTTTGTCTCACCGCACAGGGGTTCACTCTCCCTAGACAGTCCACACAGGTCTGGTTCCAGGCATGAGCAAACACCTAATGAATCTGGGAGTTCTTATAGAGGCCTAAATGAGCTGCCAAGCTTCAGCTGGTCTCATCAACTCCCTGTCTGCACGACGCCCCACACTCTCCCTAGAGGTATGAGTCATCCATGAGCCCACTAGCCTCAGCTGGGCTTATACAACTCTCCACCTAGTTGTATAAGTCGGCGTAAAGCCTGAATCTGGGCGAAATATATCTACCCTCCTGGATGCAACCAGGTGACTTTACCTTCCTGCTGTCACATACCCCCCCCCTCTTGTTTTAACCTCGGGGTTGGAACACCAGCAATCAGGCATTCATGTACTCGAGACAAAGCATCCACATTCCCCATTTGAACGCCAGGGCGATGCTTTACTGTGAAGTTGAATTCCTGGAGGGCCAGGAACCACCTATTCACTCTTCTATTTGTTTCCTTGTTTTGAGCCATCCACTTTAATGGAGCGTGATCCGTAACCATGTCAAAGTGCCTACCTAGCAGGTAGTACCGAAGGGAATCTAGAGCCCACTTCACCGCTAAACACTCCTTTTCAACGGTGGCGTAATTTACCTCATGGGACTTCAACTTCCTGCTGAGGTAAATGACTGGGTGCTCTTCCCCGTTCCAGACCTGGGACAATACTGCTCCTAACCCCACATCTGACGCATCACTTTGTACGACAAAGTCTTTAGAGAAGTCGGGTGAGTACAACACTGGCTGGCTACATAAGGCTTGTTTCAAGAATTGGAATGCTGCCTCAGCCTCGGGGGTCCATTTAATCATGACCGACCCTTTCCCCTTCGTCAGGTTGGTTAGAGGCACAGCCTTAGAAGCAAAGTGGGGAATGAATCGCCGATAATACCCAGCGATTCCCAGAAAGGCTCGTACCTGCTTCTTGCTGTTGGGACGTGGCCAACTCTGGATGGCCTCGACTTTGTTGAGTTGGGGTTTTATTACTCCCCTCCCAATGGTGTACCCAAGATATTTGGCCTCCTCCTGCCCAATGGTACACTTCTTGGGGTTAGCCGTAAACCCCGCTTCCCGAACAGAGTCCAGGACTGCTTGCACTTTTGGCAGATGTGAGGCCCAATCTGTGCTATGGACAATTACGTCATCCAGGTAAGCCGCAGCATACTTCCGATGGGGCCTCAGCATCTGGTCCATTTTCCGCTGGAATGTGGCCGGCGCATTCTGTAACCCGAACGGCATTCTTTTATATTGGAACGCCCCGTCTGGGGTTACAAATGCAGTTTTCTCTTTGGCCGACTTGGCCAGGGGGATTTGCCAATACCCTTTTGTGAGGTCAAGAGTCGTCATGTATCGGGCTGTTCCCAGCCGGTCGATCAACTCATCTATACGTGGCATGGGGTAGGTGTCAAATTTTGTAACTTTGTTCAACTGACGAAAATCGTTACAAAATCCCCAGCTCCCATCCGGTTTAGGCACCAACACAATGGGACTAGACCAATCACTTTGGGACTCCTCTATCACCCCTAAGTTCAGCATTTTCTGTACTTCCTCCCGTATTGCCTCCCGTCGGGCCTCTGGGATCCGATAGGGTTTTAACTTCACCCTTTCACCGGGCGGGGTAATGATGTCATGCTCTACCCCAGATGTTTGTCCCGGCAGCTCAGAGAATACCTCCTCGTTGCGAAGCACAAACTCCTTAACCTCCTGTTGTTGGGGTTGTGACAAGGTGGCTGCTATTCCAACCTCAGGAATCACGCAACCAGTTTGAGCTGGTGACCAAGTGTCTGCGACTAGGGACTCTCTATCCCTCCAGGCTTTCAACAGATTAACGTGATAGATCTGTTCGGGCTTTCGCCTTCCTGGTTGTCTGACCTTGTAATTCACTTCGCTCACTTTTTCCATTATCTCATAGGGGCCTTGCCATTTGGCAAGGAATTTACTTTCAACCGTAGGGACAAGTACCAGTATCCTATCCCCCGGGGAAAAGGTACGGGTCTTGGCTCCACGGTTGTACACTCTCTGCTGTGCTAACTGCGCTTGGGCCAAATGTTCCTTCACGATGGGCATTACCTGTGCAATTCGGTCTTGCATCAGGGCGACATGCTCAATCACACTCCTGTGGGGAGAACTCTCACTTTCCCAAGTTTCCTTGGCAATATCCAACAGCCCTCTTGGGTGTCTCCCATACAGTAACTCAAAGGGGGAGAATCCCGTAGAGGATTGGGGCACCTCCCTAATAGCAAACATCAAATAAGGAAGTAGACAGTCCCAATCCTTTCCATCTCTATCCACCACTTTCTTCAACATTTGTTTTAGGGTTTTGTTGAATCTTTCAACCAGCCCATCGGTTTGGGGGTGATACACAGATGTACGCAATTGCGTCACTTTGAACAATTTACACAGCTCTTTCATAACCCGGGACATAAAGGGTGTACCTTGGTCCGTAAGCAGTTCTTTACAAATACCCACCCGGCTAAAAACAAGAGATAGCTCTTTGGCTATGGTTTTGGCCGAGGTATTTCTGAGAGGGATCGCTTCTGGATAACGGGTGGCATAGTCCATTATAACCAATATGTACTGGTGCCCCCTAGCGGACTTGATTATAGGCCCTACCAAATCCATGGCGATCCTCTCAAACGGGACCTCAATGATGGGTAGAGGGACCAGCGGGCTACGGAAATGTGGCATCGGGGCCGACCTCTGACACACAGGGCAGGAGGAACAATAATTTTCAATGTCCCTCATCACCCCCGGCCAATAGAATCTCTGTAATACCCTCTCTCGGGTTTTCTCTGTCCCCAGATGACCTCCAAGAATGTGCCCATGGGCCAACTCCAACACCAACTTCCTGTAAGGTTTGGGCACCACAAGCTGCTCAACGGTTTCTTCTGCCCTTTTTGCCACCCGATACAGTAGGTCCTTCTCTTTGCTGAAGTATGGGTAAGTGCAGGTATTATCTGGGTTCACTAACTCGCCATCTATTTTCACTACGTTTTCCCGTGCCTTTATTAGGGCGGGGTCTTTCAACTGTTCTGTGGCAAAGTTTTCCCTGTGAACCTCAAGATCAGAAAACTCCACAGACGGTAGGTTTTCGTCTGAGGAGGTGGGCTCCTCTCCAGTTTCTTGAGTCTCCCCTGCCAATACTGATAAGGGAAATTCCGGAGAGTCCTCACCACTCTCAGGGGAGTTCTGGCTATCACATTCCTGGTACATAGGGGCACCAGTGGGGGGCTCAGGATCATCCCACAGTTCCCAGAACTTCGGAAAATCCCTTCCCACAATGGCGTCATGCGGTAATTGAGATACTAACCCCACTGGATGAGAGAGGGTACCTTTGGGGGTCTCGAAACACACTGTAGTCACTGGATACTCTCGGGTGTCCCCATGCACACAAATAACAGCTACCTTGCTATTCCCAGAGACCTCTGTTTTAACTAATTCAGCCTTTATCAGGGTCACAAGGCTACCTGAATCCAGCAATACCACAACATTTCTACCATTAACACACATTTTGCATAAATGTTTCTCAGTTCCTCGAATGGCAGTGCATGCGACTGTCGCACACAGCGACTGACGTCTGCCCGTCAGAAAGTCACACTGCATGGGTTCCTCCACAACCGGGCAATTGGCTGCAATATGTCCCGCTTGCCGGCAGCGGTAGCAAACGATCCTTCTTGCCGCCTCTTGAGCCGCTGATTTCCCAGGCTGTTCTCGCCAAACTTGGGGTAGAGCTCCCACCCTCTCACTCTCTCCACCCTCACCCCTTGGAATCCTCTTATCCGCCCCTGGGGATGGTCTGGTCTTAGGGTGGAAAGTCCGAGTGTCTCTGGAAGAGGCCGTCAGGTTCTCTGTAGCCAAGTATTTCTCCACACGATCCACAAGACCATCGGCCGTCTCTGGGTCTCCATGGCTTACCCACTTTTGGATGGCAGTAGGAAGAGCTCTCAAAAACCGATCCATTACAACACGTTCCACAATCTTTGGTGCGGACAAAGTCTCTGGCTGTAGCCACTTTCTGCTCAGGTGAATGAGATCATACATTTGAGACCTGGGGGGTTTTCCAAGCTGGAAAGTCCAGTTATGCACACGCTGAGCCCGGACAGCCTGGGTGACACCCAGCCTTGCCAAAATTTCAGCTTTTAGCATCACATAGTCTTTTGCTTGGTTAGGCTCTAGGTCATAGTAAGCTTTCTGCGATTCACCAGTTAACAGAGGAGCCACCAGTCCAGCCCACTGCTCCTCAGGCCACTTTTCTCTTTCAGCGGTCCTTTCAAATGTGGTCAAAAATACCTCTGGATCATCCTCTCCAGTCATTTTTGTCAATAAACGACTCACCCCAAAGGACGCGGTATTAGTGGGACGGCTTTCCTCACTGGTCTGCGGACGTTGCTGCATTACTGCTTCCATTTGTTGTAGTCTCTGCTCTTGCTTCTGTAACAGGTCTATGAAGCGGGCCTCAGATTGCTGCTGGGCTTGTTGCTGAGCTTCCAGACTCTGTTGGTGAGCTTGCTGCTGGGCTGCAAGGCTCTGTTGATGAGCTTGCTGCTGGGCTGCAAGGCTCCTTTGCAAACCTGCATTTGTCTGCTGTTGATTGGCATTTGCTAGAGCCAGCTGTTTCAGTATCTCCTCCATGCTGGCTTAAAAAAAACTGCCACTGGTTCTCCACCAACTGTGAGGGGGTTAGCTCGGCAGCGGGTGTGTGTGACCCCCGGGATGGGCTCCCCACACAAAAACAGGCCCAGCAAACGGAGGTTGTGGTTTTCAAAATCAAAAAGGTGCGGTTTATTTTCTATTTACAGTGACAAAACACAGCAAAGCAAAAGAAACATAAATAAAATAAATCCTGGTCAACTTGACCTCTGACTAAACATACAGGTTTCCTAACTAACAACTGGGATCAGCCTAGTGCTGTCCTAGTCCCTAAGTCCCTGGTTTTAAATGTCCAAGCAAATAGCCACACAGGCTTTGTCTCACCGCACAGGGGTTCACTCTCCCTAGACAGTCCACACAGGTCTGGTTCCAGGCATGAGCAAACACCTAATGAATCTGGGAGTTCTTATAGAGGCCTAAATGAGCTGCCAAGCTTCAGCTGGTCTCATCAACTCCCTGTCTGCACGACGCCCCACACTCTCCCTAGAGGTATGAGTCATCCATGAGCCCACTAGCCTCAGCTGGGCTTATACAACTCTCCACCTAGTTGTATAAGTCGGCGTAAAGCCTGAATCTGGGCGAAATATATCTACCCCCCTGGATGCAACCAGGTGACTTTACCTTCCTGCTGTCACAATATATATATATATATATATATGTCGTTACATATCTGAGTGCGGATCTTCCTTGTATCAGGGTCCCCAGAGAGCCCCTCCTTACATCAGGGTCCCCAGAGAGCCAATTCCTTACATAAGGGTGCCCAAAGAGCCTCCCTCACTTACATCAGGGTCCCCAGAGAGCCCTCCCTTACATCAGGGTCCCCAGAGAGCCCTCCCTTACACCAGGGTCCCTAGAAAGCCTCCCCCCATACATCAGGGTCCCCAGAAAGCCTCCCCCATACATCAGAGTCCCCAGAAAGCCTCCCCCATACATCAGAGTGCCCAGAGTCTCCCCCCCATAAATCAGGGTCCCCAAAGAGCCTCCTCCCAGATACATCAGGGTCCCCAGAGAGCCTCCCAGATACATCAGGGTCCCCAGAGAGTCTCCCCTTACATCAGGGGCCCCAGAGAGCCCCCCATACATCAAGGTCCCCAGAGAGCCCCCCCTTACATCAGGGTCCCCAGAGAGGCCCACCCCATACATCAAGGTTCCCAGAGAGCCTCCCCCATACATCAAGGTCCCCAGAGAGCCTACCCCCATACATCAGGGTCCCCAGAGAGCCCCTCCATACATCAGGGTCCCCAAAGAGCCTCCCCTCATACATCAGGGTCCCCAGAGAGCCCCCCATACATCAGGGTCCCCAGAGAGCCTCCCATACATCAGGGTCCCCAGAGAGCCCCCCTTACATCAGGGTCCCCAGAGAGCTCCCCATACATCATGGTCTCCAGAGAGCCCCCCATACAGCTCCCTCCTTACATCAGGGTTCCCAGAGAGCCCCCCCATACATCATGGTTCCCAGAGCCCCCCATACATTAGGGTCCCCAGTGAGCCCCCCCATACATCAGGGTTCCCAGAGCCCCCCATACATCAGGGTTCCCAGAGCCCCCCCATACATCAGGGTCCCCAGAGGGCCCCCCCATACATCAGTATCCCCAGAGAGCCCCACCATACATCAGGGTTCCCAGAGAGCCCTCCATACATAATGGCTCCCAGAGCCCCTTCCATACATCAGGGTCCCCAGAGAGCCCCCCCCATACATCAGGGTCCCCAGAGAGCCCCCCATACATCAGGGATCCCAGAGGCCCCCCCATACTTCATGGTCCCCAGAGGCCCCCCATACATCAGGGTTCACAGAGAGACCCCCCCATACATCAGGGTTCACAGAGAGCCCCCCCATACATCAGGGTTCCCAGAGAGCCCCCCATACATCAGGGTCCCCAGAGAGCCCCCCCTTACATCAGGGTCCCCAGAGAGCCCCCCCCATACATCAGGGTCTCCAGAGAGCCCCCCATACACCAGGGTCTCCAGAGAGCCCCCCATACAGCTCCCTCCTTACATCAGGGTTCCCAGAGAGCCCCCCCATACATCATGGTTCCCAGAGCCCCCCCATACATTAGCGTCCCCAGTGAGCCCCCCCATACATCAGGGTTCCCAGAGCCCCCCATACATCAGGGTTCCCAGAGCCCCCCATACATCAAGGTTCCCAGAGCCCCCCATACATCAGGGTCCCCAGAGAGCCCCCCCATACATCAGTATCCCCAGAGAGCCCCCCCATACATCAGGGTTCCCAGAGAGCCCTCCATACATAATGGTTCCCAGAGCCCCTTCCATACATCAGGGTCCCCAGAGAGCCCCCCCATACATCAGGGTCCACAGAGAGCCCCCCATACATCAGGGTTCCCAGAGGCCCCCCCATACTTCATGGTCCCCAGAGGCCCCCCATACATCACGGTTCACAGAGAGCCCTCCCATACATCAGGGTTCACAGAGAGCCCCCATACATCAGGGTCCTCAGAGAGCCCCCCCCCATACATCAGGGTCTCCAGAGAGCCCCCCATACATCAGGGTCCCCAGAGGCCCCCCATACATCAGAGGCCCCCCATACATCAGGGTCCCCAGAGGCCCCCCATACATCAGGGTTCACAGAGAGCCCCCCATACATCAGGGTTCACAGATAGCCCCCCCCAAACATCAGGGTTCACAGAGAGCCTCCCATACATCAGAGTCCCCAGAGAGCCCGCCCATACATCAGGGTCCCCAGAGAGCCCTCCATACATCAGGGTTCACAGAGCCCCCCCCATACTTCATGGTCCCCAGAGGCCCCCCCATACATGAGGGTTCACAGAGAGCCCCCCATACATCAGGGTTCACAGAGAGCCCCCCTATACATCAGGGTTCACAGAGAGCCCCCCCATACATCAGGGTCCCCAGAGAGCCTCCCCCATACATCAAGGTCCCCAGAGAGCCTCCCCCCATACATCAGGGTCCCCAGAGAGCGGCGATTGGCAGCTCTATGATGTCCATGGGCAGGGGGATCTCCCTGGGGCTTGTAATTCTCTGCCTGAGTCTGTACAGTGGAGAGGGGAGGGGCCTCTGACCCAAACAACTCACTTGTACACTGAGAGTGAAACTTGTAGCTGCCCGGGTCAGAGGGCCCTCCCCTCTCCACTGTATACACGCTGAAGGAGAAATAAAAGCCCCTGGGAGATGCCGCGAGCACCATACAGCTGCCGATCGCTGCCTCCCACTCTCCCCACTGCATCCCAAACTGAAAGCCGGAGATGCAGGGGGAGATGCCGGGTCTTGGGGGGGCCACCCCACAGCGGCAGAATGGCAGCGACCCTGAAAGTTCTGAAATTTCTTATCTTACTAAGATAGCTCAAGGAGCTGCAGGCCCCCTGGAGCTGAACGCGGGATCGCAACTGCGACTCTCGCATCCTTTCACTCTACGCGCTTGCCTCTACATTAGAGGCCCCCCTATATAAGAGGACTCCTTATCACATCAGAGTCGCCCCTATAAATCAAAGGTCTCCTATACATGAGTCCCCCCATCACATTAAAGACTCCCAATCACACAGTCTACCCATCATCAAGCCTCTCACTCATAAAGTTTCCTCATCACAGAGCCCCTCAATCACACAGTCATCTCTTCACATCAGAGCCCTACCTTTTGGTTCCAGCAATACGATAGGGGGCGGGAGGTGGAGGAGATCTGAAGAAGGAGAACTTCCACTTTTTGTTACCATGATGTGGAAGAGCTGACTGCCATTACTAAAGCAAAGAATAGTGCTCTGTAGGCTTGTGCAATTCGTTTCGTAACGAATCGAAATTCGTCCGAATTTAGCAACTTTCGGACATTCGGAAGCATTCGAATTTCCGAACAGAGCAATTACGAATAAAACCGAATCCGAAATAAATTATACCGCAAAATAGCGAATGCCCGAAGGTCTTCGGCATAATTTGTTATGAAAAAAGTTACGAATGTACGAATCCATTCGAAGCACAATAACACTCACTCTGCTCTCTGCTTCTCCCTCACCATGCTGAACTCCCTCTCAAAATGGTGTACAGGGGGCGGAGGCTATAGCCGCATGAAAAAACGAAAGTAAAATACGAGATTTCGAATCCATTCGAAGCACAATAACACTCACTCTGCTCTGCTCTCTGCTTCTCCCTCACCGTGCTGAACCCTCTCAAAATAGTGTACAGGGGCGGAGCCTATAGCCGCATGTAAAAAACTAAAGTAAAATACGAGATTTCGAATCGTTACAAATAACCGCTATGTATTTAGAAAAGTACAAATCCATTCGAAGCACATTAGGCATAATAGGCAGCGTCGTTGTGAGAGAGACACGGAAAATTACGAATCAACGAACCCAAAAAAAGTTACGAAAGTAGGAGTTGTGTCCAGAATCAACGAAAAACAACGTACTCTACCGAAAGTACGAATTATAAAGCAACAAAAAATTCTACGAAAAATGTCGCTTGCAAAAATACGAATGAGTCCGAACACGAAAAATCCCGTCTAGCAAAATTACGAATGATTACGAATCAACAGGACCGGAAAGAAACGAACCGAAACGGAACGAATTTTTCCGTTGTGCACAAGTCTAGTGCTCTGAGTCCTGGGCATAGAGCATCTTTGGCTATTATTGGATTGGCAACTGGCCCTGCAGAACCATGTACAGTTATGATACTGATCCAAAGCAAACTGGGTCCTGTGCTTTTGGCACCCTGAGAGAACCCAGATGGCACCCTTGTTGAGAAACACTGCTCTGTAGTATTTCCCTTCAGTCCTTTCCTGGCAGCTTCATAAAATGTTATGTACAGTAGGCTTAGCACTACTCCCACAAGGGCGGCGTGTAACTGGTTTCCCCACTCCTGCACAGCCAAGCGACAAGCATTTTTCACTTTCATGCAGACACAGGGAACAGTCTTTAAGCTTAGTTTTTTTTTGTTTATTAGGGGTAAAGAAGGGGCAGTGGGACTTTAAATGAAGCAGTTGACAGGTAGGGGTAAGGATGAAAACAATCAAGTTTAATGCATATATACAATAATGATGTATTACATGTGTGAGAGGTGCCTGTGCACACGGAACAACCTACATGGACATATATACATGACAATAGACATAATTGATTAAACAATGAATTGTTGTCATCATAGAATAAATACATATGTGAATTAGGCAGCACATACTGTAACAACATGATGTGAAAGGTATAAAATTGTATAGATGATAAAAAGGTATATAAGAGTATAGTCCTATTGAAGCAAGTAGCTGCATTCTTGGTGACCGACGTGTTTCTGTAGGAACACTTCTTCAGGAGCGGATGCTAAGGACATCTGAAATATTAAAGTATGATGATATCAGAATATTGACTAGGTGCACAAGAAAGGACAATGTGTCAATTCGGGTACTTACAATATATATATCAAGCCAAGGTAAAATGTGGAAACTGGACCAGAGGGGGGTGTCTCTCCCAGGAGCTGGGGTGGTGGGGGCTCCAGCACAACGCAAGCACGCACCGGAATCATCCCCGGAGCACAAGCCACCATCTCCACAGCGAAGCCAATGGTGAATAAAAGTAGTGGGTGGATATCTAAAATGGATGAGTAGGTCCATTAAGATTTGTGAAAATAGTGGGAATGTATGTAAAAGGTGCCTTGGTACTTGGATCATGGGGTATTACCTTAGATGTACTTGAGGCAAGAGCCTTTCAGAGCTGGGGTGTCTACACATGTATGTGGAGATGGACGCTGGATCCGGGTAGATGCCTTAAATGTGTCCCGCACGTGTCAGAGGTCACCACCAACATCACAGTTGCCAGACAGTGCATGGGGCGGGGCCCCAGCCTGGGCGGTTGTGAACCCCCCTGCAACTAGCGCCGCCGCGTCGAGCTGAGCCGGCTAAGATGGAAGGTGCGCGCCCACATAGCGACGCCAGCCAGTGACGTCACATGAGGGAGCAAGACGTGACACCGATGCGATGAGAGCACCCGCCCGATCCCCCACATGACCCCAAGCTCTTGCCTCAAGTACACCTAAGGTAATATCCCGTAATCCAAGTACCAAGGCTTCCTTTTACATACATTCCCACTATTTTGGCGAATCTTAATGGACCTACTCATCCATAATCATTTTAAGAGATACAGGCTGCGACCTCTAAATGACTGAAGAGCCCATCTGTAAAAGACAGTGGAAAAAATTGAACTATTCGAGAATCTCTTTAAAATTATGAAGTCCCATGTCATTGTGGAAGATGGTCCAAGAAAAAGGAGATGTGAGGTGCTTTACTGTTTATTCAGTAATCAAGGGTTATTGGTTGCACTTGAAGACTTAGCCTTGAAAGTTCTACCACAAAGCGGAGACCCCCAAGGGACAATGACCTACGCAACTTTGAAATCCAAGTGAAATCGACAAGGAGAGTGCCAAATGGTCATCTTATGGGTCAATAATCATTGCAAGCCACAATTTTGAAAAAAAAGCAATATTTTGTACTTTTTGCTATAATAAATATCCCCAATTTTTTTTCTCAGTTTAGGCCGATATGTATTCTTCTACATATTTTTGGTAAAAAAAATTGCAATAAGTGTATATTGATTATTATTATTATTATTATACAGGATTTATATAGCGCCAAAAGTTTGTGCAGCGCTTAACAAAATAAAGGCAGACATTACAGTTACATTACAATTTGGTACAAGAGGAATCAGAGGGCCCTGCTCTATAGAGCTTACAATCTAAAAAGGGACGGTCAAATGATACAATAGGTAATAGCTGTGGGGGATGAGCTGATTGAGGAAGTAAAACAGTGTTAGTTAGAAGCAGGATAGGCTTCTTTAAAGAGAATGGTTTTCAGGGATCATCTAAAGATGGATAGATTAGGGGACAGTCGGACAGATTGGGGTATGAAGTTCCAAAGGATGGGAGAAGCTCTGGAGAAATCCTGGAGGCGAGCATGGGAGGAGGTGACAAGGGAGCTAGAGAGCAGGAGGTTTGGGAAGACCGAAGAGAGCGGCTTGGTTGGTATTTTGGGACTAGGTTAGTGATGTAGCTGGGGGCCGAGTTGTGGATGGCTTTGTAAATTATTGTTAGTACTTTGAATTTTATTCGTTGGGTGAGTGGAAGCCAGTGGGGGGATTGGCAGAGAGGGGTGGAGGACACTGAATGGTTGGTAAGGTGTATGAGTCTTGCAGCGGAATTCATGATGGACTGAAGGGGGGATAGTCTATGTAAAGGTAATCCAATGAGAAATGAGTTGCAGTAGTCGAGGCGAGAGATAACGAAGGAGTGAATTAGAAGCTTGGAGGTGTCATTAGTTAAAAAGGGGCCTATTCTACAAATGTTGCGGAGGCTAAGGTGGCATGATTTGGACAGGGATTGGATGTGGGCCTGAAAGGACAGTTTAGAGTCTAAGGTTACCCCTAGCACCCTGGCATGTGGGGACGGACTGATAGATGTGCCATTGATCTTAATAGAGAAGTCAGGGGAAGGGGCACGTGGGGGAGGAAATATTAAGAGCTCAGTTTTAGATAGATTCAGTTTGAGGAAGTGGTTTGACATCCAGGCTGATATGTTTGTTAGTAAATCAGTGATGCATGAGGAGATTGATGGGGTGAGCTGAGGTGCAGAGAGATAGATTTGGGTATCATCAGCATAGAGATGGTATTGGAAGCCATGGGAGGCTATCAGCTGACCCAGTGAGGCGGTGTAGATTAAGAATAGTTGAGGTCCAAGGACAGAACCTTGGGGGACCCCAACAGTAAGAGGAGTTGGAGAGGAGGAAGTGGAGTTGAGTTTTTTGAGGAGGAGGCGGTGGTCAACTGTATCAAAGGCAGCGGAAAAGTCCAAGAGTAGGAGTACGGAATAATGACCGTTGGTTTTGGCTTTTAGTAAGTCATTTGTGAGTTTTAGGAGGGCAGTTTCTGTGGAGTGTTGTGGGCGAAATCCAGACTGAAGGGGATCAAGAAGGTTATTCTCAATGAGGTGGCCGCTCAGTCGGTTGTAGACTAAACGTTCAAGGAGTTTGGAGGCAAAAGGGAGAAAAGAGATGGGTCTAAGGTTGTTAAGATTGGTGGGGTCTAATGAGGCCTTTTTTGGTATAGGAGTGACTAGTGCATGTTTAAGAGGGTTGGGGAAGATGCCAGTAGAGAGTGAGAGGTTGAAGATATGAGTTAAAGAGTGTAGGATAGAGTCAGATGGTGACCGTAGTATTTGAGAAGGAACAAGGTCCAGAGGGCAGGAGGTTAGGTGGGCGTTAGAAAAAAGTTTAGAGACTTCCTCTATAGTAGCTGGGTTAAACAAGGGAAGTATTGATTTTGCAGGAGGACAAGGAGTGTAAAGTGAGGGAGGTATCTGTAGAGCGTAGATCTCAAGACGAATCGTCTCAATCTCAATCTTATTTTTAAAGTGATTAGCAATCTCCTGGGCAGTGAGTAAGTTAGTGGGTGGAGGTAATGGAGGACGAAGTAGAGTGGTAAAGGTAGAAAAGAGTTGATGGGGACTGCGTGAGAGGGTGTTCATGAGAGGAAGGTTGCGTACACACGACTGGTTTTCTCTGCAAAAAACGACAAGAAAACTGCCGGGAGAGCTTTCTTGCCGAGAAAACCGGCTGTGTGAACGCGGGTTTCAGTTTTCTCGTCAAGAAAACTGCCCAGATTCCCGGACGAGAAAAAAGACGACCTGCGGCCTTTTTTCGCTTCGAGAATCTCGTTGGCCTGTTTCTCGACGAGAAACCCGAGCGTGTGTACACTTACCTATCGCCGAGGAAACCGGCGCATGCTCGAAATGTCTTTGATGCATGCGCGGTAGCTTCCTAGGCATAGGGTGTAGCAAGATGGCGGTGACGGCATCGAATGTGACGAGTGCACGCTCGTCGTAGTCGATGACGTCACCGTGTGCGTGCCATTCAAAAGAACAGCGGTTCTTTTGAATCGTACGTGTGTACACTCGGCCGGGACAAGTTTCTTGTCAAGATTCTCGTCAGGAAAAACAACGTTTTTTTCCTGACGAGAATCTCGGCCGTGTGTACGAGGCTTGATAAAGTAGGTCTGTTTGGCAGTGTGGAGGCAGGAATTGTATTTTTGGAGGGCAGATTTATATTGGCTGAAATCTTGCTGTGAGTTAGTCTTACGCCACAGACGCTCAAGAGCACGGCTACGTTTTTTGAGTCTTCTGGTATTGTCTGTCTGCCAGGGTTGTAGCGGTCGGGGCCTGATTCTGTGTGTAGTGAGGGGGGCGAAGGTATCCAGGGTGCATGACAGTCAACTGTTGTAGACAGAAGTGGCCAAGTTGGGGCAGGACAAGGATTAGATTTTGTCGTATAGACAATCTGTGGCAGAAAAAATAAGAGAAGGGTTAAGATGGCGAAGGTTTCTACGTGTAATAGTTTGGTAGTTGGAAGGCAAGAAGGAGGCAGACAGGGAGAGAGTGAAACTAATAAGGTGGTGATCAGAGAGAGGAAAAGGAATATTGGAGAGGTTGTGTGGAGTGCATAGGTAGGAGAATATGAGGTCAAGGCAGTTGCCAACAGAGTGAGTAGAAGCATGTGTCCATTGTTTTAGGTCAAAAGAGGAGGTTAGGCTCAGCAGTTTAGAGGTAGTGGGAGTGTTACGATTAACAGGGATGTTGAAGTCACCAAGAATGATTGTTGGGATTTCAGAAGAGAGAAAGTAGGGTAGCCAGACAGAGAAGTCGTCAAGGAAGCTTGATACCGGTCCAGGAGGCCGATAGATCACAGCAATTCTCAATGAAACTGGAGAAAATAGACGAATACAATGAGCTTCAAACAAGGAGAGGGACAGAGAGGGGGATGGGTGAAGAACCTGAAAAGTGCTTTGAGGGGATAGGAGGATTCCAACACCACCTCCTTTCCGTCCACTAGGCCTGGGAGAGTGAGTCCACAGGAGGCCACCATAGGAGAGGGCAGCAGGAGAAGGAAGGTCAGATTCTTGAATCCAGGTCTCAGTAATTGCAAGTAGGTTATGGGAGTTTGTGATAAATAGGTCATGGACGGTGGTGAGTATGTTACAAACAGAGCGGGCATTCCAAAGGGCACAGGAGAAGGAGAGGTTGGTTCTAGGCAGAAGAGGAATAGAAATGAGATTGTGTGGATTGCGGCTGCTATCAGAGGATGGGGGGTGCTGGGTATGTTGGTCGAAGCTAAATGATGGTGGTCCAGGATTTGGGGAAATATCTCCAGAAATTAGGAGAAGCAGAAGGGTGAGAGAGGTGATATGGGAGTGTGACTGATGTGGGGGGACATGTCCCAGTGTCCTGCAGGTTTTATTGGTATATGGGTTAAGAATTAGCAGGAGCTGATACGTGCAGTAATAAGGTGAGGACAGGAGTGATGGTGATATATATAAGCTGTGGGGTGGAGAAGAGGGGTGAAGGAGAGAAAATTTAAGGAGAGAGGATGCAACTGTGAGAAGGAAAAGTAGGGAGTGCATGATAAAGAGTGGTGAGATTGAGAGGAAGCCTGGATGAGAGATGAAATCATTTGATGAAGTATCAAGTCACCTGTAGTCTGTTTAGTGTTCTGCAGTAGTCTGTGGTGGATTTTCGCTTTGTGCATTCGCTGAAGTGCTGAGCCGAAGTGCAATACTTAATCCAATATGAATACTTTATCCAAGATGATAGTTGCCAATGCAATCCCTGGCTGTGCAAACCCCTGGCTGTGCATCCCCTAGAGAGGGCCTAAATTTATACTGAGTTTGGGTGGGGGTATTGCAAATTAATTAGTCAGCCAATCTGTCACGATTACGCCTGCCTACGGCGACTAGCTAACCGCGACCTGCGTTCTGTGACTGGGGTATATGAGGTACTAAGGGAATAAGGGGGAACTTCTACTGAGCATGTAAGACTGGCTGTGGCTGTGGTAATTTCACAGCCCGCACTACCTTTGGCCACCACCAGAGGGAGACTCCACTCTAATCCAGCTAGCTGACCACACACAGGTAGATACGAATCTTACATACAATCTGGTGCACTCTAAGGGTTGGGGAGCAGTCTAGCAATTACTACACACTTCTAGGGTTCCTCCAGCTATCCTGCCAGCTTGAACCCCGGTGTTAATCACTTTTCCCACTGTCCCCACTCCCACACACCAGACACACAATAAATGATAGCCTGCCACCACCCAACAGTTTACCCGCAGACTGGTCTGCTGAGCCACCACACACACAGATCTCCGTCTGTCAGATCTGTCAGCAACTCAGCATACAATCTGCTTGCAATCTGCCAAAAGGCAGTGCAATTGCATACAGATCGGCACGTAACTTAGACTGAGCACTAAGGCACTAAAATACAACCACCTCTCCAGAGATATGAGTTCTAGCTTAGTGCACAGAAGTCACTTATTAATTTTTATAATTTAATATCCCGAAAGTGGGCAGCGCATACAAAGAAAAATTAATTACTAATTAATTGACTGGTTTGACATTGATTGGTTTGCGCAAAAGTTATAGCGTCTACAAAATAGGGGATCGTTTTATGGCATTTTTATTATTATTATTTTTTTTAACTAGTAATGGCGGCGATCTGCTATTTTTATTATGATTGCGGCTTTATGGCGGACACATCGGACACTTTTGACACATTTTTGGGACCATTGTAATTTTTACAGCGATCAGTGCTATAAAAATGCACTGGTTACTGTGAAAATGACACTGGCAGTGAAGGGGTTAACCTCTAGGTGGCGCTGAAGGGGTTAAGTGTGTCCTAGGGAGTGATTCTAACTGTTAGGGGGAGGAGCTACCAGTGACACATCACTGATCACTGTTCCCGATCACATGGGAACAGTAGATCAGTGACATGTCACTAGGCAGAACAGGGGAATGCCTTGTTTACAACATCGAGTTCCCGGGACCCGTGAGCACACTCACGAGGCACACGGCGGGCGTGTGCATGGGTGGCAAATATAAAGGGACGTATAGGTACGCCCATTTGCCTGCCCGTGCCATTGTGTCGATGTATATGTGTGTGCGGCGGTCGGCAAGTGGTTAAAGTAGATGTGAAATGCTGTACTCAAATCTACTTTTCAATTATTAAAGGAGTATTGGTTGGGCATGAAGATTTTGCCTCATTGGCTCTACCACAAAGCGGAGACCTCCAAGGGGAAATGGACTCCTGAATTGAGAAATCCAACTGAAATAGACAAGAAGAGTGCCAAATGAGTGTCCTAGGATTACATAATCATTTTAAAACATACAGACTGTGGCCTTCAAAATGCTAAGACACACCTATAGGAGACAGTGGAAATAGTTGAACTATTTGAGAATTAAAATGTTAACTTTTAGTGTCAGTGCTAGGAGATAGTCCAAGAAAAAGTAGATGTGAGGCACTGAGCTCAAGTCTATGTATCCAACTATCCAATAATCAAGGGGCTTTGGTTGGGCATGAAGATTTAGCCTTGGCAGCTTGACCACAAAGCGTAGTCCCCCAGGGGCCAATAGCCTCCTCAATTGAGAAATCCAAATAAATTCAACAAGAAGAATAACAAATGGTCATCTTAAAAGCCCATCATGATTTTTTTTTGTATTATCTTTATTTGTGAACGGCAAAGTGGTACATCACAACACACGTTGTCATAGGTATTTGCAGCAAACAGTATGCCAATAATTTTTCTTAAATAATATAAAAACAGATAGAACATTTAAAACAGACAGTAATAATGTGACCCAATGTCATATTGAGCATAGATAAGACTCGGAAACCTGATAGCGAGCCGAAGGTGGAGTCTCCCCCCTTCTTAAAAAAACAAACAAAAAAACACCATATCAGTAAAACATTAAGGGAGGAACAGTCACTCCTGACCTCTCATCTGCGCGTAAAGGCAGGTGTCCTCTGAGGAGGAGTGAGGACCCGTAGGCAAGTCAGCCATTTGTCCGGACGGCAAGTAAAGTACTAGGTAGAGTGCAAATTGGGGGGGCAAGCTGGTCGGTCGGGCACGAGGGGAGGGGGGCCACTCTAGACCTCCATCTTATCTCCCCTCACACCGCGACGCCGGCTGGTCCCCATTTAGGTCGAGATATCCGCACTTAGGTGGCAAAAAGAGGTGCCTGTCCACCCCAGCGGTCAGGCTGCCCCCCCTGCGACGGACTCTCGTGTCCGTCAGACTGGCCTGCACTCTCAAGTCCCACCCATCACCTGAGGAGTTCACAGCTGGGTCATTCGTGGTCAGGTGACCAATAAAGGTAAAACAGAGAAAGAAAAGAAAGAGAAAAAAGTAAAAAGAAAAAAGTAGAGATCTTAGAAAGAGAGAGGGGGAATAAGATCAGTTGGAACATACCTGGAATCATACGTCCAGCTCCGCCCCCGCGCCACATACCTTCGTCACATCGCTGCATTGTAAATGGCTGAAAAGGAAAAGTCACATCACTTCCCGCCCCCCTCTAGTTGCTTGCTTAGTCCAAGACAGTCTGGCTGAGGGCTCTGTGTCAAATTAGGGGGCCTGAGGCCTTTGCTTAAGGGACGGGTCCAGCAGTGCTATGTCCAGATTTGAGGACACGTACCCCGGGTCTAAGACATATATTATAAAATAACAATATTGGCGCTACAGGTTCAAAAAAAGACAGTAAATATATGAAAGTTTACCAAACAAGTCCTTTAAGCTGTGTGACGAGCTTGGATGTGAGTTGTAACAGTCCAAGAGATAACTGGGCAGCCTTACTGGGGGAGCCGAAGCCGGACTCCAAACATATGTAAAAGAATTAGAACAAAAACAAATAGGCGCCACTTAGTTAAAACTGTTTTTACTTCAATGACACAAAAGTATTAAAGCACTCACTCATAAGTTGATTAGTAGGCACATATGTCTTCTGGTCTAAAGTCAAATTCCGCTTGCTGGAAGTCTCAGTAAGTGATGTCCTCCTCGTTTGTTGTAAATAATCCGGGATGATGTCCATGGAGGACTTAACCGGAAGATTCATGTCACGGAGCCAGGGAGAGGGCTGGAACGCAAACGAAGAGTCCTGCTGAGACGCAACCCAACGTTCAGCGGAGTGACGTCAGGACCGTCATGCAACGCGTTTCGATGTACCAAGCAAAGGGACGTTCTAGGTCCCTGCGCGCATCTTTTTCAAGCAAGATTGCTTGAAAAAGTTGCGCGCAGGGCCCTAGAACGTCCCTTTGCTTGGTACATCGAAACACATTGCATGACGGTCCTGACGTCACTCCGCTGAACGTTGGGTTGCGTCTCAGCAGGACTCTTCGTTTGCATTCCAGCCCTCTCCCTGGCTCTGTGACATGAATCTTCCGGTTAAGTCCTCCATGGACATCATCCCGGATTGTTTTACAACAAACGAGGAGGACATCACTTACTGAGACTTCCAGCAAGCAGAATTTGACTTTAGACCAGAAGACATATGTGCCTACTAGTCAACTTATGAGTGAGTGCTTTAATACTTTTGTGTCATTGAAGTAAAAACAGTTTTAACTAAGTGGCGCCTATTTGTTTTTGTTCTATTTCTTTTACACGAAGACATATATTGCCCAGGCCGACCAGGTGTTGGAGAAGCGTTCCCAGGTGCCTCTGTAGGTGGTGATCCAGTCCTCTGGGTCCCGTATTTCACTAACCTTACCGATCCATTCCTCAGTGTTAGAGACTTGCGGGCGCTACCAATATATATATAAATAATGTGTGGCGCTGTGTTTATCACAAGAAGTGATATCAAGTGAAAAAAAAATTAGACTTTATAAAGAACAATGTGCCATATTGAACCTCAATATGGTCCTGTGTACCCTATGAGTGAAAAATGCATGTGACGTGCACTAGGGGCATAGGATAAGTATCAAATGGTGATACAGTGATGAAAAGAATCAAAATGAAACAATATAACAATAAATCTCTGAAAAGAGGAAAAAACATAGATGACAAAAAGTGGTCCACAGCGTGTGGTGGTGCCAAACTTTTGAAAAGTCTTTCAGTAGATGTATAGACTGATAACAATATCAACAAACATCCTATGTGTAGCAGAATGTGAATACAGTCCCAAATAGTTCCTTGGATTGAACGCTCTCTATATCAATGGGTTGTGACACCCGGGAGTGCCTTCACCGTTGGATCAGGGAAGTGAGTAAGGAATAAATACTCTTACCGAGTGTTGTAGATCCAGCTCACCATATAGCGGTGGATCTATCAGGCTTATGTCCACATCCGGGACTGGTAGATGGAAATCCAAGACTGATTGTCAATCGGCGTCTTTCAGTGTTCCAGAAAGTATTCACCAATGTTTTCCACCATGACACTCACTTCCAATGCAAAGGATCAGTATGTGACACCAAATTCCTCCATGTAAGCAATATCACCATGAAAAAAAGCGAGAAAAAATCCTCCACATAGTGTAAATCCGGATAGGAATTTATTAAAAATGGTAAAATGATAAAAAGTAATCCAATACAAATATCTCAATGAACAGTTCAATCCAAAAGAATCAAAAAATAAAGCCAAACAAATCCAAAATAAAACTTCAAAAAAGAAACGGCAGCTCTGAATTTCAAAAGTGCGTGGAGTGGGCAACCAAGGCTGGCATGTAAACCCGACGCGTTTCGTCTAATAAGACATCAACTGGGGTACACGCCATCCTGGTGCCCCCCACGCTATAAATAGGAAGAGAAATTACCTTAATTGGACGCCTATGTGTTCAGATGTGCATCTCCCTTCCGGGATCGGAGGATCACGTGAGTGTCTCCATATCACAATATATAGGAAGGAGCCGCTTTGCTGCGTTCAGTAAGTGGGGAAGTACACTCCTTCTGTACTGGCCCACTGGCATGGGAGGAATGTGTAACAGAAAGTGAAGCGGGGAGAGAGGGATCCATCATGATTTTAAAGTGGATGTAAACCCAAACTTTTTTTTTTCTTAATTAAGGCTTGCACCTTGTACAGTATAGGATTTCATGTTATCTGTGCCCAGTGTTGCCACAAAAGGTTAATCCAGCTCTGAGCAATCCTCTTATCCTTTTTTTAGTGAGATAAAAACCGACACACAGAAAAATAGCAGTCAGTTCTTCCCCCTTGCTGTGAGTGACAGGTGATTTACATATCTCATGCACAAGCCAGAGAGAGGCATTCTGTGTACTTAAAGGGACACTAAAGGTTCATGTTTTTTCACCTTAATGCATCCTATGCATTAAGGTGAGAAACATCCGACAATACCGGCCCCCCAGCCCCCCGTTTTACTTACCTGAGCCCGTTCACCTGCTGTGCTCGCCCCCGGCGTCCTCTTCGCCGCTCAGCCTGGCCGTTAATTGGCTAGAGTGGATGGATTGAAAGCAGCACAGCCATTGGCTCGCGCTGCTGTCAATCACATCCAATGACGTGGCGCGCTGGGGGGCGGGGCAGAGTGATACAGTGAGCGGCTATAGCCGCCAGCTGTATCACGGGAGCCCGCCCGCGAGAACTAACAACCATGCGAGAGAGCTCACATGAATGTGTTTAGTTCTTGCGGGCAGGAGCCGAGACAGCCGCCGAGGGACCCCAGAAGACCAGGTTCAGGAAAACTCTGTGCAAAACGAGCTGCACAGTGGAGGTAAGTATAACATGTTTGTTATTTAAAAAAACAACCCCTTTAAGATCCCCTCCTCCCTTCTTCTCCAGCTCTCCCAGGATTGGCTGCTCCACACCTCAGCATGATTGGGCATGTGGTGACTTTTCTGGGTTTTAACTGGATGTTTGTGATCATAGCAGAAGTTCAGTGTAAAGCCTCATACACACGATCGGACTTTCCGTGGATTTTGGTCCGAAGGGCGTTGGCCGTGAACTTGTTCTGCATACACACGGCACAATATTTTCAGCCAACATTCACCAAATCACGTGTTTTTTCAGCTCTTTACCGCCACCCTTTGGGCAGCTTCTGCTATTGTTGGCTAATGTTTAACATTGGTTCTGAGCATGCGTGTTTGTACTTTGGATTTTAGTTCAATGGACTTGTGTACACACAATCGGATGATCCTCCATCGGACATTTGTTGTCGGAAAGTTTGAGAGCATGCACAGCGAACATTTGTCCGTTGAAAAACTGACAACAATTGTCCGACGGAGCATACAGACGGTCGGATTGTCCGATAAAACACATCCGTCGGATTGTTGTTGTCGAAAAGTCCGATCGTGTGTATGGGCCTTTAGAAAAACACAGGAGAAAATGCATGTTGACAAGCAGAGTGTAGAGGTGGGCGGGTAGGGTGACCACATTTCCAAACTACCATTCAGGGACACCCTCCCTTCCCAAAAATCAGCTTGTGCTGTAACGAATCACAGCACAGTGATTGGACACAAGAGGCGGGATTTATGATTTCTCCAATCACAAGCAGGGGGCGGAGATTGTGCTCCTCCAGGCATTCCCGGCCAGGACAAGTACTGTCAGTGAGTAAAGTGGTGATGTGGCAGCCTTTTTTGGGGGCATCAGATTGTCCTGGGGGGTGGCTGTGTCAGTTTCATTCCGGGACACTGTATCGTCCTGGAATTAATGTGCCCGGGACAGACATACAAAATGCGGGACTGTCCCGGGCAATCCGTGACACGTGGTCACCCTATGGGCGGGGAGTCTACTGACATCACGACTCCACCCACTGAGCTTCGGACAACAGACCCACCCACAGATTCTGCATTTTTTCGGGTCTCATAACAGACAGAGGGGAGACATTTGACAGGTAATGATACATGCAAGAGGATGAGAGTGTGTTTACATCCACTTTAAGTGATACAGGCCTTGACCCCAAAGAAGTCAAGGAGCTAAGTGCTCTAAATTACTAAAGAGTTCCCCTGTAGGAGACAATGGAAATAATTTTACTGTTTAACTATTTATTAGGGAATGTCTTTAAAATTATGACTGTCAGTGTCAGTGGTGAGAGATGGGCTTCTTGGGCAATCCAAAGATCAGTCTTAATTACCGAAGACCTAGACGTATGTCAACTACCAGAGGTATTGTTAGCAGTATTCTTTTTATAAAGCACCATCATCTTACACAGCACTGTAAGATCACTGCAGACCCTTCACATCCTGGACATTATCTGTTTCAACTCTTCCCATCTGGTAAGCATTACAGATCACTGTTAGTTGGGACAACCAGTCGTAGGCTCCGTCCCGGGCTAAAGCTAGGTGAATCAAAATTTGGCTGGTTCAGCAGGGGTCAGACAAATTTGAATCCATCTATGGCCGCTCTAATGCCGCGTACACACGATCGTTTTTCATGCCGTTAAAAATGCCATTTTTAAAAATGGCCATTAAAACCGATCGTGTGTATGCTCCAGAGCATTTTTAATGGCGTTAAAAACGGCCATTAAAAATTTCGAACATGCTCTATTTTTTCACGTCGTTTTTCATGTCGGTTTTTTTAACGACGTGAAAAACGATAGTGTGTATGCTTTGACGAGGTGAAAAAAACCGCGCATGCTCAGAATCAAGTATGAGACGGGAGCGCACGTTCTGGTAAAACTAGCATTTGTAATGGAGATAGCACATTCGTCACGCTGTAACGGACTGAAAAGCAGGAGGCTGAAAAGCGCAAATCGTCGCTCAACAAACTTTACTAACATGAAGGGCACCATCCGAACGGAACTTCCCCTTTATAGTGCCGTCGTACGTGTTGTACGTCACTGCGCTTTGCTCAAGCGTTTTTTTTAATGATCGTGTGTACGCAAGACAGGCTTGAGAGGAAACATGAAAAAAAAAAACGACGAGAAAAACGTTGGTTAAAAAAATGGCATGAAAAACGATCGTGTGTACGCCGCATCATGATTGACTTTTCTCGAATGGAAATGTTGGAAATCTGTCATTCGATCAGAAGCTGCAACCAATTGGTTGTAGTGCTGATCAGTGTTTTCTGACAGCGGAGGAGTCTCGCTGTCGGAATACAATAACACAACGAGAAGGATTCCTCCATTCATCCCTCTTGTGTAGATAGGGAAGTTTGTACATTTTTTCTCGTTCAGCCAAAAAAAAACATCCATGTATGTCCAGCTTAAAAAACAATTTCTACCTCCAAGCTATCACACTCATGCCGCGTACACATGATCATTATTCACGGCGGTTAAAAAACCGCCGTGAATAATGTCATTAAAAACGAGGGAACAGCTTGTTCCCCACACACGGTCGTTTTTCACGTCGTTTTTTCTCTTGTCGAGAAAAACGACCATCTGTGGGCTCCGCAGCAGTGTTTCCCTATGGGAAACACTGCCGCGGAAAACATGTCGAAAAAAACGACGAGAAAAATTAGAACATGTTCTAATTTTTCTCGTCGTTTTTAATGCCGTTTTTCTCGTCGAAAAATACGACAGAAAGCCCACAGACTATCGTTTTTCTCGTCGAATGGGAAAAATGTAGTTTTTCTCGACGAGAAAATGGCCGTGTGTACGCGGCATTATACTTGAATCCTCACTTGCACAATTGCCATTTTGCACTGTCTGTACTATTTCAGCTCTTAGATGTTTACAGCTCTCACTATAAGACAGGGTCTGTTTGTATAGTATTAACATATGAATATAGCATCTGTTTGTGTAACTGAAGCCTCGCACACACGGCCGGTTTTCTCGTCAAGAAACGACAAGAAAACTGCTTGCAGAGCTTTCTTGCCGAGAAAACCGGCCGTGTGTACGAGGCTTTCAGGTTTCTCGTCAAGAAAACTGGCCAGAATCTCGACGAGAAAAATAGAGAACCTGCTCTCTATTTTCTTGTTGAGGTTCTTGTCGGCCTGTTTCCCGACGAGAAACCCGAGAGTGTGTACGCTTACCTGTCGCCGTGGAAACCGCGCATGCTCGAAATGACTTTGACGCATGCGCGGTAGCTTCCTAGGCATAGGTAGGGTGTAGCAAGATGGCGGCGGTGGCATCGAATGTGATGAGCGCACGCTCGTCGTAGTCGATGACGTCAACGCGTTCGTTCCATTCAAAAGAACGGCGGTTCTTTTGAATCGAGCGTGTTTACACTCGGCCAGGACAAGATTCTTGTCAAGAATCTCGTCAGGAAAAACTACGTGTTTTTTCCTGACGAGATTCTCGGCCGTGTGTACAAGGCTTACGGCTTGCATATTGTGTTGCTGTTTCAATATGTGTGTGTGTGTGAACACGTATACGTATACATATTTACATAGTTACATAGTTAGTCAGGTTAAAAAGAAAATTATCAATTGGCAAAGTACCTTGTACATTGAGAGCCATTTAGACCTTTCAACTTTAAACTGAAGTTTTCTTTCCTAGATAGACTAGGGATGGAGACATGACTAGGTCCCTGCCTAATTTAAAGTCCCAACAAATCTACTTTTTTGTATACCATTTGTCTTTATGATATCTTTGTATTGGCCATTAGAGAGAGGACCCGTCCAGCACCTTACTGACCACCCCTCTTTTTCCTTTAAATAGGGACAGGTCAGTTTAAGGTTTTTCTATGCTGGATCATTGGGTCCTCGGGAGACCACGATATACACATTGTTGGGCTCTTTACATATGTACTCCCTCTCCATCTCTGTTTGGGGGACGTGCAAACCCATTTGACCTGGAGGAGATTTTTGCTTGTGGTAAGCACCTATCACTCTTTATGTGTGCTTATGTACAGTTTTTATGATAAGGCTGGATTAGTGATGGATGTATACCTTTCATTATATATAAGGAACCCTCACCTGTGGAATCATCTGGTGTTATTCACTTTGTGAAAGGATTGTATGGCCATTGGTCCGGTCCTGAGTGACCCATTATATTCAGGTCAGTTGTGTTTTGGTTCCGTATCACATATAATTTATTTTATATATTTTGATAAATTTGATACTTGTTAGGTGCTTTACTTTTACTTTTATTGTCCATATATATATCCACCTCCCTACTGTGCACGAAAACCCCCTTCCTGCCCGAGCCATTTTTCAGCTTTCAGCGCTGTCACACTTTGAATGACAATTGCGCGGTCGTGCGACGTGGCTCCCAAACAAAATTTGTGTCCTTTTTTTCCCACAAATAGAGCTTTCTTTTGGTGGTATTTGATCACCTCTGCGGTTTTAATTTTTTGCGCTATAAACAAAAGAAGAGCGTCCAGTTTGGAAAAAAAACACTATTTTTTACTTTTTGCTATAATAAATACCCATTTTTTTTTTTTAATAAAATTTTCCTCAGTTTAGGCCGATACGTATTCTTCTACATATTTTTGGTAAAAAAAAAAATCGCAATAAGCGCGTATTGATTGGTTTGCGCAAAAGTTATAGCGTGTACAAAATAGGGGATAGATTTATAGCATTTTTATTTTTTTATTTTTTTATTAGTAATGGCGGCGATCTGCGATTTTTTATTGTGACTGCGATATTGCGGCGGACACATCGGACACTTTTGACACATTTTTGGGACCATTCACATTTATACAGCGATCCCTGCTATAAAAATGCATTGATTACTGTATAAATGTGATTGGCAGGGAAGGGGTTAACCACTAGGGAGCGGGAAGGGGTTAAATATGTTCCCTCAATGTGTTCTTACTGTGGGGGGAGGGGAGTGACTGGGGGAGGTGACCGATGGTTGTCCCTATGTACAAGGGACACACCATCAGCCTCCTCTCCCTCACAGGACGTGGATCTCTGTGTTTACACACAGCGACCCACTTTCCTGCTCGTTTCCCGGGCAATCGCGGGTGCCCGGCGGCAATCGCGGCCGCCGGGCACGCGCACCGGGGCCTTGTGAACGCGGCGGGCGAGCGCCGCTGGCGGCGAGCGCGCGCCTTCTAGCTCGTTTTAAAGGGAGGACGTCATATGACGTCCTCCCAGAACGAGAGTATCCTCCGCCCGCCGTCAATTGACAGTGGGCGGGGGACAAGTGGATATATATATATATATATATATATATATATAGTATATACAATTATATACAGTATATATATTTTTTTTCTCCCTTTTCTCTCCATTTCAAGGGACAGGGCTATGTACGTTTCTATGTCGATACATATGTTAATTATATTTGTCTCCCTTTATATATATCAGATTGCCAGACTCTTGGAATGAAGCCCTGAAGAAGCAGCCTGTATGTCATAAAACATGTTGGCAAGCTCCATATACAGTGCCTTACAAAAGTATTCACCCCCCTTGGCTTTTTTACCTATTTTGTTACATTACAGCCTTTAGTTCAATGTTTTTTTTAATCTGAATTATATGTGATGGATCAGAACACAATAGTCTAAGTTGGTGAAGTAAAAAAATTTATACATAAAACAATTTTTCAGAAATAAAAAACGGATAATTGTCATGTGCGTATGTATTCACCCCCTTTGTAATGTTGCCCATAAAAAGCTCTGGTGCAACCAATTACCTTCAGAAGTCACATAATTTGTGAAATGATGTCCACCTGTGTGCAATCTAAGTGTCACATGATCTGTCATTACATATACACACATTTTTGAAAGGTCCCAGAGGCTGCAACACCTAAGCAAGAGGCACCACTAACCAAACACTGCCATGAAGACCAAGGAACTCTCCAAACAAGTAAGGGAAAATGTTGTTGAGAAGTACAAGTCAGGGTTAGGTTATAAAAAAAACATCCAAATCTTTGATGATCCCTAGGAGCACCATCAAATCTATCATAACCAAATGGAAAGAACATGGCACAACAGCAAACCTGCCAAGAGACGGCTGCACACCAAAACTCACGGACCGGGCAAGGAGGGCATTAATCAGAGAGGCAGCACAGAGACCTAAGGTAACCCTGGAGACTGGAGTATCTGTACATAGGACGACAATAAGCCGTACGCTCCATAGAGTTGGGCTTTATGGCAGAGTGGCCAGAAGAAAGCCATTACTTTCAGCAAAAACAAAATGGCAGGTTTTGAGTTTGCGAAAAGGCATGTGGGAGACTCCCAAAATGTATGGAGGAAGGTGCTCTGGTCTGATGAGACTAAAATTTAACTTTTTGGCCATCAAAGAAAACGCTATGTCTGGCGCCAACCCAACACATCACATCACCCAAAGAACACCATCCCCACCGTGAAAAATGGTGGTGCCAGCATCATGCTGTGGGGATGTTTTTCAGCAGTCGGGACTGGGAAACTGGTCAGAGTTGAGGGAAAGATGGTGCTAAATACAGGGATATTCTTGAGCAAAACCTGTACCACTCTGTGCAGGACAATGACCCCAAACACACTGCTAAAGCAACACTTGAGTGGTTTAAGGGGAAATATGTAAATGTGTTGGAATGGCCTAGTCAAAGCCCAGACCTCAATCCAATAGAAAATCTGTGGTCAGACTTAAAGATTGCTGTCCTGGGCGTCCGCTCCATAGGGCAAGGGAGGGCGTTTGCCCCCCCCCCCTCCCTGGAATCCAGTGCCGTGATTCTCGGGGAGGAAAACAGCGGGCAGGAAGCAAGGTGGCAGCGCAGTGAATTCAATTAGAGCCGCTCTCTTCGGCTGACAGGGAAGGGGTGATCGGGGAAGATATACAGACAGCCCACAGCTCTCTTCTCCCTGTCACGGCGCCGCTGCCGAGTTCTCTGGTAAATGGAGCAGCTAAAGCTAGAAGAGAGAGAGAGCAGCTCTAATTGGATTTGTCGTGCCGCCGCCCTGATTCCTGCCCGCTGTTTTCCTCCCCATGATTGGCTACAGCAGAGGGCCAATCAGAAGACTCTGGAGACTGGGGGCATCATGGGAAATGTAGTCCCTGAAGAGTGGCGGCCCCAGCGTGTCCACAGTCACCATGCTACAGCCCCCAGCATGCAAGCACTCTGCAGGGGGGGGGTTACAAGAGGAGAAAGATAATACTGTGCTGGGGGAAGCCAGAGAGGGAGCAATGCTGCACCCCCACCACCAGAGAGCCACGCTCTACCCGCACCAACCAGAGAGCCACACTGTACCCACAACACCAGAGAGGGAGCCATGCTGTACCCGCACCACCAGAGAGGGAGCCATGCTGTACCCGCACCACCAGAGAGGGAGCCACGCTGTACCCGCACCACCAGAGAGGAAGCCACGCTGTACCCGCACCACCAGAGAGGGAGCCACGCTGTACCCGCACCATCAGAGAGGGAGCCACATGTACCTGCACCACCAGAGAGGGAGCCACGCTGTAACCACACCACCAGAAAGGGAGCCACGCTGTACCCGCACCACCAGAGAGGGAGCCACGCTGCAACCGCACCACCAGAAAGGGAGTCACGCTGTACCCGCACCACCAGAGAGGGAGCCACGCTGTACACGAACCAGAGAGGGAGCCACGCTGTACCCGCACCACCAGAGAGGGAGAAAGACCGAGCCACTGCCAGGATACAGGCATGCTACACTACTGACTAGAGTCACCCTGGGCAACCCAAAGTGAACGAACGTCCAGCCAGAGGGATCACTGTTGCGGTTTCACCAGGTCTGGTAAGAGGGCCTGTTGGCCATTATCCATTACTGTTCCTAGGGACTGAGCCATTAGGAAGTGTCTAACCTGATATCCTCCCATCTATGCTGGGGGCAATTATTGCAGAAAATGACACCAAATGCTGGGAGTTTTTAGTACGGAAACTGACACCAGTGCTGAGGGCCATTATTATGTACACTGTCTGGTACAGATGCTGAAGTTTTTATTCTAGAAATCTGCACCGATGTGGGGGGTTATTATTGTTGCTACTGACACCAATGCTGGCGATTTTTATTGCGGAAACAGACAGCAAAGCTGGGGATTGTTATTGCAGAAACTGCCACTGATCCTGGGGGTTGTTATTTCCTTGGGGGGAACTCCATTTTTTATGATATTGTTATTCAAAGTTGCTAGTTGCTTGATAGTTGCATCAGGTTTCTCAAACCTTTGCATGCCTGCGCTTTATGTGATAATGACTAAGCCCCTCCCCCTTCATGACATTGTCAAAAAAGGACCGAGCATGGATGACCTTAAAATGATGCCCCCCCCCTGAAAAAAGTTCAGCGGACGCCCATGATTGCTATTCACAAGTGCAAACCATCCAACTTGAAGGAGCTTGAGCAGTTTTGCAAGGAGGAATGGAGAAAAATCCCAGTGGTAAGATGTGGCAAGCTCATAGAGACTTATCCAAAGCGACTTGGAGCTGTGATAGCCGCAAAAGGTGGCTCTACAAAGTATTGACTTTAGGGGGGTGAATAGTTATGCACAATTACTTTTTCTGTTATTTTGTCCTATTTGTTGTTTGCTTCACAATAAAAAAGAAAAAATCTTCAAAGTTGTGGGCATGTTCTGTAAATTAAATGATGCAAATCCTCAAGCAATCCATGTTAATTCCAGGTTGTGAGGCAACAAAACAAAAAAAAATGCAAGGGGGGTGAATACTTTTGCAAGGAACTGTAGCATATTTGATGTTATATCTGGTTACCTATTGTGTACATGTGATTTTATATATTTATGGGCTTTTTGTCTGCCCAACTTTTTCTGTGTATGCTTGTCTTTTATATTTGAATAAATGCTTTTTTAAGTGATATATTTGTATATTCTATCATCAGGGAACTACAATTTAATGCCCAGCTTCTTCATTTACCTAAAATGTACTGTATGTCCTAAAAGTGCAGCGCTAAATAAAATTACATTTGCAAAACACCAAATATGACATAGTGCAAAACTTTTGAAGTGAACAGAAAATCCAATCAAAATATTATTCAATCCAAAAATGTCCTTATGCAAAAGTGCAAAATATATTATATTCATAAAGTGCAAAGTTCATGAAATTGGTCACTAAAGTGCTCCAGTGCAAACAATTCATGCATGCCAGCGTCCCACACTGGATAGATCGATCCTGACGGCGCAGTGCTCAGACATTCACCGTTGTGACACCTTCACCATAAATCAGATGGGGGCTTACCAGATCACCAGCGATCTTCTTACTCAGGAAGATCATTCAGCGCTTATTGGGATCTCTGATCATCAGATGGAAATCCGGAAATGTTCCCCCGCCAGCCTCATCTGTGTTCCCCTTATGGTGACAAGATGATCCAGCTCATCGTCTCAGATGGGATGGATGGATGAATCCTCAGAGTTAAAATGGTCAAAAAACAAGGAGACTCCTCATAGTGTAATATGGTCTCAACCGTTTTATTCTAGAATCAGTGCACTTACATATAAATCAAAAAATGCTGCTGGCTGTAAATCTCTCCACTATAGGCAGTGCTTTCCTTCAAACAGTCATAAATTCAAAAAAGCATCTGTGCAGCAGCGTGTGTGCATTGTCCCTATGATCGTTTCGTTATATGTAACGTCATCAGACCCCTGATTTTCTGTTCACTTCAAAGGTTTTGCACATACAGTGGGCACGGAAAGTATTCAGACCCCCTTAAATTTTTCTCTTTGTTATATTGCAGCCATTTGCTAAAATCATTTAAGTTAATTTTTTTTCCTCCATTAATGTACACACTCTGGATCCTACTTTTGGCCTTAATTCTAAGCGGTATGTGTGGAGAAAACCAGGCACTGCTCATCACCTGTCCAATACAGTCCCAACATTGAAGCATGGTGGTGGAACATCATGCTGTGGGGGTGTTTTTCAGCTGCAGGGACAGGACGACTGGTTGCAATCGAGGGAAAGATGAATGCAGCCAAGTACAGGGATATCCTGGACGAAAACCTTCTCTAGAGTGCTCAGGACCTCAGACTGGGCCGAAGGTTTACCTTCCAATAAGACAATGACCCTAAGCACACAGCCAAAATAATGGAGTGGCTTCACAACAACTCTGTGACTGTTCTTAAATGGCCCAGCCAGAGCCCCTGACTTAAACCCAATTAAGCATCTCTGGAGAGACCTAAAAATGGCCGTCCACCAACGTTTACCATCCAACCTGACAGAACTGGAGAGGATCTGCAAGGAGGAATGGCAGAGGATCCCCAAATCCAGGTGTGAAAAACTTGTTGCATCTTTCCCAAAAAGACTCATGGCTGTATTAGATCAAAAGGGTGCCAATACTAAATACTGAGCAAAGGGTCTGAATACTTAGGACCATGTGATATTTCACTTTTTCTTTTTTAATAAATCTGCAAAAATGTCAACAATTCTGTGTTTTTCTGTCAATATGGGGTGCTGTGTGTACATTAATGAGGAAAAAAATGAACTTAAATGATTTTAGCAAATGGCTGCAATATAACAAAGAGTGAAAAATTTAAGGGGGTCTGAATACTTTCCGTACCCACTGTATATGTGTAGCGGACCCCCAAAATTGGGGTCGCTATGCTCTAAATTTAAGGGCAGCCTGAGCAATAGTTTGGCTCAGGTTCTCCAATTCTGCTTGGTTTGGACTCTGCTCTGCTGTAATGTTGCCTGGAGTATAGTTCCCCTTGACCTGCAGGTGGCGCTGTTGCCCAGGTTTTGAGGAGAACCACAGGTGGCGTTGTGGTGTGATTGGGTGTCCTCTCTCGGCTGCCGTGCGGTGAGCGGGTTTTGCCTGATGTGCATGCCGGGAGAGGGTACATAAAGGGAAGACGCCATGATCTGGTGTGCGGGGGGATTCCAAGGAGGACCCCTGCTGGTGAAGTCGCGCTCGTTGGCCTTGCTGGCCTGGGGTGCTGGAACTGGTCGAGGAGTCTCGGGCACCTTTCGTCCGAGGCTACAGAGTTCCAAGTAGGCCCAGTACCTTCAACTGGGTCTACAAACCAACCACTGGAGTCCCAGGGAACCCGAGGGAGGGTGGCTCGCTCTGAAACAGAGGAAACCGGGGGAGGAACTGTCCGATGGATCGGTGAAGGAAGTCACGGTCTCGGAGAGGCCTGGTTACCTATCAGAGGGAAGGAGTTGCAAGATAGCTCCTGTAGTGTGCCCCATTGGCACCTATGGTCTCTAATAATCTATAGGGGTTTCAAAGTTCTAATTCAGTAACCAAGGGATTCCGTGGCAGAGGATCTTCTAACTTGTCTGTGAAGGGGACTAAATCGAAGTAACTGTTCGTGCTTCACTCCAGCTGCTAGAACTGTGAGAGGGATCTATCCGGGTGAGCAATGCCCACTCAGGCTTGAGTGGAGAATAGGGTGACTGGGTGCCACGTGCCTGAACCTGTCTCCTACCTAATCTCATTTCCGTCTTTCAACCTTTTTCCCAATCTGTTCAAGCAAGAGAAAATAAACTTGTTTGTTGGAGTTTAAACACTGTCTGGACATTGGCTTTCTTTTGGGAGAGAAGAATAGACTTTTCCCTATACTCTAGGGACAAGAACCAACGGAGGGGAGGTAACTCGCTGCAGGACCCAAAATTGCAAGAACACCGCTCAACCTCTTATACCGGGAGGATACGGGCATGTGGCATGGTGTGCCTTTGCTCCTGCAAGTGAAGGTAGGCAGGAAAAAAGGGTCTGTGTGCTACATATGTCATATATGGTGTTTTGCACACGGTAATTTTATTTAGCGCTGCACTTTTAGGACATACATTTTTGATTGACCTGTATTTAGGTTTTAGTGCACAGCTGCTGTATTTTACTTTTGATAACACACTAGCGCAGATTTTTTCCTATATAGTTCATCATTTACCTACTTATACTACTATTTAGGGCTGGTGCTCCCTGATGGTTGTCAAGCTGTTCTAACCCAGGCCTTGACTATATATCCATATTCTTGTTCATCACCTGAGAGATACTTCTTAGCATAAACAATAGGTAAAGGTCTCTGTGTAGCTGTAGCAGCTCTAAATGGGTAGTCTTTAGTCCTAACTCTTCAGCCGGCTAGAGTTGGGACCCAGTTGTACTGTTGTACACATGAGAATAGTCCCAGTCAAGCCTGCCGGAAGCAATAAGGATACTAGATAACTGTATGGTCAGTTCCTAAAGGGCTCGGTCTTTCTAGCAGGAGATAGAAAAGTCCCCACAGCAGCAGCTCACCAGTCCCAGTGATATTGCAGCTCACCATACGATCACACACAGCGATTATTCCACTCTCTGCTCTGCACCTGACCCAGGTCATCCTTGCTGTTCTCAATCTCGAACTCAGCACTCTGGATCCTGCTTTTGACCAGCAGTGATGGCGCACTCTGGACATCGATGTGCACTTTCCGGTCTCCTTTCCGGCAAAAGGAAGCTGTGCCCTGTACAGCCTGAGAAAATTCAGCTCTTTCCCTTCCTCCTGGCAATCTCTCCCTGAGAAATGCAATTCAAAAGCTCTTTATCACTGAAGAGTCGCTCTCTCTGGACTACAGTTCCCAAAGTGCAGTGCTGCCTGACATAGTCTATTGTACTCCTGCTCGGTAGCCCCCCCCCCCATTTTTGCTGTTATAGCTGTTAACTGGTTCAGTACAGAAGGGTAGCAGCTAGAGAGAGCAGCCAGTGTTTCTCTCACTCTCCATTCTTAGCCAAGCACCTGGCTACACCTCCATTGCATAGTGTGCCCTGTATCCATAGACAGATACCATTGTTTGAATTTCGGAAATGCATTAGGATAAAAAACCCTAAACCTTTACAATCACTTTAAAAATTTAAAAATGTTGATTTTTAACCAAAATTCATTCCCATCATTCAGTAAACTTTACTGACCCCACCCCCTCTAGAAAACTGACTGCCTAATTAGATTTTTTAACAGCTTACCTGTATGCCCAAGCTTTACACCTGAATTTGTGCTCAGGTGACAAGCTGGGTCCTTAGTCTTCTTTCTTCTGCACTGCAGTATGGGGTAGGGTCCATTTTTGAGTGCCTACTTAATTTCCTAGTGACGTGGGTGCCTCCCATTGTTTGTAAGAAGAGTCCATCATTAGTATCTTCACAGGGTCCTGAAGACTTCTCAACAGCAGTACAAACAAATTGCAATCACCCCAACCTATCACTGGCCTTTGCAGCAAGGAGCACATGGAAGGGCAATGCATGTCAAAAAACAACACATAAAAAAATCCCAGCTCACTTACCAACCAGCCTGCAACAAACGCGGCTACCTCCACCCCCCACTGTGTCCTCCAGCCCCCACACTGTCCCCCTTTGTTCTCCAGCCCCCACGCTGTCCCCCTCTGTCTTCCACCCCCCCTGTGTCCTCCACCCATCACAGTGTCCCACTGTGTCCTCCACCCCCCCATGGTGTCCCACTGTGTCCTTCACCCCCCCATGGTGTCCTCCACCCCCCATGGTGTCCCCCTGTGCCCTCCACCCCCTCACGCTGTCCCTCTGTGTCCTCCACTCCCCCACGGTGTCCCACTTTGTCCTCCACCCCCCCCCCCCGGTGTGTCCCACTGTATCCTCCACCCCCCCAGGTGTGCCCCACTGTGTCCTCCACCCCCCCGATGTGTCCCACTGTGTCCTCTTCCCCCCCGTCCCACTGTGTCCTCCACCCCCCCACAGTGTCCTCCACCCCCCCTTACGCTGTCCCCCTGTGTCCTCCACCCCCCCCCCAACAGTATATATACTGTTTTTGTGCGTGTTTGCAAAATTAAAGTGGGCCGGTCTGGATGATGTCCCAGTCCAGCCTTGTTGGCAGGAGTGGTAATTTAAAGCAGGATCGGGCTGAGGGGGACAGCAAAAGGTGCAGCCGCCTTTGACACTTCAGCAGCAGGAGGAACAGAAGGAGCAGGATCTGCAACCCATGCTGCTGAAGTAGTTCACAGCTTATGGGGGAAGAGGGTGCGAACTTTGGCCTTCATATCTTGGATGATCAAGGACCTTGTTCACAGGAGGGGTTCACAGGAGATGAGCTTTAAGGCAGATTAACAGAGCACAATAATGGCCAGACATGCTGGCTCCTTCAGCTTCCTTAAGCTGGTTCTAGACTAGAGCGGCTTATCAAAGACTTGATCTGTCTGCCCTTGAAGGTCATCCATTAGATCATACAGTATTCAAGAGTCCAGCCCTACACTTACAGCAGCAGTAGCACATATGCTCCTATGACGTATACCTATAATGCTGAGCTCTGTGGTTGCCTGTATTTCTCCTTTAAAGCATCAGTTCAAGCAAATTTGAGTCAGCCACCAGCCATTTATACGTCTTGGATATTCCAACAGTGAGATCTCTCTGCTATATGTCCAGCCTCTGCTTTTGTCCACTTGGAAGCTCCCACCCATCGTTTTGTGTACCAGTACCTCTTGTTATATGCTCAGTGCTCACTAATAAAAATAAAAATAAAAATGAATTAAATCCTGTAGAGATGGCGGTAGCCCCTCCTAATTAATACAGTAGGTGTGCAGACCCAGAAACTCAACATAGAGATCTCCCTAATAGAGTAAGGTGACCAGATTTTTTAAATGAAATCCGGGGACATATTTTTTTTTACTAGTAATGGCAGCAGTCAGCGACTCTTTGCCCATCGCCGCCTCCGCCCGCCTCAAAAGTCTTACTTTCTGGGCCCCCGGCTACTACTGGGTGGGGAGCGGAGGAAGATCACTCTGCCAGGGAAGGCAAGGAGATAGGCAGGTGGCTGGCCGGGACTTGAGCCAAGGCAGAAGAACAGTGAGCGGAGCTGAATGGGCATGCACCCGAAACTGAAAAAATATTCCATCCGCTCCGACTAGCACATGATCATCAGAAAGGGGCACAGATAATGGGAAAAAATACACCCCCTAAGCTAGTAGGAGCAGCGGAGTGGGGGTGTGTAATTCAGATTTTTATTTTTTTTATTCTGCACTGACTGTCTTTGAAATTGCCGGAGCCCCTATTCAAATCCAATCCGGGGACAAAACCGGGGACAGACTTGGTCTGGGGACAGTGTCCCCAATCCGGGGACTGTCCCCGGAAATCGGGGATGTCTGGTCACCCTACAATAGAGCTCCCAAGCTAAATGCTTGGCACCCCCCAGCGAAGCTACATCCACGAGCTCCCTCACTGGTGCTGACATCTTCTTCTGGATTTGGGGTCTTCGGCCATCTGGATTGGCCAGGTCAAGATGACTTAACTCCTGCTCATGTACAGTACATGAGAGGTAATTCATTCTTGCACCGAGGTATGCCAAGACTGTGCACTGAGCTGCTCATGGAAGTAAAAAGGTAAGAAGCCTTTATTTCCAAAAATACGTAATGGGGGAAATTCACTAAAACTGTATCACTCAGAATCTTGTGCAGCTGTGCATGGTAGCCAGTCAGCTTGTAGGCAGGTTGCCTACAGTGAGCTAGTTAGCCTGGCTGCCCAAGCCAGGGGAAAGGGGTTAATACCTTGCTGCCATTCCTGGTCTACTTTACAGGCTTTTTGGCCTGACCCACTGGTCCTGTATCTACATAAAAGGGGACTAGGATGGAAAAGGGGCAAAAAGTCAGACTTGAGAGAGCCATGAGAAGAAAACACTGACTTGTCGGGACTCCAGCATCTGGAAATCGCCACTATGGAATTTGTGCATAAGGACTCTTCCTGTGCAGGTATTCTGGGGCCACCACAGATAGGTTTAGTTAGGGAAAAGACGTTTTGCTCTGTAACTGGCATGCAAAGTTTACAGTTAAAGTGGTTGTAAACCCACTTTTTCAACTTGCACCTACAGGTAAGCCTAGATTAAGGCTTACCTGTAGGTGCAAGAAATATCTCCTAAACCTACACGGTTTAGGAGATATTTAGTAAAAATGACATTGCTCCGTGTCTACGGCGCATGCGCGCCGTAGAGAACGGTGCATTCATGGGGTTAATCCCATTCACAAAATCGGCTACTTCCCAGCAATAGCTGGGCGTAGCCGATTGTGACGGCTCTTGCGCGCATGCGCAGAGTGAGGTCACCGCCGCTCCGGCCAATCACAGCGCCGGAGCGGCGCTGTGATTGGCTGCAGCGGCGATACCCGGAAGTAACCTTCCGGCTATCGCCGCAGCGATGGATGCGGCTAGATGGAGGGACACGGACGGCTTCGGGGGCCCCGATCTAAGGTGAGTGGTACATAATGAGCTAATATGCTAGTCATACTAGCTCATTATGCCTTTCTCTTACAGGTGGGGGGGGGGGGGAAAAAACGAAATGTGGGTTTACAACCACTTTAAGTTGTTTCAACTGCTTTGAGCCAGGTCTGAAGTTATTGAAAGGGGTGCATGTTGGGTCCTGGCATATTCTAAAGAACCTGGGACTGTAAAAGCACTATGGGGTATGAATAACATCACTATAAAAGGTTAACTGGGCAAGTTAAGGAACAGGAGGTACTTGCCATAGGTAACCAAAGAGAAGAAAATGCTACAAGGAACCACAGTGGCTACAAGGAACCAAAGAGGCACGGTGCCTGGTGAGGTGACAGGTCCTCCGGTAGCGAGGGCGTCGGTATGCTGGCTACCTCCCTAGCAGTTCATCTCCCATGCCCAACGGGAGCAGACTAGCATTACAGAAATCTAAGGGCAAGGAACGGGAAGGAAAGAGTAAAAGTGTTAATAAACCTTTGTTTTTGTTTTTTATTATTAAAATAAAATGTCTATGCATACCTGTTCTGTGCAATGCTTTTGCACAGAGCAGCCCCAATCCTCTTCTGTGATTCCCCTGCTGGCGCTCCAGGCCCCTCCTCTTCGGCAGGTGCCCCCAGGGAAAGCCATTTTCCCTGGGGGCACCCATGCGTGCTCGCTCCCGAGCCACTCTGTCTGCGTCTATTGACACAGAGCGGGCGGCTCGGTCACCCCCCCCCCACTCCCTGTCACAGCATTTGATTGACAGTGCAGGAGCTAATGGCTCCCGCTCCTATCAATCTGCCCAATGAGAAGGGAGACAGCAGCAAGAGTCGCTGCTCTCGTGCACATCACTGGGTCGGATCGAGCCCAGGCAAGAATAAGGGGGGGCTGGGGAGAGCTGCAGCACAGAATGTTTTTACCCTTAATGCAGAGAGGAGAAAAACCTTAAAGTATTACTAAACCCAGGAGCCTGCACTGACAGTACACAGAACATGGAAATGCAATTATTTTAGTAAATATAAACTGCTAAATATCTTTTCTCATCAGCAGTATATAGCAGTCTTGTGACTTCTATCAGTGTCTGGTTAAAGCTTGTAGAAGGAGTTTTCATTCTACTCTGACTGTCCTATGAGGCTGCAGGACCCCTGACCCTCTGTCTGGACAGTGCTGATTGGCCATGTGCTGATCACACGCACCCTCCCAAAAAAAAAATACCCTCTCTAGTGTAGCACACAGACCCTTCCGCTTCATCCATTTTGCAGTAAGGCACACCTGCTACTTGCCCGTTATCCAACTCCATGTATGGAGAGGCGAGCAGTGTTAGATTCTTGGGCCTTGCGGCGAGTTACCTCTCCAGAGTGGATCCCTGGTCTCCGTTGTCTAGGCGGAAGTCCCTTTGTAATAAAGTCAATGTCCACACAGGTGTAAAACCTAAGCAGCAATGTTTTATTCTTTTTTTTTTTTAAGTAAAACTTGGGAGAGAGAGAGAGAGTAGAAACGACAAAGTAGGGGAAGGTTCAGGCACGCAACACTTAGAGAGTGGGTATTGCTCACCCGGATAGTCCCTTTGAGAGCGGTCCTAGCAACCGGAGTGGAGCACGTCAGAGATGATGGATCCCCCTTTAGGTAGGCCTCCAGGCCTCTCCCGGAGACAGCAGTACCGTCGCTATCTCCGCCGGGAATGATCTTCCCCTGGAACTCCTTCCCCAAAGATGGGCCCCCTTCAACCGGGCAGCCTGGGATCCCTCTCCGAAGCGTAGGCCCTCAATAGGAGAGCTGGGCCTACTATGCAGCAGCGGAGCCTCGGGCTAAAGGTGCCCGAGACCAAATCACACGCATCCCGTGCCATGAGGGCCACGAGACACACTCACTGGACCAGAGGTCCCCCCGAACTCCTTGGGTCCCCCTGGAATCGCTTTTCGCCAAATGGCCCACTGCACGGCGGCCAAGAGAAGACACCCAAGGCGCTGTGACACCCCCCTGATCAAGCCTGTGCTGGTGGTGACAGTGCCACCTGCAGGCAAAGGAGAATAACACTGCCGGGCAGTATCACACCCAGAGCAGAGCAAACAATTTGTTCTAATCAACAGGTCCGAGCCCAACTATTGGCTCGGACCTCCCCTAAATTTACACATATAGCGTCCCATAAATTGGGTTGGGCGCTACACTAGCAATACACACCAAACTGAGCATGTGCATAGTGTCTCCAAAGGCTCTGTACTATCAGCAGATGGATTGGGGACAGTGGAAGAAGGGGGGATCAGAGAAGACAGGATCAAGCAGCCTTTTTACACAGTGCAGAGGATTAACCCCTTAGGTTCCACAGTGAGTATAACAAGAATGCTTTACTAAATAAACAGACTGATTTTACTGTTATTGGTTTGGTAACACTTTAAGGCTTTAGAACCTCTTTAAATGGGACCCCATTCTGTTACTGGGAGTGTGGTAAGAGGGTGCTGGACTAGTGGAATGGGCAGAGGCTCAGCAGGTCCTTCCAAATGCAAAACATACAAGTACAGTGAGCAATGTTATGGGACAAACCGCATGTCAGAGGAACACTTTATCACTACACACAGTAAAGCTCATCTCTAAGCCAGAGAACTACCATAATGTTCAATTGTTCACATGACTGCAGCCCCTGTCTGGTCCTGGGCATTGATGAGTACTGTCACCTGGACAGTCCAGGTTTTGAATCATGTGTCCGGGTTTCAGGTTGACTGAAACCCGGACACATTATTCAGACCGGGCTGTGGCTCCCAGGTAAGCAAGATAGTCACACACAAATCTGTTGCTGTGCGGGAGCTGCGAGTTGCTGTCTGGGGGCAGGTTCGGCATCACTGGGGAGCAGGGCGATGATGTCAGCAAGAGCAATTTAGCCACACTCACTGTTTGCTGCAGCACGCTATGCGCACCGCATTATTACTCTCCTTGGGGGCACCCAAAGGACTCCCAGGCCGCTAAAGTGTTTGGGTTTGGCTTGAAGAAAAGGTGGCAACCCTAATGAGCGCACTTCACGTGAAGCATACCCCCATGTGCACAGGCACAGTAGACCCTGTCCACAAGCTTCTAACTTCAGCTGGTTCAATTAACCACTTGTCGACCAGCCGCTGTTGTTATACGGCGGCAGTTTGGCACGTTCCCGCAAATCGCCATAGGTGTACGTCGGCTCCTTTAAGTAGGCACGGCGGGGGACCCAAAGCGCGTGGCCGGCGGCCGCGATGTCCGCCAGCCGTCTGCGAAGCAGGAACGAGAGCCAGAACGGGGATCTGTCAATGTAAACAGACAGATGCCCGTTCTGACAGGGGAGTTAGAGACAGAACTGCTGTTCCTAGTGATTGGGAACAGCGATCTCTCTCCTCCTTCGGTCAGCCCAGCCCCCATACAGTTATAAATACTCCCAGGGAACACAATTAACCCCTTGATCGCCCCCTAGTGTTAACCCCTTCCCTGCCGGTGACATTTACACAGTAATCAGTGGCTATTTTTAGTTCTGATCGCTGTGTAAATGTCAATAGTCCCAAAAAAGTGTCAAAAGTGTCCGATCTGTCCACCGCAATTTCACAGTCCTGCTAAAAATCGCAGATCACCGCCATTACTAGTAAAAATTAAATAAATAATAAAAATGGCATAAATATATCCCCTATTTTGTAGACGCTATAACTTTTACGCAAACCAATCAATGTACGCTTATTGCGATTTTTTTTTTTGACCAAAAATATGTAGAATACAGAATACATATTGGCCTAAACTGAAATTATTTTTTTTATATATTTTTTGATGGGATATTTATTATAGCAAAAAGTTAAAAAAATTGTTTTTTTTTCAAAATTGTCGGTCTTTTTTTGTTTATAGCGCAAAAAATTAAAACCGCAGAGTTGGTCAAATACCACCGAAAGAAATCTCTATTTGTGGGAAAAAAACAATTTTGTTTGGGTACAGCGTCGCACGACCGCGCAATTGTCAGTGCCGTATCGCAAAAAAATGGCCTGGTCAATAAAGGGGGAGAATCTTCCAGTCTGTAAGGGGTTAAAGCAGAGTTACACCCAAAAATGGAACTTCCGCTATTCGGATTCCTCCCCCCTCCGGTGTCACATTCGGCACCTTTCAGGGGGGAGGGGGGAGCAGATACCTGTCTAATACAGGTATTTTGCTCCCACTTCCGGGCATAGATACCCGAGCCACCCCCGGGTAACTACGCCACTTCTGGCGCCTTTTCCATCCCCCCTCCCCCCCTGCTGTCTTCTGGGAGACACACAGGTCCCATAAGACAGCAGGGACCAGTGGGAACGCACAGCGCGAGTCGCGCATGCGCATTAGGGAACCAGGAAGTGAACCGAAGATGGCGGCGGCAGCACCCGAGAGATAGATGAGCTTCAGGTGCCGACATCGCGGGCACCCTGGAAAGGTAAGTGTCCTTATTTTTAAAAAAAAATAAAAATTGGCGGAGCTCCGCTTCAAGCTTTCACAGTAAAATCTGGAAGTTGATTGGTGTTTATGCAGAGCTACACCAGATTTTGCACTCTCCAGTCTTAATAAATCCCCCTGCCTATGTCTCTTTTGCAATAAAAACCCATCTGGCTTGCAATTTTTTAAATTCAGGTTCAAGTTCTACTTTAACAGTCCATCAAAAAGTGAGATATCAGTTTTTGGGTGGATTGACCTTTTTACTACATCATAAACTTTGTGCTTACTCGCAGTTCTTTAATCACAGTACAAGCGGCCTGTTCCATCATTAGAAAGTTTTGCAAAGTGAAGTGTGCGGATGTCCATTTTGTTCTGTTCTAGAATATTTGTTCCGGTCACAAAGTCTCTCTAACTCCCCGGGCAGAGAACAGCCATCAAGCTCCACAAGGTTACCATCCTCTGAGGTGGAATAATGAGGCACAATTGGATTCATGTTGAGCCATTTCCATTTTTTTTTTCTCGGTGACCTCTGACACCCGAATGAGGTTTCAGAATTGCGATAACCTGTGTATTGTGTGAGAGATACTATGACCTTTTCAATAATCTCTCATTTCATTTCTGCCTGGTGTAAGTCTCCATAGCTTTTGTAGCCAGGGGGCAAACCTGCAATGAACGGCTGTTAAAAATCCACAGAAGATTGGAAGGAGACAATACTGTAATAAGTGGGGCATTAAAATTCATTGTTAGGGAAAAAAAAAATAAAGTACTGCACAATAAACAGGACAAACCATAATAGGAAGCATTCTTTGTGAAAGTGACTGGAGACGGTAGCAAGCGGCGGAGCAACAGAGCGGCAACATTGCCATCTAGAGGTGCCTTTGTCTTATTTTGTGTCGGAAATCAAAAATTCAGCAAAATTATTAAAGTACATTTTGAAAACAAAAGTAGTGGGACTTTAACTACTTCAATACCGGGCACTTTCCAACCTTCCTGCCCAGGCCAATTTTCAGCTTTCAGCGCTGTAACCTTTTAAATGACAATTGCGCGGTCATGCTACACTGTACCCAAACAAAATTTTTATCAATTTGTTCCAACAAATAGAGCTTTTTTTTTGGTGGTATTTGATCACCTCTGCAGTTTTTTTTTGTTTTTTTTTTGTTTTTTTGCTAAACGAATAAATAAAAGACCTAAAATAAAAAATAAAAAAAGTTTTTCTTTGTTTCTGTTAAAAAAAGTTGCAAATAGGTACATTTTCTCCTTCACTGATGGGCACTGATGAGGTGGCACTGATGAGGTGGCACCAATGAGGTGGCACTGATATACAGCACTGATGGGCATTAATAGGCTGCACTGATGGGCACTGAAAGGCTGCACTGATGGGTAATTATGGGTGGCACTGATGGGCACTGATAGGTGGCACTGATGGACACTGATAGATGGCACTGATATACAGCACTGATGGGCATTAATAGGCGGCACTGATGGGCACTGAAAGGCTGCACTGATGGGTACTTATGGGTGGCATTGATGGGCACTGATAGACGGCACTGATATACAGCACTGATGGGCATTAATAGGTGGAACTGATGGGCACTGAAAGGCTGCACTGATGGGTACTTATGGGTGGCACTGATAGGCGGCACTGATTTACAGCACTGATGGGCACTCATAGGCGACACTAATGGGCACTGAGAGGCTGCACTGATGGGTACTTATTGGTGGCACTAATGGGCACTGATAGGTGGCACTGATTGACACTGATATATGACTCTGATAGACACTGATAGATGGCATTGATAGGCATCACTGATGGCACTGGCAGGCATTGCTGATGGGCACTGATTGGCATCATGTCTGGGCACTGACTGGTATCACTGGTGGTCCAGGGTGGCATACCTGGTGGCCATCCATGATCAGCATCTCTGGTGGTCCTAGTGGCATCCCTGGTGGTCCTGGGTGGGCATCCGTGGGAGGGCTGTGCTGATAATCAATCAGCTCAGACCCCCCCCCCCTGTCAGGAGAGCAGCCAATCGGCTCTCCTCTACTCGCGTCTGTCAGATGCAAGTGAGGAAAAGCTGATAAACGTCTTTTCCTGTTTTCCTGTTTACATTGTGATCGGCCGTGATTGGACACGGCTGATCACGTGAAAAAGAGCCACCGTCAGAGGCTCTTTAACGAGACTGGTGTTGCGTTGTATTAGACTGACACACTGCACCAACGATCGCTGCGCACCCCCACGGGCACACGCCGGCTGTTATCCTGAAAGACGTTATATGAGTCAGGATAACTGAACCACCGCCCGGCCGTCATTTTGCTATAGGCCGGAGGGGAAGTTAAAAATGCCAAATGAGTCAGGATAAAAAAATCGATATAAATTTTATTACACATAAAACATTGTCATAAACACAATATTAAAAACATAGTCATGCATAAAGAAACGTTGCAATAAATACAAAAATATGTAAATCTGATGGATACATGTACTTGTAACTGGTCTACGCGTTACGCGAGGTTCCACGCTTCTTCAGGACCATACATATATTGCAAGTGTGTTATATACAGAGTTTCTTACTATAGAAAAGAACAAAAAAAAAACATTGTAAATGCAATTATACACAATAAACATATTATCAGACATAATTACAGCTATCAATTACCCTCAGTGAGTGAAAGTAAAAGAAAAAGGGGTGGAGAGGATGGGGGAATGGGAGGAAAAATAAATAAAAAAACCCCACCTAAATATTATTAGTTGTTCAATTACATCAATATCATAAATCATCAAAACAGAGGAGAGGAATACAGGATCTGTCTCAGATGTTTTGCCTCTAGGCCCATAGAATAAAGTCTGGACCTGAAAAACCCATAAGATTTACTAAAGCCAGGGTGTGATCCCATATAGAGGATAGTAGTAATTATGCAACTAATTTGTTTCTTACCTATTAAGGTAGAAGAAAAAATGTAATATCCAAAAAGGGGGGAAATAAATATCCGGTGTATAGCAATATACTCCGAACGATATGAATCCCAATATCTATTTAGGACAGAGGGGTGTTATTGTTGGCTTCCTCCAAAAATGTCTGCCTTCAAAAATTTTAAGTGAATTGACCTGAACAAGCATGCTATAAACGAGTGTAAGAGAAGAGAGCAGTGTTCAGGAGTATGTAATGTAATTACATTTATTTTATAAAAGAAAAACAATAAAGCATATAAAATTCCACGTTACCCAATAATTGCCGAAAAATTATCACTACATACTACATACACTATATTGTCCAAAGTATTGGGGTGCCTGCCTTTACATGCACATAAACTTTAATGGCATCCCAGTCTTAGTCTGTAGGGTTCAATATTGAGTTGGCCCACCCTTTAAAGCTATAACAGCTTCAACTCTTCCGGGAAGGCTGTCCACAAGGTTTAGGAGTGTCTATGGGAATGTTTGACCATTCTTCCAGAAGAGCATTTGTGAGGTCAGGCACTGATGTGAACAAGAAGGCCTGGCTTGCAGTCTCCGCTCAAATTCATTCCAAAGGTGTTCTATAGCAGCACATATAGAACTATCTTTATGCATCACCAATGTATCCCCATACATGTGCCCTTTTGTTTCCCACTTTTAAATCTATTAAACACTTACCAAGTCCCTAGATATGGTTTCCTCAAGAATTCTGTATCACAAAGTGGGACAGGGTCACTTTCTCAGCATGTTTCACAGAGATCTGTTCCTTAGGAGATATAGAGAAGGAGTAGTCATACCATATATATAGGAGTAAAAGGGCTGGAACCACCAGCCAAAATATTCCCAAGGGAAGATCACAGGAGATATAAATGGAAAGCCAGACCAAAAGGGAAAAGATATAAAACAACAATGATCCTATTAGCTGCAGGATGTAGCACTTTCAAAAGATATGTTAGAAAAAAAAGTCTAGAAAATAGAATGAGCCATTCCAAAGAAATGTCCCAAAAGAAGAAAATGGTACAGTGGCTGTAGAAATTGGTGTACTAGCACCTTAATGGATCTGTGCAAGGCAGAACACCCCAAATTGTGTAGAAATAGGTGGTCACTTATGACTCATATTACTAAGGCAATTTAGGAACCAGTAGTTCATGCAGTCAAATTGGATTCATTGTTAGAATAACAGCTTCCTTAGAGATGAAGGAAACGTGAACCATAATGTAGGTGAGAAATGAGAGGAAATATACCTAATTATTGGTGTCAGAGGGATTGGTGTTAGAATGAGGAATAATACCCTAGCCTTGGTATCGTTGGGAGGTGAAATTCCTTATCATTAGTGACATTGGGAGAAATAATGCCGCAGCGTTGGTGACATTAAGTGGGATAATAAATCAGCCTTGGTGTCATTGGGAAGAATAATGCCCCAGTGTTGGTGTCATTGAGAAGAATAATGCCCCAGTGTTGGTGTCATTGGGAAGAATAATGCCCCAGTGTTGGTGTCATTAAGAAGGATAATGCCCCAGTGTTGGTGTTATTGGTAGGAACAATGCATTAGTGTTGGTGTTATTGGGAGGAACAATGTCCTAGTGTTGTTATCAATGTGGGAAAAAAGTCCCAGGTGGTAGGTGAGAGGAAGAAAGTATGCCCTGACATAACTAAATAAATCATGTGGACTTTTGAGATGCAACAGGCCATTTATTTTATTTTTAAGTGCATTAGGTCATTTGAGGTACTGTGAGATTACACAAACCAGTGGATACAATTTTAAAACATACTTTTATTAATACAAATTAAAAGCTTGGCATTAACAACCTAGAAATATAAGCAAAACAACCCGGATCAATGGGATATTACACGCCTTCAGGGGATCAGGTCTCACTGATGAATGTTACCATATATATTTATCATTACATTGATAGATTGTCATTTTGTTAAATTTTGCTTTTATTAAACCCTACCGAAGGGCCATGTTGGCCCCCGGATGGGGATATTTGTTATCAGGGCCGGACTGGCCCACCGGGAGACTGGGAAAACTCCCGGTGGGCCGGCTGCCTGGCTGCTTCTGGGGCTGCTGTAAGGGCAGCGGCGCCTGTAAAAAAAATGGCGGCGGGGCCGGGCCGACATGCAACTGCGCATGCGCCAGCGCAGTTCTGAGACTAGCCGTGCTCGGGAAAGCCCGTCCACGCTCGGCAAGTTTCGGAAAGGCGGGCGCATGCGCAGTGACAAGATTGCGCCGAGCGGCGCCATTTTTAAAAGTTTAGCCGTAGCGCGCGGCGCCGCTCAGCCTCTTCCTACGTCCCCCGCAGCCTCTGAATGCCTGCCTCCCCCCCCGCAGCTGTACCGTTTTCTTTTTGCGGAAGGTGGTCTCTGGTCACCAGAGTCCTCCCCACATTCCCAGGGTTCCCCTTTACATCAGAGTCTGCAGGATTCCACCCTTCAGTGCAAGGGGGCACTCTGATGTAAAGGGGAATGCAGTGGACTCTGATATAAGTGGGGTCTCTGGTCACCAGTGCCCCCTTTATATCAGAGTGCGACCCCTTTCACACTGAGGCGCTTTACAGGCGCTATAACGCTAAAAATAGCGCCTGCAAATCGCCCTGAAAAAGCCGCTCCGCACACTCCAGTGTGATATCCCGAGGGCCTTTACACTGGAGCGCTGTGCTGGCAGGACGCTAAAAAATGTCCTGCTAGCAGCATCTTTGAAGCGGTGTGTATACCGCTCCTCCACCGCTCCTGCCTTTTGATATGAATGTGCACCGCGGCTATACCGCCGGAAAAGCGCATTTTGCTGGTGGTTTTAACCCTTTTTCGGCCGTTAGCGGGGATTAAAAGCGCCCCGCTAGCGGCCGAATAGCGCCGCAAAATTGACGGTAAAGCGCCACTAAAATTAGCACCGCTTTATCGCCGACATGGTATGAAATTATTTCCAGGGCTGGTTTTTATTCCCAGTCTGGCCCTGTTTGTTATTATGATGTTTTGTTTTAATGATGAAACTTTTCAATAAAAATATTGAACAAGAAATATAAGCAAAACATAAAGAACTATCATCATGTACCACCTATGTACCCCCATACATGAAAATTGTAAATTGATTACTATGCCCATTAATGACTCAGTAATCCTTTCAGTCAAGTTGGATCCACTGTTAGAATAACAAAAATGTGTCTGGAATCTACATTAGAAAGAAACATGTGACGGACCGCCTGACACCCCACCTGGGTGCTTCTGCCAAGATACAGATTCCTCCACTATGGAACCAGGAACCAGGTATTATAGCTGAGCATTGCACCCAAGAACTAGACGACACTAGTAGTACACTTAGGTGCAAACTAGAAGTTACTTTATTATAAATTCCCACAGAATATATAGCACACAAAATCAGGTAAGAGCTTGATCACATTATCCTAAACAATGTAAACTGTAAACAGTAATATCAATGCATCTAACAATACATCTAATGAACAGCTGACAAAAACACATAAACATCCTACAATAGTTTGGTGACGAGGTGAAGTGGACACAATACTAGCAGACAGACAGAAACAATAGGTGACTCAATTGACAATGGGGATTCACAACTAGGAGGCACACAACGGGGAATTATACAATGAGAGAAAGACACTTTAATAAACAGATTACACATAGCAGCAGGAGACCTCAGCATCAGGTTGTTGTAAGCTGATTATAATCCTCTGCTTAGAGCCTCTGAGCCTAGGAGGGGTGTTGAAGCAGTCATTGCTGGTTTGGGCACAAATCTGTATCCAGGTCCTAGGTTCCCAGAGCCTGTGTGTTTCGGGGAAACAAGGACCCGAATCCAAAGCAAAACCTCTCCAAAGGCCCCCCAGGCACACACCTCCCAAAGAATAGAACCCCATCAAAAGCCAGGGCCCATAGTCAGTAGGCAAGAGGCTACCCTGTAGTCTCCTCCAAAAGCCCCTATCCTGGTTTGGTCTGTCAAAAAAGGAAACCTCCCCCACAATGTAAAAGGGTAGGTGGTCAGTGAGAGGAATATGCCTCTCATCATTGGTATTAGATGGAGGAATAATACCCCCTTTTTGGTGTTAGAAAGTTGAATAATGCCCTAGCATTTGTATCATTTGGAGGAATAATGCCTTCTCATTGGTGTTATTTGAAGGAATAATGTCTAATGCCGTGTACACACGATCGAAAATTCCGACAAGAAAAGTCAGATGTGAGCTTTTGGTTGGAAATTCCGACCGTGTGTAGGCTCCATCGGAATTTTTCTGTCAGAATTTCTGCCAAGAAAAATTTGAGAACTGGTTCTCAAATTTTCCGACAACAAAAGTTCTTGGAGGAAATTCAGATCGTCTGTATGCAATTCCGACGCACCAAAAACCATGCATGCTCAGAATTAAGTCGACGCATGCTCGGAAGCATTGAACTTCAGTTTTCTCAGCTCGTCGTAGTGTTGTACGTCACCGCGTTCTTGACGGTCAGAATTTGGTGTGACCATGTGTATGCAAGACAAGTTTGAGCCAAGATTCCGTCAGAAAAAAATCCACGTTTTTCTTGTCGGATTTTCCAATCGTGTGTACGCGGCATTAGTGTTGGTGTCATTGGGAGGAAAAATACCTTAGTCTTGAGGTAATTGGAAGGAATAATGCCCCAGCATTGGTGTCAATGGAAGGGAAAAAACTCCACTGCATCAATGGAAGGAACAATTATGTAGATGGTAACTGAAGGGAAGAATGCCCTGACATGGGTGATAAGTGGGGGGGGGGGGGGGAGAATGCCATATCTTCACTTGGAGGCAAAAATATCCCAGTTTCACTTATGCCCTGGCATTGGTGTCAGTAAAAGTAAGTGTAGCACTACCCCCGTAGGAGCTGCTGGTTTGTTTTTGGGTTTGCACGTTACCTCTTTAGCTTCGTTGTCCGGGTAGGAAAGTCCACACAGGTGGCGGGAACTCCTCCCACTTTAGTTCTTTTTTGCGCGTAGTTCACGGGCTTTCTTCTTTATGGCTCCGCCCATGAACTACGCAGCTAGCAAAGCGATCTGTACCCCTTAACCCCTCTTCTCTCGTTCAAAGCACAGTCCAACACTTTCTCAATGGCTGACTTTCCAAAAAGCATAAAACAGTAATCTGGTTGTTAGAGGCAAGTAGAGTGGGTACTGCTCACCCGTATAGTCCCCTCTCACATGGCCCAGCACCCGGGATGATGCACGAACCAGTAACAAGACAGCCTCTGCCACAGACTGCTTAAGATGGAGTCGGTCTCTGCCACAGACCTTCTTTAGAGATAGTTAAATGGATAATCCAGGAATCCTCTGCCACAGGATTTTAAAGTCCCAAACTTCCAGCCGTACAGTAAGAGAGCCTTTAAGCCGATTTGGCGAACTGCAGGGCTTTTAGTAGATTAGATCCCTCCTCAACAAGGTCACCAGGCCTCACCCGAGACGTCAGCGCTTTGCCAGTCTCCTCCAGGGCAGGTCCTCCCCCGGTTTTCTTCATCAAGGCAGCTTCCTCCCTTTTTGGATGGACAGCTTGGGATCCCCTCTTAGGATGTAGGCCCCAGCCAGAATAGCCGGGCCCACTCGATAGCAATGCAGCCTTGGGCCAACGTGGCCCCGAGACCAGAGTCACACACACATACCTCGCGCCAGGAGGGCCACGAGGCGAAAGACCCAGAACAAAGGCGTCTGCCCCTTAAGTATCCCCTCCCAGCAGGCACAGTGGGTCGAACACTCCAACTGCACCGCTGCCGAGAAGGGTCACTCAATGCACCATGGTCTGCCTGTGTTCCAACAGGTGCCTGAGGTGGTAACGCCACCTACAGGCAATAAGGGAAACTGCTATCAGGCAAACCACAACCAGAACAGAGGCAAATTTGCACAAATCGACAGTCTGAGCCCAACTATTGGCTCAGACACCCTTAAATTTTAGCATAGCGTCCCCACCATTGGGGTAGGGCGCTACATAAGAATGTCCCAGTATCAATGGCCATTGTTAGAAAAAATGCCCTGGTTTTGGTGGCCATTGGGAAAAAGAATGCCCTATTGTTGGTATTAGTGGGTTAGCATTGCTGTCAATGAGAGTAAAAATGCTCAATCATTGGTGTCAGTGAGTGCAACAATGCCCCTGCTCTGAAGGTCAGTAGAATAAGGAATGGCTGGTGTGGGTGGTCAGTGGCAGAAAGAGTGGTCAGTGGAAGGAAGAATGCCATGGTGCCCATGGTCAGTGGAACAAGTAGTTGTGGTATGCCCTGGTTTCATTAATCAGTGGTTGGAATAGTGCCCCATTGCTGGTGTCAAATAGAAGAATAATGTCCCAGCATTGGCCTTCAGTGGTTACATAATTGAGAAGCCAGTCTTTGTTGTTCGGTCCAGTAGCCAGCACAAGAATTTTGTACAAACCTCAAACAGCCCATGGAATCTATAATAGTTAGGCGGCTTATTTTATAAGCTGTCTATGTTCCCATAGAGGAGATTTATTTCCTCTTCCTGTCCTGTCTGCCATCTGTCCTCTGAAAGGAGTAACCATAAGTCACTATAATGGTGACACAGGCATTAATAACCTAGCAGAGATTCTAAACCTTCACTACACTATCCAAAAACGAATACTTTTTTTTTACTTTTTTAGTTGGAAATGCAATATGCAGTAAAAAGATTTTCTGTAGGAAGATGGAAGATGCACATACTACATGTTTTTGCATTGAATTCAGCATTTTTTTGCTGTTCAGGTGGGCTGGAGCAAAAAAAATATATATATATATATATATATATATATATATATATATATATATATATATAAATATAATTTACAAGGGTTCCTTAAAAAGTTTACACACTTTTTAAACTCTATTAAATATAAAAGAAGCGGGGAAACTCCTCATATATATATATATATATATATATATATATATATATATATATTACAGTGGAACCTTGGTTTACGAGTAATGTGGTTAACAAACATTTTGAAAGACGGGCAACTTTAAAAAAAATCCTGACTCGGTTTGCGACTGTTGTTTCGCTAGACGAGCAGAATTCAAGCTTATCGGGTGTGCAGTACCACATTTGGCCAGAGGTGTGGGGGCACTGGTGACACTCTGAATGGTTTGGAGCCATTCGGAAATACTCAGAATCACTCGGAAATCCTTGGAAACACTCGGAAATACTGTTTCTGAGTGTTTCCGAGCCTTTCCGAGGGTTTCCGAGATCAGCCGAGCTGTCCCAGTGTATTTCCGAGGCTCTCCGGCGGACCCCCCCACCTCTGGTCTCATGTGGTATTCATGTCATAGAAGTCAGTGCGGAACAAATTATCTTTGTTTTCATTGACTTCTAGGGGGAAACTCGCTTTGATATGCTAGTGCTTTGGATTACAAGCATTCTCCTGGAACGGATTATGCTCGTAATCCAAGGTTCCACTGTATATATATATATATATATATATATATATATATATATATATATATATTGTGACAGCAGGCAGGTAAAATCACCAGGTTGCATCCAGGATGGAAGGTATATATGTCCTAGATTCAGGCTTTATGCCGATTTATACCACTAGGGGGAGTGCTGGGAGTCTTGCAGCTGAAGTAAGTGGGCTCATTAGGGCCTCTACAAGAACTCCCAGCATTCTAAGGGAGATGCTCCAACCTGGAACCAGATCTGTGTGGATAGTCTGGGGAGTGTGATCTCTGTGCGGTGAGCCAAAGCCTGTGTGGTTATTGCTAAAAACTTCTAAAAGCAGAGAGCTAGGGACTGTGACAGCACAAGGCCAGTTGTTAGTTAGGGACACCAACGTGTGTAGTGAGTGGTCAAGTTGACCAGGATTTATTTTCCTGTTTCTTTTGTTTTTGCTGTATTTTTTTGTCTGTATATAGTTCAAATAAAACCACACCCTTTTGTTTTCTCCTACCACTGTCTGCTGTGCCTGTTTTTGTGTGGTGAACCCATCCAGGGGGTCACACACACCCGCTGCTGAGTTAAGCCCCTCACAATATATATAGGCAAAGAGTATACATGTGAAGAGGGGAGACACATTTTTATAGGATTATTGTCTGGCCTTGGTTTTGCAATCACTTACCTGATTGGTAGAGGAAGGGAGTTACCGCTCAGGTGTAATTGATGAACCTTTTCACTGGATCCAAGCCACGGGTGCTGGCAATGCATGTGGTAATGCAAAAATGAAGGGGAAGATTTGGACAGCCGAAAAATTGTTCCTTTTAGTGTAAAATCAAAAATACATGCCACAGCAAACCAGATGCAAGCTGACGAGTTTCACACTGTAACTCAGTGCTTAATCATAGCTAACACACATAACAAATGGATACAAATATATACTCTTACCCATGTGACCAGTGGGACGGTGATTGGAGATCCAATTACAAGATAATTAACTGGTGTCTCCTGTGAACACAGATGAATCCAAACATGTGGTTGAAAAATACACACACCCATGAAAAGACCTACATATATATATATATATATATATATATATATATACTGTATATATATATATATATATATATATATATATATATATATATATATATTTATTGTGTATTTCTCTTGTGAAAAGAATGAAAATAAAAGAAAAGAGAAAAGGAAAAGGAGAGCAGAAATGTATTGTGTTGTATAAAGAACCACCTCATATGGAAACCATATATGTGGTAAAAAAAATAGTGTATGTATAAACAACAATGTTCTCTTATCTTTAGTGAAATAACAATCTCTCTTACTAAATATATAATATAAATATGTGTAGGTCACTAGTGAAATTCAGTAAACTTTAAGTGAAAATTTGTGGTAAATAGTAATGAAAAAGGGAAAAAAGCATCAGTGGGTTTCTAAAATGAACCAAAAAGTGTGAAAATTAGTGAAATAATGTAATACAATTGTGTTGAAAGTGTGTTGCCTAATGAATATGGTTCATCGTGAACCTTTGGACTAGTCAACTGGAGCACAAAAGGATGGTAAAAAATATATCTTGAAGACCTTACATAATGTCCAATTGTAGGTCCAGAGAAGTTACGATAAATATATACCTAGTGATGGCAATGTGCACATGATAGTGGGTATTGTGTATAAAATGCCCACAATAATATCCTTATCATGGAAGTTAAGAGTCAGTCTAGTTATTATTGTCATAATATCTTGGTTTACACTATTTTGTTTTTCAATTAGAGATTTGAATTACTATTGAAATCAACATTATATTTCTAATGAAATTAAAACTTGAAACGAAGTATAATAGTAGATAACCATAAATAAATGACAAATGGTGAACTGTAACAGGTGTGTATCCTCAGTCTCGAGAGAAGGATGGTAAATAGATGTCTGCATAAATTGTTGCTGTGATTATGTTATTAATGGCTTGCAGATATCTCGAGAGATAAAAATAGTAAAGATGAAAAACAGGAATCAAAAGTGTGAATTCATAGATTCTATATGTAAGCACAGATAGGGTAGCGAGCCGAAAAAGGCAAACCAAATCAATTATGGTGGTATGTATATGCAAAAAGCCCTACTGCTATGTGTGAGGTGTATTCCCAACCACATGCATCGGATGGGTTCGACAGGAACAACATCCGACGGACTACAATTTTGGATATAAGCCCATACATTAATAAATAAATCTGTGTTTTATCCATTGATAACATGCTTAGTACATACACAAAACTAAATCTAATATCACATAATCACTATATACAGCTCATACATAAAAAGCTATCATATAAAACATTCTATACACTAACTGATAGTAAAATAGAAAATACTGTAGAAAACAAAATCGTATCGTGTATAGGTATTCTAGATGTGTATAGCGACAAATAACACCTATACATTCATAAAACAAAAACGAAAAAACCCACATGCTATGGTAAGTGTGCTGTAAATGTACACATCTTGTCATATTATTCCGTGTCTCAGTAAACGGCCTAAAAGGAAGAAGGACCTAATTATAATAGCTTAGTCCAGAGGTTCACGATGAACCATATTCATTAGGCAACACACTTTCAACACCATTGTATTACATTATTTCACTAGTTTTCACACTTTTTGGTTCATTTTAGAAACCCACTTAGGCTTTTTTCCCCTTTTCATTACTATTTACCACAAATTGTCACTTAAAGTTTACTGAATTTCACCAGTGACCTACACATATTTATATTAGAATGTGAGTAGGAATGTAGCGCTAAAATAAGAGAGACCGAAACCCACTTAATGAGACTGGCTTCAAAGTGCAACAAAAGTGGAAATAAAAATAAGTAAGTCCACATAAACGTCCATTCAAATATCCTTGTAATGGGATGCTGGAACCAGACACGAAACAATATAGGTCATCACATAAATCTTTTTGCAAAGGAGTAGGGTAGAATAAGAAAAACTGAAAAACTGCGCTAAGACTAGTAACAAATTATAAAAAAGGCAAGCAGCAATAATGTGATAAGCATATGTAAAACTAAAATAAAGAAAAAAGCTGCGCCAACATTGTTATAAAGGACTCCTCAAGAGTCTCAATCTTAAAGTTCAGAAAAAGGTAGTCCATATAAGAGAAATAGCGGGAGTCAGTCCATTGATATAGGGAATTCCAACTCGTGGTATGTTGTAAACACAAATTACACCAATCACAGTCACCAATGTACGAAATGGCTCCTTACCACAAACGAAAAAATATTATGCAGATGACTTTAACCCAGCCTAGGTCTTTATCCCTGGGAGAAAATTCACCGGATCACCAGATAGTCCACAAGGCTGATAGGGGAACTCTCCTGATGGCTCCGTGGCAGATAGAACAACAAAAAATATATACCATAGGGTGATACCGTTTTCCACAAGGTATAATGTATTCCCACCACCGTGCAAAAAAAGGGGGTTAGAGTGACCACCACCTATATATGAATTGGCTCCTTACCAGACATACACAGGGGATAAACATGTATCAGCTGCTTCCAGCCCCGATCCTTCCAGACAGACCTTCTATGTGATAAACGCTGCTGCGCTCCAAATGGGGTAGCAAAAACAGAGGGGGAGACCATAGAGTAGTACCCTCTTAACGTGAGCTTTTATTAAAATTCTACTTACAAAAACGTAGCTATATACAAGCATAAAATCTAAGCCGGCTGGCTTAAGCGAGTACCCTTCCGTACTGCGTGGTGATGTCACTGCGTGTCCCCCAGATGCGTTTCGTCATAGATGACGTTTTCAATGGGATAGGGCACGCAATGACTCACCTCTATAAATACATAAACCAAGCCTCGCTTTGAGATGCCAATATTAAAGTTGCAAACGCCATCTTAACTAGGGGCACCTACTGTCATGGATATGCATTAATGTCTGTCTGCCATCTTACCTTTCCTCCTCATGTGTTCATCTTAGAGACCAGACCTCCTTCACCTGGCTTCCTTTATAATCTCCTCCCAGCCAGACTCCACCCCAGGCCCTATCACAGAACACTATATTAACCTGTGCACTGCAAGCCTGCTTTGCTGATCAACGTGTTTGTTAGGCTTTGTGTGTTTGGGTTCCTGTCTGCCGTGTGCTACGTCTGTCTCTCTGTTACATATTTGGCTTGTCCCCGACTATCCCTGTCTGCTCGTGACCCTTGACCTTCGGCTCGTTCTTTCGTTATCTTTGTCTGCTTGTGGCCCCTGACCTTCAGCTTGTTATTCGTTTCTCTCATATCTTGTGCTGCTGCTTCCCCTCTTTTCCCCTTATCCTACGTGGCGTGAGCTAGGAGACTCCAGGGGCCGCGACCTGGACCCAGCCTGCAGCATAACATCCTCACCACTAGAGGCTCTGAAGAAGACCTGCTGGGTCTTAGACTCCGCGCCCTGGGGAATCTTGGCTCTAGCTTCCGTTAGGATCCCGGTTGTGCTCCTCTGGTCCCGCTTTCCACAACCACCCAGTTTCCTATCCGCAGAAGTCAGCCATAGGGTTCACTACCTTGCGGTGCACTCCTGTCCCCCTACGGTGTGCATCTGTCACCTGGCCACAGGTGACCTTGACACCTACCAGCATCTTGCGCTACATATTATAACAGCAAGAATACATGTAGGAAGCAAGGCTAGACCTATTCCAAAAAAACATATTAATAAAACAAAACAAAGGACCGCCAAGCAAGCAATCGCCTGTCTAGTATTTTGACAAAGCGCGGAACCTTATGTGCGGCACACGCTATCACTATAGGTTCGCGCAATGTATACACACAAAATTGAGGTCATGAGCACCATCTTAGCTGGGGGCTACTGCCAGTCTCTTACGTTACTATACATAACGGCAGGAATATGAATACCACAGCTAAGAGGCAAGACTGAAGGTATAATATAATACCACAAAACAAACTAATGGACGAGCAATCTTTTGACTAAACTAATACTAATATTAACTAAAGCGTGGGCTTCATATCATAGCAGATCCACGCACTGTATAAGTGTTGTATAAACAAAAAAAAGTGATCCTGTGCAGTGGCACAGATAGTGGCCAACCAGGCAAACATATGCCTAATATATGTTTATAATATTTTAGTGGTTATATCATGAAAATATATAGGTGATAAATGACTGTATAGTTTTAGTGACTACATAGTGATAATCCCCAACAATACCAATTAAGGGCTCGATGTTAGATATTAATTACAATAAAAAATGTTACTAAATGTGACAATAACAAATGCCATATAAGGTATATTGAAATTTCCATTACATACCCTACAAAAATATATATATTAACATACTCGTGAACCCTCAAAAATTATTTTGACAATCCCTGAAAGTTGGCCAATCATACCAGGTTGGCTAATATAATAAAAATGTTGTATGTGGTTTTCATTAAACTAAATTATAAATATATATATGGATATATATGAATATGAACACCCACAGAATGGGAAGGAATAATTACCCCATATTGGCAACCCACAGCAAGTTTACACAGATACACCAATCAAGCATTATTAATAAAGGCGTTTACGTCTGTTTCTATGTTGAGTCCATAGGGGGCATAGGTCTTAAGTCTATGTATCCACCCCATCTCCATTTTGGAGATTTCTCTAATCATAAAGCTCCCCCTCCAGTGTTGTTTATACTTGTCAATCCCTATATACAAGGTTTTCGAGGGGTCTCTATTGTGTACCAAACGATAATGGTTCGACACTGAGTGGTTTCTGAACCCTGATATTATATTAGTTACGTGTTCATTCAGACGTACTTTCAAAGGTCGTTTGGTCCGTCCCACATATTGCAGGCCACATGGGCACTGCAACATGTAAACAACACCCATGGTGTCACAGGTGATGCATGGCTTGATCGTATATTGTTTACTAGTAACTGTGGATACAAATTCAGTGGTTCGCCTCCTAGGACAAGAATTAAGGGAACACACTCTACATCTCTTACACATGTAGTATCCACTGAGGTGATCAAAGAAACCCCTAGTGGCAATAGGGGGATTGAGAATATTGGGGGCCACACGATGCCTCAGGGAGGGCACCCCTCTAAAGATTACCCTGGGTTTCTCTGGGAGAATATCCCTTAAGACCACATCATTAGTGGCCAAATGCCAATGCTTATCAATTAACTTTTTGATGTTTTTATGCTGCAGCGAGTAGGTCATAATAAACGGAACCCCCATATCACCATTGCTGACTCGGGGGCCTTTCTCAATGAGAAAATCATCTCTTTTCACAGACTTCACTGTATCCAAAACACCAGCAAGAAAATCCCCCTGTTAGCCTTTTTTCAAAAATCTCTGTGTTAGGACATCAGCTTGTTCCAAAAACTGGTTTTGATCTGTACAGTTCCTCCGGAGCCTAAGATATTGGCTCTTTGGAACCCCACGGAGCCAAGGATCATGGTGACAGCTACTCAAGGGGATAAATGAGTTCCTGTCCGTCTCCTTGAAATAGGTTGAGGTCACAAAGGCATTATCCCTAATCTCGACCTTTAGGTCAAGGTAGTGTACTGCTTCCTGACTCGCTTCATAGTTCAAATAGATCCCTCTCTGGTTGGAGTTCAAAGTCTCCATGAACCCCACCAGATCCTGGTAGTGACCTTCCCATAGGAGGAGGATGTCATCAATATACCTGGCCCAAAGGGCCACCTGAGGCATATTAGCAGCATAGATGACATCCTCCTCCCATTTGCCCATAAAAAGATTGGCCAAACTCGGGGCGTACTTGGCCCCCATTGCCACCCCGGTCTCCTGCTTATAAAAATGCTGGTCAAACAGGTGATACCTGTTTACGTGAGAGACCAGAATCACGATTTAGAAAACACTCCACAGCACCAAAACCCAACTCATGGGGGATAATGGTGTAGAGTGATGTAACGTCTATTGTGACCATCCAAATACCATTACTTGGGGAAACGCCAGACAATAAATTAATGATGTGCCGCAAATCTTTAACAAAAGAAGGCATCACCCGAATAAGGGGTTGCAAATAAAAATCGATATATCTGCCCACCCGGGACGTAATGGAATCAATTCCACTAACAATAGGACGTCCCAGGGGGCAGACCGGGTCTTTGTGCAATTTTGGGAGATAGTAGATGGTAGGGGTACGTGGGGCTTTAGGAATTAGGTATAACCTTTCTTTTTGATTAAGAATCCCTTCAAAGAAACCTTTATTCACCAAAAACTCAAGTTCCCTAGGCTCTAATGATCTGCCTAATAAGTAGATCCACCGGTTCCGGTAAGAGAATTCTACCTTACTCCTTTGCAAGAAGGTTTATGTGATGACCTATATTGTTTCACGTCTGGTTCCAGCATCCTATTTCAATGATATTTGAATGGACGTTTATGTGGACTTACTTATTTTTATTTTTATTTCCACTTTTGTTGCACTTTGAAGCCAGTCTCATTAAGTGGGATTCGGTCTCTCTTATTTTAGCGCTACATTCCTACTCACGTTCTAATATATTCTAGTCACAATTTATGTAGCTGCTCTTATTTGTTTTTGTTTTTCACTTTTTTGGTCCATTCAGACTAGTGCAATATTTTCTCTTCATTTCCATACATATTTATATTATATATTTAGTAAGAGAGATTGTTATTTCACTAAAGAGAAGAGAACATTGTTGTTTATACATACACTATTTTTTTACCACATATATGGTTTCCATATGAGGTGGTTCTTTATACAACACAATACATTTCTGCTCTCTTTTTCTTTTTCTCTTTTCTTTTTTATTTTATTTTCATTTCATTCTTTTCACAAGAGAAATACACAATATATATTGTGAGGGGGTTAACTCGGTAGCGGGTGTGTGTGACCCCCCTGGTTGGGCTCCCCACACAAAAACAGGGCCAGCAGACGGAGGTTGTGGTTTTCAAAATCAAAAGGTGCGGTTTATTTCTCTATGTACAGTGACAAAAACACAGCAAAGCCAAAAAGAAACATAAACAAAATAAATCCTGGTCAGTTTGACCTCTGACTAAACATGCAGGTTTCCTAAACTAACAACTGGGATCAGCCTGGTGCTGTCCTAGTCCCTAAGTCCCTGGTTTAGTAAAAGTCCAAACAAATAGCCACACAGGCTTTGCCTCACCGCACAGGGGTTCACTCTCCCTAGACAGTCCACACAGGTCTTGTTCCAGGCATGAGCTTACTAGCCTCAGCTGGGCTTATACAACTCTCCACCCTAGTTGTATAAGTCAGCATAAAGCCTGAATCTGGGAGAAATATATCTACCCCCCTGGATGCAACCAGGTGACTTTACCTTCCTGCTGTCACATACCCCCCCCTCTTGTTTTAACCTTGGGGTTGGAACACCAGCAATCAGGCATTCATGTACTCGAGACAAAGCATCCACATTCCCCATTTGAACGCCAGGGCGATGCTTTACTGTGAAGTTGAATTCCTGTAGGGCCAGGAACCACCTATTCACTCTTCTATTTGTCTCCTTGTTTTGAGCCATCCACTTTAACGGAGCGTGATCCGTAACCATGTCAAAGTGCCTACCTAGCAGATAGTACCGAAGGGAATCTAGAGCCCACTTCACCGCTAAACACTCCTTTTCAACCGTGGCGTAATTTACCTCATGGGACTTCAACTTCCTGCTGAGGTAAATGACTGGGTGCTCTTCCCCGTTCCAGACCTGGGACAATACTGCTCCTAACCCCACATCTGACGCATCACTTTGTACGACAAAGTCTTTAGAGAAGTCGGGTGAGTACAACACTGGCTGGCTACATAAGGCTTGTTTCAAGAATTGGAATGCTGCCTCAGCCTCGGGGGTCCATTTAATCATGACCGACCCTTTCCCTTTCGTCAGGTTGGTTAGGGGCACAGCCTTAGAAGCAAAGTGGGGAATGAAGCGCCGATAATAACCCGCGATTCCCAGAAAGGCCCGTACCTGCTTCTTGCTGTTGGGACGTGGCCAACTCTGGATGGCCTCAACTTTGTTGAGTTGGGGTTTTATCACTCCCCTGCCAATGGTGTACCCAAGATATTTGGCCTCCTCCTGCCCAATGGTACACTTCTTGGGGTTAGCCGTAAACCCCGCTTCCCGGATAGAGTCTAGGACTGCTTGCACTTTTGGCAGATGTGAGGCCCAATCTGTGCTATGGACAATTACGTCATCCAGGTAAGCCGCAGCATACTTCCGATGGGGCCTCAGTATCTGGTCCATTTTCCGCTGGAATGTGGCCGGCGCATTCTGTAACCCGAACGGCATTCTCTTATATTGGAACGCCCCGTCTGGGGTTACAAATGCGGTTTTCTCTTTGGCCGACTTGGCCAGGGGAATTTGCCAATACCCTTTTGTGAGGTCAAGAGTCGTCATGTATCGGGCTGTTCCCAGCCGGTCGATCAACTCATCTATACGTGGCATGGGGTAGGTGTCAAATTTTGTAACTTTGTTCAACTGACGAAAATCGTTACAAAATCGCCAGCTCCCATCCGGTTTAGGCACCAACACAATGGGACTAGACCAATCACTTTGGGACTCCTCTATCACCCCTAAGTTCAGCATTTTCTGTACTTCCTCCCGTATTGCCTCCCGTCGGGCCTCTGGGATCCGATAGGGTTTTAACTTCACCCTTTCACCGGGCGGGGTAATAATATCATGCTCTACCCCAGATGTTTGTCCCGGCAGCTCAGAGAACACCTCCTTGTTGCGAAGCACAAACTCCTTAACCTCCTGTTGTTGGGGTTGTGACAAGGTGGCTGCTATTCCAACCTCCGGAATCACGCAACCAGTTTGAGCTGGTGACCAAGTTTCTGCGACTAGGGACTCTCTATCCCTCCAGGCTTTCAACAGATTAACGTGATATATCTGTTCGGGCTTTCGCCTTCCTGGTTGTCTGACCTTGTAATTCACTTCGCTCACTTTTTCCATTATCTCGTAGGGGCCTTGCCATTTGGCAAGGAATTTACTTTCAACCGTAGGGACAAGTACCAATATTCTATCCCCCGGGGAAAAGGTACGGGTCTTTGCTCCACGGTTGTACACTCTCTGCTGTGCCAACTGCGCTTGGGCCAAATGTTCCTTCACGATGGGCATTACCTGTGCAATTCGATCTTGCATCAGGGCGACATGCTCAATCACACTCCTGTGGGGAGAACTCTCACTTTCCCAAGTTTCCTTGGCAATATCCAACAGCCCTCTTGGGTGTCTCCCATACAGTAACTCAAAGGGGGAGAATCCCGTAGAGGATTGGGGCACCTCCCTAATAGCAAACATCAAATAAGGAAGTAGACAGTCCCAATCCTTTCCATCTCTATCCACCACTTTCTTCAACATTTGTTTTAGGGTTTTGTTGAATCTTTCAACCAGCCCATCGGTTTGGGGGTGATACACAGATGTACGCAATTGCGTCACTTTGAACAATTTACACAGCTCTTTCATAACCCGGGACATAAAGGGTGTACCTTGGTCCGTAAGCAGTTCTTTACAAATACCCACCCGGCTAAAAACAAGAGATAGCTCTTTGGCTATGGTTTTGGCCGAGGTATTTCTGAGAGGGATCGCTTCTGGATAACGGGTGGCATAGTCCATTATAACCAATATGTACTGGTGCCCCCTAGCGGACTTGATTATAGGACCTACCAAATCCATTGCGATTCTCTCAAACGGGACCTCAATGATGGGTAGAGGGACCAGCGGGCTACGGAAATGTGGCATCGGGGCCGACCTCTGACACACAGGGCAGGAGGAACAATAATTTTCTATGTCCTTCATCACCCCAGGCCAATAGAATCTCTGTAATACCCTCTCTCGGGTTTTCTCTGTCCCCAGATGACCTCCAAGAATGTGCCCATGGGCCAACTCCAACACCAACTTCCTGTAAGGTTTGGGCACCACAAGCTGCTCAACGGTTTCTTCTGCCCTTTTTGCCACCCGATACAGTAGGTCCTTCTCTACGCTGAAGTATGGGTAAGTGCAGGTATTATCTGGGTTCACTAACTCGCCATCTATTTCCACTACGTTTTCCCGTGCCTTTATTAGGGCGGGGTCTTTTAACTGTTCTGTGGCAAAATTTTCCCTGTGAACCTCCAGATCAGAAAACTCCACAGACGGTAGGTTTTCGTCTGAGGAGGTGGGCTCCTCTCCAGTTTCTTGAGTCTCCCCTGCCAATACTGACAAGGGAAATTCTGGAGAGTCCTCACCACTCTCAGAGGAGTTCTGGCTATCACATTCCTGGTACATAGGGGCACCAGTGGGGGGCTCAGGATCATCCCACAGTTCCCAGAACTTCGGAAAATCTCTTCCCACAATGGCATCATGCGGTAATTGAGATACTAACCCCACTGGATGAGAGAGGGTACCTTTGGGGGTCTCGAAACACACTGTAGTCACTGGATACTCTCGGGTGTCCCCATGCACACAAATAACAGCTACCTTGCTATTCCCAGAGACCTCTGTTTTAACTAATTCAGCCTTTATCAGGGTCACAAGGCTACCTGAATCCAGTAATACCACAACATTTCTACCATTAATACACATTTTGCATAAATGTTTCTCAGTTCCCCGAATGGCAGTGCATGCGACTGTCGCACACAGCGACTGACGTCTGTCCGTCAGAAAGTCACATTGCATGGGTTCCTCCACAACCGGGCAATTTGCTGCAATATGTCCCGCTTGCCGGCAGCGGTAGCAAACAATCCTTTTGGCTGCCTCTTGAGCCCCTGACTTCCCAGGCTGTTCTCGCCAAACTTTGGGTAGAGCTCCCACCCTCTCACTCTCTCCACCCTCACCCCTTGGAATCCTCTTATCCGCCCCTGGGGATGGTCTGGTCTTAGGGTGGAAAGTCCGAGAGTCTCTGGAAGAGGCCGTCAGGTTCTCTGTAGCCAAGTATTTCTCTACACGATCCACAAGACCACTGGCCGTCTCTGGGTCTCCATGGCTTACCCACTTTTGGATGGCAGTAGGAAGAGCTCTCAAAAACCGATCCATTACAACACGTTCCACAATCTCTGGTGCGGACAAAGTCTCTGGCTGTAGCCACTTCCTGCTCAGGTGAATGAGATCATACATTTGAGACCTGGGGGGTTTTCCAAGCTGGAAAGTCCAGTTATGCACACGCTGAGCCCGGACAGCCAGGGTGACACCCAGCCTTGCCAATATTTCAGCTTTTAGCATCACATAGTCTTTTGCTTGGTCAGGCTCTAGGTCATAGTAAGCCTTCTGCGATTCACCAGTTAACAGAGGAGCCACCAGTCCAGCCCACTGCTCCTCAGGCCACTTTTCTCTTTCAGCAGTCCTTTCAAATGTGGTCAAAAATACCTCTGGATCATCCTCTCCAGTCATTTTTGTCAATAAACGACTCACCCCAAAGGACGCGGTATTAGTGGGACGGCTTTCCTCACTGGTCTGCGGACGTTGCTGCATTACTGCTTCCATTTGTTGTAGTCTCTGCTCTTGCTTCTGTAACAGGTCTATGAAGCGGGCCTCAGATTGCTGCTGGGCTTGTTGATGAGCTTGCTGCTGGGCTGCAAGGCTCCTTTGCAAACCTGCATTTGTCTGCTGTTGATTGGCATTTGCTAGAGCCAGCTGTTTCAGTATCTCCTCCATGCTGGCTTAAAAAAAACTGCCACTGGTTCTCCACCAACTGTGAGGGGGTTAACTCGGTAGCGGGTGTGTGTGACCCCCCTGGTTGGGCTCCCCACACAAAAACAGGGCCAGCAGACGGAGGTTGTGGTTTTCAAAATCAAAAGGTGCGGTTTATTTCTCTATGTACAGTGACAAAAACACAGCAAAGCCAAAAAGAAACATAAACAAAATAAATCCTGGTCAGTTTGACCTCTGACTAAACATGCAGGTTTCCTAAACTAACAACTGGGATCAGCCTGGTGCTGTCCTAGTCCCTAAGTCCCTGGTTTAGTAAAAGTCCAAACAAATAGCCACACAGGCTTTGCCTCACCGCACAGGGGTTCACTCTCCCTAGACAGTCCACACAGGTCTTGTTCCAGGCATGAGCTTACTAGCCTCAGCTGGGCTTATACAACTCTCCACCCTAGTTGTATAAGTCAGCATAAAGCCTGAATCTGGGAGAAATATATCTACCCCCCTGGATGCAACCAGGTGACTTTACCTTCCTGCTGTCACAATATATATGTAGGACTTTTCATGGGTGTGTGTATTTTTCAACCACATGTTTGGATTCATCTGTGTTCACAGGAGACACCAGTTAATTATCTTTTCATTGGATCTCCAATCACTGTCCCACTGGTCACGTGGGTAAGAGTATATATTTGATATCCATTTGTTATGTGTGTTAGCTATGATTAAGCACTGAGTTACAGTGTGAAACGTGTCAGCTTGCATCTGGTTTGCTGTGGCATGTATTTTTTGTGATTTGATTTTACACTAAAAGGAACAATTTTTCGGAGTGCGGCTGTCCAAATCTTCCCCTTCATTTTCAATTATCTGATTGGTGTTTTATATATGCCCGAGAGGGGCTTCGGAATTGGAATAGGTGAAGATCTGCAGATTCAGTTGATGGTCAACGGACAGAGAAGGAACTATCCAAACCAACCTCCCTTTTCTCAGAATGGTTATTCCGTTGGACATCACAGCAGCCTGGCAGCTGTGGTCTTCGAAGGTGGTAAAAAATCAGAACTAGTTTAATGAGTAGGGACTCATCGGTAGAATGGTGTCCCCAGGCGCATTCCAGTTAACGGTAGGTTAAGTGGGAATTTGAGACATGGAGGTCTCTGCGGACAGTTGGGATATTGTCTCCGAGCTGTTATGTTGTGGCTGGGGACCTATTATAATTCATTGGTTCCGCAAATGCAAAAACAGGGGATGTTTTTAGTGCCTTCAAAGATCAGCAACCTTTTTTCAAATTTCTATTTTATTTATTTCAAAGAAAAGAGAAAAAGAAGGCTTACATTTTACCACATCAAATACAACCTATTATACATATCAATCTACTAATCGAATACACAAGTAAATTTGTTTTCTTCCGGGGACTAAGATCATATGAAAGGAAAAACGTACCGCTCAAAAGCTTGAGAATTCACCAAATGGCTGCTTCCGCCCAGTCACTCACACAGGTGCTGGCTCTGCACTGATGTATGGGAGAAAAAGAAACCCTGGATTGCCGCACTCTGTATAGACAGTTATTTATTTCAAAATTTCAAGTAAAAAATCCAAATTTAAAATAAATCCATAAATCCAAAACAACAAATGCAGATAGTATGCATGCAGGGAAGGGTGGCTAACGCGTTTCACGTCACAAATTGACGCTTACTCATAGACTAAGATCATATACTCTAAATACATCAAAATCAACTATCTCCTTTTAGTCCCCCTATTACATCATACCAAATGTCACCTCCCACCCTAAGTCAAAATACATCTCAGACTCCATCCTGGCGGGTTCTCCCTATGTATTCCTAAAGTGTCAAGCTCTCTCTTACCTCTCAATTTATAAACCAAACAAAATCAAACAAAACAAAACACACACAAAACAAAACAAGAAAAAAAAAAGGGGGGGGTAAAAAGAAAAAAATATAAGTGGTAGGGAAGGGACGGAACCCGTCTCGCACCTCCTCCTCCCCTCCTCCTCCCCCGCCCCCCCCCCCCCCCCGCCTGATTAACCTCTCCACCTATCGGGACTCTAATAACAACCTCTTTATAAAATCAGCAACCTTTAACATGTTTCTGTTTTAAAAAAATATTGTGATATTCTTGTTATATATTAATAAAAGGTTGTGATGGCAATTTTGACTCCAAATTTTGGTGCGGACTGTTTATTGATGGGTATCTAAAGAGGTTTGGTCTAGTCTGGTCTGGGCTGGCCTAGCAGGTAATTGTTAAGGTTTGGGAACATCTAATCCACCTTAGTCATTGGCCTGACTGTGACTCATGCATCCAGGCTCAAAAGGAAAGTGTCACACCCCTGAGAATGTGTGTTTTTTTCCTCACAATTTGTCAAGATACGCATCACTCTTGTTTTATTCCTTCCCTGGAGTGCTTAATCTTCCAGCATCCCGCACGCTTCAGTTGACACAGAGTTTGATATTTTACTCTGATTCCAGGATGCACAGCGGTTGACATTTCATTATTGTTGTGCAGAACACAAGAGAGTGAAATTTATGGTATGAAAAGAAGGTTGAAAGGGATGAGTTTAAGAGCGCCTCTCTCTACATTGTGTCCAAACCTGTGTGCAAAGCAATGATACAGAGGGAAAGGTATCAGCTTGTAGAGTAAGTGAACACAGCTCTCGGCAAAGTGACTACGGAATCAGTCATATGGGTTCTGCAGTTGGAAGTGTTTCCAGAATAAGTGAACCTGTTGTTTGCCCTGTATAGGTAAAGCCAGGGCTTTTTTTCTCAGAAAATAGGTGCTGAAACCACAACTCCTCAAACCCCCCTCTACACACACCGTCCAAACCGCATCAAATAGTGGGTGTGGTCAAATTGTACTAACAATAGGAGGCATTAAACACCAGGGGTGTATTATGTACAGAGTGCAGAGTTCAGAGGGGTTACACACAGTGCAGAATTCAGGGGTGCACTACGTACATAGTGCAGAGTTTAGGGGTGCACTGCATACAGAGTGCAGATTTCAGGGGTGCACTGCATACAGAGTTCAGGGGTCCACTGCATACAGAGTGCAGAGTTTAGGGGTGCACTGCATACAGAGTGCAGAGTTCAGGGATTTGCTGCACACAGAGTGAAGAGTTCAGCCATCTTCCACAGCTGCTTACTTCTGCATCCCCATCCACATCTCACTTTCATTCCCGCTCCTTATAAAAGCTCCACCATATACCACATGTTTTACTTTTATTGCTGTATTAACCTGAAGTGCCCAGCCAGCTCTAGTATCTCCTGACACTGTGGGTGGCTCTGCCTCTCTCACTTGCAGGAAGATCATCCAGTGGGGGAAGGGGGTGTTGGCATCTACACTGCACCCCAGACACCTGCATCTTCCTTGTCCCCATCCTGCATTAAGTGGGATCCACTCCAGAGATCAGATCTGTGGGAGCCGTTCAGAGACAAGCTGTCACTTGTAAACACAGAAGCCAAGTGATAGTGGTGAGCAGGGAGCAGAGGGTCTGAGCCAGAGGTGGTGGAACTGAGTTCCACCAAGTTCCAGCTGAAAAAAAAGCCCTGGGTAAAGCACAGTTTTACCCAATTGAACCCCCTTTATTTATTACTGTAATCCAGTCAGGCTACATATACAGTCATAGCCGAAATTGTTGGCACCCCAGAAAATTTTTCAGAAAATCAAGTATTTCTCACAGAAAAGTATTGCAGTAACACATGTTTTGCTATACACACGTTTATTCCCTTTGTGTGTATTGGAACAAAACAAAAAAAGGGAGGAAAAAAAGCAAATTTCACACAAAACTCCAAAAATGGGCTGGTCAAAATTCTTGGCACCCTTTCAAAATTGTGGATAAATAAGATTGTTTCAAGCATGTGATGCTCCTTTAAACTCACCTGGGGCAAGTAACAGGTGTGGGCAATATAAAAATCACACCTGAAAGCAGATAAAAAGGAGAGAAGTTCACTTAGTCTTTGCATTGTGTGTCTGTGTGTGTCACACTAAGCATAGACAACAGAAAGAGGAGAAGAGAACTGTCTGAGGACTTGAGAACCAAAATTGTGAAATAATATCAACAATCTCAAGGTTACAAGTCCATCTCCAGAGATCTAGATTTGCCTTTGTCTGCAGTGCGCAACATTATCAAGAAGTTTGCAACCCATGGCACTGTATCTAATCTCTCTGGGCGTGGACAGAAGAGAACAATTGATGAGAGGTTGCAACGCAGGATAGTCCGGATGGTGGATAAGCAGCCCCAAACAAGTTCCAAAGAAATTCAAGCTGTCCTGCAGGCTCGGGGAGCATCAGTGTCGGCGCCAACTATCCGTTGACATTTAAATGAAATGAAACGCTATGGCAGGAGACCCAGGAGGACCCCATTGCTGACACAGAGACATAAAAAAAGCAAGACTACAGTTTGCCAAAATGTACTTGAGTAAGCCAAAATCCTTCTGGGAAAACATCTTGTGGACAGATGAGACCAAGATAGAGCTTTTTGGTAGAGCACATCATTCTACTGTTTACCAAAAATGGAATGAGGCCTACAAAGAAAAGAACACGGTACCTACAGTGAAATATGGTGGAGGTTCAATGATGTTTTGGGGTTGTTATGCTGCCTCTGGCACTGGGTGCCTTGAATGTGTGAAAGGCATCATGAAATCTGAGGATTACCAAAGGATTTTGGGTCGCACTGTAGAGCCCAGTGTCAGAAAGCTGGGTTTGCGTCGGAGATCTTGGGTCTTCCAGCAGGACAATGACCCCAAACATACATCAAAAAGCACCCAGAAATGGATGGCAACAAAGCGCTGGAGAGTTCTAAAGTGGCCAGTAATGAGTCCAGATCTAAATCCCATTGAACACCTGTGGAGAGATCTTAAAATTGCTGTTGGGAAAAGGCGCCCTTCCAATAAGAGAGACCTGGAGCAGTTTGCAAAGGAAGAGTGGTCCAAAATTCCGGGTGAGAGGTGTAAGGAGCTTATTGATATTTATAGGAAGCGACTGATTTCAGTTATTTTTTCCAAAGGGTGTGCAACCAAATATTAAGTTAAGGGTGCCAAGAATTTTGACCAGCCCATTTTTGGAGTTTTGTGTGACATTATGTCCAATTTGCTTTTTTTTCCTCCCTTTTTTTGTGTTACTGCAATACTTTTCTGTGAGAAATACTTGATTTTCTGGAAAAAATTCTGGGGTGCCAACAATTTCGGCCATGACTGTAGTGTGAAAAATAGACTGTTTTATTACTTTCTTAACTGCTACGTTCTGCAGCAATGGTTAAAATAACCTGTTCTGGCAGCATGGAGGAGAGTGGGACCACTGCTCTCACACAAAAAGCAGCAGCTCAGCTCACCAGCGGTCCAGCACTCCCACCTGAACACTGCTCCAATCAACAGCGCTGCTCAGAGAGCAAGAGATCTTATGATGATGAGCGATAACCATTCTATAGTAATGGTGATGCCACTTAAGCAGACTGCCTTATATATAAGGGGCACAGTAGCTCACTTACTGTGCTGGAATTTTAAAGAATAGTTTTTTTTTAAAGTGGTTCTGAAGCCTTAAGGTACATACCATATGCATTAAGGTGAAAAACCTTCTGTGCTGCAAAATCCCCCCCATAACCCCCTTATACTTATCCAAGCCCAATACGATCCAGCAATGTGCATGAGAGCAGCGGCTCTCGACACTGTCTCCCTCCTCCCTGAGCAGATTGATAGCAGTGGGAGCCGTTGGCTCAAATCATCTCACTACTGGTTTCTTGAACATGACAACCAGGTCACTGTACTCCAATGGCCTCCACACTCACCAGATCTCATCCAATAGAGCACCTTTGGGATGTGGGTGAACAGGAGATTTGCATCATGGATGTGCAGCCGACAAATCTGCAGCAACTGCGTGATGCTATCATGTCACTATGGAGCAAAATCTCTAAGGAATGTTTCCAACACCTTGTAGAATCTATGCCACGAAGAATGAAGGCAGTTCTGAAGGCAAAAGAGGGTCCAACCCCGTACTAGCAAGGTGTACCTAATAAAGTGGCCGGTGAGTGTATTTCATCTGTGTATATAGCTGTTTTCCTGCAGTTCATCTATAAGCTGTGTTCTTGCTTTAGTGGCCCATTAAACAGCCCCATGTTGTAATACATTCTACATTTTAACCACTTAAGCCCCGGACCATTTTGTAGCTAAAGGACTAGGATACTTTTTGCGATTCGGCACTGCGACAATTGCGCGGTCGTGCGGCGTGGCTCCCACAAATAGAGCTTTCTTTTGGTGGTATTTGATCACCTCTGCGGTTTACAGCGATCAGTGCTATAAAAATGCACTGATTACTGTGAAAATGACACCGGCAGTGAAGGGGTTAACCTGTAGGGGGCGCTGAAGGGGTTAAGTGTGACCTAATGTGTGGGGGCGTGGCTTGGCGTGTGACATCACTGATCGTCGGTCCCTACGACAGGGAACAGACGATCAGTGACAGTCTCACTAGGAAGCACGGGGAGAGGTTTGTTTACACTTACCTCTCCCTGTTCTTCAGCTCTGTGACCCGATCGCGGGACACCGGCGGCAATCGGGTCCGCGAGCGCAGTCACGGAGCTCAGGACCGGGTCGCGAGTGCACCGCCGGCGGCGCGCGAGCGACCCATGGCTGGCCATCTTAAAGAGAACGTACCTGTACGTGCTTGTGCCCAGCCGTGCCATTCTGCTGACGTATATGTACAGGCGACGGTCCTTAAGTGGTTAATTGATGCTGGTTAAGCAAGCCTAGCTTTTGTTATCCGATGGGTATCTTCGAGTATGTGTCTTCTATTAACTACTGTAAGAAATAAAAAGCAAGTTCGCCTTCCCCCCTCATCGTCTCAATGACAGATCCCCACCTCCGCTGTCAGAGAAGAAGGGATGCAGAGGAATATAATGATTTTAATTAAACGAGACAGACATCCACATGGGGAGACCATTTCATTAGCGGCGCACAAAAGATATGACAAATCAATGGCGATTTGTTTAAAGTAGCAATGGCGTTTCCTTCGGCTGTATTTCACTGTGATGGATTGTGCTGGGCGTTTATTCATAAATCCACACAGGGTGTCAATACATAAATATTAGAGCCTCTTCTGCCACATGTTCCCTAACAATGCCGGTGACAATAACTCGGTAGTACTCACCCCTGGCTTTTGTCATTCTGTTCTTTTTAATTAAAGTCACAGGCCATCCAAAACTGACATTTTTTGGAGGATGCAAGGGAGTTAAACCACCGGATAGTTTCTTCTATCTCACGGCAACTCTATTGGTGAGATCTCTACTTTAAGTTCCTGGGTCTGCACCCCTTCTGTGGCCATTATAAAGAGGGCTTCCACTAAAGCCCTGTACACACGATCGGATATCCTATGGATTCTAATCCGATGGATTTTTCCATCGAAAATCCGATTAAACTGTCTTCCATCAGTCTTGCCCACACACCATCAGTCAAAAAAAAGACCGTTTCAAACGCGGTGACGTAAAACACTCAGATGAGCCGAGAAAAAATTAAGTTCAATGCTTCTGAGCATGCGTCGACTTGATTCTGAGCATGCGTGGGTTTTTTTATCCGATGGATTTCCACACAGACGATCGGATTTTGCTATCGTTTTTTTTCCCATCGGATAAATTTAAAACATGTTCTATTTTTTCACACCGATGAAAAAAAGACCGATGGGGCCCATACACGATCGGTTCATCCGATGAAAACAGTCCATCGGACTGTTTTCATTGGTAAAACCGATCGTGTGTACACGGCTTTAGGCAGGCCATAGACAAGTCGAAAACCAAACGTTCTGTCGATCGAAAATTGAAAATGACGCATACGATTGTGCCATCATTTGCTTTGCTTTTCGAAACAAAATCCAACATGTTGGATCGGGCACTTTCGATTGCGTCACGAAAATCGTGTGTCGCAGATGGCACGCTAATGATGCGAAAAACAAACGACCATGAATTTTCGTTACGTTTTTGATTTGTCTATTGCCTGCCTTAGTATCAATAGGACACCTCCCGCCTACATAGGATGGGGGCCAAAAATGGGACTTTGCTTGCTCCACCAAAAGATTGCACACATCAATACATCAAACCAATAAAATCTTTATTATACAATTAAAAAAGGTAGAATAAATTACAAAGATAAAGTATGGCCATGTGTTCCTAGATGCCATAGAGGAGAGAATAGCATATACTCAAGGAATTCATGTCCACTGTTGGGCTACAATCTGCACATGGTTATATTTTATGTGTTTGTAATCTTTTTTGCCTTTTTTAAATTGTATAATAAAGATTGCATGGGTTTTATATATTGATGCATAGCTCCCAACTGCCCCTGATTTCAAGGGACTGTCCCTGATTTGGAACAAAGTCCCTCAGTCCCTTCTGCTTTCTCATTAATCAATATATATTATTCTTGTTCCAAGATAAAAGTCATTAAAAACCTGTACAATACCATGTGGGTGTTGGTGGGTATAGATGGGCTAACCTCTTCTGGGTCTGGTGCCAGGGGATGAAAAGGTATCTTGTAGCCGGTTATGGTGTGATTTTGTGCAAAGGACACAGCCGTTAGAGAGCCTAGCCGGGATCCTTTGGCGCTCTCGGATGACAACACCGTAGCTGCAAAGGTGGAAATCCGGGACCAGGATGTGTTGTCGTGAAGACGTGTTTCGAGCGCATGCGCTTTTTAAGTCTTTAAAAAGCACGACAACAACTTTTGAAGGAACCCTGGTTGAGAATGGCTGCCCTAATCTATGGTCATGTAACAGACCAGGTCACGAGTATTCCATCTTCTGCTGTACAGAAGAGGAAAATGAATTGCCTTAGTGGTTTAAATACTTCCCATTGACTATCCAGAAACAGGGTCCTCTGAAGACTTCAGAAAGAGGTGGCTGATCTACTACAGCACTGGACCATTTGGCAAGGGGCATCGAAGGCAAACCTAGGTGAGTAAAAAAAACGCTCCAAGATCTATTTCCTTAAAAAAAACTGCTGAAAGGGTGAATAGGGGGCAGGAGGGAGAAGTAGAAGTAGAATGACCTTTACCCAGAGATGGGCTTTAATTAGGTACAACTCACACATATCATTATATTGACAGGCATAACAAATGTACATACAGTGGAACATCGGATTACAAGCATAATCCGTTCCAGGAGAATGCTCGTAATCCAAAGTACTCACATATCAAAGCGAGTTTCCCCATTGAAGTCAATGGAAATTAAAATAATTTGTTCCGCATTGACTTCAATGGCATGCAATACAGCATGCGGCCAGAGGTGGGGGGCGCCGGAGAGCCTCAGAAACGGGTGAAAAGGCCAGAGGACACCTCGGCTGACCTCGGCAAACCTCGGAAAGACTTCGTTCCCGAGATTTGCAGAGGTCAGCCGTGCTGTCCTGGGCCTTTCCGTGCATTTCCGAATGGCGCCGATCACTGTGATCGGCGTCGTTCGGCTCTGCTCCGCTCCGGCGCCCCCCACCTCAGGCCAAACGCGGTACTGCACACCGCTTTGGCCTGAATCGTGCTCGTTTGGCGAGACAACACTCGCAAACAAAGTTACGATTTTTAAAAATACAGTAATCGCAATCCGAGGTTCCACTGTAGTTTTAACATGTTAAGTCAAATTAAGTCTTTACGTACAAGATTTTATTTACCATAATATGGTGTCTAAGAGATCGGTGCACAGCTTAGTGGCTTGGTTGACTATAGAATATAACCACAGTTGCTGGTGGACCACGGAATATAACAACAGTGGGTGGTGGACCATGGAATATAACTACAGTGGCCCTTAATTGTACAAGACTACTGTAATTATGTTCCTGTGTCAAGGGAATTAAAGGTTTCTTCTTATATATGAAACACTCACATTTTTTTCTTCATATATCCTCTTGACGAGCGCTCATTGAAGGATATTTCTTTTGAAATTTATGACCGGATTCTATGCACCGAGAAATATGCATAATGTATAATTGAACTTTTGTAAATGTTAAGTCTCTTAGGTTTAGGCATCCAGTGGTCCAAAATATTTAAACTTATGGATTTTATAGTTTTGTATGAATAAACAGACATTTTAAGATCCTAATATTTACACTGGTATTGGTCTATATTAGTTTATTAAACAAAGTTTTGTTTTTTACAGTGCCTTGAAAAAGTATTGATACCCCTTGAAATTTTCCACATTTTGTCATGTTACATCCAAAACCATAAATGTATTTTATTGGGATTTTACGTGAAGTGGAAAGAAAATTATAAATGGTTTTCATAATTTTTTACAAATATATATCTGAAAAGTGTGGGGGGGCATTTGTATTCAGCCCCCCTGAGTCAATACTTTGTAGAACCACCTTTCACTGCCATTACAGCTGCAAGTCTTTTTGGGTACGTCTACTGGCTTTGCACATCTAGAGAGTGACATTTTGACCATTCTTCTTTGATTTAATTTTCAAGTCTTGCCACAGATTCTCAATTGGATTTAGGTCTGGACTTTGACTGGACCATTCTAACACATGAATATACTTTGATCCAAACCATTCCATTGTAGCTCTGGCTGTATGTTTAAGGTCATTGTCTTACTGAAAGGTGAACCTCCGCCCCAGTCTCAAGTCTTTTGCAGACTCTAACAGGTTTTCTTCTAAGATTGTCCTGTATTTGGCTCCATCCATCTTCCCATCAACTCTGACCAGCTTCCCTGTCCCTGCTAAAGAAAAGCATCCCCAGAACATGATGCTGCCACCACCATGTTTCATGGTGGGGATGGTATGTTCAGGGTGATGTGCAGTGTTAGTTTTCAGTTTCAGTCTCATCTGACCAGAGCACCTTCTTCCACATGTTTGCTGTGTCCCCCACAAACTGCAAACGGGACTTCTTATGACTTTCTTCTTGCCACTCTTCCATAAAGGCCAGATTTGTGGCGTGCACGACTAATAGTTGTCCTGTGGACAGATTCCCCCTCCTGAGCTGTGGATCTCTGCAGCTCCTCCAGAGTTACCATGAGGGATGAGCTTCGAATTCGAGTCGAACTCATGTTCGACTCGAACATCGGCTGTTCGACCGTTCGTCGAATTTGGAACATTATGGGCCGTTCGTGCCAAATGAGAGTGGCGCGTCATGGCCCATAATTCACTGCGGCATCGCAGTGCATTGCTGGCTGATGATTGGCCAAGCATGCACTATGACCCACATGCTTTGGCCAATCACAGCACGGTAAGAACGGATAGCCATAATCGGCCAAAGCCAGGGTAGCTTTGGCCAATTATGTCTCAGAGGGTTTAGTACACGCCCCACACTATATAAGGCCGCCTGCGTGGCGGCCTTGTGTAGTGTTTTGCGGCGGTGAAACAAAGAGAGAGAGAGATAATGTCATTTCATTTGAGTTAGATAGAGCAAGCAGGCGAGTCAGTTAGCTGCAGTTACAGTGTGTAGAGGATATATATGCATCCCAGGTGTTGTATATATATATATACACTGTATTCAGTTTAGCTAGATCCGTTCCTGTTATTCTCTTCATAATATACTGACAGGCAGGCAGGTGATTGTGGTAGCTGCAGTATTTTCAGTTAGTGTGCTGTGTCTTTTGCACAGTGTGCACCTAAAGATATCTGATAGGGATGAGCCGAACACCCCCCGGTTCGGTTTACACCAGAATCTGCGAACGGACCAAAAGTTTACGCGAACTTTAGAATCCTATTAAATACAATGGACGCGAACATTCAAAATCAAAAGTGCTAATTATACTGGCTAATATGCAAGTTATTGTCGCAAAAAGGGTTTGGGGACCCGGGTCCTGCCCCAAGGGACATGTATCAATGCAAAAATAAGTTTTAAAAACAGCCGTTTTTTCGGGAGCAATGATTTTAATGATGCATAAAGTGAAAAAAAAAAGTGAAATATTCCTTTAAATATCGTACCTGGGGGGTGTCTAAAGTATGCCTGTGAAGTGGCACGTGTTTCCCTTGTTTAGAACTGTCCCTGCACAAAATGAAATTTCTAAAGGAAAAAAAGTAATTTAAAACCGCTTGCGGCTTTAATGTAATGTCTGGTCCCGGCAATATGGATGAAAATCATTGAGAAAAATGGCATGGGTACCCCCCCACCCCCATCCCACTACCAGCCCCTTTGGGTCTTGTATGGATATTAAGGGGAACCCTGCACCCAAATTAAAAAAAGGCCTTATATACTCTGAACAGCAGTATACAGGCGGTGCAAACAAGACAGGGACTGTAGGTTTGTTCTTAAGTAGAATCTGCTTGTAAATTGGAACAGGTATATTTTTTAAGTGTAGCTCCAGCCAAAAAATCTATTTTTAAGCTTATTGGAAAACATAGGGAAGGGTTATCACCCCTGTAACATTTGTTTTGCTGTCTGTGCACCTGTTCAGAACATTTCACCTCACTTTCCGTCCCAATGACAAATGTTTTTTGAAAATTTGGGTTTTTTAGTGAAACAAGGATTGGTGATAAAGCATCAGTGGAGAGGAGACACTTTTTTCCCATATTAACTCTTACAGGAGAGAATTTCCCTTCCTAGGGGTAGATTTCCTCTCACTTCCTGTTGTCTCCTTCCGTTTGTAAGTAGGAGTCGTTTGTAAGTTGGATGTTTGAAAGTAGGGGCCTGCCGTATATACTCTGCAGAAATTTGTCCCTTAGGTGTTGGTGTTGCCACAACACTGTAAGCCCTCACAGTTACACTTGGTGGGCGCTGGAATGCCCGCTATGAACTAGTATATCAAGAATTGTAATTACATGCCATTTGTGACAGGAGGGTCACTTTGGACACAGGGTGAGCCAGGAAATAATGGACATTAATAAATATATCTTGGGCTACCTAAAATGGGTCTGTAATATTTATCCACCATATCCCCAAGGATATCTGTAAAGGACTATTTACTGTTTTTGAACTCAACAGGTTAATTGAGAGATACTGAGGTGTTTAGCCTCAATCACCTGTCTGCCTAGTGTAATGCTAATCTCAGCTTCTAAAAGACCTGTTCATTGTTTGTGGTGATTTACATTCTGATTTACATTCATTGTCCATTGTGGTTTGGGGGAATTAAGCCTATAATTATAGGTTGTGGAACTAGCAGCAGACAAGTTAATTGAAGAGATGTTGATGAATCACCTGCATACTTGTGTGTATTGTACTCAACAGACAGACCGGCTACAAAACCCTTTCATTGTAAATGTGTATTGGGTCTGTTATGTTGTGGGTGGAGCTGGACCATTGTTCATGTTAAACTAATGCAGTATTGGATGGGTATAAAAGTTACAATGTTTTTCTCAATAAAGTCATTCGATGCTAGGAAGATACAGAGTGCGTCTCGTTCTTCCAGAAGGATTAATTCCTATGGGAAGGGGTCGTCTGACTGTGGAGGATCGACAGTGAATTTGTGTCCAGGAGAGGGAATATCTAAACGGCGTTTAAACCCCTTTCGTATTTGGGGTGCCGTTACATTGGTTGGCAGCAGCGGGATTTTCCCTCCAGTTCCTGGGACACTCCAAGCCGCCACAGTGAATGACCAGCTATGCAGCCTGCAGGAAAGCCATGCTGAAAGACTTACTTGAGAGCCGAGATGGACCAGAGAGATGGTGATGCAGGACCCCGGTCAGTTTAAGATTTGTTTCAGCAACGAGTGCGCCAGCGGTTGGCATCATATGGTGCTAACCCATCAGAGACCGCCATTCAGGAAGCCATTAGAGGCATCCAGCTGCAGGATGCGTGACAAAAGAGAGAACTAGAGTGGCAACATGAGTGGAGAATGGCGGAAATACGGCAATCGGAGACAACACCTAAAGAAGCAGCACCAACTGAAAAGAGAGGAGAGATACAGATACCAGCCGACATGAAAAAGGAATTCAGAAGGAGGTTGCGAGAGATGCAGATACAGCATAGAGGACCAGTATCAGAGGAGGTCCTGCTGGGATGGTCTGATTCAATCCGCTGCGAACTCTGGAAGAAAGTGCTAGCTCTCGAGCAGCAACACCAGGGAAAAGTTCCCCCCTCCATCCATGTAAGGTACTGGTCGCAGTATGAAGTACGAATGCTGTTATTGGGGGAACAACCGAAGCAGGAGTGGACAGCTGAGTTAAGCAGGCTGATCCGGGCAGAGATGCGGTTGGACGAGAGCTACAGAGCCCTCCGGTGGTATGTAGCCCAAGAGTGCTAGTGGTCAGCGGATGACAGCCCCATGGAAGGCTTTGACTATAATGGCCTGGGATTGTTGTATTGGAGGCTGTCCGAGGACCCTGACTTTGGGAGTGATCGGGAGTGGCGTTTGGAGGAAATAATGGAGCACAGAGAGCAAAGACTGAATGTCTCGGAAGGGCACTGGGCACAGGAAGATTTGGAGTTTCTGGCCGTTCAGGAATGGGAGCTGGAGATTGCCTACAAACAGCTGCTAGACTCTGCTCAGCAGCAGGGTGGGGCTCCCTTTGCCTGGGACTATCAGGAAATACCAGTTGACAACTATGAAATCCTGGCTGAAGAATCGGCAGTGGAAAATCTGAAGATTGCCATCCCTAAAGCCGAAGTGGATGATATGGAGTTCCAGGGAGCTAGCCTGGCTGAAGAATCGGCAGTGGAAAATCTGAAGATTGCCATCCCTAAAGCCAAAGTGGATGATATGGAGTTCCAGGGAGCTAGCCTGGCTGAAGAATCGGCAGTGGAAAATCTGAAGATTGCCATCCCTAAAGCCGAAGTGGATGATATGGAGTTCCAGGGAGCTAGCCTGGCTGAAGAATCGGCAGTAAAAAATCTGAAGATTGCCATCCCTAAATCCGAAGTAGATGATATGGAGTTCCAGGGAGCTAGCCTGGCTGAAGAATCGGCAGTGGAAAATCTGAAGATTGCCATCCCTAAATCCGAAGTGGATGATATGGAGTTCCAGGGAGCTAGCCTGGCTGAAGAATCGGCAGTAAAAAATCTGAAGATTGCCATCCCTAAATCCGAAGTAGATGATATGGAGTTCCAGGGAGCTAGCCTGGCTGAAGAATCGGCAGTGGAAAATCTGAAGATTGCCATCCCTAAATCCGAAGTGGATGATATGGAGTTCCAGGGAGCTAGCCTGGCTGAAGAATCGGCAGTGGAAAATCTGAAGATTGCCATCCCTAAATCCGAAGTGGATGATATGGAGTTCCAGGGAGCTAGGGCAGTTGGCTCATCTCCCCAGCCACAGATTACAGAAGGTATGGACTTAAGGGACTGTTCAGAGGATGTTATGGATTATGCATCGCCTGCTCAAGTACTGGCAGCAGGACAAAGTACTACAGACCCCTGCTCTACACCCGTGGCAGTTTTGGAGGCCCGAGGTGAGAAGGTGATGGTTCCTCTTTCCCAGGGGATTTCAGAGATGCAGGGGGGAGAAGCAGCCCTTTTCCCTCCCCAACAGGTAGCCAGAGCAGATGGTGTGGAGGCCCCAGCAGAAGTGCTGGCAACAGGGCAGAGTGCTAGCAACCTCTGCCCAGCACCGGAAACAACTGTGGAGTTTCAGGGAGTCGGGGCAGTTGGCCCATCTCTCCAGCAACAAGCTGAGGTGGTAAAGCTTTTACCCCCAGCTGAATCACTGGCAGCAGGGCAGAATGCTACTGGCCGCTGCACACAACTGCCACTTGAGTGGATATCGGTGGATGGGACTACGGTCTCCACTCACAGCAACCCAGCGGAAGAGCTGGCAACAGAGCAGAGTGCCGCGGGCCTCTGCTCTCAACTAACAGAAGAGGGAGTTCCTGTGGTACTGGATGGGACTTCGGTCCTAACTGACACAACCCCAGAAAATGGTGTGACACTGGGACAGGAGGATGTCAACCTTGCTTTGCAAGCACTGGGGGATTTTCACCTACCACAAGTGGATGGGACTTCGGTCTCCACTTGTGTACCTCGGGGATGCTGGGCAGTCGGCCCGGATCCCCAGCGGCATGAAAGACTGAGCCCAGTCACCCTGTCTTCTCCCCAGCGGCGGGTATGTTCTCTGAGAGAGGCAAAGGTTGGCTGGGTAAGTGATGCTCTGTTTGGAGCAATTTATTTGGGGTACGGTGTGGATACCGGCATTGGAGGAATGGACCTATGGACTAACTTCGGAGTCAACCCGTCTGGGGTCACCTCCTGTGTTAGTCTCCTGCCGAAAGGGGAGATGTGTGACAGGAGGGTCACTTTGGACACAGGGTGAGCCAGGAAATAATGGACATTAAGAAATATATCTTGGGCTACCTAAAATGGGTCTGTAATATTTATCCACCATATCCCCAAGGATATCTGAAAAGGACTATTTACTGTTTCTGAACTCAACAGGTTAATTGAGAGATACTGAGGTGTTCAGCCTCAACCTGTCTGCCTAGTGTAATGCTAATCCCAGCTTCTAAAAGACCTGTTCATTGTTTGTGGTGATTTACATTCTATTGTCCATTGTGGTTTGGGGGAATTAAGCCTATAATTATAGGTTGTGGAACTAGCAGCAGACAGGTTAATTGAAGAGATGTTGATGAATCACCTGCATACTTGTGTGTATTGTACTCAACAGACAGACCGGCTACAAAACCCTTTCATTGTAAATGTGTATTGGGTCTGTTATGTTGTGGGTGGAGCTGGACCATTGTTCATGTTAAACTAATGCAGTATTGGATGGGTATAAAAGTTACAATGTTTTTCTCAATAAAGTCATTCGATGCTAGGAAAATACAGAGTGCGTCTCGTTCTTCCAGAAGGATTAATTCCTATGGGAAGGGGTCGTCTGACTGTGGAGGATCGACAGTGAATTTGTGTCCAGGAGAGGGAATATCTAAACGGCGTTTAAACCCCTTTCGTATTTGGGGTGCCGTTACACCATTGTTGAACAGTGGTAGGAAAAATTGGGCCTTTGGTGGTGATGGTGGGTGGTGCTGGTGCCACAACCCTGTAAGTCCTCACAGTTACTCTTGGTGGGTGCAGGAATGAGCCCAGCTGTGAAATATTAGATCATAAATTGTAATCACATGCCCCTGTTGAACAGTGGCAGAAAATTTGGGCCTTTGGTGGTGGTGGTGGTGGTGTTGCCACAACACTGTAAGCCCTCACAGTTACTCTTGGTGGGCGCAGGAATGGGCCCTGTTGTGAATTATTAGATCAAGAATTGTAATTACATGCCCCTGTTGAACAGGGGCAGAAAAATTGGGCCTTTGTTGGTGGTGGTGGTGGTGGTGTTGCCACAACACTGTAAGCCCTCACAGTTACTCTTGGTGGGAGCAGGAATGGGCCCTGCTGTGAATTATTAGATCGAGAATTGTAATTACATGCCCCTGTTGAACAGGGGCAGAAAAATTGGGCCTTAGGCACTGGTGCCACAACACTGCAACCCCTCACAGATACTGTACTTGGAGCGCAGCAATGAGCCCTGTTGCAAAGTATTGCATCAAAAATTGTAATTACACGCCCCTGTTAAACAGGGGCAGAAAAATTGGGCCTTAGGCACTGGTGCTGGTGCCACAACACTGCAACCCCTCACAGATACTGTAGTTGGAGCACAGCAATGAGCCCTGCTGCAAATCATTGCATCACAAATTGTAAATACACGCCCCTGTTAAACAGGGGCAGAAAAATTGGGCCTTAGGCACTGGTGCTGGTGCCATAACACTGCAACCCCTCACAGATACTGTAGTTGGAGCACAGCAATGAGCCCTGCTGCAAAGCATTGCATCAAAAATTGTAAATATACGCCCCTGTTAAACAGGGGCTGAAAAATTGGGCCTTAGCCACTAGTGGCGATGCCCAGAACCAAAAATGTTCTTTCAAGCTATCAACATGATTATTGAGGAGGAAGAGGATAGTCAGTCAGCATAACAGGATAGTCACTCAGCATCAGCATAGGCAGTCTTGAAGGGATCTGACATTTCCCAAAAAAATATTCGGTTACATCAGCATCAGGTGCTTGGTAGCTGGTGGTGATCCAAGACTGATTTATTTTTATGAAGGTCAGTCGGTCGACCGAGTCGGTGGACAGGCACACCCTGTGATCGGTTACAAAGCCTCCAGCAGCACTGAATGTGCATTCTGAAAGAACACTGGATGCACGACAGGCCAGTAGCTCAATTGCATACTGTGCAAGCTCTGGCCAGTGATCCGACCTCAAGACCCAGTAACCCAGAGGATTTTCGGTGGGAAAGGTGTCCAAGTCTGATCTTGCCCCTAGGTATTCCTGCACCATGTAAACCAGACGCTGGCGATGGTTGCTGGAAGCGATCACACCTTGGGGCTGCGTGCTAAAAAATTGTCTGAACGCATCGGTCTGACGGCCACCTTCTCCACCGCTCCTTCTTTGATTGACCAGAGTCTCAGCAACACGTTGTCCAGGACCAGGAATTTGTAACCTCCCAGTCTCTGGGAAAGCGTTGCACAGACCTTTCTGCAAGGCCTCCCGAAGATGCTTTATCCTCTGCTCCCTCTGCAACGGCAAGATAAGGTCCGCAACCTTACCCTTGTAACGTGGATCAAGGAAAGTTGCCAGCCAGTAATGATCCCTCTCCTTGATCGCACGAATACGAGGATCCTTGCGCAGGCTTTGCAGGATCAGGGAGGCCATGCAGCGTAGGTTTGCTGAGGCATTCGGTGCAGAGTCCTCTGGGTCACTGAGGACGACACGATCCGCAGCCACCTCCTCCCAGCCACGTACAAGTCCATGGGTGTCTTGGGACTGTAATTGATCCCTTAAAGACTGCTGCTGATGCTGAGTGCTAGGCTCCACCTCCATGCTGACACAATCCTCCTCCTCTTCCTGTGTGATAGCCTGGCCAGCAGGAACACTGTCTGGATAAAGGGGGCCTTGAGAGGTAACAAAGTCCTCCTCTTCCTGCCTCTGTTCTGCCTCAAGTGCCCTGTCCATTATTCCACGCAGCGTGTGCTCCAACAGGTGGACAAGAGGGACAGTGTCACTGATGCATGCACTGTCACTGCTCACCATCCTCGTGGCCTCCTCGAATGGTGCCAGGACAGTGCATGCCTCCCTGATCATGGCCCACTGGAGTGGTGAAAAAAATCCAAGCTCCCCTGATACTGTCCTGGTGCCATATTGCAACAGATACTCATTAATGGCCCTCTGCTGCATGTGCAGCCACTGCAGCATGGCCAACGTAGAGTTCCACCTGGTGGGCATGTCACAGATTAAGCGGTCCTTGGGCAGGTTGTAATGCTTTTGCAGGTCAGCCAGCCGAGCACTGGCATTATATGACCGGCGGAAATGCCCACAGAGTTTCCTGGCCTGCTTCAGGACCTCCTGTAAGCCCAGGTACCTGCCCAAGAACCGCTGCAGAACCAAGTTAAGGACGTGAGCCAAACAGGGCACATGGGTCAGTTGTCCCTGTCGGAGGGCGGAGAGGAGGTTGGTGCTATTGTCGGAAACCACCTTTCCTGGCTTAAGCTGGCATGGCGTCAACCACCTCTGAGCCTGCCCCTGCAGAGCTGACAGAATCTCTGCCCCAGTGTGGCTCCTGTCCCCCAAGCACACCAGCTCAAGCACCTCATGGCATCTTTTTGCCTGCGTACTTGCGTAGCCCCTTGAACGCCTATGGAGCACCGCTGGTTCCGAGGACAAAGCACAGGTAGAGGCCATGGAGGAAGAAGAAGAGGAGGGGGTGGAGGAGAGAGGTGTGTCAGAATCACCAGTAGTAACATTTAGAGGCGTGGTGGCGGAACAACCTCCAACACTACTTCACCTTGTCCTGCATCCATCCCAGCTGCCAGCAGAGTCACCTAATGCGCTGTGAAAGATAGGCAACGTCCCTGTCCATGCCTGCTGGACCATGAGTCAGCGGTAATATGCACCTTACCGCTGACCGCCCTGTCCAGCGAGTCCAAGACATTGCCTTCCAAATGCCGGTAGAGAGTCAAAATCGCCTTCCGTGAGAAAAAGTGGCGTTTGGGAACCTGCCACTGAGGAAACTTACATTCAACAAATTCACGGAAGGGGGCAGAGTCTACCAACTGAAAAGGCAGCAGTTGAAGTGCTACCAATTTAGCCAAGCTAGCATTCAAACGCTGGGCATGTGGATGGCTGGGAGCGAACTTCTTTCGGCGGTGCAGCAGCTGGGGCAGGGAAATTTGCCTGGTACAATCGGACGTCGGTGTACCGATAGCAGATTGCCCGCAAGTACTTGGCTGTGACACACCGAATTCTACACCTTCATTCCTCTCAGTGCAGGTTTAGGTTTCAGAGAGGACTGAAGGTATAGTGGGGTTGGAGATCCCAACTGATGAGGAGCAAGGAGAGGTCCGCTTTGTTCTTTGGTGTGGGTCTTTTAGGTATGCTTGCCAACGGACTGCATGGCAGGTCGACATATATCTGGTCAAGCACGTGGTGCCCAAGCAGCTGATGTTTTGGCCACGCGAGATACGCCTTAGACATATGTTGCAAAGGGCAACGGTGCGATCTGCTGCACACGTCTGAAAAAAGGCCCACACCAAAGAACTTTTGTAATAACGCACAGAGACAGCAGCGCCCTGCACATGCGGAGCTCTGCGGTGTGATGCGGTCGGTGTGCTGCCCTTAAGCTGGCCCCAGGAGGGCATCCTGCCTCGTTGGAGATGTGCCTCCTCCTCCTCCTCCTCTTTCCTATCAGGCACCCACGTGGAGTCAGTGACCTCATCATCCCCTCCCTCCTCATCACTGGAGCCAATCTGGCAGTATGCTGCAGCTGGGGGAACATGACTGCCAGATAGTTGTCCTTGTTGGGCACCCCCTCTCTCTGGGCTCACGTTACTACCCCCTCTCTCTGAGCTCACATTACTGCCTTCTTCCAGCTGGGTTCCATCATCGGAGCCTTCAAAACGCTGGGCATCCTCCTGGAGCATGTACCCAACACTGTGGTCAAACAGTTCGGGGGCTCCTCAGGAGGACATGATGGGGCTAGGGAAGGAGTGACTGATGCCAATAAGCCGGGGGCATGGGACGCTTTGGCAGCTGCTTTGCCAGACAAAGTACCCTGAGCCTGTGTGAGAGAGGACGAGGAGGAGGAGGACGATCTTGGTCATCCACTCTACCAAGTCTTGGGCATGTTGCGGCTCAACATGGCCAGCTGACGAAAAGAAGGACAAGCGTGTCCCACGGCCACGTGCTGATGAGGATGCACCGTGTCCACGACCAGCAGCACTGTTGCCTCTAGACACAGAGCCTGCTTGCCCTCTTTTATTGCCTCGTGACTGTCTGCCTCTCCTTGTTTGCCTTCCAGACATACTAATGGCCTGCAGTGAGATGTAGCTGCACAAAGGTGGGATGTATATATATATATATATATATATATATATATATACACAGTCAGGTCCATAAATATTGGGACATCTACACAATTTTAATCTTTTTGGCTCTATACACTACCACAATGGATCTGCAGACTTTCAGCTTTAATTTGAGGGTATTTACATCCAAATCAGGTGAACGGTGTAGGAATTACAACAGTTTGTATATGTGCCTCCCACTTTTTAAGGGACCAAAAGTAATGGGACAGATTAACAATCATAAATCAAACTTTCACTTTTTAATACTTGGTTGCAAATCCTTTGCAGTCAATTACAGCCTGAAGTCATCACCAGATGCTGGGTTTCATCCCTGGTGATGCTCTGCCAGGCCTCTACTGCAACTGTTTTCAGTTCCTGTTTGTTCTTGGGGCATTTTCCCTTCAGTTCAACACCTAGGATGCATATATATCCTCTACACACTGTAACTGCAGCTAACTGACTCGCCTGCCTGCTCTATCTAACTCAATATAAATGACACTGTCTGTCTCTGTAAACTCTCGTTTCACAACTCCAACACACTACACAAGGCCGCCGAGCCGGCGGCCTTATATAGAGTGGGGCGTGTACTAAACCCCCTGAGCCATAATTGGCCAAAGCCAGTGTGCATCTAAAGCTACCTGAATACAATTGCTGGTGTTCTCATACTAATACCACAGGCAGGGAGCTGCAAGTATTTTCAGTTAGTATACTGTGTCCTTTGCACAGTGTGCACCTAAAGCTACCTGAATACAATTGCTGGTGTTCTCATATTAATACCACAGGCAGGGAGCTGCAGTATTTTCAGTTAGTGTACTGTGTCCTTTACACAGTGTGCACCTAAAGCTACCTGAATACAATTGCTGGTGTTCTCATACTAATACCACAGGCAGGGAGCTGCAAGTATTTTCAGTTAGTGTACTGTGTCCTTTGCACAGTGTGCACATAAAGCTACCTGAATACAATTGCTGGTGTTCTCATATTAATACCACAGGCAGGGAGCTGCAGTATTTTCAGTTAGTGTACTGTGTCCTCTGCACAGTGTACAACTAAAGATAACTGAAGACAATTGCTGGTGTTCTTGATAGCTGCTGAGTTCAGCCAGAGCTGAACACAAGCTTGTGGAACAACAGGTGCCAGCCGACCTACAGCAGTAAAGGGGGCCGCTGACGTCATCACGCATCACCTTACTGAGAGGAGGTGCCGCGGAAGACATAGGAAAGAAGATACATAGGATTACTGAGACGCCGCATCTGTTGATTACCACCATCACCATCTGTTGATTATCGCCATATACCGCCATCGCCATATATTATCTACCTCATTGTAAGTGTGTTTTTTTATTATCTAATAAAACACCTGGCTTTACATACTGCACTATGGACATATTTGTTTCTTTCCATGTGAGTTCCATGTGAGTTCTTGAAGATCACTATCACTGCATAGTTACTGTGGAGATACAAGGGTCCTGGGGAAACCTATTCCCTGTGCTGGGTGAGACTGTTGAACACAGTCACGGCAATCTGGTAAGCAGACTACCTACCACCAGGGTGACACACCTGAAGCCTCTATATTTTCCTTGGGAAGATTGGTTCATCATCTCTATCTCCACATTGGAATTTTTTTCTTTTGAAAATCTCTTTTTGGGACTTAAATTTTTTGGGACTTTTTTCTTTTTCTTTCTTTTGCCTTTCATTTATATAATGACATATTTTTATGAATCTGAGCACTTGTATCTGAATTTTTTGTGTTTTTTATTTTATTTTTTTACACTTTTTTTTTTTTTTGCATTTTATTATTTTCAGATATAATTTATTTGTAAATCTGTGCATATATCCCCCTTTCCCCATTTCACTAGTTTTTATCCCCTTCCCCTCACATCCCGTTTTCTGAATATTATATTCATTTATATATTCCGGAACCTTGTATTAGTTTTCCATTTTCACTCTTTTTTCACCACCCAAAAAAAAAAAAAAAATCACAAAAAAGTATTTTTTCACTTTATATCAATTTTTCAATTAATACAATTATTACATATATTCCTTCACATTCAGTTTGATAGTTGAATTAATAAAATATTTAAAACCCCAAATTATCTGTTTCAATTTTTTATGATCTTCCATAATCATTTTTTAGCGCTGCACTTTTTTCTCTTTTTTCTTGCCATTTATACGTTTTTTGTACTGAACTTATGGTGCTAGCGGTTGTTTCTTTTCTATTTTCTCACATTTAATATATTCTTAAATTTGTCATTTAGCGCAGTGTTAGCCTTAGGGCTCTTTTTTTCTCATATTAATACCACAGGCAGGGAGCTGCAGTATTTTCAGTTAGTGTACTGTGTCCTCTGCACAGTGTAAAACTAAAGATAACTGTAGACAATTGCTGGTGTTCTTTTACAAATAATACTACAGGCAGGCAGTTGATTCTGCTAGCTGCAGTATAATCAGTATATATATATATATATATATATATATATATATATATATACACATCTCAGCTTTTTGCAGCTACATCTCACTGCAGGCCATTAGTATGTCTGGAAGGACAAAAAGGAGAGGCAGACAGTCACGAGCCAACAAAAGAGGGCAAGCAGGCTCTGTGTCTAGAGGCAACAGTGCTGGTCGTGGACACGGTGCATCCTCATCAGCATGTGGCCTTGGGACACGCTTGTCCTTTTTTCGGCAGCTGGCCATGTTGAGCCGCAACATGCCGAAGACTTGGTAGAGTGGATGACCAAGCCGTCCTCATCATCCTCATCCTCTCTCACCCAGGCTCAGGGTACTTTGTCTGGCAAAGCAGCTGCCAAAGCGGCCTCTTCCCTCGGCTCAATGGCATCAGTCACTCCTTCCCTAGCCCCACCTGAGGAGTCCCCCGAACTGTTTGACCACAGTGTTGGGTACATGCTCCGATGATGGTACCCAGCTAGAGGAAGGCAGTAACGTGAGCCCAGAGAGAGGGGGTGCCCAAGAAGGACAGCAATCTGGCAGTCATGTTCCCCCAGCTGCAGCATACTGCCAGGTTTGCTATAGTGATGAGGAAGGAGGGGATGATGAGGTCACGGACTCTACGTGGGTGCCTGATAGGAGAGAGGAGGAGGAGGAGGCACGTCTCCAACGAGGCAGGATGCCCTCCAGGAGCCAGATTAGGGCAGCAAATCGACAGCATCACACCGCAGAGCTCCGCATGTGCAGGGCGCTGCTGTCTCTGCGCGTTATTCCAAAAGTTCTTTGGTGTGGGCCTTTTTTGAGAAGAGTGCATCAGATCGCAGCGCTGCTATTTGCAACATATGTCTCAGGCGTATCTCGTGTGGCCAAAACCTCACCCGCTTGGGCACCACATGCTTGATCAGACATATGTCGACCTGCCATGCAGTTCGTTGGCAAGCATACCTAAAAGACCCACACCAAATAACAAAGCGGACCTCTCCTTGCTCCTCATCAGCTGGGATCTCCAACCCCACTATACCTTCAGTCCTCTCTGAAACCTGCACTGAGAGGAATGAAGGTGTAGAATTAGGTGTGTCACAGCCAAGTACTTGCGGGCAATCTGCTATCGGTACACCAACGTCAGATTGTACCAGGCAAATTTCCCTGCCCCAGCTGCTGCACCGCCGAAAGAAGTTCGCTCCCAGCCATCCACATGTCCAGCGGTTGAATGCTAGCTTGGCTAAATTGCTAGCACTTCAATTGCTGCCTTTTCAGTTGGTAGACTCTGCCCCCTTCTGTGAGTTTGTGGAATGTGCGGTTACTCAGTGGCAGGTTCCCAAACGCCACTTTTTCTCATGGAAGGCGATTCCGGCTCTCTACCGGCATGTGGAGGGTAATGTCTTGGCCTCGCTGGACAGGACGGTCAGCGGTAAGGTGCATATTACCGCTGACTCATGGTCCAGCAGGCATGGACAGGGACGTAACCTATCTTTCACGGCGCATTGGGTGACTCTGCTGGCAGCTGGGAAGGATGCAGGACAAGGTGCAGTAGTGTTGGAGGTTGTTCCACCACCACGCCTCCATAATGCTACTACTGGTGATTCTGACACACCTCTCCTCCATCCCTTCCTCTTCTTCTTCCTCCATGGCCTCTTCCTGTGCTTTGTCCTCAGAACCAGCGGTGCTCCGTAGGCGTTCAAGGGGCTACATAAGTACGCATGCAAAAAGATGCCATGCGGTGCTTGAGCTGGTGTGCTTGGGGGACAGGAGCCACACTGGGGCAGAGATTCTGTCAGCTCTACAGGGAAAGGCTCAGAGGGGTTGACACCATGCCAGCTTAAGCCAGGAATGGTGGTTTGCGACAATGGCACCAACCTCCTTTCTGCCCTCCGACAGGGACAACTGACCCATGTGCCCTGTTTGGCTCACGTCCTTAACTTGGTGGTGCAGCGGTTCTTGGGCATGTACCTGGGCTTACAGGATGTCCTAAAGGCAGGCCAGGAAACTCTGTGTGCATTTCCGTTGGTCATATAAATCCAGTGCTCGGCTTGCTGACCTCCAAAAGGAATACAACCTGCCCAAGAACCGCCCTAATCTGTGACATGCCCACCAGGTGGAACTCAAAGTTGGCCATGCTGCAGCGGCTGCACACGTAGCAGAGGGCCATCAATGAGTATCTGTTGCAATATGGCACCAGGACAGTGTCAGGGGAGCTTGGATTTTTTTCCCCACGCCAGTGGGCCATGATCAGGGATGCATGCACTGTCCTGGCACCATTTGAGGAGACCACGAGGATGGTGAGCAGTGACAGTGCAGGCATCAGTGACACTGTCCCTCTTGTCCACCTGTTGGAGCACACGCTGCGTGGAATAATGGACGTGCCGTGCCGTAAGATCATGCCCTTTGACAAAGTCGTAATGATGAAACGCGTCAGGGCGTGATTTTACGGCAACCGGAAGTGACGATTGACGCCGTGCGTTCTAAGCTACTGGGTTGAGAAACTGGAAGTATCACCTGACGAACTGAAGAGCGGTGAGTTAAGGCAGATACAACACGGGACAAACCATCTTCTCCCCAGCTACTCACTGATTTTGGCTTGTGAAACATCAAGTTATCAGATTAGCAAGAACCTAGGCTGCTGTTGGCTAAAGACGTTTTTAAATTGTCTTTTTTATGGAAATAAGCTGAGTAAAGAGATATATATTGATTTTTTTTTTTTAAATAAAGTTTTTTTTGAAACTGGACTATACTATGTGGAGTTTTCTCTCTCTCCTCATAACACCATCTTTGGAGAAAGCTTGAATATCTCTATGAAAAGGACACACGCAGGAGACATCTCTCGTTTGGATTTCCTTTTGGATTTCGTATGAGCCTGTTACCTTCTGATTTCTGGTGAGTGCAATCCCTATGGGGAGTTTTGAAACACCTATTTGAAGTGATCTGGAGGAAGGTGCACATTCCGTAGACGTTTATGTGATCATTTTTACATGTGATAATTCGAACTTTGCCCTGAGGATTTATCGCATACACCTGGTTTACCTTTAAACACCGTTGTCTTTGGGACAATAGTGAACCGTATCAATTTAAATATTGATAGGAGTGCCGCATATGATAATTTGAATAATACCACTGTGACAGCAGGAAGGTAAAGTCACCTGGTTGCATCCAGGGGGGTAGATATATTTCGCCCAGATTCAGGCTTTACGCCGACTTATACAACTAGGTGGAGAGTTGTATAAGGCTAGTGGGCTCATGGATGACTCATACCTCTAGGGAGAGGGCTGGGCGTCGTACAGACAGGGAGTTGATGAGGCCAGCTGAAGCTTGTCAGCTCATTTAGGCCTCTATAAGAACTCCCAGCTTCATTAGGTGTTAGCTCATGCCTGGAACCAGACCTGTGTGGACTGTCTAGGGAGAGTGAACCCCTGTGCGGTGAGACAAAGCCTGTGTGGCTATTTGCTTGGACATTTAAAACCAGGGACTTAGGGACTAGGACAGCACTAGGCTGATCCCAGTTGTTAGTTAGGAAACCTGTATGTTTAGTCAGAGGTCAACTTGACCAGGATTTATTTTGGTTATGTTTCTTTTGCTTTGCTGTGTTTTGTCACTGTAAATAGAAAATAAACCGCACCTTTTTTTGATTTTGAAAACCACAACCTCGGTTTGCTGGGCCTGTTTTGTGTGGGGAGCCCATCCCGGGGGTCACACACACCCGCTGCCGAGCTAACCCCCTCACAGTTGGTGGAGAACCAGTGGCAGTTTTTTTTAAGCCAGCATGGAGGAGATACTGAAGCAGCTGGCTCTAGCAAATGCCAATCAACAGCAGACAAATGCAGGTTTGCAAAGGAGCCTTGCAGCCCAGCAGCAGACAAACGCAACTTTGCAACAGAGTCTGGAGGCTCAGCAACGAGCCCAGCAGCAATCTGAGGCCCGCTTCATAGACCTGTTGCAGAAGCAAGAGCAGAGACTACAACAACAGATGGAAGCAGTAATGCAGCAACGTCCGCAGACCAGTGAGGAAAGCCGTCCCACTAATACCGCGTCCTTTGGGGTGAGTCGTTTATTGACAAAAATGACTGGAGAGGATGATCCAGAGGTATTTTTGACCACATTTGAAAGGACCGCTGAAAGAGAAAAGTGGCCTGAGGAGCAGTGGGCTGGACTGGTGGCTCCTCTGTTAACTGGTGAATCGCAGAAAGCTTACTATGACCTAGAGCCTAACCAAGCAAAAGACTATGTGATGCTAAAAGCTGAAATATTGGCAAGGCTGGGTGTCACCCAGGCTGTCCGGGCTCAGCGTGTGCATAACTGGACTTTCCAGCTTGGAAAACCCCCCAGGTCTCAAATGTATGATCTCATTCACCTGAGCAGAAAGTGGCTACAGCCAGAGACTTTGTCCGCACCAAAGATTGTGGAACGTGTTGTAATGGATCGGTTTTTGAGAGCTCTTCCTACTGCCATCCAAAAGTGGGTAAGCCATGGAGACCCAGAGACGGCCGATGGTCTTGTGGATCGTGTGGAGAAATACTTGGCTACAGAGAACCTGACGGCCTCTTCCAGAGACACTTGGACTTTCCACCCTAAGACCAGACCATCCCCAGGGGCGGATAAGAGGATTCCAAGGGGTGAGGGTGGAGAGAGTGAGAGGGTGGGAGCTCTACCCCAAGTTTGGCGAGAACAGCCTGGGAAATCAGCGGCTCAAGAGGCGGCAAGAAGGATCGTTTGCTACCGCTGCCGGCAAGCGGGACATATTGCAGCCAATTGCCCGGTTGTGGAGGAACCCATGCAGTGTGACTTTCTGACGGGCAGACGTCAGTCGCTGTGTGCGACAGTCGCATGCACTGCCATTCGAGGAACTGAGAAACATTTATGCAAAATGTGTGTTAATGGTAGAAATGTTGTGGTATTGCTGGATTCAGGTAGCCTTGTGACCCTGATAAAGGCTGAGTTAGTTAAAACAGAGGTCTCTGGGAATAGCAAGGTAGCTGTTATTTGTGTGCATGGGGACACCCGAGAGTATCCAGTGACTACAGTGTGTTTCGAGACCCCCAAAGGTACCCTCTCTCATCCAGTGGGCTTAGTATCTCAGTTACCGCATGACGCCATTGTGGGAAGGGATTTTCCGAAGTTCTGGGAACTGTGGGATGATCCTGAGCCCCTCACTGGTGCCCCTATGTACCAGGAATGTGATAGCCAGAACTCCCCTGAGAGTGGTGAGGACTCTCCGGAATTTCCCTTATCAGTATTGGCAGGGGAGACTCAAGAAACTGGAGAGGAGCCCACCTCCTCAGACGAAAACCTACCGTCTGTGGAGTTTTCTGATCTTGAGGTTCACAGGGAAAACTTTGCCACAGAACAGTTGAAAGACCCCGCCCTAATAAAGGCACGGGAAAACGTAGTGAAAATAGATGGCGAGTTAGTGAACCCAGATAATACCTGCACTTACCCATACTTCAGCGTAGAGAAGGACCTACTGTATCGGGTGGCAAAAAGGGCAGAAGAAACCGTTGAGCAGCTTGTGGTGCCCAAACCTTACAGGAAGTTGGTGTTGGAGTTGGCCCATGGGCACATTCTTGGAGGTCATCTGGGGACAGAGAAAACCCGAGAGAGGGTATTACAGAGATTCTATTGGCCGGGGGTGATGAAGGACGTAGAAAATTATTGTTCCTCCTGCCCTGTGTGTCAGAGGTTGGCCCCGATGCCACATTTCCGTAGCCCGCTGGTCCCTCTACCCATCATTGAGGTCCCGTTTGAGAGGATCGCCATGGATTTGGTAGGTCCTATAATCAAGTCCGCTAGGGGGCACCAGTACATATTAGTTATAATGGACTATGCCACCCGTTATCCAGAAGCGATCCCTCTCCGAAATACCTCGGCCAAAACCATAGCCAAAGAGCTATCTCTTGTTTTTAGCCGGGTGGGTATTTGTAAAGAACTGCTTACGGACCAAGGTACACCCTTTATGTCCCGGGTTATGAAAGAGCTGTGTAAATTGTTCAAAGTGACGCAATTGCGTACGTCTGTGTATCACCCCCAAACCGATGGGCTGGTTGAAAGATTCAACAAAACCCTAAAACAAATGTTGAAGAAAGTGGATAGAGATGGAAAGGATTGGGACTGTTTACTTCCTTATTTGATGTTTGCTATTAGGGAGGTGCCCCAATCCTCTACGGGATTCTCCCCCTTTGAGTTACTGTATGGGAGACACCCAAGAGGGCTGTTGGATATTGCCAAGGAAACTTGGGAAAGTGAGAGTTCTCCCCACAGGAGTGTGATTGAGCATGTCGCCCTGATGCAAGATCGAATTGCACAGGTAATGCCCATCGTGAAGGAACATTTGGCCCAAGTGCAGTTGGCACAGCAGAGAGTGTACAACCGTGGAGCCAAGACCCGTACCTTTTCCCCGGGGGATAGGATATTGGTACTTGTCCCTACGGTTGAAAGTAAATTCCTTGCCAAATGGCAAGGCCCCTACGAGATAATGGAAAAAGTGAGCGAAGTGAATTACAAGGTCAGACAACCAGGAAGGCGAAAGCCCGAACAGATCTATCACGTTAATCTGTTGAAAGCCTGGAGGGATAGAGAGTCCCTAGTCGCAGACACTTGGTCACCAGCTCAAACTGGTTGCGTGATTCCTGAGGTTGGAATAGCAGCCACCTTGTCACAACCCCAACAACAGGAGGTTAAGGAGTTTGTGCTTCGCAACAAGGAGGTATTCTCTGAGCTGCCGGGACAAACATCTGGGGTAGAGCATGACATCATTACCCCGCCCGGTGAAAGGGTGAAGTTAAAACCCTATCGGATCCCAGAGGCTCGACGGGAGGCAATACGGGAGGAAGTACAGAAAATGCTGAACTTAGGGGTGATAGAGGAGTCCCAAAGTGATTGGTCTAGTCCCATCGTGTTGGTGCCTAAACCGGATGGGAGCTGGCGATTTTGTAACGATTTTCGTCAGTTGAACAAAGTTACAAAATTTGACACCTACCCCATGCCACGTATAGATGAGTTGATCGACCGGCTGGGAACAGCCCGATACATGACGACTCTTGACCTCACAAAAGGGTATTGGCAAATCCCCCTGGCCAAGTCGGCCAAAGAGAAAACCGCATTTGTAACCCCAGACGGGGCGTTCCAATATAAAAGAATGCCGTTCGGGTTACAGAATGCGCCGGCCACATTCCAGCGGAAAATGGACCAGATGCTGAGGCCCCATCGGAAGTATGCTGCGGCTTACCTGGATGACGTAATTGTCCATAGCACAGATTGGGCCTCACATCTGCCAAAAGTGCAAGCAGTCCTGGACTCTGTTCGGGAAGCGGGGTTTACGGCTAACCCCAAGAAGTGTACCATTGGGCAGGAGGAGGCCAAATATCTTGGGTACACCATTGGGAGGGGAGTAATAAAACCCCAACTCAACAAAGTCGAGGCCATCCAGAGTTGGCCACGTCCCAACAGCAAGAAGCAGGTACGAGCCTTTCTGGGAATCGCTGGGTATTATCGGCGATTCATTCCCCACTTTGCTTCTAAGGCTGTGCCCCTAACCAACCTGACGAAGGGGAAAGGGTCGGTCATGATTAAATGGACCCCCGAGGCTGAGGCAGCATTCCAATTCTTGAAACAAGCCTTATGTAGCCAGCCAGTGTTGTACTCACCCGACTTCTCTAAAGACTTTGTCGTACAAAGTGATGCGTCAGATGTGGGGTTAGGAGCAGTATTGTCCCAGGTCTGGAATGGGGAAGAGCACCCAGTCATTTACCTCAGCAGGAAGTTGAAGTCCCATGAGGTAAATTACGCCACCGTTGAAAAGGAGTGTTTAGCGGTGAAGTGGGCTCTAGATTCCCTTCGGTACTACCTGCTAGGTAGGCACTTTGACATGGTTACGGATCACGCTCCGTTAAAGTGGATGGCTCAAAACAAGGAAACAAATAGAAGAGTGAATAGGTGGTTCCTGGCCCTCCAGGAATTCAACTTCACAGTAAAGCATCGCCCTGGCGTTCAAATGGGGAATGTGGATGCTTTGTCTCGAGTACATAAATGCCTGATTGCTGGTGTTCCAACCCCGAGGTTAAAACAAGAGGGGGGGGTATGTGACAGCAGGAAGGTAAAGTCACCTGGTTGCATCCAGGGGGGTAGATATATTTCGCCCAGATTCAGGCTTTACGCCGACTTATACAACTAGGTGGAGAGTTGTATAAGGCTAGTGGGCTCATGGATGACTCATACCTCTAGGGAGAGGGCTGGGCGTCGTACAGACAGGGAGTTGATGAGGCCAGCTGAAGCTTGTCAGCTCATTTAGGCCTCTATAAGAACTCCCAGCTTCATTAGGTGTTAGCTCATGCCTGGAACCAGACCTGTGTGGACTGTCTAGGGAGAGTGAACCCCTGTGCGGTGAGACAAAGCCTGTGTGGCTATTTGCTTGGACATTTAAAACCAGGGACTTAGGGACTAGGACAGCACTAGGCTGATCCCAGTTGTTAGTTAGGAAACCTGTATGTTTAGTCAGAGGTCAACTTGACCAGGATTTATTTTGGTTATGTTTCTTTTGCTTTGCTGTGTTTTGTCACTGTAAATAGAAAATAAACCGCACCTTTTTTTGATTTTGAAAACCACAACCTCCGTTTGCTGGGCCTGTTTTGTGTGGGGAGCCCATCCCGGGGGTCACACACACCCGCTGCCGAGCTAACCCCCTCACACCACATAATGTCATTTTCTATTTTGTCATTTTTTTGAATATAAGTTTATTTGTAAATGTGGCTGCTGATGTAGAATATGTTGTAAAGAGTGAGGTTTATCAGCATCTCTACTGTGATAGGATCTAGACTCTTGTTTTACCAAAATTGAACACCATAGCACTGGGATAAAAGAAAAATAGGTACCAGTTGCAGCAGTTTTTACATTTTCTTTTTTTTTGTTTATACCCCCATATATTACCTAATAAAGGTTTAACCCCTTGATCGCCCCCCAGGTAACCCTTTATCTCCCTTTTGCCAGTGTCACTAAGCAATCGTTTTTCTGATCGCTGTATTAGTTATGCTGGTGCCGCTAGGTAGTCAGTTATTTTTTTAGGTTCGCCGCCAGGTTTTTAAAGCGTCAGGTACCCCCATATATTACCTAATAAAGGTTTAACCCCTTGATCGCCCCCCAGGTAACTCTTCACCCCCTTTTGCCAGTGTCGCTAAGCGATCGTTTTTCTGATCGCTGTATTAGTTATGCTGGTGCCGCTAGGTAGTCAGTTATTTTCTTACGTTCGCCGCCAGGTTTTTATAGCGTCAGGTACCCCCATATATTATCTAATAAAGGTTTTAACCCCCTGATTGCCCCTAGAGTTAACCCTTTCACCAGTGATCACCGTATAAGTGTTACGGGTGACGCTGGTTGGTTAGTTTGCTTTTTATAGTGTCAGGGCACCCGCCGTATATAACCCAATAAAGGTTTAACCCCCTGATCGCCCGGCAGGTGATATCAATTAGGTTTTAGCGTCAGAGAGGGTCTGCGTCGCCCCAGGCAGCGTCAGGTTAATACCAGTAGCGCTAACACCCACGCGTGAAGCATACACCTCCCTTAGTGGTATAGTATCTGAACAGATCAATATCTGATCTGATCAGATCTATACTAGCGTCCCCAGCAGTTTAGGGTTCCCAAAAACGCAGTGTTAGCGGGATCAGCCCAGATACCTGCTAGCACCTGCGTTTTGCCCCTCCGTCCAGCCCAGGCCACCCAAGTGCAGTATCGATCGATCACTGTCACTTACAAAACACAACACACATAACTGCAGCGTTCGCAGAGACAGGCCTGATCCCTGCGACTCCAGTGCTGTAGGAGGTGATTTCACCACCACAGTTAAAAAAAAATAGCATATATGCCAAAGCATGGGGGCAGCAGGGGCGGAGGAGCGATTTTGCTCCTAATGCCGCGTACATACGGTCGAAATTCCGACGGAGGCTTGCCCGTGGAAAAGTCAGACCGTGTGTACATGGCATAACTTTTGCGGGAGGATGCCCCCATGCTTCGGCATATATAAATGGTGCATGTATGCCCATCATTAGAAGTGGGTGAATGAAGGGAGGTATTCTAATGGTGGGCATACCCACCGATCAATCTCTTTTTTCGTTCAGCCAACAGGCTGCTTGAAAAAAAGGATTACAATACATGTCCAACAAGGACCAGCAACGTACTGGTATGTTGCTGGACTTTGAATGGTTATACCAGAATGATGCCTGTGGGTCTAGGTATCATCTTGGTATCATTCTTTTCAGCCAGCGGCCGGCTTTCATGTAAAAGCAATCCTAGCGGCTAATTAGCCTCTGGACTGCTTTTACAAGCAGTGGGAGGGAATGTCCCCCCCCCCCTAGATATAAAAAGCGCCATTGGGAAATTGGGAAAGCATTTTATCACACCGATCTTGGTGTGGTCAGATGCTTTGAGGGCAGAAGAAAGATGTAGGGTCTGAGATAACAATAAAAATGATAAAAAAAAAATATGGAAGAAACAGTTTAAAAATAAAACAAAAAAGCAAAATTAATCATTTAAAAAAGCACCCCTGTCCCGCCCTGCTCTTGCACTAAGGCGAACGCAAGCGTCGGTCTGGCGTCATATGTAAACAGCAATTGCATCATGCATGTGAGGTATCACCGTGAAGGTCGAGGGCAGTAATTTTAGCAGTAGACCTCCTCTGTAAATCTAATGTGGTAACCTGTAAAAGCTTTTAAAGGCTTTTTAAAAATGTATGTAGTTTGTCGCCACTGCGCGTTTGTGTGAAATTTTAAAGCATGTCGTGTTTGGCATCCATGTACTCGGCCTAAGATCATCTTTTTTATTTTATCAAACATTTTGGCAATATAGTGTGCTTTAGTGCATTAAAATTTAAAAAAGTGTATTTTTTCCCCAAAAAATGCGTTTGAAAAATCGCTGCGCAAATACTGTTTGGAAAAAAAAATGCAACACCCACCATTTTAATCTGTAGGGCCTTTTCTTTAAAAAAAATATATAATGTTTGGGGGTTCAACGTAATTTTCTTGCAAAAAAAAAAATATGTTTTCATGTAAACAAAAAGTGTCAGAAAGGGCTTTGTCTTCAAGTGGTTAGAAGAGTGGATGATGTGTGACATAAGCTTCCTAATGTTGTGCATAAAATGCCAGGACAGTTCAAAACCCCCCCCAAATGACCCCATTTTGGAAAGTAGACACCCCAAGCTATTTGCTGAGAGGCATGTTGAGACCATGGAATATTTTATATGTTGACACAAGTTGCGCGAAAAAAGACAATTTTATTTCTATTTTTATTGTTTTTGCACAAAACTAAATGATATATTGCTCAAACATGCCATGGGCATATGTGGAATTACACCCCAAAATACATTCTGTTGCTTCTCCTGAGTACGGGGATACCACATGTGTGAGACTTTTTGGGAGCCTAGCCGCGTACAGGACCCCAAAAACCAAGCACCGCCTTCAGGATTTCTAAGGGTGTAAATTTTTGATTTTACACCTGACTGCCTATCACAGTTTCGGAGGCCATGGAATGCCCAGATGGCACAACCCCCCCCCCCCCAAATGACCCCATTTTGGAAAGTAGACACCCCAAGCTATTTGCTGAGAGGTATTGTGAGTATTTTGCAGATCTCGCTTTTTGTCACAAAGTTTTGAAAATTGAAAAAATAAAATAAAAAATTATTTTCTTTCTTCATTTTCAAAAACAAATGAGAGCTGTAAAATACTCAGCATGCCTCTCAGAAAATAGCTTGGGGTGTCTACTTTCCAAAATGGGGTCATTTGGGGGGGTTTTGTGCTACTTTGGCATTTTATGGCCTTCGAAACTGTGATAGGTAGTGAGGAGTGAAATCAAAAATTTTTGCCCTTAGAAATCCTGAAGGTGGTGCTTGGTTTTGGGGACCCGTATGCGGCTAGGCTCCTAAAAAGTCCCACACATGTGGTATCCCCGTACTCAGGAGAAGCAGCAAAATGTATTTTGGGGTGCAATTCCACATATAACCATGGCATATGTGAGCAATATATCATTAGGTGACAACTTTTTGTATTTTTATTTTTTGTCATTATTCAATCACTTGGGACAAAAAAATAAAATATTCAATGGGCTCAAAATGCCTCTCAGCAATTTCCTTGGGGTGTCTACTTTCTAAAATGGGGTCATTTGGGGGGGTTTGTACTGCCCTGCCATTTTAGCACCTCAAGAAATGAGATAGGCAGTCATAAATTAAAAGCTGTGTAAATTCCAGAAAATGTACCCTAGTTTGTAGACGCTATAACTTTTGCGCAAACCAATAAATATACGCTTATTGACATTTTTTTTACTAAAGACATGTGGCTGAATACTTTTTGGCCTAAATGTATGACTACAATTGAGTTTCTTCGATTTGTCTTATAACAAAAAGTAGAAAATATCATTTGTTTTCAAAATTTTCGGTCTTTTTCCGTTTATATCGCAAAAAAAAAATCGCAGAGGCAATCAAATACCATTAAAAGAAAGCTCTATTTGTGGGAAGAAAAGGATGCAAATTTTATATGTCCGCACAATTTCCAGTTAAAGCAGCGCAGGGCCAAATTGTAAAATCACTGCTGGTCTTTATGCTGCGTATTGGTCCGGGGCTTAAGTGGTTAAAGGAATATTTCACTTTTTTTTTTTTTTCACTTTAACCACTTAACAACCACCTGCCGCCAAATAACGGCGGCAGGGTGGTTGCTTAACTCTGGGAGGACGTTATATAACGTCCTCCCAGAATCGCGCTCCCGCGCGCCCCCTGGGGCGCGCACACGGGAAACTCCGTGACCGCCGGGTACAGAGGACCCGGCGGATCACGAATCGCGGTAAATCGCCGCTGATAGCGGCCGTTTACCACGTGATCGCTCCGTCAAATGACGGAGCAATCACTTGTAAACAGACCGGCGTCATTTGATGACGCCGGTTCCTCCCTCCCCTCTCTGTACCGATCGGTACAGTGTGAGAGGGGAGGGGGAGGGAGCGGATGGCAGCAGCAGCACTGTGGGCTGGATCTGTGACAATTGCAGTCACAGATCCATCCATCCATCCCTGCTCAGCCATCCCTGTGCTATACCCTGCCAATACTCTGCAAAATACCCTGGTGCAATACTCTGCAATACTCTGCAATACCCTGGTGCAATACTCTGCAATACCCTGCTGCAATACTCTGCAATACCCTGGTGCAATACTCTGCAATACCCTGCTGCAATACTCTGCAATACCCTGCTGCAATACTCTGCAATACCCTGCTGCAATACTCTGCAATACCCTGCTGCAATACTCTGCAATACCCTGCGCGATACTCTGCAATACCCTGCACAATACTCTGCAATACCCTGCACAATACTCTGCAATACCCTGCACAATACTCTGCAATACCCTGCACAATACTCTGCAATACCCTGCACAATACTCTGCAATACCCTGCAAAATACTCTGCAATACCCTGCAAAATACTCTGCAATACCCTGCACAATACTCTGCAATACCCTGGTGCAATACTCTGCAATACCCTGCGCAATACTCTGCAATACCCTGCACAATACTCTGCAATACCCTGCACAATACTCTGCAATACCCTGCGCAATACTCTGCAATACCCTGCACAATACTCTGCAATACCCTGGTGCAATACTCTGCAATACCCTGCAAAATACTCTGCAATACCCTGCACAATACTCTGCAATACCCTGCACAATACTCTGCAATACCCTGCACAATACTCTGCAATACCCTGCACAATACTCTGCAATACCCTGCACAATACTCTGCAATACCCCGCACAATACTCTGCAATACCCTGCACAATACTCTGCAATACCCTCCACAATACTCTGCAATACCCTCCACAATACCCTGTGCAATACCCTCCACAATACCCTGTGCAATACCCTCCACAATACCCTGCCATACACCGCAATACCCTGCCATACACCGCAATACTCCGCAATGCCCGGCAATACTCCGCAATGCCCGGCAATACTCCGCAATGCCCGGCAATACTCCGCAATGCCCGGCAATACTCTGCAATAACCACTTCCCGCCCTCCGGCCATCATATGACGTCCTTGACTTTGTGCGGGGATATCTGAATGATGGGAGCAGCTACAGGCATCATTCAGATATCGGCTTTTTCAGCCGGCGATTCCCTACACCATAAGAACAATCATAGCGGCTGTTCCGCCGCTTGATCATTCTTACGGGAGGCGAGAGGGGATGTGTCCCCCGCCGCCCTCCGGTGCTTCTACCGACTCACCGCTACGATCAAAGCCAGGATTGTTGTTTTTTTTTTTTGTATTTTTTTCAGGCTTCCCAGCCTAGAGGTGAGATGTGGGGTCTTATTGACACCCCCCCCCCCCCCCCATATCTCACTGTAAAGAGGACCTGTCATGCCATATTCCTATTACAAGGGATGTTTACGTTCCTTGTAATAGGTATAAAAGTGATCAAAAAAATGTTTAGGGCGGAAAAACATGTCAAACTAAAATAAATAAAGTAAAATGAAGAATAAAATATTTTTTTTTTTTTAAAGCGCCCCTGTCCCCGTGAGCTCGCATACAGAAGCGAACGCATACGTAAGTCCCGCCCACATATGAAAACGGTTTTCAAACCACACATGTGAGGTATCTCTGCGAACGTTAGAGCGAGAGCAATCATTTTGGCCCTAGACCTCCTCTGTAACTCAAAACATGTAACCAGTAAAAATATTTAAAGCGTCGCCTATGGGGATTTTTTAAGTAGCGAAGTTTGGCGCCATTCCACGAGTGTGTGCAATTTTTAAGGGCGACATGTTAGGTATCTATTTACTCGGCGTAACTTCATCTTTCACATTATGCAAAAACATTGGGCTAACTTTACTGTTTTTTTTTTTTTTTAAGCACAAAACATTTTTTTTCCGTAAAAAACGCGTTAAAAAAATTGCTGCGCAAATATCGTGCGAGATAAAAAGTTGCTACAACCACCATTATATTCTCTAAGGTCTTTGCTAAAAAAACATATATAATGTTTTGGGGTTCTATGTAATTTTCTAGCAAATAAATGATGATTTTTACATGTAGGAGAGAAATGTCAGAATTGGCCTTGGTGCTCCAGAACGCCTGAAGGTGCTCCCTGCATGTCGGGCCTCTGTATGTGGCCACGCTGTGTAAAAGTCTCACACATGTGGTATCGCCATACTCGGGAGTAATAGCAGAATGTGTTTTGGGGTGTAATTTGTGGAATGCATATGCTGTGTGTGAGAAATAACCTACTAATATGACAATTTTGTGAAAAAAAAAAAAGAGAAAAAAAAAATCTTGATTTTGCAAAGAATTGTGGGAAAAAATGACAACTTCAAAAAACTCACAATGCCTCTTTCTGAATACCTTGGAATGTCTTCTTTCCAAAAAGGGGTCATTTGGGGGGTATTTGTACTTTTCTGGCATGTTAGGGTCTCAAGAATTGAGATAGGCCGTCAGTACTTCAGGTGTGATCAATTTTCAGATATTGGCACCATAGCTTGTGGACTCTATAACTTTCACAAAGACCAAATAATATACACCAATTTGTACTTATTTTTACCAAAGATATGTAGCTGTATAAATTTTGGCCAAAATTTATGAAGAAAAAATAGTAATTTGCAAAATTTTATAACAGAAACGAAAAAAAAATCATTTTTTTACAAAATTTTCAGTCTTTTTTCTCTTATAGCGCAAAAAATAAAAAACCCAACAGTGATTAAATACCACCAAAAGAAAGCTCTATTTGTGTGAAAAAAAGGACAAAAATTTCATATGGGTACAGTGTTGTATGACTGAGTAATTGTCATTCAAAATGTGAGAGCACCGAAAGCTGAAAATTGGTCTGGTTATTAAGGGGGTTTAAGTGCCCAGTGGTCAAGTGGTTAATCATCATTAAAATCACTGCTTCCGAAAAAACGTGAGTTTTTAAAACTTTTTTTGCATTGATACATGTCCCCTGGGGCAGGACCCGGGTCCCCAAACCCTTTTTAGGACAATAACTTGCGTAATAGCCTTTAAAATTAGCACTTTAGATTCCGAACGTATGAGTCCCATAGACTTTAACGGGGTTCGATAGCAAACTTTCGGTCCGTTCGCAGGTTCTGGTGCGAACCGAACCGGGGGGTGTTCGGCTCGTCCCTAGTTACCATGGGCCTCTTGGCTGCTTCTCTGATGAAACATTGCCCGCTGCGTCTTTTTTTTTTCGACAGTTACAATTGCCAGACTTCTTTAACATTTCAGCTGTCAACAGGGGAACCCCACTGAGTCACATAAAGATTTTTAGTTATTTGTGTATATATTTAATATTTATTTATTCATATATTGTAAAAAAAAAAAAAAAAAAAAATTGCATTTCAGCAGAAAATCGCTCAAAACTGCTTGACAAAACATGCAAAAGTAAACAAAAAACATGCAAATCGCACTTTTCGATTCATTTCCATGGAATAAAAACATGCCAAAAATGCACAAATCTGCCCAATTTGAGCTACAGAAAAAGCTCCAGAATTTTTTTGATCTTCAGGCGTTTGGCTTCAGGCGACTTGGAGTGGAGATGTGAACCATCTCCATAGAGAATAATTGATTTTTTTCTCCTCCAGCGTTTTAGAGCTTCCAGCTTCAAGCTACAAAACGCTGAGGTGTGAATGGGGCCCGAGAGCTCAGACAAGCTGTATACATTTTAGGCTTTGAATGGGACAGGAAAAAATAAGAGAATATTGTAGATAAACAGGTACAGCTTATGTAGGAGGATTTATTTAATCTCTGTGTGTCACTTCACTGGGTATATGTAAGAGTTTACAACCACTTTAACCGCTTCCGGACTGCCCAACATAAATTTACATTTACCTGTACGTGATTTCGTGCACGCGGTTTAGGGGGCGCGCACACGCCGCCGGCAGGCCACTCCTGCTGTGATTGGACAATCAGCGGGTCTGGAGGCCGTGATGGCCACTGCGACCCGACGATCGTTCACAGGAAAGACGGATCAGCGGTGAGTCAATGTAAACAAATCACACCGCTGATCTGTCAGGGAGGAAAAGTGAGAGATCGTGTTTAAGCTAAGCTGAAATCTCTCTTTTCCTCCAGTCAGTCCCCTCCTTGTTAACCCCTTGATCGCCCTTAAGCCGTGTACACACGATTGGTTTTACCGATGAAAACAGTCCGATGGATTTTTTTCATTGGACAAACCGATCGTGTGTTGGCCCCATCAGTCTTTTTTCCATCGGCGTCAAAAAAAAAACATGTTTTACATTTTTCCAATGGATAAAAAACCGATAGCAAATTCCGATCGTCTATGGGCGAGTCCATTGGTTAAAAAACCCACGCATGCTCAGAATCAAGTAGACGCATGCTCAGAAGCATTTTTCTCGGCTCATCGGAGTGTTTTACGTCACCGCGTTTGGAACGGTCGGTTTTTTGACTGATGGTGTGTAGGCAAGACTGATGGAAGTCAGCTTCATCGGTTTTCCGATGGAAAAATCCATTGGTTTAAAAACCATAGGATATCCGGTCGTGTGTACAGGGCTTTAGTGTTAACCCCTTCCCTGCCAGTGTCATTTATACAGGGATCAGTGCAATTTTTAGCACTGATCACTGTATTGGTGTCACTGGTCCCCAAAAAGTGTCACTTAGTGTCCGATTTATCTCCTGCAATGTCGCAGTCCCGCTACAAATCGCAGATCGCCGCCATTACCAGTAAAAAAAAAGTCCCTAAATCTATCCCGTAGTTTGTAGACACTATTACTTTTGAGCAAACCAATCAATATACGCTTATTGGGATTTTTTTAGCAAAAATATGTAGCAGAATACATATTGGCCTAAACTGATGAAGAAATTCGTTTTTTTTTTTTTTATATGTATTATAGCAGAAAGTAAAAAATATTATCATTTTTTTTCAAAATTTACGCTATTTTGTGTTAATAGCGCAAAAAATTTAAATCGCAGAGATGATAAAAAACTACCAAAAGAAAGCTCCATTTGTGGGAAAAAATGGACATCAATTTTATTTGGGTACAGCGTCGCATGACCGTGCAATTGTCAGTTATAGTGACGCAGTGCCGTATAGCAAAAAAATGGCCTGGTCAGGAAGTGGGTAAAACCTTTCCCGGGGCTGAAGTGGTTAATCAAACGATGTAAGTACCTGTTTCTATCATTGATATCAGACTCTTGAAGTCCTAGGCAGTCCCGTTCAGTCACAGAGGGAGGGACAAGAACTGTAAAGTGTTAAAAAAAAATCACCTTTAGGTTTAAAGCAGGGATCTGCAATTAGCGGACCTCCAGCTGTTGCCAAACTACAAGTCCCATGAGGCATAGCGAGACTCTGACAGCAGCAAGCATGACACCCAGAGGCAGAGGTATGATGGGACTTGTAGTTTTGCAACAGCTGGAGGTCCGCTAATTGCATATCCCTGGTTTAAAGTGTTAAAGAGTTCAAAGCTTAAAGTTCAAACTTTTTTTTTTTTCCCTTTAAGATTTCCTGTATGTTCTGAACTTTTTTTTTTTTTACCTCCTCCGTGTCTTAAATGTCTGTGACATTCAGTATGTCAGTTCCCGGCATCTCGCATCCAGCTGCAGTCTACGAAGAGCTGTAACAAAATATATATTGTTCCAATTGCATTCAGCGGCCGCCCGCCCTGTAATAATATACAGTTTAATGGCTCCTCGAGTGGAATTCATTTTCTAAAGTGCAGGAGGTACACTTTAAAGTAGCTCCTTAGTAATCTGGGGCGGCTTTGAAAGGCACTTGTGATTTATCAGGCTTGGAATTGAAAAGGGATGTTCTTTTTACTCCCACAAGTGTTTAGTTCTAGATGAGAAAGACGGGAGAAGAGTGTCCCTGGCACTCCCTGCTTATTTTCCTCCCCGGTCTTAACCATTTTCTGTGTACAGTGCTTTTAAAGGTAGTTATCTGATGCGTGTTTATCATTTACTAAAGCAAGGGAAAGGCCAAATATTTTTCTTTTAATGCCACCTTATCATTTTTTAATGTCAGTTTATCCTTTTTTAGTTGCTGCCGCCATGGTTTGCACATTACGGAATTACTGTAAAGCAATAAATTCAGTACGAGTACCGATACTAGTACTCGCCGATTACCAATTACCGTTACCCACCGCAACTGTTTTGTTTACACTTCAGCTCTCAGCCTTGGTACAAAGCATTGAAAAGTTATATACAAATGAAATAACGTTATTTGTTTTACATTTTGAGCTTTTTTCGATGAGAAATGTGTAATTATAAGTTACAGGTGTAAAAATATTAATGAACAAAGCAAACAAAAAAAAAAATAAGTTTTCATTATTATTAGTTTATAAAAAAGGAGATAACAAAAACAGCAGGAAAATAATAATTAAATGGAGGAGAATAAGGTGTTAATTAAGGCTGATTAGAGTAAATTAAGGGTTAATAAGGGGTAAAACAAAGTAACATTTATTAAAAAACACAAAGAAAAATGTTTTTACTTTACAGGTTGCTTTAAACTGACTTGATCTGCAGATCGAAGTTCATCTGCAGATCGAAGTTCATTCCTCTGATCTGTAGATGAAGAAACAGAAAGATACAACAAGAAACAATGGGGGTTATTTACTAGAGGCAAATCCACTTTGCACTACAAGTGCAAACTACAAGTGCAAAGTGCACTTAAAATTGCACTGAAAGTGCACATGGAAGTGCGTCGCTGTAGATCCGAGGGCGACATGCAAGGAAAATAAAAAACAGCATATTAGCTTGCACATGATTGGATGATAAAACCAGCAGAGCTTCCCCTCATTTCAGATCTACCCTCAGATTTACAGTGACTGAACTTCCAAGTGCACTTTCAGTGCAATTTCAAGTGCACTTAGCACTTGTAGTTTGCACTTGTAGTGCAAAGTGGATTTGCCTTTCGTAAATAAACCCCAATGTTTATTTTTATCTTAGTGGCTGGGCAAAGTTGTTGATAAACATTTCTTTTACAGCTTCAGTTGCAGGGACTTGTTTAACACTTAAGCTGTTAACAGGGGAACCCCACTGGCAGCTGATTGAGTCATCGGTTGTTAAGGATGCGGCGGCCCCGCTCCTTAGCAACCGATAATTGACTTTTTTTCTTACATTTCAGCTGTCAGTGGGGGAATCCCACTGACAGCTGAAAGAACGGAGCCTGAAAGTATCAGTTTCAGATATTAGTGCATTTGCATGAGTACCGATGGTTGTGCAAATGCTGAGTAGTGGCACCAATAACAATAATGGCATCGGTGAACCCTAGTAAAAAGGCTTCTCTAAGCATACAGACCTAAGTATGTGAAAGTATACTGAATGTAGATATCAAGATCCTCAAAGGGCTCGTTCACAACAGCAGCCACACTGAATGCATGGTCGCTGGTGTGAGCTAGGAGGAAATGGTGCCAGTGCGCCAATGCCGGTGACTCGCACCATTTACTTTTTAAAATATTTTTGTCAGAAATGTGTTAAAATGTCACAAGTTATACTTCATTAACCACTTGAAGACCAGGACTTTTTCTGATATTTGTTGCTTACAAGATAAAGCGGAGTTCCACCCAAAAGTGGAGCCTCCGCTTATCTGCTTTCTCCCCCCTCCGGTGCCACATTTAGCACCTTTCAGGGGGGAGGGGGGAACGGATACCTGTTTTTGACAGGTACCCTTTCCCACTTCCAGGAGACAATGCCATGGTGCCGTCTCTCAGAAGTTCGGCCCCCTTTCTCCTTCCGCCGCCGGGCCAGTAATGGCCCGTACAAACGATCCGAAAATCGGACGAAAAATACCGCTTTTGGCGCGATCATACGATAATCGGATCGTTAGTATAGAGCTTTCGAGAGCCGATCACGACAGTTCATCCGATATTATTAGATCGGAGAAGCACGAAAATTTGCCTTGTACGATACCAGATTGTACGATTTTCGTTTAGTCAGTACAGTTGTCGTCCGAAAATACAATACAAATACACTACAACACATGACATCACTGTTTGTGACTTTAGTAACCTATTCAATTTCTACTTGTGACTAGTAAGCGAAAAAAGTCGGAAAATCTGTCATCTGATTTTCGGATCGTGTGTACGGGGCATAAGAAAGCGCAGACGCTCCACGCATGCAATTCTTCCGCCAGTTATGGCTGCAATCTTTCTTGGTCTACCTGACCTTGGCTTGGTATCAAGGAAGCACCTGATTTTCCACTTCTTAATATATGATTGAACAGTACTGACTGGCATATTCAAGGCTTTTGATATCTTTTTATATCCTTTTCCCTCTTTGTAAAGTTTCATTACCTTGTTACGCAGCTCTTTTGACTGTTCTTTTCTACCTCCTCATGGCTCAGTGTCTAGCCTGCTTAGTGTATTCATGTGAGAGCTAACAAACTCGGTGACTATTTATACACAGACACTGATTGTGATTTAAAAAGCCACAAACTTGAGAAATTAACCTTTAATTGCGATTTTAACCTGCGTGTGCCATCTTCTGTGTCTGTACCAAGGCCAAACATTCCAGGGTATGTAAACTTTTAATCAGGGCCATTTGGGTGATTTTTGTTATCATTGTGATTTAAAAAGGATCCAATAAAACTATGTGATAATAAATGGCTTCATGTGATCACTATCCTTAAGTAAAAGACAGTTTTTTGCCATGATCAGTCATACTTTCAATATTAATGCCAAAATGACACTATTTCTGCCAGGGTTGATTGATCACTGTGATAGCCAATTAGAGGATATTACAGCGATCAGAGACCAGACACTGAAATTCGTAAATTCATACATTTGAAAATTCGTAAATTCGAAATTCAGAAATTCGAACATTCTGAATTCGGAAATGAGAAAATTCAGAAATGAGGAAATTCAAAAATCCAAAAATTTGAAAATCCGAAAATAGAAAAGGAAAATCCGAAAATTAGAAAGAACGAAAATCCAAAAATCAAGAAATTCTAAATACTAACTAACTAACTAACGAACTAATAATAACTAACTATTAAATTATAGGTATTGGAATTTCCTTTCAAATTTGGCTGTTAGTGAATAGAGTTGAGCGGGTAGCTGGATATTCGGGTCCGGCGGGTTCGGCCGAACTTCGGAAAAAAGTTCGGATTCGGGACCGAACTTTAACCCGAACCCGGACCCGGACACGGACCCCATTGAAGTCAATGGGGACCCGGACTTCTGACGACTAAAAAGGCTCTAAAAAAGTAATGGAAAGGGCTAGAGGGCTGCAAATGGCAGCAAAATGTTGTTAAGAACATGGCAAGTGCTCTGCAAACAAATGTGGATAGGAAATAACTTAAAAGAACATAAAAAAAATTAAAAAATAAAAAAATATGCTGGAGGCCCCCTTTTCAGCAGAAGAGGTACAGGAAGTCATTAAGAACCTCAGAAACTCAACGGCACAATGCCACACATATGGTGGGAATGCCCCAGAATACGCCCTTTCTGGAATAAATTATTTAATTTAATGGATAAGCTAGTGGGAAAATAAAATACTTTGAAATAAAAATGTAGCGGGGTGCTAAATTTAAGGAAAGTGTTTGAGTGGTAAATAGGCTCAAATACCCTAATTCTGTAGGATTCATGGACCATTTTGTCCTCGGGGGACAGTATTGGTGTGCAGTTCCCTGCGGCCTACAGGTGGCGCCTTTTGTGTCCCCTCTTGGCAGTAGTACAGCGGGGCGGTGAACCTGCTGTGCATGCCGGGAGAGCATATAAAAGGGGCAGACCTTTGGCCTGGGGGCTGATGTCCAGTGGGGTCCGCGCCCAGGTGCCTTCGGCCTGGGTGCATGTGTTCCTGTTCCATCTCGGGCACCTTTAGCCCGGGGTGAGGTACTATTCTGGAGTTCTTGCTGCCCTGGGTATGGAGGCCTAGGGGCGGGAGTAAAGCCTGGAGTCCAGAGCCGCCTCGTGTAGGGGACCCTGTTCCAGGGAAGGGAGGATCATTCTGATGGACCGATGCGGGAGTCACGGTGAAGGAATGGTCTGTTGACTCCCTGGAGAGATGTCTTCCCCTTGATATGGGCTAGGTTCGTAGAAGGAGAAGCTCAAGGTCACCTTGACTGTATCAGAGGCCTTATTCAACCGGCCCGTGGCAGGGGCCTTATACACCCTGGTCTGTGGCTGAGACCAAAGTTCTCCAGGCCCGTGGCAGGGGCCTTGTACACCCGGTCTGTGGCAGAGACCAACCTCAATGTCTGTGGCAGAGACCGTGCGCCAAAAACTGTTTGAGAAACCTAAGCAGTGAAGTGAATGTGCTACGTTTGTGCCTGGACCTCCTCCACACCTTAAGCTGTCCTGTTTCTTTGCTCTAACCTTTTCTATCTGAGTACAGTTTATTTTGCCATGAGAGAATAAGAGTTGGAGTTTCAGCTGGTGTGGACATTGACTTTACTGGCAATTAAAGGACTTGCCTCTACCTACAGTAGAGGTGAGAATCATCCTCTGGAGGAGTTTTGACTCCGGCTGTGGACACGGCCCGTCAAGTACACCGCTCAACCTCTTTATATAGGATGATACGGGCTGGTAGTGCGGTGTGCCTTTCTCCCTCCTGCGAAGAGCCAACAACATAAAGGCAGGTAAGGGGGAAAGGATCTGTGCGCTACAAAAAAATAAAATAAAAAATTTAATCTTGGCCTAGCAGGACGAGGTCCATATGGAGTAGGAGGTTGAGGTGGCGGTGGATGTGGCTGTGTAGGTGGAAGCGGCGGTGGAGGAGGACGAGGTAGCCAACACTGGTTCAAAAATACAACAATGGCTGGGTAAGGCCGGTGATGTGTCGAATTCTGTCCCCTGTCGAATAGTGTCCGCCCTGTACTGCGCTTGCTGAGTATGTAGGACAAGGGGATTTCAAAAATCTCCCAAGACTAACGGCGCCTGCGTGTTGAGTTCAGGTGAAGGCCACACCATCCGTGGTTCAAGCCGAGCCAAGCAAGGCCGCGATCGAAGCGAGCCCGTGAGGGGCCCTGTTACTATGTGCTACCGTATGTCCTCTTGGATGGTGGGGCTTGAACCTGCACTCACAGCGCAGGCGCCGTTCATCTTCGGAGATTTTGTGAATCTCCTTGTCCTCTGTACTGCGCAAGCGCTGCGCCTGCGCAGTACGGGCCGGGCACAATCCGATGGCCGGACAGTTTTTGTCACAACACCGGTATACATGTCTATTCTGCACAAGGTACGGACAAGTCCTGTGGGATCCATGCCTGGTTCATTTTAATGAACGTGAGCTTGTCCACATTGGCTCTGGACAGGCGGCTGCGCTTGTCTGTGATAACGCCCCCTGCCGTGCTAAATACACGTTCAGATAATACACTGGCTGCAGGGCAGGCCAGCACCTCCAAGGCATAAACGGCAAGCTCAGGCCATGTGCCCAATTTGGAGACCCAGAAGTTAAAGGGGGCAGACCCGTCATCCAGTACGTGTAGGCCTGTGGACACATACTGCTCAACCATGTTGGTGAAATGCTGCCTCCTGCTAAGACGTTCCATCTCAGCTGGTGGTGCTGGTTGTTGTGGCGTGCTGACAAAGCTTTTCCACATTTCGGCCATGCTAACCCTGCCTTCTGAGGTGCTGCCGGTGCCCCAGCTGCGTTGGCGACCTCTTCCTCCTCCTCTGCCTTCGCCTTGTGCTTCCACCGTACGCCCGCTGTCAGGTGGGAATGCCACCAGCAGCGCGTCTACCAGCGTGCGCTTGTACTCGCGCATCTTACGATCCCGCTCCAGTGAGGGAATTAAGGACGGTACGTTGTCCTTGTAACGGGGATCCAGCAGGGTGGCCACCCAGTAATCAGCACCAGTTAAAATGTGGGCAACTCGGCTGTCGTTGCGGAAACACTGCAGCATGTAATCGCTCATGTGTGCCAGGCTGCCCAGAGGCAAAGAAAAGCTGTCCTCTGTGGGAGGTGTATCGTCTGTGTCCTCTGTATCCCCCCAGCCACGCACCAGTAATGGCCACGAGCTGGTCTGAGTGCCACCCTGCTGTGAACATGGCTCCTCCTCCTCCTCCTCCTCCTCCTCCTCCATCTCCTCCTCCACCTCGTCATCCTCCAGAACTGTGCCCTTTCTGCCGGACAATTGTGTACCTGGCGTTTGTTGGTGCAGGAACCCACCCTCGTAGCCACTTGTGAAAGACTGCCCTGAAAGCCTTTGAAATGATCCCGCTTCCTCCTCCTCCTCCTCATCCTCCTGTGCCACATCCTCTTCCATCATCGCACGAAGCGTTTTTTCAAGGAGGCATAGAACTGGGATAGTAACGCTGAGAACGGCGTCATTGGCACTGGCCATGTTGGTGGAGTACTCGAAACAGCGCAACAAGGCACACAGGTCTCGCATGGAGGCCCAGTTATTGGTGGTGAAGTGGTGCTGTTCCGCAGAGCGACTCACGCGTGATTGCTGCAGCTGAAACTCCACTATTGCCTGCTGCTGCTCGCACAGTCTGGCCAGCATGTGCAAGGTGGAGTTCCACCTTGTGGGCACGTCACATATGAGGCGGTGAGCTGGAAGGCCGAAGTTACGCTGCAGCGCTGACAGGCGAGCAGCAGCAGGGTGAGAACGCCGAAAGTGCGCACAGACAGCCCGCACTTTCTGCAGCAGCTCTGGCATATTGGGGTAATTTTTAAGGAACCTCTGGACCACCAAGTTCAGCACATGCGCCAGGCAAGGGATGTGCGTCAAACCGGCTAGACCCAGAGCTGCTACGAGATTTCGCCCATTATCGCACACCACCAGGCCGGGCTTGAGGCTCACTGACAGCAACCACTCATCGGTCTGTTGTTCCATGTCCCTCCACAACTCCTGCGCGGTGTGGGGATTTTCCCCCAAACAGGAAAGTTTTAAAACTGCCTGCTGTCGTTTACCCCTGGCTGTGCTGAAGTTGGTGGTGAAGGTGTTACGCTGAATGGATGAGGAGGCGGTAGAGGATGAGGAAGCGGAGAAGGAGGAGTTAGCAACAGGAGGCAAACTGAAGCGCCCTGCAATCCTCGGTGGTGGAAGGACATGCGCCAAACCGCTATCTGCCTCAGGCCCAGCAGCCACTGCATTTACCCAGTGTGCTGTTAGGGAGATATAACGTCCCTGACCGTGCTTACTGGTCCACGCATCCGTAGTTAGGTGGACCTTGCCACAGATGGCGTTGCGCAGTGCACACCTGATTTTGTCCCCCACCTGGTTGTGCAGGGAAGGGATGGCTCGCCTGGAAAAGTAGTGGCGGCTGGGCACGACGTACTGCGGGACAGCCAATGCCATCAGGCTTTTAAAACTCTGCGTCTCCACCAGACGGAATGACAGCATTTCAAAGGCCAGGAATTTTGAAATGCTGGCATTCAGGGCCAGGGATCGCGGGTGGCTAGGGGGGTACTTCCTCTTCCGCTCCAATGTTTGGGAGATAGAGAGCTGAACGCTTCCATGGGACATTGTGGAGATGGTCGGTGACCCAGGTGGTAGTGTTGCTGGCAGATCCTCTGTTTGCGGGGTGACAGGTGCCACTGTCACTACAGAGGTGGATGAAGAGGCCGAGACTGCAGCAGAAGAGGAAGCAGGAGGAGCCAGAGACCTTTCTTGGTTTCTGAGGTGTCTACTCCACTGCAGCTCGTGCTTTGCACTTAGATGCCTGGTCATGCAGCTTTTGCTCAGGTTGAGAACGTTTATGCCTCGCTTCAGGCTCTGATTGCACAGCATGCAAACCACTCGTGTCTTGTCATCAACACACTGTGTGAAGAACTGCCACGCTAGGGAAGTCCTTGGACCTGGCTTTGGTGTGCTCGGTCCCTTGCTGCGTTGGGCAGTAGCAGATGTACTGTCTAGGGGACGAATGCTCCGTTTTTTTTGCACCCTGCTCCCTCTTCTGCTGTGCTGGTGGCTCTGTGCGACCACCACCTCTTCCTCCGAACTACACTGGTCACCTGCATAACGTTGATTCCATGTGGGGTCGAGGACCTCATCGTCCTCCACATCATCTTCCACCCAGTCTTCACCCCTGCCCTCCATGTCTGTCTGCACAATTGCGAAAGCAGCAGCAGTTGGCACCTGTGTTTCGTCATCATCCAAGACGTGCTGCGATGGTCCTCCCATGTACCCATCATGAAACATAAGTGGTTGGGCATCGGTGCACTCAATCTCTTCCACTTCTGGGGCAGGGCTAGGTGGATGGCCCTGGGAAACCCTGCTAACAGAGTCATCGAAAAGCAGAAGAGACTGCTGCATGATTTGGGGCTCAGACTGCTTGGCTGATTTGCAAGGGGGTGAGGTGAAAGACTGATGGACATGGGCTTCAGGTGCCAACTCTGATCTTTCAGCAGAAGAGTGGGTGGGAGACAATGTGAAGGAACCCGAGGCACTGTCAGCAACCCAATCTACTATCGCCTGTACTTGTCCTGGCCTAAACATTGGTACAGCCTCATTAGGCGTGACAAAATACCGCCGCAGGCTCGGTCGCCTACTCGCACCTGAGGAAGGTGTTTCACTTGTGCGTGTAGCTGGCACAGATCCACCACGTCCTCTCCCTGCAACAGGAGCTCCACCAGCAGCACCACGACCGGGGCCACCACGTCCCTTTGACCTTCCCCTCATATTTTCCAAATTTAGGATCTTGCCCTAAATGGCGTTTTTTGGAAGACCACAACACACCCACAGTACGTAATGGCTGAAACGCACAGCTACAGAACTGCAGAAAATGCTATTCAAAAAAAAAAGGTTGTTTTTTTTAGTATAGCACAGTACAAGGAAAATATATATAAATTGTTTTTTTACACACACCTCCAGATGTGTATTTCACACTGCAAAATATTTTCTGTGGCCCTAAATGGCGTTTTTTGCCAGACCACTACACACCCACAGCACGTAACCGCTGAATCGCACAGCTACAGAAAATGCTATTCAAAAAAAAGGTTGTTTTTTTTAGTATAGCACAGTACAAGGAAAATATATAGAAATTGTTTATTTTACACACCTCCACATGTGTATTTCACACTGCAATTTATTTTCTGTGGCCCTAAATGGCGTTTTTTGCAAGAGCACAACACAACCACAGTATTTAACCACTGAATCGCACAGCTATAGAAGTGCAGAGAATGCTATTCAAAAAAAATGTTGTTTTTTTTAGTATAGCACTGTACAATATATAGAAATTGTTTATTTTACACACCTCCACATGTGTATTTCACACTGCAAAATATTTTCTGTGGCCCTAAATGGCGTTTTTTGAAAGAGCACAACACAACCACAGTATTTAACCACTGAATCGCACAGCTAAAGAAGTGCAGAGAATGCTATTCAAAAAAAATGTTGTTTTTTTTAGTATAGCACTGTACAATATATAGAAATTGTTTATTTTACACACCTCCACATGTGTATTTCACACTGCAAAATATTTTCTGTGGCCCTAAATGGCGTTTTTTGAAAGAGCACAACACAACTACAGTATATAACCGCTGAATCGCACAGCTGCAGAGAATGCTATTCAAAAAAACGTTTTTTTTTTTTTTTTAGTATAGCATAGTACAAGAAAAATATATAGAAATTGGTTATTTCACACAACTAGAGATATACACTGCAAAATATTTTCTGTGGCCCTAAATGGCGTTTTTTGAAAGAGCACAACACAACCACAGTATTTAACCACTGAATCGCACAGCTATAGAAGTGCAGAGAATGCTATTCCAAAAAAATGTTGTTTTTTTTAGTATAGCACTGTACAATATATAGAAATTGTTTATTTTACACACCTCCACATGTGTATTTCACACTGCAAAATATTTTCTGTGGCCCTAAATGGCGTTTTTTGAAAGAGCACAACACAACCACAGTATATAACCGCTGAATCGCACAGCTGCAGAGAATGCTATTCAAAAAAAAGTTTTTTGTTTTTTTTTAGTATAGCATAGTACAAGAAAAATATATAGAAATTGGTTATTTCACACAACTAGAGATATACACTGCAAAATATTTTCTGTGGCCCTAAATGGCGTTTTTTGAAAGAGCACAACACAACCACAGTATTTAACCACTGAATCGCACAGCTATAGAAGTGCAGAGAATGCTATTCAAAAAAAATGTTGTTTTTTTTAGTATAGCACTGTACAATATATAGAAATTGTTTATTTTACACACCTCCAGATGTGTATTTCACACTGCAATTTATTTTCTGTGGCCCTAAATGGCGTTTTTTGCAAGAGCACAACACAACCACAGTATTTAACCACTGAATCGCACAGCTATAGAAGTGCAGAGAATGCTATTCAAAAAAAATGTTTTTTTTTTAGTATAGCACTGTACAATATATAGAAATTGTTTATTTTACACACCTCCACATGTGTATTTCACACTGCAATTTATTTTCTGTGGCCCTAAATGGCGTTTTTTGCAAGAGCACAACACAACCACAGTATTTAACCACTGAATCGCACAGCTATAGAAGTGCAGAGAATGCTATTCAAAAAAAATTTTGTTTTTTTTAGTATAGCACTGTACAATATATAGAAATTGTTTATTTTACACACCTCCACATGTGTATTTCACACTGCAAAATATTTTCTGTGGCCCTAAATGGCGTTTTTTGAAAGAGCACAACACAACCACAGTATATAACCGCTGAATCGCACAGCTGCAGAGAATGCTATTCAAAAAAAAGTTTTTTTTTTTTTTTTTAGTATAGCATAGTACAAGAAAAATATATAGAAATTGGTTATTTCACACAACTAGAGATATACACTGCAAAATATTTTTTTTGCCCAAAAATAGGTCTTTTTTGCGCACAACAAAGTGCCTTTTTTTTTTTTGCAACAGCACAATAAAGTGCCTTTTTTTTTTTTTTTGGGGCCCAAAAATGGGTCTTTTTAGCAAAAGCACAATAAAGTGCCTTTTTTTTTTTTTTTTTTTTTTTTTTTTTTATGACCAAAATAGGTCTTTTAGCAAGAGCACAATACAGCCACAGTATGGAATAGGTGTATCACTCAACGTAATGCAGTGCTGGTGCACTGAGCTTGCAACACAAACAGATAAACCTATGCAGATCGCTGAGCTATTATATCTCTCAATCTGGACTCCTATCTAAATCTCTCTCCCTGAAAGCACAAACAGGATCCTGCCCCTACACTACACTACACTACACTGTCTCCCTATCTTTTCTATCAGTAGATTGCAGAATCAGGACTAACTCCTATTCTCTCCCTCACAGCAACAGCAGCCAGGATCCTTTCCCTACACTGTCTAAAAGCAGAGTGACGATCTGTGCTGTGTGCCTCTTTCTTATATAGAAGCTGGTCACATGCTGGGTCACATGTTGCACTGACCAATTACAGCCATGCCATTAGTAGGCATGGCTATGATGGCTTCTAAGGGCACACCAGCTAATCAAATGGTGATTGGCTGGCCCCTGAAGCATTTCTAACTGCGCCATTAAATTCCCGAATCCGAACCCGAACCCGGACTTTAGCGCAAAATCCGGGTCCGGGTCCGGGGTCGGGAAAACGCCAAAATTCGGTACGGACCCGAACTTTACAGTTCGGGTCCGCTCAACACTATTAGTGAACCTAACAAATACAAATTTATCTGAAGTTACGAATTATCCAAAATAAAGAATGCTGCATCTAAACAAATGAAACTAAACTAAATAATAATAAATATTAATAATACGTTTTTATTATTATTATTATTGTTATTTATTATTATTAATTTGTTACGTTTCATTTGTTTAGATACGGTATTCATTATTACAGATAAATTTGTATACGTTACATTCACTAACAGACAAATTTGAAAGGAAATTCCAATACCTATAATTTAATAGTTAGTAATAGTTAAGTTATTATAAGTTAGTTATTATTTCAGATTTTCGAGTTTTCGGGTTTTTGTATTTTCAGATTTTTGTTCTTCTTTTCTGATTTTTGTTCTTTTGAATTTTCGAATTTTCATTCTTATTTTCGAATTTACCATTTCCGAATTTCAGAATTTTCAAATTTCCGAGATTTTCGAATTTCCAATTTCCAATTTCAGAATTTTCGAATTTCTGAATTTCCGAAATTAAGAATTTTCGGATTAAAATTTTTCTTAATTTCAGTATTTCGGAATATTCGGAAAAATTCGCAAATTCGAAAATTCGGAAGATTCAGAAATTCCAGAATTCAGAAATTCGGATATTCGGAAAGATTCGGGAAATTAAAAACAAATTTAGAACTAAACGAATTGCACACGTCTACTGTATAATCAGACCTTCCCAGGTCAAGAAGCCACTTGAAGAGTGTTGGGTGACTCCTGACAGAATTAACGACTTGCCTTGCACAGGTGGTAAAGCAAAGAAAGCGTTTTATTATACAGTCCCATGCATAACCCCTGTAAATCTTTGTTATAAAATTAGCCTGTCCTTGAGAACCAGACTATTGAATTACTGGCGTAATGGGAAGAAACCAGAAATATATATATATATATTTTTTTTTCTAATGGATGGTGAAATGGAGACTAGTATAGTTTTCCCCTCACACTACAAATCCAGGAAGGCAGACTGATCCACTTTGGACCTGGTTGTGTAGGAAAAAAAGTGTGTCTAGTGTTCCACCCAGCTATTAATAGAGGCAAGTCAACAGTAGTAAGTGCTCTCTTTTAATACTCTCTCCTGATTATTTTTGAGCGTGCCAGCCAATTAGATGTTGATGATGAGCTTTCACACCTTCCAGAGTAAGAAAATGGGCATAATGCAGGCGCTAGAGGGTTAACCATATGGTATCAATTACCACATAAATCAGATATTAAAAGGTTCATATAATTAAGGAGTTCAAATAGAAAGTCCATAATATAATGTTTAAAAAAAAAAAGTCTTCTTTTAAATCCAAGGGGGTGTTTTGCACAACTGGAGTCCACTTAAGGCAAGCCGATCCTACAGTAAAGCCCACTTTATATGACAGCAGACAAAGAGCAAGCAAGGGAAAATTGCCTCTAAGTGCAGTATGTAAAACTATTGTAAAATGAAAAAATGGCAAGTCAAATGGAAAAAAACAAAATATCCGTTCTGTGCTCATCAAGCTGTCAGTGTAACGGCCGCTGTATAAGGAGAGGGTGCCGGTAGGCCCAGTCTAATCCACATTAGAAACAGCGAAGCAGCGGAGGGGGAAATGAAGCTGGAACACACAGTTTGACATGTGCAATTTGTTTCGTCCCAAATTAGTTTTTCAACGAAATTCCACAAATTCGTTAATTTGGAAATATTCGAATTACCGAAAACCTGTTTAACCGCTTCAGCCCCCGACCATTTTGCTGGCCAAAGACCAGGCCACTGTTTGCGATTCGGCACTGCGTCGCTTTAACTGACAATTGCGCGGTCGCTTTAACTGTTCGCTTTAACTGACAATTGCGCGGTCGTGCGTTGTGGCTCCCAAACAAAATTGACGTCCTTTTTTTTCCCACAAATAGAGCTTTCTTTTGGGGGCATTTGATCATCTCTGCGGTTTTTATTTTTTGCGCTATAAGCAAAAATAGAGCAACAATTTTGAAAAAAAATCAATATTTTTAACTTTTTGCTATAATAAATACCCCCAAAAATATATAAAAATTTTTTTTTTTCCTCAGTTAAGGCCGATACGTATTCTTCTACATATTTTTGGTAAAAAAAACCCGCAATAAGCGTTTATTAATTGGTTTGCGCAAAAGTTATAGCGTTTACAAAATAGGGGGTAGTTTTATGGCATTTTTATTAATCATTTTTTTTTACTATTAATGGCGGCGATCAGCGATTTTTATTGTGACTGCGACATTATGGCGGACACATCGGACACTTTTGACACCATTTTGGGACCATTGTCATTTTTACAGCGAGCAGTGCTATAAAAATGCACTGATTACTGTAAAAATGACACTGGCAGTGAATGGGGTTAACCACTAGGTGGCGCTAAAGGGGTTAAGTGTGACCTAGGGAGTGATTCTCACTGTTAGGGGGCGTGGCTACCAGTGACACGTCACTGATCACCGTTCCCGATCACGGAAAAGGTGAGATCACCGACATGTCACTAGGCAGAACAGGGGAATGCCTTGTTTACAAAGGCATCCCCCTGTTCTGCCTTTGCCTTTGCCGCCCGGGAACACCGAATTCCCGGGACCCGCTGGGCGGCAAATTTAAAGGGACGTACAGGTACACCCATTTGCCTGCCCGTGCCATGTTGTCGACGTACATCTGAGTGCGGCGGTCGGCAAGTGGTTAACAAATTTTTCCGAAAATGAAGATTCAAAAAATCGGAAATTCAAAAAATCGGAAATTCGGAAATTCTAAATTCTAAATCCCAAAATCCCAAAATAAGAATGAAAATCCGAAAATTTAAAAGAACGAAAATTCAAAAGAATGAAAATATGAAAATAAGAGTGAAAATCCGAAAATTTGAAAACCAAAAATAATAACTAACTGATAATAACTATTACTAACCATTAAATTATAGGTATTGGAATTTCCTTTAAAATGTGGCTGTTAGTAAACATAACGATAGTATAATTTAATAGTCAGTTATTATTTGATTCTTAATTTTTGGAATTTTGGAATTTTCGTTCTTTTGGATTTTTGTTCTTATTTTCGGATTTTAGAATTTTCACATTTTTTGATTTTTGAATTTCGAATTTCAAATTTTCTAAATTCAAAATTTTCAAATGTCAAAATTTTTACATTTCCGAATTTCGATCATAACGAATGACCCGAAAAACAAATATTTTTTTTTTTAAAGAAAACAAACAAATTTTTCAGCAGTGCACATGTCTACACACTAGACTTGTGCACAACGGAAAAATTCGTTCCGTTTCGGTTCGTTTCTTTCCGGTCCTGTTGATTCGTAATCATTCGTAATTTTGCTAGACGGGATTTTTCGTGTTCGGACTCATTCGTATTTTTGCAAGCGACATTTTTCGTTGAATTTTTTGTTGCTTTATAATTCGTACTTTCGGTAGAGTACGTTGTTTTTCGTTGATTCTGGACACAACTCCTACTTTCGTAACTTTTTTTGGGTTCGTACTTTCGGTAGAGTACGTTGTTTTTCGTTGATTCTGGACACAACTCCTACTTTCGTAACTTTTTTTGGGTTCGTTGATTCGTAATTTTCCGTGTCTCTCTCACAACGACGCTGCCTATTATGCCTAATGTGCTTCGAATGGATTTGTACTTTTCTAAATACATTGCGGTTATTTGTAACGATTCGAAATCTCGTATTTTACTTTCGTTTTTAACATGCGGCTATAGGCTCCGCCCCTGTACACCATTTTGAGAGGGTTCAGCACGGTGAGGGAGAAGCAGAGAGCAGAGCAGAGTGAGTGTTATTGTGCTTCGAATGGATTCGAAATCTCGTATTTTACTTTCGTTTTTTACATGCGGCTATAACCTCCGCCCCTGTACACCATTTTGAGAGGGAGTTCAGCACGGTGTGGGAGAAGCAGAGAGCAGAGCAGAGTGAGTGTTATTGTGCTTCGTATGGATTCGTACATTCGTAACTTTTTCATAACGAATTATGCCGAAGACATTCGGGCATTCGCTATTTGCGGTATAATTTATTTCGGATTCGGTCTTATTCGTAATTGCTTTGTTCGGAAATTCGAATGCTTCTGAATGTCCGAAAGTTGCTAAATTCGGACGAATTTCAATTCGTTACGAAACGAATTGCACAAGCCTACTACACACCATAAGTTGCTGCAGTGGCAGGATGACCTCACTGAGACAGGGAGATGCACGACGCGTTTCGGTGCATGCTTAGTGACAACCAGCGGCACATGTGCTCCTTTGTCAAGCTTTGTCCTGGATGTAAAGCAGCTGTTTTAAATACACAGTGGGACAGAGAGACTACAATGCCCAGCAGTAAAAAAAGTAATCAAAACGGGTTACAATAAATTCATTCTGTGGCAATCAAAGGATAATAAATAAATAAAAATAAACATAAAATGAGCAATTGATAGAAATAAATAAAAAAAAACCTACCAGATAATAGCTATTGAAAATTTCATGCAAATCACATATGACTATTGGCCAAAAACAAATAATAACATTATAAATACGGGTTATCTAAATAAATTAATCAGGGTTGTAGATTTACCTATTTTACCCCACAACTATTTTTAAAACAACTACCGGTATATAGAAAAACATTATTTTTAACTATTATTTTTAATGTGGATTACTTACTTTTACTGTGAAAGATCATATCAGGCCCCCACTACTTTATGTTAAAAATTAGTTCTCTAAAAATAATATAATGTGAAAAAAAGAGAATTAACATGGATGAACAGGCATAAATGAAATACAGTATATGTGTAAAAGCATATGTTACAGAATAGTATTAACGTCCAGGTCTTCATTCAGCCCTAGAGCAGACCGAATCCCAGAAAAAAAAAGACTATCTGAGACATTCCTGTCAGTGGTGGACAAACTGAAATAAATTAAATAATTTGGGCCATAGCCGGGCACAGAAAAAGGTGGAGGTTGCGCTATGTCAGTGCTGGGTACAGCACTGACATTATGGGTTTATGGGTACATAATTATGTATTACCCAAAGACCGGCCATCTACAGTTCGCATCTCGGCCGGTTCAGCAGGAACCAGCTGAGATTTGAACCATTAATAGGCAGGCTGAATATACCAAGTTAATCAATCTTCGATAGCGAAAATCACTGTCTTCTCCCAACAGGCACGGCCTCCCCCGCCCGTCCACGCAGCCCCACCGGGAGAAGACAATTGCTCAGCAAGAAGGATTCCCCTTTCAACACTGTCTGTGTTGATGGGGAAATGTTGCAAATCGTTTTCCTCCAACCTGAAATTCGCACTGTCTATGGCCATCCAAAGCACCAGTCAGTACTAGTCTGTAGTACAAAAAATGTAATTAAAGAATGTAAATGTAGCCCCCTGTTCCTAAAACAAAGGGGCTATAATGTATATTTAGCTTTTGGCTGAGCTGTAAACAGCTCAGATTGATTGTATAGTTTTATTGGTTTCTGTCTTGAACTTGGCTTGTTGTGCATTTCTCACTGTTGCCAGTAGGTGTCACTGGTACCACAGGCCAGCATGAGAATTACAACACAGTTAAACTGTAATGAATATTATTTTTCTAGAAACAGCCCAGTAGGAGGTTCTCTGCCGCTGTGCATTCTGGGAAAGTGTATTTATGAGACAGACGCCATGTGCTCTGGGGATTCTGAACTTCGGGCCCTTCTGGAATGAGGCTTTGTTGCTGCAAGCTCTGCAAGTAGGCCCAGAAGCCTATCTGGGGCCTACTAATCCTGAGGTGGTCCTAGGCTGTCTTGCCTGCGTGGAAGAAGCCAAGCCAAGCTGAGGAGATCCAGGGGAGGACCCTTTGCTGGAGAGAGCCAGGATGAAGGCTGGTTTCTCAGGAGGGCCTGGTGACTCGTTTGGAGGACGCACCTAAGCTAATCTACCCTCACAGTACTGCCGATTGGCTTAAAGGTTCTGGTACTGTGAAGCTGTTCTACAATTTTACTTCAAGGTAACTAACTCCCGGCTGCCAAGTCTGTGAGAGAGACTTATGTGTGAGTGCTACTAGCTGCTAAGACCTGTGAGAGAGGCTTATCCAGAAAACCCTACTGGTGGCTAGGTCTGTGTGAGAGACCTATCCAGGTATTCAAGATCATCTAAAGAAAGCTGTTTTTGTCCTTTGGATTCAAGGAGTTTGCAAGTGATCTGCTAAAGGTATCTGAAACCTCCCCTAACCCTCTATCCTACTGCTATTTCCAAGTTCTTCAGTAAAGCATTGAAACATACTAAAGTGACTGGCGCCCGCATTTGTTCTTAACTTCCCATTATAGCCATGGACTCAGCCCCGGGGTGAATGTAAGCTCGCTCCCTGCATCTGGAGGTACCTCTTTGCTCCCAGGATACCCAGGGGGGCGCTACATAAATAAAAGTATCTAATCTTAAAGGGGTTGTAAAGGTTCGTGTTTTTTCACCTTAACCACTTGCTTACTGGGCACTTAAACCCCCCTCCTGCCCTGACCAATTTTCAGCTTTCAGTGCTCTCTACAATTACTCAGTCATGTAATACTGTACCCAAATGATTTTTTTGTCCTTTTTTCATACAAATAGAGCTGTCTTTTGGTGGTATTTGATCACCTCTGTGTTTTTTATTTTTTGCGCTATAAATGAAAAAAGACTGAAAATTAAAAAAAAAAAAAAAAATTTCTTCGTTTCTGTGATAAAATTTTGCAAATTTAAAATTTTTCTTCATAAATTTTGGCCACAATTTATACTGCTACATATCTTTGGTAAAAATAACCCAAATTAGTGGATATTATTTGGTCTGTGTGAAAGTTAGAGAGTCTACAAGCTATGGTGCAAATCATAAAAAATTGATCACACCTGATGTACTGGTGGCCTAGCTATCTAATTTCTTGCGACCCTAACAAGACAGAAAAGTACAAATACCCCCCAAATGACCCCTTTTTTTAAAGTATAAGTGGAGAATAAAGGCCCGTACACACGGTCTGACTTTTTGCCAACAAACTTCAAAATGAGCACGTTTTCCAAAAAATCCGACGTGTGTACGCTCCATCGGACAAACTTTTTCGCTTTTCATCGGACAAAAGTTCTCTCTGCAAACGGACAAACTTTTCGGCAACAAAAGTCCGATGGTGCAAAGTCCGACTGTGTGTACAAAAATCCATCTGAGTTTTGTCCGCATGCCCAGAACCAATGTTAAAATCAACTAACAATAGCAGAACTTGACCAAAGGGTGGCGGTAAAGAGCAGAAAAGAGCAGAAAAAACACGATGTTGGGAAAGTTATGGGAAATTTTGCAGAAAAGTCCTGCTGTGTGTATGCTATGGGTGTGCCCGGCCAACTCCCTTCGGTCAAAAATTCACGGAAAAGTTTGTTTGAAGTCCGACCGTGTGTACGAGGCTTTAGATGAAGCTTAACCAGTGAAAATGCAATTCCACTGTTTCCAATCACATCCCAATTAAATCAGAAGATTTGGAAGGGAGTGCCCCTGGGATAATACAGATTGGAATATAACAATATGGAATGGCAAGCATATATATATAAAAATAGAAAAAATATTTATTATAATGGATACAAAGGTTTACAGACAATATTAAGGAAAATAGTTAAAACAGAGAACTAACATGCAATTTTGAGTTGCCAGAATACATATAAACACACTCCAATGTTGACAGGTAGGTCAATACATATAGGAGTGAGTGAAAACCGTCATGTTTCAGAAACAGATGGCTGGATTTATTTACAGCGCATATGTGTAACTCCTCCTTCAGGGTTATGTATAGGCAAAAAACATTTAGTTTTTCTATTGAAAGAAAAGAGAGAATATAGTATCAATATGACAGTAAATACATTAGTTTGTTTCTTTAAATCTCACATTAACAGCATGATTTACATAAACATCAATTGCAGAGCATCCAAGAAGCCATTAAAGTGTGTGGAAGAATCTATAAAAATATGCATGAATACTTATATCTCACAAAAAGATTGTATACATGTAGGAAAACCGGGGAGCACATGCAACAAGGTGGAGGGACCCCTAGGGGATAGGAGACCCGGCCCGGATGTATTGCGCACAGTTATACAGGCAACAAGTAGATAAGGAGCCTAGCCCTTTTACAAAGTAACAGGGTAACCAGGAACCATTAGAATCTATTGGAAAATGGACCCAGCGCAGCTCACCAATGCTCACAGGGACAGCATAAGACAGAGCAATATAAGATCTATTGGGAAATAAACAGAAAAAATACACTAAGATAAGGATTTAAAAAGAAGTAATATGTCAGTCCAGGTGGGTATAATAACACCAACTGGTAATAGGTGTATTAGAGGTTCAAAAAGATAGTATTCCCGTAACTTAAATCTCTGAGAGTTTTGTGTGCCTGGGTCCTGGCTGTGTAGCAATATGAGAACAGCTCAGCCAAAGTTAAATAGAACACTCATTTGTTCCTGGGCCAATCAGTTTGGCTTCAAAAGTCACGCCAAAAGGAAAAGGGCCCGGAAGAGAAGGGTGCAGGTGTATGCGGCGGACCAATGAAGCTGGTCCGACCCGCATCACCTGCACTTCAGGTACATTGATTCCGTGATCTGTCACAGTCCTCCCTCGATCCTCGCGGCGTCCGACGCCACCGTGCTGTGCGCGGTGACGTCAGACGTCAACGTGGCCGCCAGCATAAAGGGGGCGGAAGTGACCGGGAAGGTGGAAATCCCAGGACGCATGCGCGCGAGGCGCCGCACCACCCCCATGACGCCAGCCCCACATAGATCGGCAAAACGCCCACCCTAGGGGCCGGAGAGCCAATCCAGATGGGGCGGAGACAACAGGGCGAGCGGCGCATCACAGCACATGCGTGCTGGAGAGGGGGAATCTCCTCCGCATGGGAAGGTTCCCAAATCTTTACAGGGATCTCCCCTAGTGGAGCCCTGAAATTCACTTTGTATGAGTAAATCCCCTATAGACACAGCTCGTCTGTAAGTAATGGCAGGTCTAGGGGGCACCAAAGGTCCAACCACAGGATCTGAAGTTAATAGGTGCCAGTTCTTTTGGCAAATATGAGTTATTTTAGTATGGTCGCCAGAGTATGTGGTAATGATTCGATGACCACTTTCCATGGTTTTAGCTTGTTTTGGTGCCAACAGCTCATGTCGACTCCGGGTTTAAGTGCGTCTAAATGCCTTCTTGAGGCACCTATGTCTGTACCCTCTTTCCAAGAGGTGTCTTCTGAGATTGTTGGCTTCTCGTTTGTAGTCTGCTGGATTGGAACAATTGCGCTTAATTCTTAAGTATTGTCCACACGGGATGGATTCTACTAAAGGTCTAGGGTGGAAGCTAGAGGAATGCAGGATAGTGTTCCCTGCCATCGGTTTACGGAACAGTTTACATGACAACATGTTCTCACAGTCCTTGAAAATTTCCACATCAAGAAATGTAATACTGGTTCTATCCGATACCATAGTAATTTTAAATTAAATTTGTTGACATTGAGAGCCAGAAGACATTCATCAAGTAGTTGTTGGGGACCGTTCCACACGACAAAGATGTCATCTATGTACCTGTGCCACATGACAACGTGGAACAGGTACATAAAAAGACCCTCATCAGAAAAAATGGCCCATTTCCATTCCACCAGGTACAGATTGGTACAGCAAGTGCCCCTGGCTACGCCCTGCACCTGGAGGAATGCCCCACCATCAAATGTAAAAACATTGTGTCTGAGTACAAAGTCTAATGCTGAGAGTATAAACTCGTTAAACGAGTGTTCATGATGGCTTGTTTGGGAAAGAACATGTCTGATGCAAGAGAGGCCCTGAGAATGCGGAATGGAACTGTACAAGGCTTCTACGTCAATGCTGATGAGAATAGAGTTTGTAGGGACCTGAACTCCTTCAATAATGCGTAATAAATGGGGAGTATCACACACATATAATGGTATGCTGAGAACGAACGGTTTTAAGTGTTCGTCTATCAAACGTGATAAATTTTCAGTGATTGCTCCATTACCTGATATTACAGGGTGACCAGGAGGGTTTTGAGCATTTTTGTGAATCTTAGAGAGGGAATAGAATGTGGGTATTCTAGGAAAAGGGGTACGGATGAAGTCGAGAGTTTGCTTGGAGATAATATTTCGCTGGAATGCCTCATCAACAAGATCATAGAATTTTTTATTGAAGGCCTGAATAACACCAATACTGACTGGACGGTACCAGTCATGGTTGCCCAAGATGTTGTGAGATGTAAGTATTCATGCATATTTTTATCGATTCTTCCACACACTTTAATGGCTTCTTGGATGCTATGCGATTGATGTTTATGTAAATCATGCTGTTCATGAGATATTTAAAGAAACAAACTAATGTACTTACTGTATATAATATTGATACTATGTTCTCTCTTTTCTTTCAATAGAAAAACTAAATGTTTTTTGCCTATACATAGTTACATAGTTAGTTAGGTTGAAAAAAGACACAAGTCCATCCAATTCAACCATAAAAAAATAAAATAATAATATCATACAATCCCATATACCTAATTCTATACCCACAGTTGATCCAGAGGAAGGTGAAAAACCCCAGCAGAGCATGATCCAATTTGCTACAGCAGGGGAAAAAATTCCTTCCTGATCCCCCGAGAGGCAATCTGATATTCCTCGGATCAACTTTACCTATAAATGTCAGTACCCAGTTATATTATGTACATTTAAGAAAGAATCCAAGCCTTTCTTAAAGCAATCTACTGAGCTGGTCAGAACCACCTCTGCAGGGAGTCTATTCCACATTTTCACAGCTCTTACTGTGAAGAAACATTTCAGTTTTTGGAGGTGAAATCTCTTTTCCTCTAGACGTAAAGAGTGCCCATTTGTCCTTTGTGAAGTGAATAACTCAACACCAAGTTCACTATATGGACCCCTTATATATTTGTACATGTTGATCATATTCCCCCTTAATCTCCTCTTCTCAAGAGTGAATAAATTCAGTTCCTCTAATCTTTCCTCATAGCTGAGCTCCTCCATGCCTCTTATCAGTTTGGTTGCCCTTCTCTGCACTTTCTCCAGTTCCCCAATATCCTTTTTGAGAACTGGGGCCCAAAACTGAACTGCATATTCCAGGTGAGGTCTTACTATGATTTGTACAGGGGCAAAATTATGTCTCTCTCTCTGGAGTCCATACCTCTCTTAATACAGGAAAGGACTTTGCTCGCTTTAGAAACCGCAGCTTGGCATTGCATGCCATTATTGAGCTTATGATCTACCAAAACGCCCAGATCCTTCTCCACTACGGATCCCCCCAGTTGTACTCCCCCTAGTATGTATGATGCATGCATATTCTTAGCCCCCAAGTGCATAACTTTACATTTATCAACATTAAACCTCATCTGCCACATAGTCGCCCAATTAGACAGAGCATTGAGGTCAGCTTGTAAATTGGCGACATCCTGTAAGGACGTTATTCCACTGCATAGCTTGGTGTCATCTGCAAAGACAGAAATTTTACTTTTGATCTCAGACCCAATATCATTTATAAAGATATTAAAAAGTAAGGGTCCCAACACTGAACCTTGGAGTACACCACTGATAACCCTGAAGAAGGAGTTGCACATATGCGCTGTAAATAAATCCAGCTATCTGTTTCCGAAACATGTTGGCTTTCACCCACTCCTATGTGTATTGACCTACCTGTCAACATTGGAGTGTGTTTATATGTATTCTGGCAACTCAAAATTGCATGTTAGTTCTCTGTTTTAACTATTTTCCTTAAAATTGTCTGTATACCTTTGTATCCATTATAATAAATATTTCTTCTATTTTTATATATATATATATGCTTGGCATTCCATATTGTTATATTCCAATCCGTATTATCCCAGGGGTAGTGATGAGCCGAACACCCCCGGGTTCGGTTCGCACCAGAACCCGCGAACGGACCGAAAGTTCGTACGAACATTAGAACCCTATTAAATACAATGGATGCGAACGTTCGAATTCTAAAGTGCTAATTATAACGACTATTATGCATGTTATTGTCCTAAAAAGGGTTTGGGAACCCGGGTTCTGCACCAGGGGACATGTATCAATGCAAAAAGAAGTTTTAAAAACGGTCGTTTTTCGGGAGCAGTCATTTTAACCACTTCCCGCCCAGTCAATAGCGAATTGACGTCCGGGAAGTGGTTGCAATATCGATACTGGACGTCATATGACGTCCTGCAGGATATTGCCTTGCGCGCGCCCGCGGGGGCGCGCAGCGCGGTGATCGGGGACGGCATGTGTCCCTCGGACACAGCGCTACCCCGATCACGGTAAACAGCCAATTTCATTGGCTGTTTACCATGTGATTGGCTGTGTCAAAGTCACAGCCGATCACCTGTCAAAACAAACTCGGCGGCGCGCTCCGTGCGCGCCGCCACAGGCTTGCAGAGCGGGGATCGGGGAAGGCGAGTGTCCCTTGGACACAGCGCGTCCCCGATCAGAGTAAACAGCCAATGAATTGGCTGTTTACCACGTGACCGGCTGTGTCCAATCACAGCCGGTCACAAATGTAAACAAACTCCACAGGAGTTACTACCTGATCCCTGCTCTCTCCTCACACACCGATCTGTGAGGAGAGAGAAGAGATCAGTAAGTTAGCTCAGTGTAGTTTGTCTACATAAGTTTACAGTGCACAACACGCCCCCCCCCATAAAGAGGACCTGTCACACAGCCCAGCCCAGCCAATCAGCCCAGCCAATCAGCCCATCTGTCAATCAGCCCATCTGTCAATCAGCCCATCTGTCAATCAGCCCATCTGTCAATCAATCAGCCCATCTGTCAATCAATCACCCCACCTGTCAATCAATCACCCCACCTGTCAATCAATCACCCCATCTGTCAATCAATCACCCCATCTGTTAATCAATCAACCCATCTGTCAATCAATCAATCAGCCCATCTGTCAATCAATCAGCCCATCTGTCAATCATCTGTCACAGGCCCACCTCCATTGGCACTGCCACACAGGCTACCAGTACCGCCATCGGTACCAGTACCACCACCAGTACCGCCACCAGGCCCAGCATCTATACTGCCACACAGGCCCGCTACCAGTATCACCACTAGTGCCGCCATCGGTACCACCACCAGTACCACCACCCGTACCACCGTCGGTAGTGCCACCACCACCTGTACCACCACCTGTACCGCCATCGGTACCATCACCACCCGTACCACCACCACCTGTACCGCCATCGGTACCACCACCACCTGTACCGCCATCGGTACCACCACCACCCATACCGCCATCGCTACCACCACCACCCGTACCGCCACCGGTACCGCCGCCACCACCACCACCCGTACCGCCATCGGTACCACCACCACCTGTACCGCCATTGGTACCACCACCACCCATACCGCCATCGGTACCACCACACAGGCCCACCACTAATAACTCCATCGGTACTACCACACAGACCGCCACCACTACCACCAGCAGTACCATTACACAGGCCCACCAATAAGCACTGCCATAATGTCCCAAAGGGTTTACACACCTGAGGAGGCATATGCCATTCTTGCCATGTCGGATGATGAGAGCAGCGGGGAGCTCCCATTATCCGATTCTGGTTCGGAATACGAGCCAGTGGAGGATAGTGGCTCAGAGTCCGAGTCCCCGGAGGAAACCGTCCCTCCCAAAAGAATGCGATCGGCACCAAGATCAGCACCAAGATCAGCACCAAGATCAGGAGAACTGCCCACCACCAGCAGCGCCATACCCCAGGAAGAGGAGCCCAGTACAAGCAATGGAAATGCACGCCCAACCCGAAGAATCCAGCCCCAATCCTACCTTCCCGATGCCCTGGCAAACCCCTTATGGTTGCCTGCCAACTCAGGATCCGCTATCATCCCCCCTTTCACCGCACAGCCAGGTGTGCAGCCCGACACTACAAATTTTTCTAAATTTGATTATTTTTGTTTATTTTTCCCACAAGATTTGCTGCAGAATATAGTGGATCAAACGAATCTGTATGCATCCCAATTTATTGCTGCCAACCCCAATTCTTCCTACGCCCGCATGTTCCAGTGGCGGCGTCTAACATTGGAGGAATTTAAATTATTTTTGGGCCTTATGTTCAATATGGGGCTTACAAAAAAGAACGAAGTCCATTCATATTGGTCCAAACGCCCCATCCAACACATGCCCATATATTCCGCTGTCATGTCCAGGAAAAGATACGACATGATTATGCGCTTTCTCCACTTCAATGACAATTCACAGTGCCCTCCCCGAGATCATCCCAACTACGACAAATTGTACAAGATACGCCCCCTAATCAATGCCTTTTCCCAGCGATTTGAAGACGTTTTCATCCCAGGCCAAAAAATTTGTGTGGACGAGTCCCTCGTACATTTCACCGGCCGACTGCAGTTCAAGCAGTACATACCAAGCAAGAGAGCCAGGTATGGGTTAAAATTAAATAAATTATGTGATCGAGCCACTGGATACGTCTGCAAATTCAGGATCTATGAAGGCAAAGACTCCCAGCTCCAGCCCCGTGATTGCCCCACATATATTGGAACCAGTGGGAAAATTGTCTGGGAGTTGGCATACCCCCTGTTCGGAAAAGATTACCATTTATATGTTGATAATTATTATACCAGCCTGCCCCTTTTTCGCCACCTTTACAGTAAACAAACCCCGGCCTGCGGTACCTTAAAAAAAAAACGGAAGGGATTCCCACAAAATTTATTGACAAAAAAATTGCGACCTGGAGAATCGGCATCCATGAGGAACGAGGAGGTGTTGGCCATGAAGTGGAGGGACAAGAAAGATGTCCACATCCTCTCTACGATCCACAATGACACCATGGTGGAGATCCCAAGAAGACGCGGCTCCATTGTAAAGCCTGAATGTGTCCACGACTACAATTTGTACATGGGGGGGGGTGGATTTAAACGACCAGATGCTACAGCCCTACTTATCAACCAGAAAGTCCCATTATTGGCACAAAAAAGTTGCGTTTCACCTGTTTCACATGGCCCTTTTTAATTCGTTTGTCTGCTACCAAAAAGCAACTCAAAATCACCGACTCCACTACCTCCAATATATCGAAGATATCATCGATAGGATAGGATAGGACACCTCTGCCTGCTACCTGGACCTGTGCTTTGGCTGTGCTCTGGCTGTGCTGACAGTATCTCTGCCTGTGCGAACTATGGACAGTATTCCTGCCTGCTGCCTGGATGATTGCTTTTGCTGTCGCTGACCTCATCCCTGCCTGCTGCCTGGACCGATGCTCTCCTCTGTGGACCACTGCACTTCTAAAACCACAGGTAATCTTTTGTTATTTGGTATGTACCTGCTATGTGTTAGATATATGAAGGGCCTTCAAAAATGTGATCGGTAGTCAGAAAATGATATGTGCAATTAATGCTGCTAGAATGCCTGGAGGTGCTACTTGGATGTTGGGCCTCTGTATGTGGCCAGGCTGTGTAAAAGTCTCAAACATGTGGTATCGCCATACTCAGGAGGAGTAGCAGAATGCATTTTGGGGTGTAATTTTTGCTATGTACATATTATGTGTTAGAAATATCTTATAAATTGACAACTTTGTGTAAAAAAAATGCATTTTAATTTTTTCTCCACATTTTCCAAAACCTTCTGGAAAAAAATGAACCGTTCAAAAGACTCATAATGCCTCATAGATTATACGTTGGGGTGTGTGCTTTCAAAAATGGGGTCATTTTGTGGAAAATTCTATTGTCCTGGTGCTCCAGGGCCTTCAAAATTGTAATAGGTGGTTGAGAAAGGATATGTGCGATTTATGCTTGTAGAACGCCTGAAAGTGCTACTTCAATGTTGGGCCTCTGTATATGGCCAGGCTGTGTAAAAGTCTCACACATGTGGTATCGCTATACTCAGGAGGAGTAGAAGAATGCATTTTGGGGTGTTATTTTTGCTATGTATATGCTATGCGTTAGAAATATCTTATAAATTGACAACTTTGTGTAAAAAAAATGCATTTTCATTTTTTCTCCACATTTTCCAAAACCTTCTGGAAAAAAATGAACCGTTCAAAAGACTCATAATGCTTCATAGATTATACGTTGGGGTGTGTGCTTTCCAAAATGGGGTCATTTTGTGGAAAATTCCATTGTCCTGGTGCTCCAGGGCCTTCAAAAGTGTAATAGGTGGTTGAGAAAGGATATGTGCGATTTATGCTTGTAGAACGCCTGAAAGTGCTACTTCAATGTTGGGCCTCTGTATATGGCCAGGCTGTGTAAAAGTCTCACACATGTGGTATCGCTATACTCAGGAGGAGTAGCAGAATGCATTTTGGGGTGTCATTTTTGCTATGTATATGCTATGCGTTAGAAATATCTTATAAATGGACAACTTTGTGTAAAAAAAATGCATTTTCATTTTTTCTCCACATTTTCCAAAACCTTCTGGAAAAAAATGAACCGTTCAAAAGACTCATAATGCTTCATAGATTATACGTTGGGGTGTGTGCTTCCCAAAATGGGGTCATTTTGTGGAAAATTCCATTGTCCTGGTGCTCCAGGGCCTTCAAAAGTGTAATAGGTGGTTGAGAAAGGATATGTGCGATTTATGCTTGTAGAACGCCTGAAAGTGCTACTTCAATGTTGGGCCTCTGTATATGGCCAGGCTGTGTAAAAGTCTCACACATGTGGTATCGCTATACTCAGGAGGAGTAGCAGAATGCATTTTGGGGTGTCATTTTTGCTATGTATATGCTATGCGTTAGAAATATCTTATAAATGGACAACTTTGTGTAAAAAAAATGCATTTTCATTTTTTCTCCACATTTTCGAAAACCTTCTGGAAAAAAATGAACCGTTCAAAAGACTCATAATGCTTCATAGATTATACGTTGGGGTGTGTGCTTTCCAAAATGGGGTCATTTTGTGGAAAATTCCATTGTCCTGGTGCTCCAGGGCCTTCAAAAGTGTAATAGGTGGTTGAGAAAGGATATGTGCGATTTATGCTTGTAGAACGCCTGAAAGTGCTACTTCAATGTTGGGCCTCTGTATATGGCCAGGCTGTGTAAAAGTCTCACACATGTGGTATCGCTACACTCAGGAGGAGTAGCAGAATGTATTTTGGGGTGTAGTTGCAATTATGCATATGCTGTGTGAGAGAAAAAAACTGTTAATATGACCAGTTTGTGTAAAAAAAATAAAAAATAAAAAAAAATTAAATTTTCCCAAGAATTGTGGGAAAAAAATACAACTTCAAAAAACTCACCACGCCTCTTAGTAAATACCTTGGACTGTCTACTTTCCAAAAAGGGGTAATTTTGGGGTATTTGTACTTTCCTCGCTTGTTAGTGTCTCAAGAAATGAGATATCCCTTCAGTACATCAGGCGTGATCAGATGTGATAAATTTTCAGTGATTGCCACCATAGTTTGTAGACTCTATAACTTTCACAAAGACCAAATAATATACACTAATTTGTGTTCATTTTACCAAAGATATGTAGCAGTATACATTTTGGCACAAATTTATGAAGAAAAATTACTTATTTGCAAAATTTTACAATAGAAACTAAAAAAAAGTGTTTTTTTTTTAAAAAATTGCTGTTTTTTTGCTTATATCGCAAAAAATAAAAAACCCAGTGGCGATTAAATACCACCAAAAGAAAGCTCTATTTGTGAGAAGAAAATGATAAAAAATTTGTTTGGATACAGTGTAGCATGACTAAGTAATTGTCATTCAAAGTGTGAGAGTACTGAAAGCTGAAAATTGGTCTGGGCGGGAAGGTGCATAAGTGCATGGTATTGAAGTGGTTAATGATGCATAAAGTGAAAAAAAAAGTCAAATATTCCTTTAAATATCGTACCTGGGGGGTGTCTAAAGTATGCCTGTGAAGTGCCACGTGTTTCCCGTGTTTAGAACTGTCCCTGCACAAAATGACACTTCTAAAGGAAAAAAAAGCCATTTAAAACTGCTTGCGGCTTTAATGTAATGTCTGGTCCCGGTAATATGGATGAAAATCTTTAAGAAAAATGGCATAGCTACCCCATGACCCCCCTTTCCCTACCCCAGCCCATTACCAGCCCCTTTGGGTCTTGTATGGATATTAAGGGGAACCCCGCACATAAAATAAAAAAGGCCCTATATACTCTGAACAGCCGTATACAGGCGGTGCATACAAGACAGGGACTGTAGGTTTGTTCTTATGTAGAATCTGTTTGTAATTTTGAACAGGTACATTGTTTAAGTGTAGCTCCAGCCCAAAAATCTATTTTTAAACTTTTTGGAAAACATAGGTAAGGGTTATCACCCCTGTAACATTTGTTTTGCTGTCTGTGCCCCTGTTCAGAACATTTCACCTCACTTTCCGTCCCAATGACAACTGTTTTTGAAATGTGGTGTTTTTCTTGAAACAAGGATTGGTGATAAAGCATCAGTACAGAGGAGACACCTTTCTGCCATATTAATTCTTACAGGAGAGAATTTTCCTTCCAAGGGGTAGATTTCCTCTCACTTCCTGTTGTCTTCTTGCGTTTGCAAGTAGGAGTCGTTTGTAAGTTGGATGTTTGAAAGTAGGGACCTGCCGTATATACTCTGCAGAAATAGGCCCCTTAGTTGTTGGTGTTGGCACAACACTGTAAGCACTCACAGTTACTCTTGGTTGGTGCTGGAACGCCCTGCTGTCAACTATTATATCAGGAATTTTAATTACATATAATTGTTGAACAGTGGTAGTAAAAATTGGGCCTTTGATGGTGGTGCTGGTGCCACAACACTGTAAGCCCTGACAGTTACTCTTGGTGGGTGCAGCAATGGGCCCTGCTGTGAATTATTAGATCAAGAATTGTAATTGCATGCCCCTGTTGAACAGGGGCTGAAAAATTGGGCCTTTCGTGGTGGTGGTGGTGGTGGTGGTGTTGCCACAACACTGTAAGCCCTCAGAGTTACTCTTGGTGGGTGCAGGAATGGGCCCTGCTGTGAATTATTAGATCAAGAATTGTAATTACATGCCCCTTTTGAACAGGGGCTGAAAAATTGGGCCTTTTGTGGTGGTGGTGGTGGTGGCGTTGCCACAACACTGTAAGCCCTCAGAGTTACTCTTGGTGGGTGCAGCAATGGGCCCTGCTGTGAATTATTAGATCAAGAATTGTAATTACATGCCCCTGTTGAACAGGGGCTGAAAAATTGGGCCTTAGGCACTGGTGGCACAACACTACAACCCCTCACAGATACTGTACTTGGAGCACAGCAATGAGCCCTGTTGCAAAGTATTGCTTCAAAAATTGTAATGACACGCCCCTGTTAAACAAGGGCTGAAAAATTGGGCCTTAGGCACTGGTGGCACAACACTTCAACCCCTCACAGATACTGTACTTGGAGCACAGCAATGAGCCCTGTTGCAAAGTATTGCTTCAAAAATTGTAATGACACGCCCCTGTTAAACAGGGGCTGAAAAATTGGGCCTTAGGCACTGGTGCCACAACACTCCAACCCCTCACAGATACTGTACTTGGAGCACAGCAATGAGCCCTATGGCAAATTATTGCTTCAAAAATTGTAATTACACGCCCCTGTTAAACAGGGGCTGAAAAATTGGGCCTTAGCCACTGGTGGCGGCACCCATAAACAAAAATGATCTTCCAAGCTATCATCATCAATCGTATCATTGAGGACTCGGAGGAGGAGGATAGCCAGTCAACATAACAGCACAGGCACTCAGCATCAGCATCAGTCTTGAAGGGATGTGACATGTTAAAATCAATTAGTCTGTTATATCAGCATCAGGTGTGTGGTAGCTGGTGGTGATCCAAGACTGGTTCATCTTGATGAAAGTCAGTCGATCAACCGAGTCGGTGGACAGGCGCACCCTGTGATCCGTGACAAATCCTCCAGCAGCACTGAATGTGCGTTCCGAAAGAACGCTGGATGCAGGACAGGCCAGTAGCTCAATTGCATACTGTGCAAGCTCTGGCCAGTGATCCATCCTCAAGACCCAGTAAGCCAGAGGATTTTCGGTGGGGAAGGTGTCCAAGTCTGACCTTGCCCCTAGATATTCCTGCACCATGTTTATCAGACGCTGGCGATGGTTGCTGGAACCGATCATACTTTGGGGCTGCGGACTAAAGAATTGTCTGAACGCATCGGTCAGACGGCCACCTTCCCCACCGCTCCTTCTTTGACTGGCCGAAGCCTCAGCAACTCGTTGTCCAGGACCAGGAGTTTGTAACCTCCCAGTCTCTGGGAACGCGTTGCACAGACCTTTCTGCAAGGCCTCCCGGAGTTGTCTCATCCTCTGCTCCCTCTGCGACGGTAACATAAGGTCCACAACCTTACCCTTGTACCGTGGATCAAGGAGAGTGGCCAGCCAGTAATGGTCCCTCTCCTTGATCCGAAGAATACGAGGATCCTTCCGCAGACTTTGCAGGATCAGGGAGGCCATGCAGCGTAGGTTTGCTGAGGCATTCGGTCCGGAGTCCTCTGGGTCACTAAGGACGACATGATCCGCAGCCACCTCCTCCCAGCCACGTACAAGTCCACTGGTTTCTTGGGACTGTAAATCATCCCTAAAAGACTGCTGCTGATGATGCTGAGTGCCAGCCTCCACCTCCATGCTGACACAATCCTCCTCCTCCTCCTCCTCCTCCTCTTCCTGTGCGATGGGTGGGACAGAAGGAACACTGTCTGGGTAAAGGGGGCCTTGAGAGGCAAGGAAGTCCTCCTCTTCCTGCCTCTGTTCTGCCTCAAGTGCCCTGTCCATTATTCCACGCAGCGTGTGCTCCAACAGGTGGACAAGAGGTACAGTGTCACTGATGCATGCACTGTCACTGCTCACCATCCTCGTGGCCTCCTCAAATGGTGCCAGGACAGTGCATGCATCCCTGATCATGCCCCACTGGCGTGGAGAAAAAAAAACCAAGCTCCCCTGACCCTGTCCTGGTGCCGTAGTCGCACAGGTACTCATTGATGGCCCTCTGCTGCGTGTGCAGCCGCTGCAGCATGGCCAACGTTGAGTTCCACCTGGTGGGCATGTCACATATAAGGCGGTTCTTGGGCAGGTTCAACTCCTTTTGCAGCTCAGCCAGGCGAGCACTGGCATTATAAGATCTGCGGAAATGCACACAGACTTTCCTGGCCTGCCTCAGGACATCCTGTAAGCCCGGGTACCTGCCCAAGAACCGCTGCACCACCAGGTTAAGGACGTGAGCCACACAGGGCACATGGGTCAGTTGTCCCTGTTGGAGGGCGGAGAGGAGGTTGGTGCCATTGTCGCAAACCACCATTCCTGGCTTAAGCTGGCGTGGCGTCAACCACCTCTCGGCCTGGCCCTGCAGAGCAGACAGGACCTCTGCCCCAGTGTGGCTTCTGTCCCCCAAACACACCAGCGCAAGCACGGCATGGCATCTTTTTGCCTGCGTACTTGCGTAGCCCCTTGAACGGCTACGGAGCACCGCTGGTTCAGAGGACAAAGCACAGGAAGAGGCCATGGAGGAAGAAGAAGAGGAGGGGGTGGAGGAGAGAGGTGTGTCACAACCAGTAGTAGCATTTTGGAGGCGTGGCGGTGGGACAACCTCCAACACTACTGCACCTTGTCCTGCATCCTTCCCAGCTGCCAAAAGAGTGACCCAATGGGCCGTGAAAGAAAGGTAACGTCCCTGTCCATGCCTGCTGGACCATGAGTCAGTGGTAATATGCACCTTACCGCTGACCGCCCTGTCCAGCGAGGCCAAGACATTGCCTTCCACATGCCGGTAGAGAGCCGGAATAGCCTTCCGTGAGAAAAAGTGGCGTTTGGGAACCTGCCACTGAGGAACCGCACATTGCACAAACTCACGGAAGGGGGCCGAGTCTACCAACTGAAAAGGCAGCAGTTGAAGCGCTAGCAATTTAGCCAAGCTAGCATTCAACCACTGGGCATGTGGATGGCTGGGAGTGAACTTCTTTTGACGGTCCAGCAGCTGGGGCAGGGAAATTTGCCTGCTAGAATCGGACGTCGGTGTACTGCTAGCAGAGTGGCCGCAAGTACTTGGCTGTGACACACCTAATTCTACACCTTCATTCCTCTCAGTGCATGTTTCAGAGAGGACTGAAGTTATAGTGGGGTTGGAGATCCCAGCTGATGCGGTGCAAGGAGAGGTCCGCTTTGTTCTTTGGTGTGGGTCTTTGAGGTAGGCTTGCCAACGAGCTGCATGGCAGGTCAACATATGTCTGGTCAGGCATGTGGTACCCAAGCGGCTGATGTTTTGGCCACGCGATATACGCTTGAGACATATGGTGCAAACAGCAGCTGTGCGATCTGATGCACTAGCCTCAAAAAAGGCCCACACCAAAGAACTTTTTGAATGACGGGCAGAGGCAGCGCCCTGCACAGGCGGAGCTCTGCGGTGTGATTCCGTCGGTGTACTGCCCTTACGCTGGCCACCAAAGGGCATCCTGCCTCGTTGGAGATGTGCCTCCTCCTCATCCTCCTCCTCTCTCCTATTAGGCACCCACGTGGAGTCAGTGACCTCATCATCCCCTCCCTCCTCATCACTGGAGCCAATCTGGCAGTATGCTGCAGCTGCTGGAACATGACTGCCAGATTGGTGTCCTTCTTGAGCATCCCCTCTGTCTGCTCTCACGCTACTGCCTTCCTGTAGCTGGGTTTCATCATCAGACCCTTCGAAACGCTGGGCATCCTCCTGGAGCATGTACCCAACACTGTGCTCAAACAGTTCGGGGGACTCCTCAGGAGGAGGACATGGTGGGTCTAGGGAAGGAGTGACTGATGATGAGTCTGACATTGATACCAGGGAAGAGGACGCTTTGGCAGCTGCTTTGCCAGTACCCTGAGCCTGGGTGAGAGAGGATGAGGAGGAGGAGGAGGGCTTGGTCATCCACTCTACCAAGTCTTCGGCATGATGTGGCTCAACATGTCCAGCTGCCGAAAAGAAGGACAAGCGTGTCCCATGGCCATGTGCTGATGACAATGCACCGCGTCCACGACCAGCACTGTTGCCCCCAGACACAGAGCCTGCTTGCCCTCTTTTATTGCCTCCTGACTGTCTGCCTCTCCTTGTTTGCCTTCCAGACATTCTAATAGATGGCCTGCAGGGAGATGGGAAAAAAGCAATAAGGGCTACCTTCAGGTGTCCTTCTCTGTCCCTTTACTTAAGGATTTCTAAATATGGTTGAGGATGATTGCTTTCGCACAGAATAGCACAACGACAATTTCCCTGACTGTCCAAAAAACAAGGATTTCAAAGATGGTTGATGAGGAATGCTTTAGCACAGTATAGCACAAGGAGAATTTCCCTCACTGTCCTTCCCTGTCCCTAGAAACAAGGATTATCACAGTGAAAGAAACTGACACTCTCCCTACCTATAGTTTTCTGTCCCTAGAAAAAATGTTTTTTTAAAGATGGTTGATGATCAATGCTTTAGCACAGTATAGCACAAGGAGAATTTCCCTCACTGTCCTTCCCTGTCCCTAGAAACAAGGATTATCACAGTGAAAGAAAATCACACTCTCCCTACCTATAGTTTTCTGTCCCTAGAAAAAATGTTTTTTTTAAAGATGGTTGATGATCAATGCTTTAGCACAGTATAGCACAAGGAGAATTTCCCTCACTGTCCTTCTCTGTCCCTAGAAACAAGGATTATCACAGTGAAAGAAACTGACACTCTCCCTACCTATAGTTTTCTGTCCCTAGAAAAAATGTTTTTTTAAAGATGGTTGATGATCAATGCTTTAGCACAGTATAGCACAAGGAGAATTTCCCTCACTGTCCTTCCCTGTCCCTAGAAACAAGGATTATCACAGTGAAAGAAACTGACACTCTCCCTACCTATAGTTTTCTGTCCCTAGAAAAAATGATTTTTTAAAGATGGTTGATGATCAATGCTTTAGCACACTATAGCACAAGGAGAATTTCCCTCACTGTCCTTCCCTGTCCCTAGAAACAAGGATTCGCACAGTAAAACACACTGACACTCTCCCTACCTATCCTTCTCTTTCCCTAAACTAAAGGAATCCAGGTTAAGCAAGAAAAAAAAATGTCACTGTCCCTGCCTATGCTTCTCTTTCCCTGCTCCGGAACACACTACACTAGGCCGCCGTGCTGGCGGCCTTTTATAGTGTGGGGCGTGTACTAAACACCCTCAGCAATAATTGGCCACAGGCATCCTGCCTGTGGCCAATCATTGCTCTCCTCGCTGCCGGCGCTGTGATTGGCCAAGCATGCGGGGTCACAGTGCATGCTTGGCCAATCACAGCGCCTGGATGACACTGCGATGGCGTAGTGCATTGTGGGCCGTTCGCGTCACTCGAATTAGGCGCGAACGGCCCAAATCGTTCGATCTTCGTCGAACGATCGAACAGCCGATGTTCGAGTCGAACGTATGTTCGACTCGAACACCGAGCTCATCCCTACCCAGGGGTACTCCATTCCAAATTTCCTTTTTTGAAAGTAGACATTCCAAGGTATTTATTAAGATGCATGGTGAGGTTTTTGATGTTGTAACTTTTTCCCACAATTCTTTGCAAAATTAAGATTTTTTAGATTTTTTTCACAAAATTGTCATTGTAATAGGTTATTTCTCTCACATGGCATGTGCATACCACAAATGACACCCCAAAATACATTCGGCTACTCCTCTCGAGTATGGCGATTCCACATGTGTGGGACTTTTTCACAGCCTAGCCACATAGAGAGGCCCAACATGTAGGGAGCACCATCAGGTGTTCTAGGAGCATAAATTACACATCTAACTTGTTGATTACCTATTACACTTTTAAAGGCCCTGGAGCACCAGGACAATGACACGTAACACTGATGTGGCACTGATGACAGATGGCACTGATACGTGGCACTGATGACACGTAACACTGATGTGGCACTGATGACAGATGGCACTAATACGTGACACTGATGACAGATGTTTTTTATGTAGTGTTCACTCACATTTCACTCACACTGCAGCACAGGTCACTCTCCCTCCTCACACACGGTCTCTGTGTGAGGAGAGAGAGCCGGCAATGAGACATGATCTCATATGTTTACATCGAGTGCTAAATGGCCACTGTGATTGGCCATTTAGCACGATCTGTGATTGACTGTGTCCAAGGGACACGGCCAACACAGATTTTCCCCGATGTGCGCCCGCGGCGGCGTGCAGGGAATAAGTAAACAGGAGGAAGGCCAGGGACGCCCTTTCAGCAATTGAGCGCCGCTCTGTAGACGTCTTTTGTCTATAGCGCGGGCGTGAAGTGGTTAGTGAATCCTTAAGGCGAGAACGCGCTTGATGTTTCCCCAGGGTTCTCGGCTCTTCATTGGATAGATTGATAGCAGCGCAGCAATTGTCTCCTGCTGCTGTCAATCAAATCCAATGACGCTGGCACCAGGGGGCGGGGCCGAGTCCTGCACTCTGCAACTATGGACGCTGAATGCAGGACTTGGGAGCGCGCCAGCAAGGTAACCCCCTTTGGAGAGCGCTTCCCATTGGGGGTTATCTGAAGCGGGGAGGAGCCGAGACAGCCGCCGGGGACCCCAGAAAACAGCGTTCGGGGGCCACACTGTGCAAAACGAGCTGCAGAGTGGAGGTAAGTATGACATGTTTGTTATTTTTTTGTATTTTTTTAAACGAACCTATCACTTTAATCATATCAACCTAAAGAATGTAAATCAATCTATCTTACAATAAAGAACACCCATCTATGATGCTGTCAATCACAAGGGAGGCAGACCTGATGGGGACCTAGTCTCACAGCATTCCCATTAGGATCCACGCACCCAACAGCTCAACTCCTTGTTTCTGCACCTGTCTGGAAATGTGGCCCAAGGCACATGTGGCTTGGAGGGAATACAACCCTAAACTAGCAAGAGTCCTTATTTTCAACAGCTTACTTTCAACATTCCCCAGTTCCTGTCCCTGTAGCCTTAGCTGCACTGCAGATGAATAAACAGTAGAAAGAGGCTCCTGTCCATTCATACACTAAAGCATAGTAAACATAGTTACCAGGCTTCAGAAATAAATGAATACAGTGAGGAATCGGTACTGATCCCTCACTGTGTTCACTTGCAAAAGGAAGGGGGCGATAAATGACATACAGTGCCTTGAAAAAGTATTCATACCACTTGAAATTTTCCCAATTTCGTCATGTTACAACCAAAAACGTAAATGTATTTTATTGGGATTTTATGTGATAGACCAACACAAAGTGGCACATAATTGTGAAGTGGAAGGAAAATGATAAATGGTTTTCAATTTTTTTTATTTTTTATAAATATCTGAAAAGTGTGGCTTGCATTTGTATTCAGCCCCCTTTACTCTGATAGCCCTAACTAAAATCTAGTGGAACTAATTGCCTCCAGAAGTCACCTAATTAGTAAATAGAGTCCACCTGTGTGTAATTAAATCTCTGTATGAGTAAAACTGTTCTGTGAAGCCCTCAGAGGTTTGTTAGAGAACCTTAGTGAACAAACAGCTTCATGAAGGCCAAGGAACACGCCAGACAGGTCAGGGATAAAGTTGTGGAGAAGTATAAAGCAGGGTTAGGTTATAAAAAAATATCCCAAGCTTTGAACATCTCACGGAGCTCTGTTCAATCCATCATCCGAAAATGGAAAGAGTATGGCACAACTGCAAACCTACCAAGACATGGCCGTCCACCTAAACTGACCGGGCCGGGCAAGGAGAGCATTCATCAGAGAAGCAGCCAAGAGGCCCGTGGTAACTCTGGAGGAGCTGCAGAGATCCACAGCTCAGGTGGGAGAATCTGTCCACAGGACAACTATTAGTCGTGCTTCTCCACAAATCTGGTCTTTATGAAAGAGTGGCAAGAAGAAAGACATTGTTGAAAGAAAGTCATAAGAAGTCCTGTTTGCAGTTTGTGAGAAGCCATGTGGGGGACACAGCAAACATGTGGAAGAAGGTGCTCTGGTCAGATGAGACCAAAATTTTACTTTTTGGCCTTAAAGCAAAACGCTATGTGTGGCGGAAAACTAACACTGCACATCACCCTGAACACACCAAAGTAAAGGCATAATGTGCTAGTATGCACTGCATACTAGCACATTATGGGAAACTTACCTGCAAACGAAGCCCTCGTTGTCACCGCTGGAGGTCGCATCCATTTTCGCCCATCTTCTTTCCCGGGTCCGTGGACTCCGGCTGTGGGACTGCCTGGAGCCGCGTGACATCACTCCTGCTCAGTCACGGCACAGGGCTCTGAAGAAACGACACGTGGCCGTTTCTTCAAAGCACATGCTCCGGTGACGTCATCAGTGGTATATACAGTAAATATCTCCTAAACGGTGCACATTTAGCAGATATTTACAGTACCTATAGGTAATCCTTATTATAGGCTTACCTATAGGTTCAAACAATTCATGGAAGCTTACTTCCTCTTTAGGTCTGGAACCTTCCTGAAGGCAGGAAGAAGCGATCCAGTCTACAGACCTTGATCAAATCAGTTGCTCCACTGATTACAGGAGAGCCACATAAGAAAGGCTAAACTTACCTAACAGCCTAGGACCTAACTAGGAGGGTGCTACATCTGGATCACAGTTGCAGCATTGTCCTGAAATGTAATGCTACATAGTTAGTCAGGTTGAAAAAAAGTCCATTCAGTTCAACAATAAAAAAAAAAAAATAATAATATCATACAATCCCATATACCTAATTCTATACCCACAGTTGATCCAGAGGAAGGCAAAAAAAACAGCAGAGCATGATCCAATTTGCTACAGCAGGGGAAAAAAATCCTTCCTGATCCCCCGAGAGGCAATCGGATTTTCCCTGGATCAACTTTACCTATAAATGTCAGTACCCAGTTATATTATGTACATTTAGGAAAGAATCCAGGCCTTTCTTAACCACTTCCATACCGGGCACTTTCCCCCCTTCCTGCCCAGGACAATTTTTATCTTTCAGCGCTGTCGCACTTTAAATGACAATTGCGCAGTCATGCTACACTGTACCCAAATGAAAATTTTATAATTTTCTTCCAACAAATAGAGCTTTCTTTTGGTGGTATTTGATCACCTCTGCAGTTTTAAATTTTTGCGCTATAAACGAAAGAAGAGCGAAAATTTTGAAAAAAAAACTGATGGGCGGCACTGATGGGCACTGATAGGCAGCACTAATGGGTACTGATAGGCGGCACTGGTGGGCACTGATGGGCACTGATAGGTGGCACTGGATAGGCAGCACTGATGAGGAGCTACTGACAGGCTTTTCTGAGTGGCACTGATTGGCACTTTGATGGGGCACTGACAAGCATTACTGATGGGGTACTGATTGGCACTTTTTGGGCACTGTTGTGGGCACTGATCTGCATGGATATGGGCACTGACAGGCTTTATATGGGGGCACAGGCTGGCATGTGATGGGCGTTTATTTTCAACTGATTGGCACATTTTGATGGGGCTGTGGTGATAATCAATGTGCTGATTTTAAGCACAGACCCCCCCCCCCCTGACAGGGAGAGCCGCCGATCGGCTCTCCCTGTCAGCATGAACCGAGGAGAGCCGTTTACCGGCACTTCTTGGTTCACGCGATGATCAGCTGTGATTGGTCACAGCTGATCACGTGGTATGAAGCCTCTGTCAGAGGCTTCATACCACGATCTGAGTTGCTGTGTGTCAGACTGACACACAGCACCCCCGATCGCCGCGCTGCACGCCCCCACGGGCGCGCACCGGCAGTGATATCCTGATCACATATGACGTCCAGTCAGGATATCACAACCACTTTGCCGCCGTCATTCTGCTATATGGCGGGCGGCAAGTGGTTAAAGCAATCTACTGAGCTGGCCAGAACCACCTCTGCAGGGAGTCTATTCCACATTTTCACAGCTCTTACTTTGAAGAAACCTTTCCGGATTTGGAGATGAAATCTCTTTTCCTCTAGACGTAAAGAGTGCCCCCTTGTCCTCTGTGATGACCGTAAAGTAAATAAATCAACACCAAGTTCACTATATGGACCCCTTATATATTTGTACATGTTTATCATATCCCCCCTTAATCTCCTCTTCTCAAGAGAGAATACATTCAGTTCCTCTAATCTCTCCTCATAGCTGAGCTCCTCCATGTCTCTTATCAGTTTGGTTGCCCTTCTCTGCACTTTCTCCAGTTCCCCAATATCCTTTTTGAGAACTGGGGTCCAAAACTCAACTGCATATTCCAGATGAGGTCTTACTAATGATTTGTACAGGGGCAAAATGATATCTCTCTCTCTGGAGACCATACCTCTCTTAATACAAGAAAGGACTTTGCTCGCTTTGGAAATCGCAGCTTGGCATTGCATGTTATTATTGAGCTTATGATCTACCAAAACCCCCAGATCCTTCTCCACTACGGATCCCCCCAGTTGTACTCCCCCTAGTATGTATGATGCATTCATATTCTTAGCCCCCAAGTGCATAACTTTACATTTATCAACATTAAACCTCATCTGCCACATAGTCGCCCAATTAGACAGAGCATTGAGGCAAATGAAAGGAAGATCCTGGACTGCCGCACTCTATGGAAGATGCTTCTTTATTCAAATAAAATCCATCACAGCACAGCAAATACACCCAAAAAATGAAAACAGGAACAAGCTAACGTGATAAGATGCTTACTCATAGCTATCTATGAGTAAGCATCTTATGATGTGAAACGCGTTAGCTTCCATAGAGTGCGGCAGTCCAGGATCTTCCTTTCATTTGCCTACATTGTGCAGAGCCAGCACCTGTGTGTGTTCAAAGTGAGGCGGGAGTGTTCCATGGACTCAGAAGCTTCAGAGCGGTAACTTCCTTTATAGACAGAGCATTGAGGTCGGCTTGTAAATTGGTGACATCCTGTAAGGACGTTATTCCACTGCATAGCTTGGTGTCATCTGCAAAGACAGAAATGTTACTTTTGATCTCAGACCCAATATCATTTATAAAGATATTAAAAAGTAAGGGTCCCAACACTGAATCTTGGGGTACACCACTGATAACCTTTGACTAGTGATGAGCCGAACACCCCCGGGTTCGGTTCGCACCAGAACCCGCGAACGGACCGAAAGTTCGAACGAACATTAGAACCCTATTAAATACAATGGATGCGAACGTTCGAATTCTAAAGTGCTAATTATAAAAACTATTATGCATGTTATTGTCCTAAAAAGGGTTTGGGAACCCGGGTTCTGCACCAGGGGACATGTATCAATGCAAAAATAAGTTTTAAAAACGGTCGTTTTCCGGGAGCAGTCATTTTAATGATGCATAAAGTGAAAAAAAAAAAGTCAAATATTCCTTTAAATATCGTACCTGGGGGGTGTCTAAAGTATGCCTGTGAAGTGCCACGTGTTTCCCGTGTTTAGAACTGTCCCTGCACAAAATGACACTTCTAAAGGAAAAAAAAGCCATTTAAAACTGCTTGCGGCTTTAATGTAATGTCTGGTCCCGGTAATATGGATGAAAATCTTTAAGAAAAATGGCATAGCTACCCCATGACCCCCCCCCTACCCCAGCCCATTACCAGCCCCTTTGGGTCTTGTATGGATATTAAGGGGAACCCCGCACATAAAATAAAAAAGGCCCTATATACTCAGAACAGCCGTATACAGGCGGTGCATACAAGACAGGGACTGTAGGTTTGTTCTTATGTAGAATCTGTTTGTAATTTTGAACAGGTACATTGTTGAAGTGTAGCTCCAGACCAAAAATCTATTTTTAAACTTTTTGGAAAACATAGGTAAGGGTTATCACCCCTGTAACATTTGTTTTGCTGTCTGTGCCCCTGTTCAGAACATTTCACCTCACTTTCCGTCCTAATGACAACTGTTTTTGAAATGTGGTGTTTTTCTTGAAACAAGGATTGCTGATAAAGCATCAGTACAGAGGAGACACCTTTCTCCCATATTTATTCTTACAGGAGAGAATTTTCCTTCCTAGTGGTAGATTTCCTCTCACTTCCTGTTGTCTTCTTGCGTTTGCAAGTAGGAGTCGTTTGTAAGTTGGATGTTTGAAAGTAGGGACCTGCCGTATATACTCTGCAGAAATAGGCCCCTTAGTTGTTGGTGTTGGCACAACACTGTAAGCACTCACAGTTACTCTTGGTTGGTGCTGGAACGCCCTGCTGTCAACTATTATATCAGGAATTTTAATTACATATAATTGTTGAACAGTGGTAGTAAAAATTGGGCCTTTGATGGTGGTGCTGGTGCCACAACACTGTAAGCCCTGACAGTTACTCTTGGTGGGTGCAGCAATGGGCCCTGCTGTGAATTATTAGATCAAGAATTGTAATTACATGCCCCTGTTGAACAGGGGCTGAAAAATTGGGCCTTAGGCACTGGTGGCACAACACTGCAACCCTTCACAGATACTGTACTTGGAGCACAGCAATGAGCCCTGTTGCAAAGTATTGCTTCAAAAATTGTAATGACACGCCCCTGTTAAACAGGGGCTGAAAAATTGGGCCTTAGGCACTGGTGGCACAACACTGCAACTCCTCACAGATACTGTACTTGGAGCACAGCAATGAGCCCTGTTGCAAAGTATTGCTTCAAAAATTGTAATTACACGCCCCTGTTAAACAGGGGCTGAAAAATTGGGCGTTAGGCACTGGTGGCGGCACCCATAAACAAAAATGATCTTCCAAGCTATCATCATCAATCGTATCATTGAGGACTCGGAGGAGGAGGATAGCCAGTCAACATAACAGCACAGGCACTCAGCATCAGCATCAGTCTTGAAGGGATGTGACATTTTAAAATCAATTAGTCTGTTATATCAGCATCAGGTGTGTGGTAGCTGGTGGTGATCCAAGACTGGTTCATCTTGATGAAAGTCAGTCGATCAACCGAGTCGGTGGACAGGCGCACCCTGTGATCCGTGACAAATCCTCCAGCAGCACTGAATGTTCGTTCCGAAAGAACGCTGGATGCAGGACAGGCCAGTAGCTCAATTGCATACTGTGCAAGCTCTGGCCAGTGATCCATCCTCAAGACCCAGTAAGCCAGAGGATTTTCGGTGGGGAAGGTGTCCAAGTCTGACCTTGCCCCTAGATATTCCTGCACCATGTTTATCAGACGCTGGCGATGGTTGCTGGAACCGATCATACTTTGGGGCTGCGGACTAAAGAATTGTCTGAACGCATCGGTCAGACGGCCACCTTCCCCACCGCTCCTTCTTTGACTGGCCGAAGCCTCAGCAACTCGTTGTCCAGGACCAGGAGTTTGCAACCTCCCAGTCTCTGGGAACGCGTTGCACAGACCTTTCTGCAAGGCCTCCCGGAGTTGTCTCATCCTCTGCTCCCTCTGCGACGGTAACATAAGGTCCGCAACCTTACCCTTGTACCGTGGATCAAGGAGAGTGGCCAGCCAGTAATGGTCCCTCTCCTTGATCCGAAGAATACGAGGATCCTTCCGCAGACTTTGCAGGATCAGGGAGGCCATGCAGCGTAGGTTTGCTGAGGCATTCGCTCCGGAGTCCTCTGGGTCACTAAGGACGACATGATCCGCAGCCACCTCCTCCCAGCCACGTACAAGTCCACTGGTTTCTTGGGACTGTAAATCATCCCTAAAAGACTGCTGCTGATGATGCTGAGTGCCAGCCTCCACCTCCATGCTGACACAATCCTCCTCCTCCTCCTCCTCCTCCTCCTCCTCCTCTTCCTGTGCGATGGGTGGGACAGAAGGAACACTGTCTGGGTAAAGGGGGCCTTGAGAGGCAAGGAAGTCCTCCTCTTCCTGCCTCTGTTCTGCCTCAAGTGCCCTGTCCATTATTCCACGCAGCGTGTGCTCCAACAGGTGGACAAGAGGTACAGTGTCACTGATGCATGCACTGTCACTGCTCACCATCCTCGTGGCCTCCTCAAATGGTGCCAGGACAGTGCATGCATCCCTGATCATGCCCCACTGGCGTGGAGAAAAAAAACCAAGCTCCCCTGACCCTGTCCTGGTGCCGTAGTCGCACAGGTACTCATTGATGGCCCTCTGCTGCGTGTGCAGCCGCTGCAGCATGGCCAACGTTGAGTTCCACCTGGTGGGCATGTCACATATAAGGCGGTTCTTGGGCAGGTTCAACTCCTTTTGCAGCTCAGCCAGGCGAGCACTGGCATTATAAGATCTGCGGAAATGCACACAGACTTTCCTGGCCTGCCTCAGGACATCCTGTAAGCCCGGGTACCTGCCCAAGAAGCGCTGCACCACCAGGTTAAGGACGTGAGCCACACAGGGCACATGGGTCAGTTGTCCCTGTCGGAGGGCGGAGAGGAGGTTGGTGCCATTGTCGCAAACCACCATTCCTGGCTTAAGCTGGCGTGGCGTCAACCACCTCTCGGCCTGGCCCTGCAGAGCAGACAGGACCTCTGCCCCAGTGTGGCTTCTGTCCCCCAAACACACCAGCGCAAGCACGGCATGGCATCTTTTTGCCTGCGTACTTGCGTAGCCCCGTGAACGGCTACGGAGCACCGCTGGTTCATAGGACAAACCACAGGAAGAGGCCATGGAGGAAGAAGAAGAGGAGGGGGTGGAGGAGAGAGGTGTGTCACAACCAGTAGTAGCATTTTGGAGGCGTGGCGGTGGGACAACCTCCAACACTACTGCACCTTGTCCTGAATCCTTCCCAGCTGCCAAAAGAGTGACCCAATGGGCCGTGAAAGAAAGGTAACGTCCCTGTCCATGCCTGCTGGACCATGAGTCAGCGGTAATATGCACCTTACCGCTGACCGCCCTGTCCAGCGAGGCCAAGACATTGCCTTCCACATGCCGGTAGAGAGCCGGAATAGCCTTCCGTGAGAAAAAGTGGCGTTTGGGAACCTGCCACTGAGGAACCGCACATTGCACAAACTCACGGAAGGGGGCCGAGTCTACCAACTGAAAAGGCAGCAGTTGAAGCGCTAGCAATTTAGCCAAGCTAGCATTCAACCGCTGGGCATGTGGATGGCTGGGAGTGAACTTCTTTCGACGGTCCAGCAGCTGGGGCAGGGAAATTTGCCTGCTAGAATCGGACGTCGGTGTACTGCTAGCAGAGTGGGCGCAAGTACTTGGCTGTGACACACCTAATTCTACACCTTCATTCCTCTCAGTGCATGTTTCAGAGAGGACTGAAGTTATAGTGGGGTTGGAGATCCCAGCTGATGCGGTGCAAGGAGAGGTCCGCTTGGTTCTTTGGTGTGGGTCTTTGAGGTAGGCTTGCCAACGAGCTGCATGGCAGGTCAACATATGTCTGGTCAGGCATGTGGTACCCAAGCGGCTGATGTTTTGGCCACGCGATATACGCTTGAGACATATGTTGCAAACAGCAGCTGTGCGATCTGATGCACTAGCCTCAAAAAAGGCCCACACCAAAGAACTTTTTGAATGACGGGCAGAGGCAGCGCCCTGCACAGGCGGAGCTCTGCGGTGTGATTCCGTCGGTGTACTGCCCTTACGCTGGCCACCAAAGGGCATCCTGCCTCGTTGGAGATGTGCCTCCTCCTCATCCTCCTCCTCCTCCTCTCTCCTATTAGGCACCCACGTGGAGTCATTGACCTCATCATCCCCTCCCTCCTCATCACTGGAGCCAATCTGGCAGTATGCTGCAGCTGCTGGAACATGACTGCCAGATTGGTGTCCTTCTTGAGCATCCCCTCTGTCTGCTCTCACGCTACTGCCTTCCTCTAGCTGGGTTTCATCATCAGACCCTTCGAAACGCTGGGCATCCTCCTGGAGCATGTACCCAACACTGTGCTGAAACAGTTCGGGGGACTCCTCAGGAGGAGGACATGGTGGGTCTAGGGAAGGAGTGACTGATGATTTGTCTGACATTGATACCAGGGAAGACGACGCTTTGGCAGCTGCTTTTCCAGTACCCTGAGCCTGGGTGAGAGAGGATGAGGAGGAGGAGGAGGGCTTGGTCATCCACTCTACCAAGTCTTCGGCATGATGTGGCTCAACATGTCCAGCTGCCGAAAAGAAGGACAAGCGTGTCCCATGGCCATGTGCTGATGACAATGCACCGCGTCCACGACCAGCACTGTTGCCCCCAGACACAGAGCCTGCTTGCCCTCTTTTATTGCCTCCTGACTGTCTGCCTCTCCTTGTTTGCCTTCCAGACATTCTAATAGATGGCCTGCAGGGAGATGGGAAAAAAGCAATAAGGGCTACCTTCAGGTGTCCTTCTCTGTCCCTTGAAACAAGGACTTTCACAGTGAAAGAAACTGACACTGTCCCTACCTAGAGTTTTCTGTCCCTAGAATAAATGTTTTTTTTAATCACAATATAGCACAAGGACAATTCACTCAATGTCTCTCCAGGTCCCTGGAAACAAGGACTTGCAGAGTGAAAGAAACTGACACTGTCCCTACCTAGAGTTTTCTGTCCCTAGAATAAATGTTTTTTTTAAGCACAATATAGCACAAGGACAATTAACTCACTGTCCTTACAGGTCCCTGGAAACAAGGACTTGCAGAGTGAAAAAAAAAAAACACTCTCCCTACCTACAGTTTTCTGTCCCTAGAAAAAATGTTTTTTTTAAGCACAATATAGCACAAGGACAATTAACTCACTGTCCTTACAGGTCCCTGGAAACAAGGACTTGCAGAGTGAAAGAAAAAAAACACTCTCCCTACCTACAGTTTTCTGTCCCTAGAAAAAAATGTTTTTTTTTAATCACAATATAGCACAAGGAAAATTAACTCACTGTCCTTACAGGTCCCTGGAAACAAGGACTTGCAGAGTGAAAGAAAAAAAACACTCTCCCTACCTACAGTTTTCTGTCCCTAGAAAAAATGTTTTTTTTAATCACAATATAGCACAAGGAAAATTAACTCACTGTCCTTACAGGTCCCTGGAAACAAGGACTTGCAGAGTGAAAGAAACTGACACTGTCCCTACCTAGAGTTTTCTGTCCCTAGAATAAATGTTTTTTTTAAGCACAATATAGCACAAGGACAATTAACTCACTGTCCTTACAGGTCCCTGGAAACAAGGACTTGCAGAGTGAAAGAAACTGACACTGTCCCTACCTAGAGTTTTCTGTCCCTAGAATAAATGTTTTTTTTAAGCACAATATAGCACAAGGACAATTAACTCACTGTCCTTACAGGTCCCTGGAAACAAGGACTTGCAGAGTGAAAGAAAAAAAACACTCTCCCTACCTACAGTTTTCTGTCCCTAGAAAAAATGTTTTTTTTAATCACAATATAGCACAAGGAAAATTAACTCACTGTCCTTACAGGTCCCTGGAAACAAGGACTTGCAGAGTGAAAGAAACTGACACTGTCCCTACCTAGAGTTTTCTGTCCCTAGAATAAATGTTTTTTTTAATCACAATATAGCACAAGGACAATTAACTCACTGTCCTTACAGGTCCCTGGAAACAAGGACTTGCAGAGTGAAAGAAACTGACACTGTCCCTACCTAGAGTTTTCTGTCCCTAGAATAAATGTTTTTTTTAAGCACAATATAGCACAAGGACAATTAACTCACTGTCCTTACAGGTCCCTGGAAACAAGGACTTGCAGAGTGAAAGAAAAAAAACACTCTCCCTACCTACAGTTTTCTGTCCCTAGAAAAAATGTTTTTTTTAATCACAATATAGCACAAGGAAAATTAACTCACTGTCCTTACAGGTCCCTGGAAACAAGGACTTGCAGAGTGAAAGAAACTGACACTGTCCCTACCTAGAGTTTTCTGTCCCTAGAATAAATGTTTTTTTTAATCACAATATAGCACAAGGACAATTAACTCACTGTCCTTACAGGTCCCTGGAAACAAGGACTTGCAGAGTGAAAGAAACTGACACTGTCCCTACCTAGAGTTTTCTGTCCCTAGAATAAATGTTTTTTTTAAGCACAATATAGCACAAGGACAATTAACTCACTGTCCTTACAGGTCCCTGGAAACAAGGACTTGCAGAGTGAAAGAAAAAAAACACTCTCCCTACCTACAGTTTTCTGTCCCTAGAAAAAATGTTTTTTTTAATCACAATATAGCACAAGGAAAATTAACTCACTGTCCTTACAGGTCCCTGGAAACAAGGACTTGCAGAGTGAAAGAAACTGACACTGTCCCTACCTAGAGTTTTCTGTCCCTAGAATAAATGTTTTTTTTAATCACAATATAGCACAAGGACAATTAACTCACTGTCCTTACAGGTCCCTGGAAACAAGGACTTGCAGAGTGAAAGAAACTGACACTGTCCCTACCTAGAGTTTTCTGTCCCTAGAATAAATGTTTTTTTTAAGCACAATATAGCACAAGGACAATTAACTCACTGTCCTTACAGGTCCCTGGAAACAAGGACTTGCAGAGTGAAAGAAAAAAAACACTCTCCCTACCTACAGTTTTCTGTCCCTAGAAAAAATGTTTTTTTTAATCACAATATAGCACAAGGAAAATTAACTCACTGTCCTTACAGGTCCCTGGAAACAAGGACTTGCAGAGTGAAAGAAACTGACACTGTCCCTACCTAGAGTTTTCTGTCCCTAGAATAAATGTTTTTTTTAATCACAATATAGCACAAGGACAATTAACTCACTGTCCTTACAGGTCCCTGGAAACAAGGACTTGCAGAGTGAAAGAAACTGACACTGTCCCTACCTAGAGTTTTCTGTCCCTAGAATAAATGTTTTTTTTAAGCACAATATAGCACAAGGACAATTAACTCACTGTCCTTACAGGTCCCTGGAAACAAGGACTTGCAGAGTGAAAGAAACTGACACTGTCCCTACCTAGAGTTTTCTGTCCCTAGAATAAATGTTTTTTTTAAGCACAATATAGCACAAGGACAATTAACTCACTGTCCTTACAGGTCCCTGGAAACAAGGACTTGCAGAGTGAAAGAAAAAAAACACTCTCCCTACCTACAGTTTTCTGTCCCTAGAAAAAATGTTTTTTTTAATCACAATATAGCACAAGGAAAATTAACTCACTGTCCTTACAGGTCCCTGGAAACAAGGACTTGCAGAGTGAAAGAAACTGACACTGTCCCTACCTAGAGTTTTCTGTCCCTAGAATAAATGTTTTTTTTAATCACAATATAGCACAAGGACAATTAACTCACTGTCCTTACAGGTCCCTGGAAACAAGGACTTGCAGAGTGAAAGAAACTGACACTGTCCCTACCTAGAGTTTTCTGTCCCTAGAATAAATGTTTTTTTTAAGCACAATATAGCACAAGGACAATTAACTCACTGTCCTTACAGGTCCCTGGAAACAAGGACTTGCAGAGTGAAAGAAAAAAAACACTCTCCCTACCTACAGTTTTCTGTCCCTAGAAAAAATGTTTTTTTTAATCACAATATAGCACAAGGAAAATTAACTCACTGTCCTTACAGGTCCCTGGAAACAAGGACTTGCAGAGTGAAAGAAACTGACACTGTCCCTACCTAGAGTTTTCTGTCCCTAGAATAAATGTTTTTTTAATCACAATATAGCACAAGGACAATTAACTCACTGTCCTTACAGGTCCCTGGAAACAAGGACTTGCAGAGTGAAAGAAACTGACACTGTCCCTACCTAGAGTTTTCTGTCCCTAGAATAAATGTTTTTTTTAAGCACAATATAGCACAAGGACAATTAACTCACTGTCCTTACAGGTCCCTGGAAACAAGGACTTGCAGAGTGAAAGAAAAAAAACACTCTCCCTACCTACAGTTTTCTGTCCCTAGAAAAAATGTTTTTTTTAATCACAATATAGCACAAGGAAAATTAACTCACTGTCCTTACAGGTCCCTGGAAACAAGGACTTGCAGAGTGAAAGAAACTGACACTGTCCCTACCTAGAGTTTTCTGTCCCTAGAATAAATGTTTTTTTTAATCACAATATAGCACAAGGACAATTAACTCACTGTCCTTACAGGTCCCTGGAAACAAGGACTTGCAGAGTGAAAGAAACTGACACTGTCCCTACCTAGAGTTTTCTGTCCCTAGAATAAATGTTTTTTTTAAGCACAATATAGCACAAGGACAATTAACTCACTGTCCTTACAGGTCCCTGGAAACAAGGACTTGCAGAGTGAAAGAAACTGACACTGTCCCTACCTAGAGTTTTCTGTCCCTAGAATAAATGTTTTTTTTAAGCACAATATAGCACAAGGACAATTAACTCACTGTCCTTACAGGTCCCTGGAAACAAGGACTTGCAGAGTGAAAGAAAAAAAACACTCTCCCTACCTACAGTTTTCTGTCCCTAGAAAAAATGTTTTTTTTAATCACAATATAGCACAAGGAAAATTAACTCACTGTCCTTACAGGTCCCTGGAAACAAGGACTTGCAGAGTGAAAGAAACTGACACTGTCCCTACCTAGAGTTTTCTGTCCCTAGAATAAATGTTTTTTTTAATCACAATATAGCACAAGGACAATTAACTCACTGTCCTTACAGGTCCCTGGAAACAAGGACTTGCAGAGTGAAAGAAACTGACACTGTCCCTACCTAGAGTTTTCTGTCCCTAGAATAAATGTTTTTTTTTAAGCACAATATAGCACAAGGACAATTAACTCACTGTCCTTACAGGTCCCTGGAAACAAGGACTTGCAGAGTGAAAGAAACTGACACTGTCCCTACCTAGAGTTTTCTGTCCCTAGAATAAATGTTTTTTTTAAGCACACTATAGCAGAAGCACAAAACACACTGACACTCTCCCTACCTATCCTTCTCTTTCCCTAAACTAAAGGAATCCAGGTTAAGCAAGAAAGAAATAACAGTCACTGTCCCTGCCTATGCTACTCTATCCCTGCTCCGGAACACACTACACTAGGCCGCCGTGCTGGCGGCCTTTTATAGTGTGGGGCGTGTACTAAACACCCTCAGCAATAATTGGCCACAGGCATCCTGCCTGTGGCCAATCATTGCTCTCCTCGCTGCCGGCGCTGTGATTGGCCAAGCATGCGGGGTCACAGTGCATGCTTGGCCAATCACAGCGCCTGGATGACACTGCGATGGCGTAGTGCATTGTGGGCCGTTCGCGTCACTCGAATTTGGCGCGAACGGCCCAAATCGTTCGATCTTCGTCGAACGATCGAACAGCCAATGTTCGAGTCGAACGTATGTTCGACTCGAACACGAAGCTCATCCCTACCTTTGACCATTCAGAGTAAGAGTAAGTAATTTTGGGCCAGGAGGTGGCAGTAGCACCTACTGAATGCCTGCCAGTTGATTCTAAACCACCCTCTGATAAGCAATCCACCTCAGATCGCTTTTCTGAGGGCAATAAGCAATACATGACTGAAAGAGCCCTCAGAAACATCAAATTACCATATATACTCGAGTATAAGCCGAGATTTTCAGCCCTTTTTTTGGGCTGAAAGTCCCCCCCTCGGCTTATACTCGAGTCAGCGAAATTGAATATTGTAAATTGTACCTGAAGGCTGTGGCGTCCATCGTTTAAAACTCGCGGGCTCTTCCTGGTCCCTTCCGTGAAAGGCGGAACTGTGTCTGCTGAGAATCGCCTATCACGAACGTTCTCTCATCCTCAGCTTCCCAGCAGACGTCCGTGATTGGCGGAAACTGAACACAGTGTCTGCTGGGATGGGTGAAGATGAGAGAACGTTCGTGATAGGCGATTCTCAGCAGGCAGTTCCGCCTATCACGGAAGAGACCAGGAAGAGAGCGCGAGTTTTAAACGATGGACGCCGCAGCCTTCAGGTACAATTTTACAATGTTCAATTATAATTCTAGGGAAACAGTGAGGATGGGCACAGTGAGGATGGGCACAGTGAGGATGGGCACATATGAGGTTGGGCACTTCTGAGGATGGGAACACGTGAGGATGGGAACAGTAAGGTGGCAATGGGCTTAGTGAAGTTGCAATGGGTGGGCATTGTTGACCCTCGGTTTATACTCGAGTCAGTAAGTTTTCCCAGGTTTTTGTGGTAACATTAGGTACCTCGGCTTATACTCGGGTCGGCTTATACTCGAGTATATACGGTAGTTCTTGGAAATGATCTTAGCATGTCGGCTACAAAAAGCCCAAAAAACATAGAGTTATTTTTCCCAGTTATAGAACAAGTTTAGTAATGATCTTTAAAAAAAAGAGCAATTTTTCAGTATAATGTCTCTGTAAAGATATGCAACAAGCAGGCGAGCCTGGAAGCAAAAGTAGCGTAGACCATTTCCGCATCAGTATGGGGTAGCTCCATAATAATCCTACCCACTATTTACTATTTAGCACTGATATCTTCCCGCAGCAAGTTGTATAATTTGATTCCGTTTTTCTAGACCGCGCGCCTCAAGCTTTCATTTCTGACAAGGCATAGAACGCATTAAAACCGCCGTTAAAACATATACCTCTTTGCAATTATAAAACCTGCCAAAGCGAAACCGAGAAAAAAGGAAAACCGATGGAGGGGGGAACAGAGGGAGGAAAAACCCAGCGCCATGGATTTCTGACTGTGTACCTCCATTAAAGTGATCAAAATTAAACTGTGGGATAATGGAGGAAAGATCTCATTAAGATAATGAAATGGAGATTATGAAAGTTGTTACTCAGTGTCTATAGAATTTTAATATAGAGAATTAATAAAATCATACGCATTAATAAAAAAAAGAAAAAAAATCCCTTTTTAATTACTCGCATTGTGAGCAACTGTCCATCCAGCCATGCTGGGTCGACCAAAACACTGCAGAAGAATTTTTATGGGGATGAGAAATAACATATTAGTGATGATGTAAACTGCTATGGTAGTGTTGTTGCTTTTTTAATAAATATATATCACTGGTGTGCAGGACCACCAACGGGGGGGGGGGTGCAGGCGGCCCTCTTATATGGCCCAACCCTTATTAGGTCAGTAGGGGCTGCCTGTGGCTTTCTCCTGTCCCCGGGGTGCAGTGTGTCCCCTCAGTCTCCTGTATCTATGCTCCTGTCTGGGGCCCTCTAGTGGTGGGTGCCAGTAAGCGGTCCCCTTTAACCACTTCAGCCCCGGAAGAATTTACCCCCTTTCTGACCAGAGCACTTTTTGCGATTCGGCACTGCGTCGCTTTAACTGACAATTGCACGTTTGTGCGACGTTGCACCCAAACAAAATTGACGTCCTTTTTTCCCCACAAATAGAGCTTTCTTTTGGTAGTATTTGATCACCTCTGCGGTTTTTATTTTTTGCGCTATAAACAAAAAAAGAGCGCCAAAAAATTGCTATAATAAATATCCCCAAAAAATATATAAAAAAATTAATTTTTTCCTCAGTTTAGGCCGATATGTATTCTTCTACATATTTTTGGTAAAAAAAAAAAAAAAAAGGCAATAATCGTATATTGATTGGTTTGCGCAAAAGTTATAGTGTCTGCAAAATAGGGGATAGATTTATAGCATTTTTTTAATATTTTTTTTTATTAATAATGGTGGTGATCTGCGATTTTTATCGTGACTGCGACATTATGGCGGACACATCGAACACTTTTGGCACTATTTTGGGACCACTGTCATTTATACAGCGACCAGTGCTATAAAAATGCACTGATTACTATGTAAATGACACTGGCAGGGAAGGGGTTAAACACTAGGAGGCGATCAAGGGGTTAAGTGTGTCCTAGGGAGTGATTCTAACTGTGGGGGGGGGGATGGGCTACCAATGACATGACAGAGATCACTGCTCCCAATGACAGGCAGCAGTAGATCTCTGTCATGTTGCTAGGCAGAACAGGGAAATGTGTGGAAATGTGTGTAATTATTAAATCCGCGCTTAGGATATGTCTCGGCTGCTGCCTCCCCTAGGGATCCCTGGAAGAAGGGTTCTAAATTGTATATAAAATATAATAGTGGGGTGCGTGGCGCTGCCTTCCACCTAACTAGTGGTATGGGTGAAGAGATAGTTAAGTACTTCTGTTGGTTAAATATTATATAATTTAACCCACAGAAATACTTAACTATCTCTTCACCCATACCACTAATTAGGTGGAAGGCAGCGCCACATAGAACAGGGAAATGCCTTGTTTACATAGGCATCTCCCTGTTCTGCAGCTCCGTGACACGATCGCGGGGCACAGGCGGTCATCGAGTCAGCGGGTCCCGCGGGCATGGTTACGGAGCACGCGGCGGGTGCGCGAGCACCCCTCCAGCGGTGCGCGGGCGCCCACAAAGCCGCAATTTAAAGGGGACATACCTCTACGCCCGTTTGCGCAGCCGTGCCATTGTGCCGACGTATATCGTTGAGCGCTGGACGGCAAGCGGTTAAGCTGCATTCACATTTGGCGTTTTGTGAACATGCATAAAATTATTATTATTATTATTATTACAGGTACTTATATGGTGCTACCAGTTGATGCAGAGGTTTACATATATATTGTACCTTCACATTAGACCCTGCCATCAAGAAGTTAACAATCTAGGGTCCCTAACTCACATTCATACATACATATACTAGGGCCAGTTTTAGACAGGAGCCAATTAACCTACCAGCATGCCTTTGGACTGTGGGAGGAAACCAGAGTACCTTGAGGAAACCCACACAGGCACAGGGAGGACATGCAAATTCCAGGCAGGTAGCGTCGTGGTTGGGATTTGAACTGACGACCCTAGTGCTGCCAGCAGTGGGGGCCGCTCAAAAGGGGCACAGGGCCCCCCCCTAATCTCCATGCAGGGTGCCAGACGCATAGATTTCAATGTTTGTTTGTTTTTTAAGCACATGATTAGAGCCTGAGGGGGCCAGGTTTGTTTGCCTCTCCCCCCCCCCCCCCCCAAAATAAAAATTGAGCACCAAGCAGAAGTGCACATACGCATTTTGCACCAAACACATAAGGCACACCACACACAGTGGCTAAGTGGTTAGCACTTCTGCCTGACAACACTGTGGTCATCAGTTCAAATCCGGTTTCCTCTCAAAGAAATGTTGGTAGGTTAATTGGCTCCTGTCTAAATTGGACCTAGTATGTGTCTGTATGAATGTGAGTTAGGGACCTTAGATTGTATTAGCTCCTGGAGGGCAGGGACTGATATGAATGTTAAATATATATGTATAGTGCTGTGTAAATTGATAGCACTATATAAGTACCTGTAATAAGGCAGCCTATTGATTTCAATGGGCTGCCCTACCTGCAACCAACACACCAGATTAGCTCTTTTTGAGCGTCAAGCATTGTGAAGTTTATTTCGCCACATTTGGAATGTCCTTACCGATCAATGGCAACACAAGTGCAATTGTCAGTTTGTTGCACCGTTCTATAATCTCGCAAAAACATATATCATATTTTTTGTTCCATAAGACACACGTCTTATGGAGCGAATACTAGCCAGCCCCCCATCGCAATCGACGCCGCCATGTTACAATATCAGGCCGTGGCGCAGCCGTCTCCTGCGAGCGCCGGGCGATTTCTAGCTGGGCCTGTCACTCACAGAAGACCGAAGACAGAGCAACCCGAGTGGCCGAATGGAGAGGGACAGGCGGATGCATAAGGTGCCAGGTAAGGCTGCATTTAATTGGCACAGGTAAGGCTGCATTTCATGGCACAGATCAGGCTGCATTTCATGGCACAGATCAGGCTGCATTTCATGGCACAGGTAAGGCTGCATTTAATTGGCACTGGTCGGGAAGCATTTCATGGGCACTGGTAAATATTTTAGTACACCATTTGGTTTAGAATATTTTTTTTCTTGTTTTCCTCCTCTAAAACCTAGGTGTGTCTTATTGAGCAAACATACGGTACCTTTACACACGTTCACAAAATGCTAAAGTGTGAATACAGCCTTAGAGCACAGGATCTTCTCCCTAGGTGGGCTAAAGTGGTGGATGGGGGCCAGGGTGTGCCTCATACTGTACATGCCCATTTGTGCCTCATCAATGCCTCATACATGCCCATCCATGCCTCATACATGCCCATCCGTGCCTCATACATGCCCATCCATGCCTCATTTGTGCCCATTCATGCCGCATCAGTGCTCATCCTGACGCGCGCCCTGCATGTTGGACCATATATGTGGCCAGGCTGTGTTAGAAATATCTTATACATTGACAACTTTGTGTAAAAAAAAATGTGTTTTCATTTTCTTTACACATTTTCCAAAAACTTGTGGAAAAAAATGACATGTTCAAAAGACTCATTATGTCTCTTAGATTATGTGTTGTGGTGTCTGATTTGCAAAATGGGGTAATTTTTGGGGTGTTTACATTGTCCTGGTGCTCCAGGGCCTTGAAAAGTGTAATAGGTAGTCAAGAAATAAATGTATAATTTATGTCTCTAGAATGCCTGATGGTGCTCCCTGCATGTTGGGCCTTTCAATGTGGCCAGGCTGTGTAAAAGTCTCACACATGTGGTGTCGCCATATTCAGGAGGAGTAGCAGAATGTATTTTGGGGTGTTATTTGTGGTATGAACATGCCATGTGAGAGAAATAACCGATAATATGACAATTTTGAGAAAAATAAAATAAAAAAATCTTAATTTTGCAAACAATTGTGGGAAAAAATTGCAACTTCAAAAAACTCACCATGCCTCTTACTAAATACCTTGGAATGTCTTTCCAAAAAGGGGTGTAGCGGGGTCCTCAAATTGATGGGATACACCTGGGCAATAGTGTAACCCAGGTGTATAATTGTGTTAGGATTCAGACCCCTTTTTGTTTCGTGGAGGATTGGAGGATGTAATATTCTCCTTTGCCTGTGGGTGGCGTAGTACCCACGGGCTTCAGGTAGAATCATCCCCTGCAGTGCTCCCTGTTTGGTCTCTTCCCGGAGATGGTATGGCTGGGGCGGGGAACCCGCCGGGCCGTTGATGGGAGGAGATAAAAGGGGGAGACGCCCTTGCCACGAGGTTCTTGCGGAGAAGGAGGTCCTCGGAGGAGGAGGGTTGCGGTCTGCACCCAGGGCCCTTAGGCCTGGGTGCTGGAGATCCAGGAGTCTGGTCCAGGTGCCCATGGCCTGGTCCGGAGTCATGTTGGCGTCCATCCCAGGCACCTTTAGCCTGGGGTGAGGTACTATCGAGGAGGCCTGGGGCCCAGTACCTTCGACTGGGTCCCGCTAGGGTGGACTGTCCGAGGGTCCCTGAGTGGAGGGACTCGTACCTGAGGTGAGGAGGCCGGGGAGGTTACCCACTGGAGACCCGGAGCAGCACCAACCCGGTGACAGTGGGCCTCTGGGAACTCTCTTGGGAGGACACATCCCCCTGATAGGGGCCACAGCGCATCGAAGAGGGCTCCATTGCTGTTCACAGGGGTTGCTGGAAGAGACCCCATCCTTCCTGTTCTGTAACAGCCGGATTGGCTTAGGCGCCGCTGGTCATAGTACAGTGGCATAGAACTTAAACTTTAGGAAGTGCCTCGATCTGCTCGGCCCACCGTTGGCAAGGTTATAGGTCCCAACCAGTTTGCTGCAAAAGAACTGTTTATTGTGCTTTGCGTATTGGAGTGTCAAATAAACAAGTGTTGGACCTTTCTCCGGTGTGTGAACTCCAGTTACTGGAAGCAAAGGGGAGGCTGGTGAGCTTGCAATTACAGACTCAGTGCATTCACAGAACACACCGGCCCGAGGAAACATCAGTAAGTGGCCTTCACCTCCCTACTACAATGGGGAGGACATGGGCCGTGGCGCATCTCACTCTCACAACCCAGGAACCCCTAGACATGAGTTGGCGTGTAACCGATAAAGATGGAGAGAGAGTGAGGCCGCTACACGTGGGGGCTCGTGAGTCCGGGATAGAGTGTGTTCTAAAGATGGACTTGAGAATGTCTACATTTGAACTTTGCTGCCCAGAGGAGTTCCGAGCAGATCGGCCATATTACTGGCCAAAGTGCGTCCCTGCTCGGAGTTGTGGAAATGACCCTAACAAGGGAAAGGCCCATGCGGAGGAGCGGAAAAAGGGAGAGGTCCAGCCGTGTGACGTACTGCACGTGGGGACTGTTAACGCACTGCGCCACGAGGCACCCCATGGCGACATCGTTCGTGGGCGGAGTCAAGAAGAAGCCCGCGAAAATGTACAGCTCATGGGAGGAGTCTGGCCAAGTGTGGGGATACACGTGGAGACTCCGGCGCGGGGTCAGTGCATGATGGAGCAGCAGATAGTCGGGATGACCTCAAGTGCCCCGTGGATTATGGTTCCTCACCCCACGAGAATGACTTCCTTTGCTGCCCCCATCACAGACACGGGGATAAGACTTAGGCCCCGAGGGCGGTTGGCTCTGTACACTTGCAGAGACACGGAGGCCCTCGGTGTGATCTGTCCCGGCTGCTCGGGACTGGTGGTCACCCTGAAGCCATTCGGGCGATGTGAGGAGTGCAGAGAATTCCTTTTTGAGGTCGAGTCGTCCACAGCAAGGCCCCGGGCCCTTCGCCTCAACCACCTCACGGGTACTGCTACTCCGGAAGGGGAGGTCAAGGCCTCTGTCGAGGTTCCCGTGCGCGCTGACCAGGGCGATGGACTGCCCAACAGAGAAAAATCCGAGGATGCTGCCTCGGTCGCCACAAGTTCTCTGCTCCCACCCCCGAAGAGGAAAGTTGGCCTAGTACAGGCATCCTATGGACGTGGTCGAGCTTCACCCCGCTGCTTGCCTGGCCTGGATGGCGCCGGTCGAGAAGGAAGTCCCGGACATCCCAGTCTACAAGGGTCAGGTGAGCCAGGGGCTGGGACTGTGGTGGTGGTTGGAGGTGTCGGGGGCCCATTGGAGGTGGAGCCCCCCAGGGAGGATGATTCTGTGTCCACCGCAAGATATCTGCCTGCGGAGATGTATGACACCTCCGACCTAGAGTCGCTGTCTGATTGCGGAGATGATGGCGAGATAGACGAACTGTTTTGCCATAAAGTAGCTCGGGAATATGGGTGGGAGTACCCGTATCTACCCCGGGACTTGCTGTATGAGGTGGAAGTCTGGAGAACAAGATGGTATGACGAGTTTGTGTGGGACAAGTTGAAGGTGCCCCATGCTCGCAGGTACCTGGAATGTGTGCCGGCAGTGTCTAAGAGGTTTGAGGACTGCAAAGCTGAATGGAAATTGGGGCGCCATATCCATGCTGACAAGATAGTCATTTGCAGAAGAGAAGGAGAAGATGTCGAGTATTCGATAGAGGCATTTGACAAACACCTGAAACCCCTGTACCTGCCGGATCCAAAGTTTTACTTATAGGAGAAAAGAACTCCTGTTTATTTCTTTTGTGCACTTGAACTTTCTGGAAGAGCCATTCCCAGACACGCAGGACTGTGCCCTGCTTTTGTTTTTGTTTGGGCTTTTCTTTTTCTCGTTGGAGACTTGGGGACTGTTGTGTTTTCGTGTTTCCCCTTTTCTTCATGTGCCAAAGGCAAGGACATTTGGGAATAGTGGCAGAGTAGGAAAAGCTGGAAGAACGAAGATTCGTTGAGTGTCATGACCGCGGCGTTGTCACCAGGTGGCAGTGTTGCGCAACAAATGTTTGAAAATATTTCACCCACACATCACCTTGCTTGTTGGAGTGAGTGGGTCTCTCGGCTGACGGGCCCACTCATCCCAAATGACACAAAATTATGTTAGGATGTTGTTTTTTTCTTTCCCCTGCAGGAGAATCGTCAATCAAGACCATTGAGAGTGGGTGGCTCTTAGACAGTGTGGGAGAGGGGTTGTGATTATGCAGATGTTAAAAATGTTTTATGACATAAGTTGTTTTATATGTTCCCCATTCCCTGAGCAGGTCTTGGCACTTGGGAAATTTAGAGGAACTGCCTCAGGGGTTTCACTCCATGTCACCACTTTATGGGAGGCATGGGTGTGCACCTGACGCTGGGGACCAGCGTCAAATTACAGGGGGGAGTGTGTAGCGGGGTCCTCAAATTGATGGGATACACCTGGGCAATAGTGTAACCCAGGTGTATAATTGTGTTAGGATTCAGACCCCTTTTTGTTTCGTGGAGGATTGGAGGATGTAATATTCTCCTTTGCCTGTGGGTGGCGTAGTACCCACGGGCTTCAGGTAGAATCATCCCCTGCAGTGCTCCCTGTTTGGTCTCTTCCCGGAGATGGTATGGCTGGGGCGGGGAACCCGCCGGGCCGTTGATGGGAGGAGATAAAAGGGGGAGACGCCCTTGCCACGAGGTTCTTGCGGAGAAGGAGGTCCTCGGAGGAGGAGGGTTGCGGTCTGCACCCAGGGCCCTTAGGCCTGGGTGCTGGAGATCCAGGAGTCTGGTCCAGGTGCCCATGGCCTGGTCCGGAGTCATGTTGGCGTCCATCCCAGGCACCTTTAGCCTGGGGTGAGGTACTATCGAGGAGGCCTGGGGCCCAGTACCTTCGACTGGGTCCCGCTAGGGTGGACTGTCCGAGGGTCCCTGAGCGGAGGGACTCGTACCTGAGGTGAGGAGGCCGGGGAGGTTACCCACTGGAGACCCGGAGCAGCACCAACCCGGTGACAGTGGGCCTCTGGGAACTCTCTTGGGAGGACACATCCCCCTGATAGGGGCCACAGCGCATCGAAGAGGGCTCCATTGCTGTTCACAGGGGTTGCTGGAAGAGACCCCATCCTTCCTGTTCTGTAACAGCCGGATTGGCTTAGGCGCCGCTGGTCATAGTACAGTGGCATAGAACTTAAACTTTAGGAAGTGCCTCGATCTGCTCGGCCCACCGTTGGCAAGGTTATAGGTCCCAACCAGTTTGCTGCAAAAGAACTGTTTATTGTGCTTTGCGTATTGGAGTGTCAAATAAACAAGTGTTGGACCTTTCTCCGGTGTGTGAACTCCAGTTACTGGAAGCAAAGGGGAGGCTGGTGAGCTTGCAATTACAGACTCAGTGCATTCACAGAACACACCGGCCCGAGGAAACATCAGTAAGTGGCCTTCACCTCCCTACTACAATGGGGAGGACATGGGCCGTGGCGCATCTCACTCTCACAACCCAGGAACCCCTAGACATGAGTTGGCGTGTAACCGATAAAGATGGAGAGAGAGTGAGGCCGCTACACGGGTCATTTGTTTTTGTACTCTCCTGACTTGTTAGTGCCTCAAGAAATGAGGTCAGTACATCAGGTGTAATCAATTATCAGTGATTGGCACCATAGCTTGTAGACTCTATAACCTTCACAAAGACCAAATAATATACACTGATTTTGGTTATGTTTACCAAAGATATGTAGCAGTATAAAAAAATGTTGCCAAAATTTATGAAGAAGAATAACTAATTTGCAAAATGTTATAACAGAAACAAAGAACGATGATTTTTTAATTTATAGCACAAAAAATAGAAAACCCAGTAGTGAATAAATACCACCAAAAGAAAGCTCTATTTGTGTGAAAAAAAGGACAGAAACTTCATATGGGTACAGTGTTGCATGACTGAGTAATTATCATTCAAATCACGAGAGCAAGCTGAAAATTGGTCTGGTTAGTGGGCACGTAGTTAACAAATCTAAACTAAACAAAACAGTTTTTTTTAGTCATGCACATGTCTATATACTATATATAAAGCAAAAAGTGTTGTGCTAAACAAAATTATAAATGTGAATATACATATAAATATAAATGTAAAAGAATGAGTCCATGTGTCTTCCAACTGTCATCAGTGTAATATCTTCACTTTAATCCTAAGTGCTCGAGTGCTGGTTCATTCAATTTATCCACCTTGTGATAACCACCACCATAATAAAGGATGTACTCTTACCAGAGCATATTGACCACCTATTACGGGGGGTCAAATAATGCTTGTGTATCTTATATATTCCATCCACGCTTGCTATTCCACATCAAAGAACAAGAGGAATCATCCAGCAGTCACCTCTGAGCTATACTACTCATCCAGAAGCAAGATGTCCTTTGGGTAAAAGGTTTATCTCCTGTCATCGCATTTGGATTGAGCCAACGTCCTTGTATTTGGACAGAGGAAGATTGTACCAATGTAATGGCATGCTATGCGTTACTTAAATAAAGCAGAGTTTTAAGGACTTTACACCATTGGCGTTTATCTTTATATTGATACATCACACTGGACATCTTGCTTCGGGATCGGAGGAACTTTTTTTGCGTCTTGAGCTCCTGGTCTCTCACTGGACCCTCTGATTCACTAACTCTGAATCCCGTGAGCTCCCCAAGGCTTTTGTGGTGGTATCTTCCTCAATCGCCACCCACGCTTCCCTGCTGGGTCCCTAGCTTGGCACTTTGGATACCTTCAAGCTTCACCCCTGCTGACCGGCTCAGTCCCTAGCTTGACACACAAGGCTGCTCTGCAAGCGTCACCTCCGCTGGTTGGGTCCCTGACTTGATCACCGCCTGAAGTTTCCCGATTCTCCACCGTGCCCGTTCGGTAAGAATACTGCTCCGGGAATTGCTTCAGTTACTCACTGTGGTCCCTGGTAAAGGCGATTGGTCCCTTTGTGGCGACAGCTTCCCTTCTACCTCCAACCACTGACAGATTCTCTGGTCGGCAGAACAATTACATTTGGTTGGACTGCGCTTGCCCTCTTACTCTGGATAGGCCCTCATACATCCTGGCAGCCTGATGCCCCCAGGATAGGCCCAATCTCTGGCCTAGCAGCCCGGGGCAGGTGACACCCATCCACCCAGACGGTAGTCTGGGTGGCACACAAGAACCTGGATCACCTGACCTCACCCGAATTTATAGGCTATCCCAGCAGGCCAAGGGATTCAACAAAATCCCTGCCCATTGGCTGAGATACCCCATATACCCACAACCTGACCATGAGTTGATCCTCTCAATCTAATACCTCCAAGTTCCCGGCCACCTGGTGGCAGAAGAGGAAAGTACAACCAGGCCAAACTTAGGGAGAAGTAAATGGATCCCTAGTAATTAACTACAGTAGCTACTCCTGACAAGGAATTTGGTGAGGAGCTCCCTGACTAAACCCCAGGGCGCTACATATACAAATGGAAATTAATGTATTCTTTTATTTATTTATTTTTGAGTACTTTGTGCTGCAAAATAGCACCTTCACAATTCTTGCCTAGACAAGAACTTGGGCTTGAGTCCCAAAAGAGCCCTGCAGCACATCAGCTCATGTGCTTGTTTCTACAGCCATCTGCATACTTGCAAAGACTGCTATCGGGGGAGGTCCGAAACCTTCCCTGTCTTTGAGCGTGCATGGAAAATCATCTGCGCTTGTGCAGATGGGCTTTGCAAAGACATGAAGGCCGGACAGAGCCTGTGGGCACATTTGTGCATGTGCCATTATGGTAGCACCCAATGTGGGGGGGAGCCCGCTCGCTGTCTGTCGGTCGGTCCGACCCTTACGCTCTTTCCCCATCTAGGTGGCAGGTGGCGGGCATTGGGAAGCGGCTTCTGTGTCCTCTCTTCCTTCTCACTTCCACCATGCGTCTCCTCCCTTCCTCCTAGGCGTCCAATAGGATCACCTGTCCTTTCAGCCAATCGAGTGACGGGTCTCAAGACCCGCTTCCTGATTGGCCTGGAGGGGGAAAGTGTTTTAATAGCGAATATTCTTTCGCTATTGTAACAAACCTGGGTGGGCTCGGTTTGCATTCTCTGCGCCCCGAGCCCACCCTATTTTGAAGCCTATTAGAGCCTCTGACTCTAATCAGGTGCTTCAAAAACCCCCCCCCCCATTGGAATTCATGCAGCTGGAGTCCTGCAAGGGACCAGATGCATAGATAGGGGGGGCCCATGCACTCTTAATGAACTGGTCGCCCCTGCTGCAAACACTAGTCTGTGTTTTCCTATTGCCTTGTTATAGAAGTGCTTTTTTAGCAATCTCGTGTAATATGTCACCAGTCTATGACTGTCTCCTGAGGCATGTCCCCAGTCTCCAACAACACCTATAGCATGTCCACAGTCTCTGACAGTCTCCTACAGCATGCCCATAGTCTGTCACCATTTCTTGTATCATGTCTGCGTCTCTAACCATCTCTTGTATCATGTCCACAGTCTCTGACCATCTTCGGTATCATGTCCGCAGTCTCTGACCATCTTCTGTATCATGTGAACCGTATTTTAACCCTTATCAAAGCAATGAAAAGTAAGACAAAATAGTGGCGCTTGATGCTTATTCAACATAACTGTGAACTAAATTGTGAAAATTAACATAATATCACCCAGTGATAACTGGAAAACCTAATGTATATACAAAAAAAGTCCATAAAATAATTCAGTGAATTTTTTGTTCAGTGTACACTGGTGTAGTGGATGAAATAGGAAGATACTACACTGAACAAAAAATTCACTGGATTATTTTATGGACTTTTTTTGTATATACATTAGGTTTTCCACTTATCACTGGGTGATATTATGTTAATTTTCACAATTTAGTTCACAGTTATGTTGAATAAGCATTTATGCTGAATTGTGTTTAAAGCGGTGCTTCACCTGCAAATTTTTAACACTGTAGCTGCTGACTTTTAATCAGGACACTTACCTGTCCTACTCTCCCGCGCTGATGGCCCCCCCCGATGCCGATCCCTCGATCAGTGCAGGTCCTGCGCCACCATCCTCACTAAGGGAAACAGGCAGTGAAGCCTTACGGCGAGTCTCGCGCCGACTTGTGAATGGGCGGCTGCTCTCTGGGATTACACACAGTTCCCAGAAAGCAGCGTGCCCCATTAACTAGAAGAGGATGGGGAAGAAAACAGACCGCGGTTACGGAAGAGGCAGATTACGGACTTCAGCATAGCAATGGGTATTTCGGGCGAGTATATAAAAAAAAAATATATTTTTTTTTTTCTAGTTTTTTTTTTGTGAATTTTTTTTTTTCTGGGTGAAACTCCACTTTAAGTATCAAGCGCCACAATTTTTTCTTACTTTTCTTTGCTTTGATAAGGGTTAAAATACGGTTCACATTTCATATTATTCAAAGTGGCAGCTCTTTTTATGTGAGATTTATTCTTTAGGCGCAGTGGTAATTTAAGTGTGGGCGGATTTTTTTATTACAAACAGTTTTTTAGATATCTTCTGTATCATGTCTGCAGTCTCTGACCATCTTCTGTATCACGTCCGCAGTCTCTGACCATCTTCTGTATCATGTCCGCAGTCTCTGGCCATCTTCTGTATCACGTCCGCAGTCTCTGACCATCTTCTGTATCATGTCCGCAGTCTCTGGCCATCTTCTGTATCATGTCCGCAGTCTCTGGCCATCTTCTGCATCATGTCCGCAGTCTCTGACCATCTTCTGTATCATGCCCATAGCCTTTGAATATATACTGTCGTGTGTCTGCTAATGAATATTCATTGAATTTCATGTGTGGCCCTTTAGTGATGTTGGGTGCCGCACTTGAGTCCCCCCCCCCCCCATATCAAGAAAGTTGAAAACCACTGGTCTAAGGTCTTGGTATACCTCAGATAGTATTTGGGTGCAAGTTGAATCTCCTCCTGCACTTCAGACAACCCAGCTGCATATTAGGCCCCTAAAGTTTAATTTCATTATTTCGGGTAGTGAGACTTGGGTATCTATGTGAGCATGCTATGTAAGTCTTCAAAAATGGCAATGCAACACCACCAGCTTAATGCAGTATCATTGAGATCTCTTTTCGCACTATGATATGTATCATTTATGTCACTTCTTTTCTCTTAAATTAAAAATAATGTAAATAATACACTATGCTTTATAATTGTCTCCTGTGGGGTCTGGGGGCTGTAATTTGCAGTTCCTACATTTCCCCACCCAGGGGTCTGTTACCTTAATAGCATTTTTTTCAATGGAAAAATAAGTTATGATACCATTAACAAAATACAATCTTATTTATTCATACTGTCATAAGTTCCTTTGGGAAAAAACACAAGGATAAGACACAAGGATAAGACACACTTCAATTTTGTGATCTGAACCTTCTTCACATGATGGAAAAATATCATTCTTGTGGTAGGTTATACTGTCATAGTTTCAGGAGTACCTTTCCACCTTTCTTCAAGGAGTGGTTTGTAACTTATAAAAAACATCTAAAATATTTAAATCTTTTTCCTCTAAATCTAAATATGTTACCCCAGATGGTTCAATGGGATTGCCTTTGCCGTTTGCTTCTAATATTGTATAAATAAGAACATATCCATGAAAGAATAGGAGATATTGAGAAAGCAGTTTCCCTTTTTATGCTCCAATCTATAAATGTGTGATGGTTTTATTCTCCGTATTCCGTAACTCTTGGGTGGACTTCATGGTCTATATGATTTGTAGCACCCTCCTAGTTAGGTTGCTAGTAGAATAAAGGAAAATTTAGTTTTTCTGTTTTTTTTTGGGGCTCAAGGGGGTAGCCAGTGGAGCAAAGTTTGATTGTTTTGGGCTGTTCTGGGTTCTGCTGGTTGCAGGCTCAACTGCTTCTCCTTGGTTTCTAGTGAGTTCTAGAATTGAGTGGGTTGGAAGAGTCAGACCCTTACAGTGATAGCAAACATGTCACACTTACCTGCTCTGTGCAATGGTTTTGAACAGAGAAGCCCCATTCCTCCTCTTCTCGGGTCCCCCGCTGGTGCTCCAAGCTCCTCCGCTCCCGCTGAGTGCCCCCACAGCAAGTGGCTTGATATGGGGGTACTTGCGCATGCTCGCTTCCATCTCTGTGTGTCCGCTCTCTCGCCAATGGCTCCCCCTGCTGTATCTGAGCCAAAGAAAAGCGAGAGAAGCCAAGAGAGCCTTGGCTCTCGTGCACATCTCTGGATCGTGATTTGGCTCAGGTAAGTATAAGGTGGGGCTGCGGGGGGAGCTGCATGCAGAAGGTCTTTTACCTTAATGCAGAGAATTCAGTAAGGTAAAAAAAAAAAAAACTTCTGCCTTTACAACCACTTTAACTTGCATATTCATGCAGCCTCAGCCAATCCCTGGGAGGAAGAATGACCAGTAGGGAGCTGATGTGTGTATAAATAGACTGGGGTCCGAAACAGCAGGACCTTATCCTGTGGGAAAAGACTCAGCCTGGTGGTTGTGGCCCTCTGGTCTCTTAATAAAAAGGAAGGGGATTTGGGACTTTGTATAAAACACAAGAAATATGGGGACAAGTGCCTCCATCCCTAATTACTTGAAATAATATTATATAAGTCATGAATAATAACTGAATCTTTTTGCTGGATGGAGGCCATTAATCTAACCATTATTAAAGGATATAAAATGGGATGCTTCTCCAAAAACAAAATGCAAACACACATAAACAGGTACCGTACGTTCACCGTATACCTATCAGTTTTGTTCTTTACCAAAGTTCTCGATTAATTCCTTTATATCGAACCTCTTGACCACGCCAGCTTTTATAATTAGCAGTCCCTCTTCAAATAGATGCATCTTATTTGCATATTAATGGAACATTGGGTGATTGCCATAGCAATGGATCCTGGCTCTGTGAAGAGAGAACTGAAATGGAATTAATTACATTTTTTATAGTTGTTATTTCGTTTCAGCCTCTTTAAACAAAATAATAAACCTTGTTCCTCCTATCGCTGAATTAGATGGAAAAAAGGTAGGAAATTGACAAGGGTTTCCCAAACAATTTCAAATATGTTTTTCAGCCATAAACAACAGATTTTAATGAGAACGTGTGGTGGCTTTGTGCATGAATTCTTATTTTATTATAGTGTACCGCTTATGCCTGAAAGAGCCGCTGATGATGATGGGTCTTCTGTTCTGCCAGAACTTTCCTAAGGCCACTCAGTCCCCACTGACATGCCCAACTAGAGGTAAAGGACCTCTCACACCCGGATAACTTAAATGTTAGTAAATCACCTTGATGCACAGAAATTAGGCCATGGACTACCAGATGGTAGGTTAAATAAATGTATTATGTCAAGGCAAATAACCAGTACTAGACTTGGCAACAAACAATAGAACACTCTAAAGTTGCAGAATTATGTAAAGTAAATTCTAGCCTATACCAGGAGGAAATACCTAAACGTTAGCTTAAACTTACATAGTTAGTCCATCTAGTTCAACCAAAAAAAAAACATCCATACAATCCCATATACACAAACCTACACCCACAGTTCACCCAGAGGAAGGCAAAAAAAAACAGCAAAACATGCTCCAATTTGCTACAGCAGGGGAAAAATTTCCTTCCTGATCCCCTGAGAGGCAATCGGATATTCCCTGGATCAACTTTACCTATGTAGCGGGGTCTCTAAATTTAGGTGGGATACACCTGGGTGGTAAAGTATGGGAGTAATTGGACCATTTGTATTCGTGGAGGATTGGGCGGTGTAATAATCTCCTTGGCCTGTGGGTGGCAGGTGCCCGCAGGCTCAAGGTAGATTTGCCGCCACAGTGCTGTCCTTTTTGTCCCTTCTCGGAGATGGTACGGCGAGGGCAGGGAACCTGCCGTGTCGTCATTGGAGGGGATAAAAGGGAGAGACGCCCTGGTCACGAGGTCTTGCTCTTTTGGAGTTCCTTCATCATGCGCCCAGGTGCCCTAGGCCTGACCGGAATGGAGTTGGAGTCCATCCCAGGCACCTTCAGCCTGGGGTGAGGTACTAAACCAGGAGGCCTGGGGCCCAGTGACTTCGACTGGGTCCCGCGAGGGTGGAGAAGTCCGAGGGTCCCTGAAGTGGATGGGGCCCATGTCTGAGGTGAGGAGGCCGGGGAGGTTACCCATTCGGAGAGTCTGGAGCAGCATCAACCCAGTGACGGATGGGCCTCTGGTAACTCCCTTGGAGGGACATCTTCCCCTGACAGGGGCCACAACGCAGCGAAGGTACTCCTATCTACGTTCTCTTGAGTCACTGGTAGAGACTCTCAAGTTCTAAGTTCTCTCTAGCCAAGGCTATAGTAACCGCTGGTGAAATCACAGTGGTTTAGCTAACAATCAGGATAGTGCCTCGACCTGCTCATTCCACCGTATCAAACTGTTATTGGGTCTCAACCAGTTAGCTACTGAAGCACTGTTTATTGTGAGTTATGCAATAAAACAAGAGTTGGACTGTGATCGGTGTGTGGAACTCTGGTTAATGGGAGCAAAGTGAAGTGTTGGCACGGCAGGACTTGATCCTTGACTAAAACACACAGGCCCGAGGAAAATATCTGGTACTGGCCTTCACCTCACCCACAGTTATGGGGAGGACATGGGCTGTAGCGCATCTCACCCTGTCGTGTGTGATACCCCTAGACAAGAGAGATGGGGTGAGGTCGCTACACCTATAAATGTTAGTACCCTGTGTAGCGCCCTGCTTCTATTGGGTAGGCGCTAGTGTAAATTTAGTTATCTGAGTTATAGTTCAACTTCAAAGAATGATTGTACCAAATTTTGGGTCTCTGTTCCAGTTCGGCTGGGTTGCACGTTTTCCACCTGACTGTGGGTGTTGCTGTCACCACAGTTTAGGGTTGGAAATGCAGCAGGCTGAATGTATTGGGTACCCCTTGCCCAGAAGCATCTCAGTGGGATTGGTCACCCCGCTGTGCTTTCTGGGAGAGGGTACTTAAGGGGCAGACATCGTTTTCCCGGGGTCTTCTGATCCTGACCTGACGGCCCTCTTGGCCTCAGGGATGTGTTAGCAGTTTTTCTGCCTCAGGGCCTGCAGACCCCCCGAGGCTCCACTACTGAGAGTAGGCCCAGGAGTTGCTGGGGCCTACTGATCCAGGGATGGTCCTGTGTCGCCTTGCTTGCGGGAAGGGACCGAGCAATTGAGGACTCAATTGAAGGACACATCCGGATGGAAATCTACCTCACAGTGCTGCCGGCCTGGCTGGAAGATCCCGGCACTGTGTGTTGTGTTTCGGAACTTTACCAAGTGTGTGGTTACACAAGTCTGTGGCAGAGACTTTTTGAACGAGCTCGCACCGGCTGCTAGGTCAGTGAGAGAGGCCTATCCGGTGGATGCTAGATCCAGTGTGGAAGCTGTTGGTCCTCTGGATTAAGGAAAGTACCCGTGATCCGCAAAGCTAAGGTACCTGGATCTCCCTAACCCTCCATCCCTCTGTTTGGAAATTCCTAATAAAACCCATGAGAAGAAGAGACTGAATGTTTGGTGCAGACATTTGTGAACAACTCTTCAAGGAAGACCCCTAGGATGGACGTGGTGAACAGTAAGGTAACGGCAGGCCCAAATCTTAAACCAGTGGCCCCTACTGGGGTATTGCTACACCAGTTATATTATGTACATTTAGGAAAGAATCCAGGCCTTTTTTAAAGCAATCTACTGAGCTGGCCAGAACCACCTCTGGAGGGAGTCTATTCTACATTTTCACAGATCTTACTGTGAAGAAACCTTTCCGTATTTGGAGATGAAATTTATTTTCCTCTAGACGTAAAGAGTGCCCCCTTGTCCTCTGTGATGGCCTTAAAGTGAATAACTCAACACCAAGTTCACTATATGGACCACTTATGTATTTATACATGTTGATCATATCCCCCCTTAATCTCCTCTTCTCAAGAGAAAATAAATTCAGTTCCTCTAATCTTTCCTCATAGCTGAGCTCCTCCATGCCTCTTATCAGTTTCGTTGCCCTTCTCTGCACTTTCTCCAGTTCCCCGATATCCTTTTTTGAGAACTGGTCCACAAAACTGAACTGCATATTCCAGATGAGGTCTTACTAATGAATTGTAAAGGGGCAAAATGATCTCTCTCTCTCCAGTCATTGCCTCTCTCAATACAAGAAAGGACTTTTCTCGCTTTGGAAACCACAGCTTGACATTGCATGTTATTATTAAGCTTATGATCCACCAAAACCCCCAGATCCTTCTCCACTATGGATTCCTCAAGTTGTACCCCCCCCCCAGTATGTATGATGCGTGCGTATGCTTAGCCTCCAAGTGCATAACTTGACTTGAACTGAGACAGCTATTGATGCGCAGAATCAGACCTCAATAAATAAAGGTAATGTTCTTGAGTGCAAGTGCACTCTAAACTGATACCCTAGATGAAAGTATCCATAGGGTTCCTAAGCAGGGTACCCCTAGATGGTCTTGTCTCAAGTCTGGTACCATACTATTAGTGTTGGTCAGCTTGCGGTGGGGCCCTCTGTTGGTGGTGCACAAGAGTCTGTTTTTTTAAGAATAGGTTATCTATAGCTGCAGGGCTGCTAGGTAATGAGCTTTCTATGTGGAACCAAGTGCAGAAAGGGGTTTAAAGTTGTATCTCCTCTACTGGCAGGAGACAGGTCTGGTTCCACACATTTGGCAGTTAGCAGTCCCAAGGTTCGGTCCTGGGGGGCTTAGTCTCTCAATGTTGGGTCACACGTTTTCAGTCTCTGGCAGCCTCAGCTGCCAATCATTCCTGCCCCTGAAGTAGGCAGTCAGGCTGTAGTACAGGGGTCTCAAACTGGTGGCCCTCTAGCTGTTGCAAAACTACGAAAAGTCCCATAAGGCATTGCAAGGCTGACAGTTACAAGCATGACTCCCACAGGCAGAGACATGATAGGACTTGTAGTTTCGCAACAGCTGGAGGATCAAGAGTTTGCTACTAGCAGCAGGGGAGAAGCAGCAGTAAATGAAGCAAGCTGGTACATGCAGTACACCCAGTGGGGGGGGGATCGGATGTCCGGGCTACAATAGTCAAGAATAATGTAGATATGAAATATTGCAAATTTATATTTTTTATTTTTTTTAGCCAGTAGGTAGCCACTTGTCCTCCTTTTCACATGTTTTCCAGACATGCTTTGACACCCCGACCCCAAAAAATCACTGTCTGTGGGAGTTAACAGAATCGATGGAGCTCTTATTAAGAGCACTCGACTATGCCTACTGTACCCTTTCTGCCCAGCTCCGCCATTCATAGAAGCCGTACTAAACAGGATCTATGAATGAAACAGGATCTATGAATGGAGGGTGGGCAGATGAATGAAAGGTGGATAGAGGAGGAGATAGTCGGACAGATTGGGGTAGAGAATTTCAAAGGATGGGAGAGGCTTGGGAAAAGTCCTGGAGGTGAACTAGAGAGCAGGAGGTCTTGGGAGTAACAAAGAGAACAATTTGGTTGGTATTTTGAGACTAGGCTAGTGCTGTAGCTGCGGGCCGAGTTGTGGATTGTTGCTATTGCTATTGTTAATATTGTTGGGTAAGTGGCAGCCAATGGAGGGATTGGCAAAGAGGGGTAGCAGACGCTGAGCGCTTTGTAGGGTGAATGAGTCTGGCAGCAGCATTCATGATGGACTGAATGGAGGATAGTCTAATGCACACCCCAATGCAATAGGCTGTGCGCTCCAATGCCCACATCTAATTACTTTCCAAAGCTTGCCGCCTCATCTTCCGCAACATCTCCAAAATACGTTCCTTCCTAACCAATGATCTACTGGTAGATCACGATCGTGATCTACCAGTAGATCATTGGTTAGGAAGGAACGGATTTTGGAGATGTTGCAGAAGATGAGGCGGCAAGCTTTGGAAAGTAATTAGTAATATACATGCGTGTATATCAGCAGAGCAGTGGTGTCAGTAGAGCAGAGATTGGTGTCAGTAGTTTTTATTAGTATTATTTTTTAAAACCTAATTTTTTATTATTTTTTACAATATTATATTTTGTTATTTTTTTAGGCGACCCGTTGGGGTGCTTTGATAAAATATCAAGGGTCTAAACAGACAGAGCTTGCCCAGTCCCTTTCTATGCAGCTTTAGCTGCACTGGACAGTGAACTAATGGGAAGTGCTCTGTGCTGAGTGGCTTCCTATTCATTCACAAACTGAAGCATAATAAAACATAGCTCACTATGCTTCATCACTCACTTTGTTCCTTCAAAAAAAGGAAGGGACCTGTAAATTAAATATCTAGCTCCTTCCCCCGCTCTCCATCCTGAAACATCTCCCGCAGCAGCTGATGGGAGAGGAGAGGAGGGAAGCTGATAGCACAGGAGGGGGGAGACAGGGGGCGCCAGGAAGAAGGGGAAATCGGCACTGCACAGGGTGATTAGAGTGTGCCTAGACACACCCGGCACACCCTGTGCACACACCTATGAATGTGGTCCATGATAACACCTAGCACCCTGGCAACTCTGTTCAACAAGTGCAAAAAAATAAAATAAGCTGTTCATCCAGCCAGAAGTCTTCTAAATGGACGCAGCCCCATTGCAAGGTAGAATTTTTAAGGTAAAAAAACTGAAAAAACCTGCGCTTGTGATAACAATAGTGAAATAAACAGCTGCACCACTCTAGTGAGATATTGTCACAAGTAATAATGTATAAAAAGTGTGTTGCACTTAATAAAAATAATTAGTGTAACAAAAAAAAAAAGTGGGTCCATAAGTCGCCAATGTGGCATAAAATATGTGAACAAGTGTCTTGATTGTTGAGTCACCAACAAAATCCTCCACCTTGTGATAAACCACCACCAATTCAAGGATGTGCTCTTACCAGAGAGCATTGACCACCTATTACGGGGTGTCAAAGAAGGCGCCTGTATCTCAAATGCTCCATCACCATTTGTTAGTCAGCATACTGAAGATGGGGGGATCATTCCTGGCAGCCAGTAGGCAAATCACAAATCCTCTCATTCCAAGTGGCATACCCCAGCAAGAGATAAAATGCCACAATAGTGTAAAATCTTAACAACAGGGCTTTTTATTTAAAGTAATGCACTTACATGCCAGCAGATAAAATACAGCATGTCTAAACGCAATGACAGGAAACGACACCTCAGCCTGACCAGTTTCGTCACTACAAGGACTTCTCCCTGGGTGTGGAAAAAGTCCTTGTATTGACAAAACCAGTTGGGCTGAGGTGTCGTTTCCTGTCCTCACATTTATGATAAGAGCACATGGACGTTATATATGTAGCACACAGATCCCTGTCCTGCTTACCTCCACTTGTAGGATAGGACACACCATGCCACATGCCCACGTTTCCTCCGTTGCGAAGAGGGTGAGCGGTGTTATGAGTTTTGGGTCCTGCAGCGAGTTACCTCCTTCGGTTTGGTTCTCGTCCCTAGAGTGTAGGGAAAAGTCTATTTTCTCTAATAAAGAAGGCCAATGTCCAGACAGTGTTCAACTCCAACAGACGAGTTTATTTTCTCTTTGCTAGTAACTTAGTAAGAGAAGTTGAAGATAGAGATAGAGTTGGATAGGGAGGCAGGTTCAGGCACGCGGCACTTATTTACCCTCGTCGCCACTCAAGCCTGAGTGGGTTTTGCTCACCCGGATAGTTCCCTCTCATGGTCCTAGCAGCCGGAGTGGAGCACGAACAATTACTTTAGCTTGGTTTCTCCTAGGGACATGTTAGGAAGATCCTCTGCCACAGAACCTTTTAGCTCCTAAGTCCCGGACTTTCCAGCACTTTGTAACTAGAGACCATAGGTACCAATGGGGCACGTTACAAGCGCTTAAGGTGTATCACAGAATCCTCTGACAGGTAACCAGGCCTCTCCCGAGACGGCGACATCCTTCACCGATCCCCTTAGAAAGGTCCTCCCCTGGTTGCCTCTCCTTCAGATCGGGTCACCCTCCCACGAGCACCCTGGGATTCCGCTGCTTGGTTGTAGGCCTCAGTTAAAGGTACTGGGCCTTCCTAGAACGATGGGGCCTCGGGCTAAAGGTGCCCGGGACCCAGCACATTCACACTTACCCCTGGCCATGAGGGCCACCGAAGGTGGGGTACGTGCCGAGGACGAAGAAGTAGACCCATCCCAATGGGTCTACTTTTAAGGGGCGTCTGCCCCTTAATTACCCTCTCCCGGCATGCACAGCAGGTAGACCACGCCCACTGTACAGCCGCCGAGAGAGGACACCCAATCACACCACAATGCCACCTGTGGTTTGACCCGAGACCTGGGCAACAATGCCACCTACAGGTCAAAGGAGAACTATACACCCAGGCAACACCACAGCAGAGCAGAGTCCAATTTAAGGAAATTCAACAGCCTGAGCCAAACTATTGCTCAGGCGACCCTCTAAATTTCAGGCATAGCGACCCCAAATTTGGGGGTCCGCTACATACACCCCCCTCCTGAATAAGCCACTGTCCCCAGTCGCTGGAATGGATCAGAGAATCTCCCTCAATCCTGAGTGGGTTCTGATCCGTTCCCAACTATATACAGTACTATTATATATTTTTTATTTTTTTGTGCCTGAACCAAAACCTTGGGAATGGGACAGGGAAGGAAAAAGAAAAAAATAACATGTAGCAATACACATCACAGTCTATATAAAAACACACAGAACATTACAATTGACAATTCCACCCCTCCTAACATATCTACCCCACCCATCCTCCGGTGGAGTTCATAGCAGATCACCTGCAGAGGGAGAGAGAAGAAAAAACAAAAACAAACATTCAATAAACACGTCCTACTTCCTAACATATACAGAAGCAAATCATCTCTCTGGAAAGAAATTACCATCTTCTGGAAGCATGAATTGCTAAGCCTAGCATCACTGAGCACTATAGTTCTGCAAACCACTATCACCTGGTGGCAGCACAAGTTACTACACTCTCCACAATTGTGCGTGGGAATGGATTTGATGTATTGAAAACCTTCCATCTTGATCACAGTGATTTCCTGCTTTGGCCCTGACTGATCTACCCCAAAGTTCAGTTCAAGAAAAAAAAATGTATTTTCTTTTTGCGGAGTTGAGAAGGGAGAGAAAAAAACAACAACAGTTCTCCGGTTCCTCAGTTGAGCAGATTCCCTCTTGTAACAGAGGGTAAAGTCATGAGTTCAGGGCAGGCTGTTCTTGTGAAACGGGATAATAGAACAAACACACAAGTTCCCATTTCAGAGGTAATATTGAGGATCTGGGAGAATGACCAATCTTCCACTGGCATCTCTGGTAGTGATCGAATGTTCCATATCTGCTCCCCATTCCATACAAATGACCACTCGATCAGCGTAAATATGCCGACCATAGCTCCAATTCCTGCGGAGTATGACGAATTCCTCTCTTGGGTCAAATTTGTATTTTCCTTAGCGGGATTCAGGAGTATCTAAGTAATCCAAGATAGTTTCGTCATACCACGATTCCCTTACTTTCTCAATCTCCTTTATCAGTCGATGAGGCACGTACGGGAACTCAAGACCGTAACTCCATCTCACACGGTGCAGCATAGCTTTCTGCAACCGGGCGAGCTTTGGCAATGTCCGCCGGTCTCCTGTCCCAGGCAACACACACGAGTCGGGTGATCTGACAGATTTACAAAGAGTCTCTTTCCTGGCTGTCAATGTCCACTTCGCATCACCCGGGGCCCTTACTCGTGCTGTTACTCTATCAGGATCCTTAGTGGTTAACTCTTTATACCGACACGTAAGGGTGGTAACTATACATTGACTTGGCATTTGTTTCTGGACTTTGGCTTCGGCCTCATTCTCTCCTTCATGAGGAATGGGCTTCTTCCTTTCCCCAGCAAACTCGGTATCACAGTTCCCTCCAGCCTCCTTATCGTCCCCTGACGTGAACTTCCCGGAGATCCCTCCGCCACGAAGATCCAGTTCCGGCAGGCGCTGGGGCAGGCTTCAACCGTGGCCACGGGAGGCCTTAATGTATCCCACCTTCCGTTTGGCGGGTGGTATGGAGGTCTCTGTGGTAACGGAAGCAGCATCCGCTGTAGCCTCCGTCGCTGGCTCCATAGTGGCACTCCATCTTGTATATCCGTTGCAGCCGCGACAATGCGCTTGGGCTCGGCTGTAGGGGCATAGTTATCCTTCTCAGAAGTAACAATCCCCGTGATACAATTGACCCAGTAGGCTCGGGGTGACTCGGTGGGCTGGTCAACCTCAAACAGAAACTCCCCGCAGGTCAAACACCTTCCGAAAGGCCGTATCTGTACAGTCAAACTACCGCATTTGGGACAGAGCACGCCCAGGGCCTCCGCATCTCTACAAGTATAAAGGGCGAAGCGGCCCCTAGGCTTGAGCCGGATCCCTGTATCCATCAGGGGAGCAGTGAGGGGAGCAATGTCCATGGAAGAGGTAGTTGGGAACATCCGAGGTCCCAGTGCAATGGAAGTCCACGGGGTAGCAAATTTGGGGGTCCGCTACATATAGTTACCTAGTAGGTGAGGTTGAAAAAAGACACAAGTCCATCAAGTCCAACCTATGTGTGTGATTATATGTCAGTATTATATTGAATATCCCTGTATGTTGTGGTCGTTCAGGTGCTTATCTAATAGTTTTTTTAAACTATCAATGCCCCCCCCCCTGCTGAGACCACAGCCTGTGGAAGGGAATTCCACATCCTTGCCGCTCTTACAGTAAAGAACCCTCTACGTAGTTTAAGGTTTAACCTCTTTTCTTCTAATTTTAATAAGTGGCCACGTGTCTTGTTAAACTCCCTTCCGCAAAAAAGTTTTATCCCTATTGTGGGGTCACCAGTATGGTATTTGTAAATTGAAATCGTATCCCCTCTCAAGCGTCTCTTCTTCAGAGAGAATAAGTTCAGTGCTCGCAACCTTTCCTCTTAACTAACATCCTCCAGACCCTTTATTAGCTTTGTTGCCCTTCTTTGTACTCTCTTCATTTCCAGTACATCCTTCCCAAAGCCTGCTCCCCAGTGGCAGTGCGTCCATAGTGGGCGCAGGAGTGCCGCCCCCTCTCTCCTGCACCCGTCAATCTCCAATAGATAGATACATGCATTGCATGAATCTATCTATTGTTGCCGCTGCCCCCCACTATTCAGGTGTCCGGCCCCCTGTTGAGCGCCGGCCATCTGAATTACAGCGGTGGGTGTGTTTTGGAAGTGCCTGATTAGAGCGAGAGGCTCTAATAGGCTTCCTGGTTAGAGCCTGTGGGCTCTAATCGGCTTCCAAATGGTTAAACAGTGGGCGCACTGCTGTGCATTCCCTGTTTAAACAATGCTGTGTTAGGGAATCGCTTCCCTAACACTGACCCGCCTCTCAGCCAATCAGGTGCACCGGGTCTGGTTACCGGTCACCTGATTGGCTGAAGCGACAGGCGAGCAGAGATGATATCGAGGACTCGGAGGGAGCGTGGAGGAGGACGGCGCTGACCCGAGAAAGGTAAGTGCCGGGCGGGGGGGCAAACTGGCTGCATTTGATGAGGCAAACTGTCTGCATTTGAGGGGGCAAACTGACTGTATTTGAGGGGGCAAACTGGCTGTATTTGATGGGGAAACTGGCATCATTTGAGGGGGAAAACTGTCTGTATTTGAGGGGGCAAACTGGCATAATTTAAGGGGGCAAACTGGCTGCATTTGAGGGGGCAAACTGGCTGCATTTGAGGGAGCAAACTGGCATCATTTGAGGGGGAAAACTGGCATCATTTGAGGGGGCAAATTAGCTGCATTTGATGGGGAAACTGGCTGCATTTGATGGGGAAACTGGCTGTATTTGATGGGGAAACTGGCTGTATTTGAGGGGCAAACTGGCTGCATTTGAGGGGGTAAACTGGCATCATTTGAGGGGGCAAACTGGCTGTACTTGAGGAGGCAAACTGGCTGCATTTGATGGGGAAACTGGCTGTATTTGATGGGGCAAACTGGCGGCATTTGATGGGCACAGTGGCTGCATTTGATGGCACAGTGGCGACAATTGATGGGCACAGTAGCTGCGTTTGATGGGCACAGTGAGACTGCAATTGATGTTTTGTTTTTGTTTTCAGTTTGTTTGCGCCTCCCCAAAAATTTTGAGCACCAGCTGTCACTGCTGCTCCCCAGAACTGGACAGCATACTCCAGGTGCGGCCGGACCAAAGTCTTGTAGAGCAGGAGAATTATCGTTTTATCTCTGGAGTTGATCCCTTTTTTAGTGCATGCCAATATTCTGTTTGCTTTGTTAGCAGCAGCTTGGCATTGCATGCCATTGCTGAGCCTGTCATCTACTAGGACCCCCCACGTTACTGTGCCCATTATACAAACACGCTGTTTTTCAACTGCTGGCATGCAAGTGCATTGTTTTTAATAAAAAGCCCTGTTGTTAAGATTTCACACTATTGTGGCTTTTTATCTCTTGCTGGGGTATGCCATTTGGTGCGTCAACTTGGAATAAGAGGATTTTGAGATTTCCCTACTGGCTACCAGGAATGATCTCCCCCATCTTCCGTATGCTGACTAAAAAAATGATGATGGAGCATTTGAGATGAGTTGAGTTGAGTTGAGTTGGTGGTGGTGGTATATCACAAGGTGGAGGATTTTGTTGGTGACTCAACGATCAAGACACCTCTTCACATATTTTATGTCACGTTGGTGACTTATGGACTCACTTTTTTTTTTACACTAATTATTTGTGTAGCAACCATGCCACCCTCCTTATCCACTCTTTGGCTCGTTCACTGGAGAGGAAGGCGCATAGTCTCCACCATGTCCCATACCCCCTGGTTTGCAGAGGTTAAGCACACTTAGTTTCACTTACGGGTCTTTGCAGCGACTCCCTCAGTGTTGGTTTCTGTCCCTAGAATGTAAGGACAAAAGTCTCTATGCTTCCAGTAACTCCAAGGTCCACACCAGTATATCACTCCAACATAGAGCTTTATTTTCTTATGCATGAAAGGAGAAAGGTGTTAGGAAGATAGATGAAATTCAGGCACTCCTGGCTTCGTCGCCACTCAATCTCGAGTGGGTACAGCTCACCCGGATAGTCACCCAACGGCACTAGCAGCCGGCGTGTAGCTCGAACAGTCAATTTAGTTCCCTAATGGATGCGTCTAGGAGATCCTCTGCCACAGAATCTATAGTGTCCAAAACCTCCTGATGGTCCAGATGTTAGGCCCCTGGTTTCCGGATGGATGACATCCCTCCGGAGAGTTACTGGTCCCCTTCCTTCACTGTGATCTCTCACCAGTCTTTCGGAACGGTCCTCCCCCAGCCTCTTCTTCTAGAAACGGGTCCCCTCGCAAGGCGGCACCCTGGGATTCTTCCTCCCGAAGCGGGCTCCAGCTAAAGGTGCTGGGCCCAGGGCTGAAGTTGCAGTCCCAGGACTAAAGGTGCCTGGGACTGAGGCGCACGTGGCTCCATGGCCTGGAGGGCCATGCACTCGAAAACTGGACTCCACTCAATACCTTCCCCCGGGTACAGGTCCCCGTGGTGGCAACTCGACTCCAACTCCAACGGCGTCTGCCCCTTTTGTATCCTCTCCCGGCATGCACCGCAGGCAGATCCCGCCCACTATACGGCTGCCGAAAGGAGACACCAAATCACTGCCCTAACACCTGTGGTTTAACCCCGAGTATCAGTGACAGCGCCACCCATAATTCTTAGGGGAACTACACACCAGGTTAAATAGCAGCAAGGCAGAGTCCAGCAATTGAAAGATTTGAGTCAACTAACACTCCCTAAATTTAGGACCCCGCTACATTTGTATTAAGCACAACACATTTTTTATACATATATATCATTTTTAAGGTAACTGGGGCTCGGCTTTAATTTTTATTTTTGATATAAGGCTTCATATAAGAACTCGGTCGGCACACTCTCTACCCCGTCTCCGGTAACTCATCCAAAGCTCCCCTCATCGGAGTACATAAAACACATTCAGCCCTTGTATTCATTAACTCCATTCCCGGCGAACACTTTTGTGCTGCCTCCTGATACCGTGTGTGTTGGGCTCTCATGTTTCATATTCTTCCCCGTTTATTGTGACACCCACTAAATGAGCTTATCTGAATAATGCCTGTTGCAGATGAGATAGGAACAAACACCCAGTTTGGCACAATGAGACTTTTATCTTACAAGATGAATGCCAGGCCTGATTGTCATTGACTGGTTTTATGTGCGACTGTCAAGAGGCCCAGATGCTTTTGTAGAGAGGGAGTGAAGATATTTATAGAAGAGAGAGGCTGTTTATCTGTGTGCAGGAGAGAAGACAGATAAGAGCGATCCAATTCTTCCCCAGAGAAGTGGGATGGGGTGAGCGCGGTGTATGGAGACTTCGGGGTGATGGGCGTCACAATGGAGGTGTTAGGAAGAACAAAGAACACATCCAGGAAATGGGCCAAACGTACTTCCCGGCTCCAGTAATACGACGTACAGTACCGGATTTAACCGCGGAACATTAAGGATTTGCGACGGAGGGGCTTCCAAATGCAAAATTTACAAAAATTAAAGGATGAAGCTCATAGTTTTTATTGGTAGGGATAAGCACATCGATTGGCCAGCCTCTGAGCTCCTTAAAGTGTATTTCCACTTTTGCAGCCAAATTGGGATAACACCTACTTTATATTTATTACATGTTCCCAATCACATAGAATGACTTTAAAGAAGAATTGTAGGTATGGATATTTTATACATAGTTACAGACATCCCAACCTGCAAAAACTAATTTCAGGGAGGTGGCAAACTCATTTCAGGGAGGTGACGCTTCGCGCCCGCGCCGACCCTGTCGACTGGACACACATCAGGACATGGGGCACACAGTGGGGTACTGGGCACACATCAGGACATGGGGCACACAGCAGGGCATAGAGCACACAGCAGGGCATGGGGCACACAGCAGGGCACGGGGCACACAGCAGGGCACGGGGCACACAGCAGGGCACGGGGCACACAGCAGGACATGGGGCACACAGCAGGGCATGGGACACACAGCAGGGCATAGGGCACACATCAGGACATGGAGCACACAGCAGGGCATAGGGCACACATCAGGACATGGGGCACACAGCAGGGCATACAGCAGGGCATGGGGCACACAGCAGGGCACACAGCAGGGCATGGGGCCTATTTAAATAAATGGATGTTTTTTTGTATCGCTCCAGTGGCCATTAAAGTATAAGCTCACCTGCCTCTCTCATCCTGTCCGTCTTCCTCTGCCTCATGGTGGAACTCAACTTTCTCCCAGGCAGCCTCTGATTTGTGAATCCCCTCGCCAAAGAGCATGCTGGGCTCTGTAGTTCCCTGCCACATAGGAGGCTGTGTGGGGCCACTTTAGTTGGGGACTACATGTCCCAAAATCCTATGCTGCTGGTGGAGTCCTTCTTTCCTGCAAGTCGCTCTCCTCCCTGCTAATGAGGATGCAGGGGGGGGGAGCAGATCGGGCACACCCATGTTTATTTACACCTCTTCTATATACTAACACCTCCCCCCTATATACTGACACCCTTATATACTGACACCCCTTCTATACACTAACACCCCCAATATATTGACACCTCTTCTATATACTAACACCCCCAATTTACTGGCACCTCTTCTATATAATGACACCCCCTCTATATACTGACACCCCTTCTATATACTGACACCCCCTCTATATACTGACACCTCCTCTATATACTGACACCACCAATATACTGACACCCCCTCTATATACTGACACCTCCTCTATATACTGACACCACCAATATACTGACACCCCCTCTATATACTAACACCCCCAATATACTGGCACCTCTTCTATATAATGACACCCCCTCTATATACTAACACCCCCTCTATATACTAACACCCCCAATATACTGATACACCTTCTATATACTGAAACCCCCAATATACGGGCACCTCTTCTGTATAATGACACCCCCTCTATATACTGACACCCCCTCTATATACTGACACCTGTACTATATATATATATATATATATATATATATATATATACACACACACACACACACACAGCTCTTTACAGTCAGTGGGGGTCTGCTATGAACAAGTATAGGGCTGATTTATAATTCAGCAATGTATTGTAATAAAATTGACCTTCACAGAAGGCCTTGTATTCTGTGAATCAACAAGGAAAGAGGTAGGATGTGTAGCACCCTCCTAGATCAGTGCTAGGATTGGTTTGATTTAGTGCTGGCTCACTGTGTTCAGTGGAGCTGTGTGTTGTTTTGTTAGGTAAATTTAGCTTGCTTCACTGTTACCAGTGTGGCTGTAATTATTAGGTTAGGCTCACTGTAACCAGTACAGTTGCCTCTGAATAATTAGGTTGGTTCAGTGTTTTCAGCTGCTGCCAGGCTGCCTTCCAGAGAGCCGTAGAATTCTCTGGAACACAGGTGTGGAGCTATGCAGATGGCAGTATGAATATTTATGTAGCCCTGGCCAATCCCAGTGAGCAGGGCCCTGAAGGCTGCTGGGAGTCTGCATAAATACTCTGGGACACTGAGCTTCAGGGTCTTTTCCTGCAGAGGATCAGTCCAGCCTGGGGGTCTGCTGTCCAGCAGGACAAATGGTGCCATGTGCTTGTTGTTCGTGAGGCCTCAGGTGGGCAACGTAAGGCCCTGGATGCTGAAGCTACAGTAGGGTTGCCACCTTTTCTTCAAGCCAAACCCGAACACTTTAGCGCCGCATGCCAATTTATTTTAAGGGGGAACGCTGTGGACTGTGTAAAGAAGAACTCTGATGTAAGGGGGGTTTCTGCTCACCAAAGCTCCCACTTACAATAGAGTTCCCAGCATTTCCCCTTAAATCAGGGTTCCGAAAGCCCCCCCCTTACACCAGAGTCCCCCTTATCTTAGTGTACACACTCACTCAGGGGCAAGAGAGAGAAGGGAGGAAGGGGGATCAGACATTGGATGGTACGCTCACTCACCCGAGGATGGAGGCTCAAGCACTGTCACCTTTTATCCACAATGTATCTGCTGGCTGCTGAGCTTCAAATTTACAGCCCATGCATCCCTTTCCTGAGCACAGAATACTGGGGATTGGAGTGTGAGTGGGCAGACAGAGGGGTAAGGACAGGAGGAACAGAAGGAGAGCAAGCCCTCTTTCCTCTTCAGTCCATGTTTGGGGGTGGGGGCCTGTGCGCACACCTATGTACTTGGCGGTTGTGGTACTCAGTTACTTGGGGAACCCGCAGTCCATTCTCAATAATGTGTCCGGGTTTCAGGAGGTCTGAAATCTGGACACACAATTCCAAACCCGGACTGTCCGGGTGAATCCTGGACGGGTGGCAACCCTAAGCTACAGAGAGCTGACTGAGGGGCCGTCTGCTGAAGATCTGGCCTGGTATCACTGGAGAAAGGTGTCAATTGGAAGTTGTAAAGAGGCAACCAGCTTTCCCTGGACATTTGTGAGTACAGGCTGCTGTGAGAGATCTTAGAGACTTTTGGGCTGCTGCCACCCCTCTTGTGCTAGAGACTCAGCTTTGTGTTTGTCTAAAGGGGACATCGGCTGGTGTCCTGAAGAGCTCAGTCTATCTAATATTCTGTGAAGGGACTTGGCTCTTGTTGCTCTAAAGCAGGGATATGCAATTAGCGGACCTCCAGCTGTTGCCAAACTACAAGTCCCATGAGGCATAGCGAGACTCTGACAGCATCCAGCATGACACCCAGAGGCAGAGGCATGATGGGACTTGTAGTTTGGCAACAGCTGGAGGTCCGCTAATTGCATATCCCTGCTCTAAAGAATGAAGTCTGCATTTAACCGTTTCCAAAAGCCAAGTCCACAGTTTGCTATAAGTGTAGCACACAAACCTTTTTCCTGCCTTTGACTCACTTGCAGGTCAAGGCACACCGTGCTATATGCCCGTGCCCTCCTGTTTTAAGAGGTTGAGCGGTGTTGCGTTTTTTTGGGTCCTGCAGCAAGTTTCCCCTTCAACTGGTTCTCGTCTCCTAAAGTGTAGGGACAAGTCTCTATTTCTCCCCAGGAAGGCCAATGTCCACACCACTTTAAATCCAACGCTGAGTTTATTTTTATGAACAAAGTTCAAGTTCAGCAGACAGGAAAGGTGGATGAGAGAAAGGACAGTAAGGTTTGGGAGACCCTCTGGTCCAGGCACAAACTGATACAATAGTCGCCACTCGATCCTGAGTGGGTTTAGCTCACCCGGATATTCCCCTGTAAGAGCGGATCCTAGCAGCCGGAGTGATGCTCGAACATTCACTTTAGGTTTCCTAGAGATACGATCGGGAGACCCTCTGCCACAGAATCTTTAAGTCCCAGACTTCTCAGCACTTGCAACACAAAGACAGGTGCCAGCGACAGCATGCTGCAAGGCCTGTGATGGATCTTTGAATCCCTCTAGATCAGTGGTTCTCAACCTTCTAGTGCCGTGACCCCTTGATAAAATTTCCCAAGTTGTGGAGACCCCTAACATTAAAATAATTTTCGTAGGGTGGGTTTTAGCACCCAAGGCAAGAAAAGTAATTTGCGCCCCTAACCTACGGACATTTAGTGCTCCCTGAGTCCCTTCCACTCGTACAGTATTAAAAGCCCTTAAGGTACATTTTAGTATGTACCACTCCTCTTTCTCTTTGTTCTCCTTTCTTTCCCTTTTACCTCTCTCTATCCTAATTTCTTGTTTTTTTTCCCCATCCCTCTCTCTAGCCGTCTTTCTTGTTCTTTCTCTTATTTTTTCTCTCCCTTTTTCTTTATTCCTCCCCCTCTTTTCCTCTCCCTTCCATGTATGGGATGAGTGGCAGTGCTGGCGGGGACTTGGGATGAGTGGCAGTGCTGATGGTGGGTGGGATCAGTGGCAATGCTGGGGGGGAGTTCTGATCAGCCAACTTAGGTACTCTTGATCCAGGTCATCTGCTGATCTGAGAACTGTAGTGGGGACTTTTAATAGCAACTCTAATCACAGGTAGTGTTACTCATTGTGTCTCCGGCTTCACTGTGTCTCCAACTTTGTGGTGTCTCGCAGCAGTGACACCTATCCCAAAATCAGGAGATAGGGTCTCCTTCAGCCCCTCCCACTTTACATTCCTCACCAGTCAGCTGACCTCTAGTCTCTGCCCCCCAGCCATGCTGTGAACTGAATGGGCGGCTGCGAAGAGGCTGAGTGGGCAGCCATGGGCTCCAGGAACAGCCACGCTGGGCGGCCATAGGCTCCAGGGACAGCCCTGCTGGGCGGCCGCGAAAAGGCTGGGAGAGCAGTGCGGGCTTCAGGAACAGCCCAGGATTTGGTGACCCCTGGCAAATCGTCATTCGACCCCCAAGGGGTTCCTGACCCTCCGGTTGAGAACCACTGCTCTAGAAGGTAACCAGGCCTCTCTTTCACCGTGAACTCTCACCGGTCCATCAGAAAGGTCCTCCCCTGGTCTCCTCTTCTTAGAGCGGGTCCACCCTCTCTTGGGCACCCTGGGATTCCTCTTTTGGAGATAGGCCCCAGCTAAAGATGCTGGGCCTACTAGTGGAGTTGCAGCCTCAGGCTAAAGGTGCCTGAGACTGATACACGCGCGCACCCCTGGCCTGGAGGGCCGGGTGGCGCGAACAGCTCACTCTCCAGTGCTCCAGTCTCCCTCAAAAGATGGCGTCTGCCCCTTATGTATCCTCTCCCAGCATGCACAGCAGGCCAACCACGCCCACCGCACCACTGCCGAGAGGGGACACCCTAAGGCATAGCAATGTCACCCACGGTTTAACCCTGACCTGATATGGCAGTGCCACCTACAGGCCACAGGGAACTGTACATCAGGTTACATCACATAGGCAGAACTGAGTACTAACAATCAAAGTGGTCTGAGCCTGGCTACTAGCTCAGACCAACCCCTAAATTTAAGTACATAGCACCCCTGAAAAGTAAAGGGGCGCTACATAAGCAAGGACTTCTCCTTCAGCTTTTCAAAAAGAAATTTATTGTCCTCAATGTGTACATAGTTCTGTTTTTGGAGTATCCCACTCTATTCCACCAACCCTATCCTAATTACTCCAAAAAATAGATAAACAATAAAAAGAACACCCCTGGACTGGTTGTTGAGGAAAATAGTTTTCTGTCGCTCCTTCGGGAGTAAGTGCTACATGTGGGGGCTCGGCCCTGTTTGTTTTTCCCTAAGATTATTGCAGCGGTTGCTATTAGTAATGCAAGAGACTGTCAGCATTGTTGTCAGGATGTCGGATTGCAATAAGGCACACAGTGTGTTGAAGAAGTGCTGTGTCACAATGGAAAATGGCAGAAGCATTTCTGAGTGGTGGCAGCAATGAAGGAGTTAACATGTGGTGCGAGAGCGCCAGCCAAGTTTGCTTTGGGGCTAGCAAAGTAGCCACCAGTTTGTATGTTACGGCCTGCTTTACAGTAGAGACTGTTAATGTTGGAGTACATCTGAGTAATGTCAAGGAAAGGGTTAACCTGCAGTACGAGACAGAGTGGGCTGAAGGAGTCTGCCCAACAGCAGGGATTACAGCCAAAGTATTGGCCTATTGCAAAGAGTGGGCGAAGTCCAGAAGGCAGAGAGGAGCAAATATGTCCCTTCTGGGTGTAGCCAAGAAGAAGCCGCTTGGTGAGGGTACCAACATAGCACACATTCATTTCTTTGGACCCACTGCCACTGCTGGACGGGGACCAGACCAGATGGCCGAGCTACAGACCAGGTTACTCACTGACACTGGTGTACAGCTATTACTGCAAGGCAGTCTAGCTCTGTGCAGTAAGGGCAGAGTTGAGCATATTGCGATTGTCACAAGATGAGGCCATCCAAGTCCACAGATGGCAACAAGCAAGGACTTCTGCTTCACCTTAATAAAGGAGTTCATTGTCCTCTATCTGTACATAGTTTGGTTTTTGGAGTATTCCACTCAATTCACTCAACCCTATCCCAGTTACTCCAAAAATGAAAAAAAAAAAAAAAGAAGAATACCCCTAGACTGGGTATTGAGGAAAAAAGTGACTGTGTTTGTGTGTCTGGCTGTGGGGCAATCCACTGGGAAAGAATCTGGGCAATTTCCAGCAGATCCTTCAGGAGTAACCGCTAAAGATGTATAAATGCTGACTTCCGGCTCCTACTCTGGTCTTTTTCTCCCCATCCTTAAGACGGGCAACGCATTCTATTCAACCAGGATGTCCACATTCTTTTAAATTTATTAAAATTACCCCGTCTAGTAAGGGCTACCTTTTCTTTCCATACTGTCGTATATATCACAATGATCCATTCTTCAGATGTCGGTGGTTTCAATGATTGCCAGTTTTGTGCTATTCATTTTCTCGCCTGGTACAGACACCTCAATACTACTTCTATAGTGCTTGTTTGCTCACTTGTTTTCTCCATACATCCCAGTAAGCATATTCTAGCCTCCGGTTCCAGTTTGGTCCCAAAGGTTGTATTTATGATTTCAAGTATCTCGACCCAGTAACGAAATCATTTCGGACACTTCCACATCATGTGTATAAGGTCTCCTGTTTCTTGACACCTGGGACACTTATCATCTGATCTCCTGCCAAACACATACAATCTCTTTGGGGTGTAATAGACTCTATGCACTAAAAACAAATAAGATACCTTCTGCGATGGGGAGAGTGACACCAATGGCCCCAATTCCAATATCCTTGTCCATTGCTCCGCTGTTATGACGCCTATATCCTTCTCCCATTTCCCTTTGGTTTTCCCTACCCTCTACCCAGTTATAATTCTGCTACAAATCTGAGTATATAATTCTGAGATGAGGCCTTTAGCGGATCCTGTATTAATTAACCTTTGGAGATGAGGGATTTTTTGCCATACCACTGGATGTATTTGAAATTGGGCTTGCAGGGCGTGTCTAACCTGTAGGTAGCTATAAAATAAAGTATTTGCTATACCATACTCTCTACTCAATTCTACAAAAGATTTCAATATAGTGCCCTCATATAATTGGGCCAATCTGCTTATACCCAGCTTTTCCCATTCCTTGATCTTCCCCATAGCTTGAATTTCTTGCAGGTATTTATTGTCCCAAAGGGGGGAGTATTCCGTTAACCCCTTATACCCCAGCACTTTCTTAGATGATTGCCTTATATCAGTGGCAGCTGGTACTCAAAATTTTTGGGGGCGCAAACAAACTGAAAAAAAAAAATCAATTGCCGCCACCGTGCCCATTAAACGCAGCCATGGTGCCCAAACGCCACCAGTTTGCCCCCTCAAATGCAGACAGTTTGTCCCCAAATGCAGCCAGTTTGTCCCCAAATGCAGCCAGTTTGTCCCCAAATACAGCCAGTTCCCCCAACATACAGGCAGTTTGTCCCCAAATACAGCCAGTTCCCCCCCAAATACAGCCAGTTTCCCCCCAGCCCTGCACTTACCTTCCTCGGGTCAGCGCCGTCCTTCTTCCGTCCTCGATGTCTTCTCCCGCCCTTGATGTCGCTTCAGCCAATCAGGTTACCGGTAACCAGACCAGGTAAACCTGATTGGCTGAGACGCCTGTCAGTGTTAACCAGGGAACGCACAGCCCGTGCGTCCCCTGGTTAACTATTTGGAAGCCGATTACAGCCCTCAGGCTGTAATCGGGAAGACTATCAGAGCCGCTGGCTCTGATAGGCACTTCCAAAAACCAACCAGCCGCTGTTATTCAGATGGCCGGCGCTCGCCAGGGGGCCGGCCATCTGAATAGTGGGCGGCAGCGGTGACAATACATAGGTTCATGCAATTATATGTAATAGGGAAAGGAAGAGAGAGGAAACAGCAGTAAATCAGAAATAGCAATCCCTCTAGAGAATAAGAAAATAGCAATGACGGTGGTTATAGGATATGTGTGTGATTAGTCAAAGTTCAGGGGGGAGGGAATGGGAGGGGAGGGTAAAGGGAGAAGAGGGTACTTTAAGGCTAATACAATGTGATGTATGTATTATACTGGTGATGTATTTTAATGTTTTGTATTGGAGAAAATAATAAAGAATATTTAAAGGTAAAAAAAAAAGATGGATAAATGCCAGGATCCCTCCACTCTCTGGCTAGGTTTAGACCTGCATCTAAACTGTCACTTCTCTGAAAAGCAAACTGCATTTAGATCACTTTTCAGAACCGTTTGACAGATGGTGAGGAGTCGACGTGACACCTCCTTACCGCCTGTTTTTTTTTTTTTTGGAAAACATTTTTATTGAGTTTAGTCACAGCGTACAATTAGGTAAGACTTATTCGGAACAGTGACAAGCATTTTATCTATTACATCAAAACAACAAAGAAAGGAAAACACAAAAAATAACTTATGGTAGCCAAAACAAGTAAAGTATAAGAAGGTTATTCTTGAGATTAGGGTGGATGGCTTGCATACGCTCGTCTGTTATCTAAGCTCAGCGCAGCCAGACTCCCCGACGCGTCCCCTAGGCCCACGCCTCCCCCAGCTCCCGCATCTCACATTACTGAGAGTCACAGCGCTGATGCCGTCACTCAGGGTGCTTATGCGTGGGCTGTAGGCCCTGCCGCGCGCAACCTCCTCAGCATTTCGGAGGTATCTACCATCAGCCTTATCAACAGAAATTTTTTTGAAGTGCCTAGCTGTAAGAAATGGAGGGGAAAATTGAAAGGGGAATGGGGGGGGGGGGAGAAAGATCAAAATCTCACCACAGACGTAGGACCACCAGTCGCCAGGCTATCGTGCAAAAAGAAAAACGGTTATGCAATGTCCGCGGTCCATGCTCCATTTCATGGGGGGGGTTGATATTCCTGTTGTGACCCAGGGTTGGATCTGCTAGCTTTAGCAGAGATTCATCTAGACTAGAGGGGATATGATTGGGGTCCGAGAAATGGTCTGTCCAGAGAGTCCCCTTACCGCCTGTTTTAACCCCATAATTGCTGTACAAGCGTGCCGCAACCATGTACATTGCATGCAGTAGCTGGGAGTTTGCAGTGCTTCCTCATTCACTTAAATGCTGCCTGCCCAAAGTAATGTGTTGAAAGATTTTTGCTGCAGGCATTAAGCATTGGGACTGTAGCATATGTACACCCCAATCTGCTGCCATTGCAGCTTAAAGGATAAGTTAACCTTGGCGCCATTTTTGAATAGAAGCCAGTCCACTCGTTCTTGGCGGTGCCGCGGCGGCACCTCGTACACTCGCCACAGCAGAGGAGGAGCCAAGGAGGGGTGAGGAGAGTGACACTGTGTGTGGGGGGATAGAAAAAAGGGGGCAGAGGAGGACATTACTGGGGGGGGGGGGGTGAAGCCGTGCAGGTACATTATCTATGTCAGTGATCGGTAACTTGTGATCTGCCTGACTTTTTCTGCTCATCAGCTATCCTTATTGTTAGTGTATTTTATGTGCGGCCCAAGACAATCCATCTTCTTCCAATGTGGCCCAGGAAGCATAAAAGGTTGGAGACCCCTGACATACTGTATGTTATGATATTGGGCTCTGGTCTGACAAAGGAGGATTATACAGGATAGAATGTAGGTCCTGCTTAGGGGACGCATTGATACATATCTGACTGCTGGCCTTTTGATTTGATTTGATCATTTTGTACATAACAAAAATTTAAAATTTTATCTAACATTTTGAGTTGTAAATTTATTTCTAGGAATTTGGCACTGCAAACTCTTTTTTTTTTTTTTGTTCTGTGTTCATATTTGTAATTTCTTTATTGTGGTGTGCCGGTGAAAGATCTGTGTATGCAGAAAAGTCCTAAAAACCTGAAATAGTTTTCATTGTTGCTTTTAAAGCCACTGATATAAATTTAAGTACGGTAAATGTTATTGAGCCCTTTAAGCTCTCACCATAAATAACCACCAGGTGTCACCAAAGGACCGTGTATAACCTACTGTGATCTTTTCTAGAGCGTTGAGACCAGGGCCCTGTAAATTCCTTCAAAACATTCTATGACCCAACAAAGAAAAAAGGTTTATATTCGGACAAAAAAAAAAGTATAGTCAAACAATTTTTTTAATAAAACACAACAACGTACACAAAATTGTAGTATGCAGAATTTTATAGGAACGCAATCCATGTTTTGCTGCATAGTGATTGCCGTGAAAGCCTAAAAGAGGTAAAGGAAGGATTGAAAGAGTGAAAGCGTTCAAGCCTTCCTTTACCTCTTTTAGGCTTTCATGGCAATCACTATGCAAGTTTTTAATTCACGTGTCTCACTCTCTATTTTACCACAATCACTTATGCTTATTCACCCTATTTTTCGGGTTTCTAGGCACTCCCAGTGGACATTGGTTCTCTCACATCATTTTGTGGCTGTGCTACCTGATTTGCTACACATACTTTTTCACTTACTTTACAGACTTTTTTGTAGCCATTGAATGATACAATAGTTACCACAATATGATTACTTCTATCCTCCTGGGGACGCTCTTACGTGTGCCCGGTGTTCCTGCAGATCCCAACACCTCAGCTCCCGGGGTAGACACATGGCGACTTTCACATTAGTATCGTTTAGGTTGAACTTTCAATGGGAAGTAAGACCATTATACATTTCCTTACATCTTTTTACATTCTTCACAGATATTTGTAGCTTCTGCTCCTGATGAGTCATATTTATCGACGAAACGCGTTGAGATTCACAGGATGCAGCCTCTATTCCATACATGGCTCTATCAACATAACACTTTTATCCAATATGGTTTTACTCTATTACACATTGTACATTGTTTTCATGACATGATACAATTTGTTTTATACTATGGTCCCATTTATGTGCAATTTTGTTTTTTTCTATTCATATTGTGTTCTGCATGCTAAAGGATTATTACCCTTTATGTACTTACCTATTGCTATGGGGGTTTATGCCCATGTCAATAAATGTGTATTTACATTTTACATTTATTGTCTGCCTCATTTAAAGTCCCAATTTTTTTCATTTTTATATCCAGATTAGGGATGGAGGTGCACCTCCCCTTGTGCACCTCATTTAAAGTCCCAGTATATGTAGATATACATTCCCCCTCTCTTTGTATCTGTACTCAGAATCAGGCGCTCAGGTCAGACACCTAAGGCCGCATGGCAGCTTCTACAGAGGAGGGGCAGTGGCCCCGCCCTCCGGGACCCCGATCTTTAGCCGAAAACCCAGAGCACATGTGCCCTTCGCATATATACAGTCTCCCAGCATGCACTGAGGCACTTTCCTCTGCCAAAGGCCCGGGCTGTAAATATGCCTGTGCTCTCATTCGTCAGGTTTTCTCCCCCTGTCCAATATGCCCCGTCCTATTGGACCAGTGTGAAACAGTGTTTGATTTCTCCTACTTGGGAGAAGCTTCCAGAAAATAGGGCAGGGAGAGTCAAATGTTCAGTTATGAATGTTTATCATGCTTCAGCCAATCCCTGGAAGGAGGCATCCAGAAGATTACTTGGGAGGTGATAAATGTTTGGGGAGGTCTTCAGATTCAAAATACTTTATTAACCCAGGAGGGAAATTTCCAGGGGGTTTGCATAGCTCCCAACTGTCCATGATTGCGAGGGACTGTCCCTGATTTGGAACAAAGTCCTTCTGTCCCTCTTTCCTCCTCAATTGTCCCTCATTTTGGTCTGATCTATATAGCTGTATATAAAATGCACTTTTTATCTTTCAAAAAGTGTTTCCCAGTGCTAAACCTTTCTGAATTGCTGCATTTGTGAATTTCAAAAACCAATATAAAGGAATAGTAGTGGTAACAAAAAAAGCACTTGTGGGTTTAACTCATAATGTTTTTGTATATTTCTCCTTTAACCACTTCCCTACCCAGCCATAGTCAAATGACGGCAACACGATTGGATCTCCCATCCTGGGTGGACGTCATATGACGTCCTGGCTTTGTAGGGGGATATCTGAATGATGCCTGCAGCTAGAGGCATCATTCAGATATCCTTTTCTTGGGCCGGCGATTCTGTGCACCATAAGAATGATCATAGCGGCGGTTCTGCCGCTTGATCGTTCTTATAGGCGGCGGGAGGGGACATCCCCCCCCCTCCCGCCGCCATCCGGTGCTTCTCCGGGCTCTCCCGTGCGATCGGGGACCCGGAGCGAATCTTCCGGCGTCGTTGGTGGGTCACGTGACGAGCATAGAGATGACTGGTGACCAGATGGTCACCAGTCATCTCTATGATCGTCGGAGGCCCGGGCGCGATGTAATGACGTCACGCCCGGGCCTCAAATGTAAACAAAGCCGCCATTGCGGCTGTAAGTATGAGATCAGTGAAAAAATTTTCACTGATCTCATGCTTTCCAGCCTGGAGGAGAGATGTGGGGTCTTATTGACCCCGCATCTCTCAATAAAGAGGACCTGTCACACACCATTCCTATTACAAGGGATGTTTACATTCCTTGTAATAGGAATAAAAGTGATCAAAAAAAAAAAGAAAGTAAAATAATTGTAAAAAAAGAACTAAATAAGTAAAAAAAAAAATATTAAAACGCCCCTGTCCCCGGTAGCTCGCGATCAGAAGCGAACGCACACGTAAGTCGCCCACATATGTAAACGCCGTTCAAACCACGCATGTGAGGTATCGCCGCGTGCGTTAGAGCGCGTGCAACAATTCTAGCACTAGACCTCCTCTGTAATTCTAACCTGGTAACGTGAAAAAAATTAAAGCGTCGCCTATTGAGATTTTTAAGTACAGAAGTTTGGTGCCATTCCATGAGTGTGCGCAATTTTAAAGCGTGACATGTTAGGTATCTATTTACTCGGCGTAACATCATCTTTCATATTTTCCCCATAAATTGGGCTAACTTTACTGTTTTGTTATTTTTTAATTCATAAAACCCTTTTTTTTTTAAAAAGGCGTTTGAAAAATTATTGTGCAAATATCGTGCAAGAAACAAAGTTGCAATGACCGTCATTTTATTCCCTAGGGTGTCTGCTAAAAAAACATATATAATGTTTGGGGGTTCTGAGTAATTTTCTAGCAAAAGAATGATCATTTGTACATGTAGGAGAGAAGTGCTAGAAGTGGTACAAAAAGCCCTGTATGGAAGTGGTTAAAGGGGTTGTAAAGGTTTGTTTTTTATTTTCTAAATAGGTTCCTTTAAGCTAGTGCATTGTTGGTTCACTTACCTTTTCCTTCGATTTCCCTTCTAAATGTTTTTTTTCTTTGTCTGAATTTCTCACTTCCTGTTCCTCCTCAGTAAGCTTGTCCCCATCAGCCGAGCCGTTCTGGCTGGGGGTTAGTTAGCGTGCTCGCCCCCTCCTTTGGGACTACATCCTTGCGGGGAGACGCGTAAACACAGGATGGGAAGGGGTTAACTGTGTCTAGACACTTTCCCGGCCTTTACGAGTCCTGCCCCCAGCCACATAAATACCAGGGGAGGGCTCAGGGTTGTCTCTCTCTTCCACATGGGATTTACAGGGGAAGAGCGCCTGCAGCATGTAGTCCTACTGGAGTATGTGGCTCCATTCTGGGTCGCCCTGCTGGGATCCTCCCTGGACTAGGAACCTCCCATTACTGGACTCTTGCGGAATGGACTTTGCTTCTCTGGAAGGTATGAACCTGGGCAGCCTGCATTAGTTAGTTAGGGCTGGACCCTGTTTCAGTGTGCTGTGCTGTCAAACCATTTTGCTGAATGCTCAGTAAAGTTGCATTAACTGTTTCAGGCCTAGTCTGAAGTTACACACAGGGGTGCAGGGTGGTACATGGTGTATCAGAGGAATAGGGCCTGTAAAGCGCACACGGGGTACAAAAGCAAGGCCACCTGTCGGTCAGCAGCAGAAGTGGCAACCCCCCCCCCGGGGAGGACAGCCGGCACATCAAACCCCCGTACTTCCCCCATCTTGCAAGTGGACGTGTCTGGCGGCTTTCTTCCTCCTCCTGTGGTGTGGATCACGGCGCCTTCCGTCGTGCTTCCCCCTCCTCCTAGGAGTCCAATAGGATCACCTTACCTCTTATCCAATCGGGAAACGGGTATTAGACCTGGGCTTCCTGGTTGGCGGGGAGGCAATTCAGTTTTAGAAAAGCGAATATTCATTTGCTTTTCTAACACACCTGGGTGGGCTCCGAGCGCAGTGCTCTGCGCTCTGAGTCCACCCTATTTTGATGCTTATTAGAGCCTATGGCTTTAAACAGGTGCTTCAAAAAACACCCCCACCACTGTAATTCATGCGCCCGGCGTCCTAAAAGGGTCCGGATGCAAGAATAGGGGGTGGCTGCGGCGGCCGTGGATACATTCATGCTATACATGAATCCATCCACTAACCATATAGGGGGTGGCGTGGATAGAGGGGGCAGCACACGTGCACCCTTAATGGACGGGCCGCCCCTAAAGGCCACCACTAAGGTTTAACTTGGTAGAGGAGTCGGAGTAGGATGGCAGTTGCCATGGGTAACCAAGAACCGATGGCAGCTGGTCAATAATCGTTGTACCTTACTTAGATGACAGGTCCTCCAGTAGCGAGAAGGTCAGTGTTCCGTCTCCTTCCCTAGCGGCCAGTTCCCCAAAAGAAATTGAGATGGAACGTGCGGTATGGAGACCCCATATACAATAGCGTCCCTAGGGGGTGCAGAGGGGGCCCTGCCCCCCCCCCAACATTATGCTGTGCCCCACCATGTGCCATTCTAGCCTGGACCGTGGGTAAGTTTGTGCACTGCAGACTGCAGTACACTGTAATCACTGAACTGCATTATCTCCATCCCTTCTCTCCCCCATCTGTCTCCCTCCCCCTCTCCTGTTCTTTCAAGACATTCACAATTTACTTTCACTTTCAGTTAGGCAGGTAATAGACGGTGCAAATTTCTTTCCTGCATCCACAGATTGCAGGAAAGAAACTTGCATGATTCCCCCATCAACGCAGACAGTGCTGACAGGGGAATATCCCTCCTGCCCAGCAATTGTATTCTCCCAACAAACAGTGATTATCACTAGTGACTATAGCAACCACTAGTGATAATCATAAGAGAATCTGCTCATTAATGGTTCAAATCTCAGCCAGTTCCTGCTGAACCAGCTGAGATTTAAACTGTCTATGGCTGGTCTTAGCTCTTAGGCAGCCCATACATTGATCACTTTTTTTTCATTCAACTATTAGGTTGAATGAAAAAAAAAAAGAAATCCAATTCCCCCATCTACACATTATAGGTGGATAGGGGAATGTTCCCAGTGTGGACCAGTGCTGGAACAACCAGAGTTGCTGTCCTGTCCCGGCTATTTACAGCGCTGGTCTCGGTCTTCATGGCAGCGGCGGCAGCACATTGGAACCCAGTGCTGGTTACTTTATGGGGCTGATGTACAGTAGGTCCAGCACAATTTGTTATTAGAGATGGGCTGGGCATGTTCATAATTCCACATGCCAGAGCCTGCCAGGAAGCCCACACTGCAAAGCGCTAATCACAGGCAGTGAGACATTTCCCGGTCCGCAGCTCCACAGATCAGGAAATGTCTCACTGGCTGTGATTAGCACTGTGGAGTGTCAGCTTCCTGGCGGAATCGGGCATGTGGGATTTCAAACACACCCGAGCCCATCTCTATTGGTTGTAGACAGTTCAGCTCCCTGCAGGTTGCTTAGCAGCAGTGGAGCCTTCTCTGACATGCTGATCGTGATACAATCCAGGTGATGCTCCTAGTCAAATCCTAGTGTTAAATATCAGTGATTTTATTGATCAAAGCCCACACTTTACAGGCATAGACCCCACATGGCTGCTGAACATACGGTTGATTATATACAGTTGCAAAAAAAAAGTATGTGAACCCTTTTGGAATGATATGGATTTCTGCACAAATTGGTCATAAAATGTGATCTGATCTTCATCTAAGTCACAACAATAGACAATCACAGTCTGCTTAAACTAATAACACACAAATAATTAAATGTTACCATGTTTTTATTGAACACACCATGTAAACATTCACAGTGCAGGTGGAAAAAGTATGTGAACCCCTAGACCAGTGGTTCTCAACTCCTGTCCTCGGGACCCACTAACAGGCCAGATTTTAAGTATTACCTTGGTGAGATGCAGGCTAGAATACCGCAATCACTGAGCAGCAAAGGATATCACCTGTGATGTATTTCAGTTATCTTGCAAACCTGGCCTGTTAGTGGGCCCTGAGGACCGGAGTTGAGAACCACTGCCCTAGACTAATGAGATCTCCAAGAGCTAATTGGAGTGAGGTGTCACTCGCACAAAAGAGCGCTCAGAAGACCTACGATTAAGTGCTGCATAACTTGCATAAAGCTGTAAAGCAGTGGTTCTCAACTCCTGTCCTCAGGGCCCACTAACAGGCCAGGTTTGCAAGATAACTGAAATACATCACAGGTGATATCATTTGCTGCTCAGTGATTGCAGTTTTCTAGTCTGCATCTCCCCAAAGTAATACTTAAAATCCGGCCTGTTAGTGGGTCCCGAGGACTGGAGTTGAGAACCACTGCTGTAAAGGGTTATAAAAGTATCTCCAAAAGCCTTGCTGTTCATCAGTCCATGGTAAGACAATTGTCTATAAATGGAGAAAGTTCAGCACTGCTGCTACTCTCCCTAGGAGTGGGCGTCCTGTAAAGATGACTGCAAGAGCACAGCGCAGACTGCTCAATGAGGTAAAGAAAAATCCTAGAGTGTCAGCTAAAGACTTACAAAAGTCTCTGGCATATGTATATGTGTATAACCGAGCATCGGGAGCGAGCGCCGTGTTGATTGTGCATGCTCCGTCTTCAGCTGACGAACAGCTGTTCAGGCTCAGAGATTTCCGTGGCCTCCGACTGCGCAGGCGCTGTGCCTGCGCAATCAAGGCCGGACCCTATCCGATAGGAGAACCATCTCGACAAAACACCGGAAGCCTGAGGCCTATCCCAGGGACATCTGGCTGCTAGGCTGCCTGAGGCCTATCCAGGAGCGGGAAAAGCAGCATAGGGTTGGGACTACTGTCTTGTAGTCCAACCAGAAGCAGTGGTTCAGCCGGATGGGGAACCAGCTGTGGTCAGAGGTAGAAGGAGAAGATGTCGTCACTAAGGGACCATCCACCTTGTTACCAGGGACCACTGTGAGGAAGCTGAAGCAACTACAGAGCAGTCTTCTCACCAGCCGGGGATGGTGAAGAAGTGGGAAAACTTCAGCAAGTGCCAAGCCAGGGACCCAGCGGGACAGCAGAGGTGGCGCTTGCGGAGCATCAGTGGGTCCCAAGCAGGGACCTAGCGGGTCAGCAGGGGTGACACTTGAAGAGTATATGTGAGTGCCAAGCCAGGGACCCAGCGGGGATGCGGGGGTGAAGCTTGAGGAAGATACTGAGTGCTAAAAGTGGAAGAGCTCAGGGGATCCAGTGGCTATTGGATCCGAAGTCTAGTGAGAGACTGGGAGTTCATTGAGTAAAGACCCACAGTGACTGATTGTGGAGTAAGCAGAGAACTGTTCGTGTTGCCAATAGTTTAATACAACTACCGTTAGTAACTGCTACAAAATTATTGACATAGGAGACAGCGGTCCTACCTATACAGAAGTGGTGTCCGGCTGGAGGCCTTTCCCTGTATAGCTGTCTACCTATAGAAGTCTCATGCGGCGTACACACGATCGTTTTTCATGCCGTTAAAAATGCCATTTTTTAAAATGGGCATTAAAACCGATCATGTGTAGGCTCCAGAGCATTTTTAACGGCGTGAAAAACGGCCATTAAAAATTTCGAACATGCTCTATTTTTTCACGTCGTTTTTCATGTCGTTTTTTTTAACGACGTGAAAAACGATAGTGTGTATGCTTTTACGAGGGGAAAAAAAACACGCATGCTCAGAATCAAGTATGAGACGGGAGCGCTCGTTCTGGTAAAACTAGTGTTCGTAATGGAGATAGCACATTCGTCACGCTGTAACGGACTGAAAAGCACGAGGCTGAAAAGCGCGAATCGCTGCTCAACAAAGTTTACTAACATGAAGGGTGGCGCCATTCAAACGAAACTTCCCCTTTATAGTGCCGTCGTACGTGTTGTACGTCACTGCGCTTTGCTTGAGCGTTTTTTTTAATGATCGTGTGGATGCAAGACAGGCTTGAGAGGAAACATGAAAAAAAACGGCGAGAAAAACGTCGGTTAAAAAAATGGCATGAAAAACGATCATGTGTACGCCGCATCCAGAGTCTGCCAATTATCAATGCATCTACTTAAGGGTGTCCTGGCCCTAACCTTCTCTCCCCCAGTTCTGTTCAAGAGACAATAAATCTCTTTGCATTCAAAAAGTGTCTGGCGCCCATCACTTCAGCTTGTATTACACCCACCATGCCTGGTAAACCCACTTTACACAGAAGGATGTCAGCTCTCCCTAACTCTGGAGGTCACCATTAGGCCTCTAGAGGTCGCGGACCTTGCCACATTTACATTCCTTGTGATAGCAATAAAAGTGATCAAATGTTTTTTTAAAGCAACAGTGTAGAATTTAAAAGAATTAAATAAATGAATAATGAAGAAAAAAGTCCCATCCCCCCCCCCCCCCGGGCGCGCTAAGGCAAGCGCATGCGATCTTCCCACACATGTGAGGTATCATCGCAAGCGTCAGATCATGGGCAGTAATCCTCGCACTAGACCTCCTCTGTAAATCTAAAGTGATAGCCTGTAAGGGTTTTTAAAGCTGCTGCATGGGTGTGCGCAATTTTAAAGCGTGACATGTTTGGTATCTATTTCCTCTGTGTAACATCATCTTTTATATTTTCCAAAAAAATGGGTTATGTATTGTGTTTTTTTGCATTAAAGTAAAATCTTCCTCTTTAATTGTACCTACAGGTAAACCTATAGTAAGGCTTACCTGTAGGTACTGTAAATATCTCCTGAACTTGTTTAGGAGATATTTACTATCTACGCTGCTGCCGACCTCATCGGCGCATGCGCACTGAAGGAGCGGCAAGCTCGTGCCATTTCTTCAGGACGCGTGGGAGTGACATCATTGCAGCTCCGGCCAATCATAGCGCCGGAGCCAGCGAACCCGGAAGTAACTCTGGGAAAGATGTCGGCCGTGGGAGCGGAGTGCGGGCGGCACTGCAGAGCATCGTTCTAAGGTAAGTATTTCATAATGAGGTAGTATGCGATGCATACTAGCGCATTACGCCTTTGTCTTGCAGGGTTTTTTTTTTTTTTACGGAGGTTTACAACTTCTTTAAAATTCAAAAAAGTGTATTTTTTCCTGAAAAATTGCATTTGAAAAACCACTGCACAAATACAGTCTAACATAAAAAATATTGGAAAACCCGCCAATTTATTCTCTAGGGCCATTTGGGGGTTGTACGTCAGAAGCAATGGTTCCATATCATTGTGTAGGAAAAGGGAGCTTTGTGAATGTCGATACCTCTATGGATCAGTAATAATGGGATATGTGTGGGAGGGAAGAAATGTCTGAACTGCAGAGCTGATACTCTTTTTTTTTTTTTTATCTCCACAGAGACCTGAAGTCTGGGAACACTCTTCTAGATGGTGCTGGTCATGTGAAAATGTATGATTTTGGTGAGGCAAGGACCAACATGTTTTGCTCCACAGTGATTTTTGGATCCAAAAAGATTATTTATTTGCAAAATTTTATAACAGAATGGATTTTTGTTTTTAGCAAAAAATAAAAAACCGCAGTGGTGATGATTAAATATCCCCAAAAGAAAGCTCCATTTGTGTGAAAAAAATGATAAAAATGTCATATAGGGTACAGTGCTGCATGACGGCGCAATTGTCATTCAAAGTGTGACAGCGCTAAAAGCTGAAAATTGGCCTGGGCAGGAAGTGGGTAAAAGTGCCCGATATTGAGGAGGTTAACCCCTTGCCGCCGTCGCCGAGCGTACACACATATGTAGCCTTGGCTTTCGGGGGTTATACCAGGATGATGTCCGTAGCTGCAGGCATCATCCCGGTATCGTTTTTTAGAGCGGGCGATTGGCTATCCAGGCATAACAACCGATGCGGCTAAAAGCCGCTTGGTTGTTATACCAGAGGAGTGGGAGGGGACACCCCCCCCCCTCCCACTGCTCTTACCAGGCCTTCCGTCCCACCGGGAGACCCGATCCACGATGCGCCACCTCCGGCCCCTAGCCACAGACTGGAGCGAACCCGTAAACGGCTTCGATCCAGTCTCCTGAATGTAAACATGGAAGCAACGTCACTTCCGGTTTACTCGGCTGCCAATGGCGGCGCATTAAAAAAGATATACAGTATTCAGAATCGCAGTTTTCGGCGATCTGAATACTTTGAAGTGTAAAGGAGGGATTGGGGGTCTAAAAGACCCCCGATCCCTCCATAAAGAGTACCTGTCACCACCTATTACTGTCACAAGGGATGTTTACACTCCTTGTGACAGCAATAAAAGTGATCAAAATTTTATTAATTTTTTTAAAACACAATTTAATATTATAAAAATAAATAAAATAAATAGGACAAAAAACATTTTTAAAGCGCCCCCGTCCCCGCGAGCTCGCGCAGCAAAGTAACCGCATACGGAAGTCGCGCCCGCTTATGTAAACGGTGTTCAAATCACACAGGTGAGGTATCCCCACAATCGTCAGAGCGAGAGCAATAATTCTAGCACTAGACCTCCTCTGGAACTCTAACCTGGTAACCGTAAAAAAAAATTAAAGCGTCGCCTATGGAGATTTTTAGGTACCGTACTTTGTCGCCATTCCACTAGTGCATGCAATTATAAAGCGTGACATGTTTGGTATCTATTTACTCGGTGTAACATCATCATGCACATTATACAAAAAAATTGGGCTAACTTTACTGTTTCATTTTTTTTTAATTCATGTGTCTTTTTCCCAAAAAGTTGCGTTTAAAACACCGCTGCACAAATACCGCGTGACATAAAATATTGCAACAATTGCCATTGTATTCTCTGGATTCTCTGCTAAAAAATATATATAATTTTTGGGGATTCTAAGTAATTTTCTAGCAAAAAAATACGGATTTTAACTTGTAAACGCCAAATGTCAGAAATAGGCTTAGTCATGAAAGGGTTAAATATTGAATGTCTTAGCTTTCAACCACATAAGGACCAGGCCTATTTTTCAAACTTGTTGTTTAAAATCTTTTTTTTTTTTGCTAGAAAAACACACTTAGAACCCCCAAACATTATATATTTTTTTCAGACACCCTAGAGAATAAAATGGCGGTAGTTGCAATACTTAATGTCGCACTGTATTTGCGCAGTGCCCCGCCCCGAAGTCTCACGCGCAGAAGCAAACGCATGCTTGAGTAGCGCCCACATATGAAAACGGTGTTCAAACCACACATGTGAGGTATCGCCGCGATCGGTAGAGCGAGAGCAACAATTCTAGCCCTAGATCTCATCTGTGACTCAAAACATGCAACCTGTATAATTTTTTAAACGTCACCTATGGAGATTTTTAAGGGTAAAAGTTTGACGCCATTCCACGAGCGGGCGCAGTTTTAAAGCGGGACTTGTTGGGTATCAATTTACTCGGCTTAACATTATCTTTCACAATATAAAAAAAAAAATTGGGCTAACTTTACTGTTGTCTTATTTTTTAATTAAAAAGTGTATTTTTTCCTAAAAAAAAAGTGCGCTTGTAAGACCGCTGCGCAAATACGGTGTGACAAAAAGTATTACAATGACCGCCATTTTATTCTCTAGGGTGTTAGAAAAAAGTATATATATTTGGGGGTTTGAAGTAATTTTCGAGCAAAAATAACTGAAAAAGAGGCTCGGTCCTTAAGTGGTCAATGAGTGCATTTTAGAAGATGTTGCTACCATGCACAAGTCTGAATGGACCATGGAAGAAGTTGGAGGAGATTAACAGCATCGGGAGATCAGCAGCGCTGAGATGCAAAACAAAGGAATAAAGGAAGACTCAAGTATTCGAATTGAACAATGGAAAACAATGACCGTTGTTAATGGTACGCAGTGCTTCAGCAAACTAAATGTCATCCAGTTGAAGTTTAGAGCCCCTTTAAGGGGTTAACCAGCTGGGAGATATCATGAATACATCTGAATGGCCATTCCCTCCCTGTAGGCTAACAATACGCCTGCACTGAGCACATGCAAGCCATCCCTTTCTGTGCAGTCAGTGACGTCTCTGCCATTCAGGGCCATGTGACTTCACAGGAGCCTGGTGGAGGGGGGAGGGAGTTGTAGTCTCCGTGACATCACCGGTGACACCTGGCCACTTCTGGTTACCTGACACCAGTTTGCACAGGTGGGGAGGAAGACATCCCTGCACCTGCTAAAGGAGGAGCACCACTGACCCCCCACCAGGGTAGGAAGAAGAAATCTCTTATCATTCTCTTTTGCTGTAACATTCTGCAAGTGATGCATTGTATTCTTTAAAGGGATGCCAATATTCCGTCATGAATTAAAGGGACAGAGTTTGGGGGTTTGATGGGTCTTCAACGCAGGAGAAAGAAACCTATGCGATCTCGATAAACCTGTATAGGACGATGTAGACCAGCCATTATCAACAAGAGTTCTGTGGAATCGGAGGGTTCCTCCAGAGCTTGATAGGTGTTTCATGAGCTGTGGTTGATTGACCTCCCACCTCATGGTGCCGGCATAATTCTAGGACCAACGCCACTTGGCAGAGCCAGCAGCATGACACCGAGGATCTTTTGTGGTCGTCTGTAAGAGTGGCATTCTGACCGCCACTGGCCACCTATGTTTGGAGCATTCTTCCCACTGGCTACCTATGTAAGGGGCAATCTTCCCACTGGCTACCTATGTAAGGGGCAATCTTCCCACTGGCCACCTATGTAAGGGGCAATCTTCCCACTGGCTACCTATGTAAGGGGCAATCTTCCCACTGGCTACCTATGTAAGGGGCAATCTTCCCACTGGCTACCTATGTAAGGGGCAATCTTCCCACTGGCTACCTATGTAAGGGGCAATCTTCCCACTGGCTACCTATGTAAGGGGCAATCTTCCCACTGGCTACCTATGTAAGGGGCAATCTTCCCACTGGCTACCTATGTAAGGGGCAATCTTCCCACTGGCTACCTATGTAAGGGGCAATCTTCCCACTGGCTACCTATGTAAGGGGCAATCTTCCCACTGGCTACCTATGTAAGGGGCAATCTTCCCACTGGCTACCTATGTAAGGGGCAATCTTCCCACTGGCTACCTATGTAAGGGGCAATCTTCCCACTGGCCACCTATGTTTGGAGCATTCTTCCCACTGGCTACCTATGTAAGGGGCAATCTTCCCACTGGCCACCTATGTTTGGAGCATTCTTCCCACTAGCTACCTATGTAAGGGGCAATCTTCCCACTGGCCACCTATGTTTGGAGCATTCTTCCCACTGGCTACCTATGTAAGGGGCAATCTTCCCACTGGCCACCTATGTAAGGGGCATTCTTCACACTGACCACCTAACTAAGGGGCACTCTTCTCACTGGCCACCTATGTTTGGAGCATTCTTCCCACTGGCCACCTATGTAAGGAGCAATCTTCCTACTGGCCACCTATGTTTGGAGCATTCTTCCCACTGGCTACCTATGTAAGGGGCAATCTTCCCACTGACCACCTAACTAAGAGATATTCTTCCTAATGGCCACCTAAGAAAGAGGCATTCTTCTCTCTGGCCACCTATGTAAGGGGCAATAATCCTACTGGCCACCTATGTAAGGAGCATTATTTCCACTCTCCACCTAGCTAAGGGGCAATTTTCTTACTGGCCACCTATGTCAGGAGCATTATTCCCACTGTCCACCTAGCTAAGGGGCAATCTTCCTACTGGCCACCTGTGGGGCAATCATCCTACTGGCCACCTATGTAAGGAGCAATCCTCCTACTGGCCACCTACCTAAAACACATTTTTCGAACTGGCCACCTATCTAAGACACATTCTTCCCACTGGCCACCTAACGAAGGGGCAATCTTTCTGCTGGCCACCTATGTAAGGAGCATACTTCCCATTGGCCACCTAACTGAGGGACAATCTTCTTACCAGCCACATATGTAAGGGGCATTCTTCCCATTGGCCACCTAAAGTAAGGGGCAATCTTTCTACTGGCCACTTATGTAAGGAGCATTATTTCCACTGTCCACCTAGCTAAGGGGCAATTTTCTTACCAGCCACCTATGTAAGGGGCATTCTTCCCACTGGCCACCTATGTAAGGAGCATACTTCCCACTGGCCACCTAGCTAAGGGGCAATCATCCTACTGGCCACCTACCTAAAACACATTCTTCGAACTGGCCACCTAACTAAGGGGCAATCTTCCTACTGGCCACCTAAGTAAGGAGCAATCCTCCTACTGGCCACCTATGTAAGGAGCAATCCTCCTACTGGCCACCTACCTAAAACACATTCTTCAAACTGGCCACCTAACTAAGGGGCAATCATCCTACTGGCCACCTATGTAAGGAGCAATCCTCCTACTGGCCACCTACCTAAAACACATTCTTCGAACTGGCCACCTATCTAAGACACATTCTTCCCACTGGCCACCTAACTAAGGGGCAATCTTCCTACTGGCCACCTATGTAAGGAGCATACTTCCCACTGGCCACCTACCTAAGTGGCAATCTTCTTACCGACCACCTATGTAACGGTACTTTTTCCCATTGACCTCCAATTTTTTGGGGGTTTTAGCAGGGGTTCCCCAAGATCCAAAAATTATTTCAACGGTTCCTCACCGGAACGGTCTACGGCCCTCATCCATTGCATGCCATGCTTCTTTTTTGTGTGTGTGTGTTGTAGGGTGGTGGATTACCAGTAGCTTATCAGAGGTTGATTAATGACTTTATGGCTGGAGGATGGAGCTGCTGTTTTTATGGCTGTAGTAGTAGTGGACACAGGGAGTGCAGTACCCCCGCCTCCAGCCATTGTTAAAGGACAACTCCACCCAGACCTGCTTGTTTGGTGTGGTTGCTGGGAATCCTGTAGCACTGGGGCAGCAGGTTCCTGTGTGTGCTTTAGCTGAGAAGGAGGGGTGGAGAGGAGGAGAGATCCCATGCACAGCTGACGTTGCACAGGATACACAGCTGTGCTTCCTCCCTGCGATCAGGAACCATTCGAATGGCTGTCTTATCCCATCTCCTGTGACGTCCCCCCCAATGCTGTCTTATACCCAGCCGGTGCATCTGTGGCTTCCCTTTATTTCAAGCTGATCCAGGTAACGGGGGGGGGATTTCCTCTGCAAAAAAGAAAGAGGGGGGGAGGGGAATGATTGCATGGGCTGAGCTATGGGTTCTAATATTCAACCTGCTCTTATTTTATCATATGATGTCTTGTTATCGTATCCGGTTTATTCAATAAGCGCTTGAGGCAATGGCGGCGTGCAACAGCCTGTGGCGACCAATCAGAAAGATAGGCGATGTATTTCTGTAGCATTCACATAAAATGATTGCGTTTGGTCATCTGATTCTATTATTCGCTTTATTTAAATTTTTTGCTGATTGCTGTGCATTATCGCCCCGTTCACAGCTGCGCATTCCGCGAATGCGCAAAACATGAAAAACGCACGTGGTGCCATTAAGCCCCCAACCTACACAAGGAATCCGACTTTGAAATTGTGCGACTTCACTTTAATTAGGGCAATTTCAAAGCCACGCGTCAGTGCGACTTGGCTGACATCTTGGAACTTTTTTTTTTGTTTTTTTTTGTTTACATCGGCACTGCACTGCAAAGTCACCAATTTGTACAGTTCCATTGCCAACAATAGATTGCGACTTGTCATGCGATTTGGACCTGTCAAGTCGCATAATAAGTCACACCGGTGTGTGAATGAGGGCTAAGTGTTGATGGCACTCTGGATGCGACTGGCAAATGCGTGTAAAAAAAAAAAAAAAAAGCGTGGGAGTTTCTGTTGGCGTGTTTGTTGCACGTAGGGCAGCCCGTTGTGCGAAATTGCACGAAAAAAAAAGTGCAGATGTGGATGAGGCCTAAAATAGATGTGAACCCCCTAACTGCACTGCGTATTATAAACGGTTGTCTTGTTTTAATAATAATAATAATGGTTTTAACCTTTTTATTGCATCCTGTGTTGCACCTTCATACTGCTGATCTCCTGCAGCCTCTTTGCATGAACTTCAGGAGTGGTGTATGGCGGGTTTCCTGATGGAGACAACAGTCTCCATCTAAAGTCCTTGCGACAGGGTGACAACATAAGAGCACAATTGGGAGACAGTGTTGTCATCCCATAACAGGAAGTGTTATGCCAGGACCCCCATGGCAGGATCACCCTGTATTACTTTAATGAAACCCGCAGATTAAAGAAAATGGATTTTGAAATGACTTTAACATGTTAAAAGTCCAATGAGAATTTTTTTTTAATCCGATCCTTTTTTTTTTTTTTATATACAAACAACATTGAGACATGAGAAGTTTTAGATCGACTTCAACCACTTGATCTCCGGAAGATTTACACCCCTTCCTGACCAGGCCATCTTTTGTGATACTACACTGGGTTACTTTAACCACTTCAGCCCCGGAAGGATTTACCTACTTCATGACCGGGCATTTTTTTTGCGTTTCAGCACTGCATCGCTTTAACTGACAATTGCGCGGTCGTGCGACGCTGTACCCAAATAAAATTGATCTTTTTTCCCACAAATTTAGCTTTCTTTTGTTGGTATTTGATCACCTCTGCGGTTGTTATTTTTGCACTATAAATAAATTTTAAAAAAAAGAGCGACAATTTTGGAAAAAAATATATATATTTTTTACTTTCTGCTATAAAACATATCCAATAAAAAAATGGAAAAAAATCGAATTTCTTCATCAATTTAGGCCAATATGTATTCTGCTACATGTTTTTGGTTAAAAAAAAATCCCAATAAGTGCATATTGATTGGTATGCGTAAAAGTGATAACGTTTACAAACTATGGGATAGATTTATGGATTTTTTTATTTTATTTTTTTTACTAGTAATGGCGGCGATCGGCGACTTATAGCGGCACTGCGATATTGCGGCGGACAAATCAGACACTAAGGCTACTTTCACACTGAAGCGTTGGGTGCGCTGGCGGTAAAACGCTGCTATTTTTAGCTGCGTTTTACAGTCGTGTTTGCCGCGATTTGCGGGCGCTAGCAGGGTGATTTTAACCTCCGCTAGCAGTCGAAAAAGGGTTAAACCTGCCTGCAAAAAACGCCGCAAAGCTTTGGAGGCGCGACCCCATTGATTTCAATGGGCAGGGGCGCTATAGGAGCGGTATTTTTACCGCGCCTCAAAGATGCGGCTGGCAGGAGTTTTTCTACCCTCCTGCCAGCGCACCACTCCAGTGTGAAAGCCCTCGGGCTTTCACACTGGATACAAAGGAGCTGCTCTTTCAGGGCGCATTGCAGGCGCTATTTTTAGCGCAATAGCGCCTCAGTGTGAAAGCAGCCTAACTGACAATTTTTGGGGACCAGTGACACTAATACAGTGATCAGTACTAAAAATATGCACTGTCACTGTACTAATGACACTGGCAGGGAAGGGGTTAACATCTGGGGCGATCCAAGGGTTAAATGTGCTCCTAGGGAGCGCTTTCTAACTGTGTGGGGGAGGTGCTTGTACTAAGAGAAGGCAGAGATCCGTGTTCCTGCTTTGTAGGAGCACAGAATCACAGACCGACATTCTGCCTGTGCCTGGAATGATTTGGCGGGTCCCAGCAGACATCGCGTCCACTGGACCTGCTGATTTGACTCCCGCCGTGTCCAATCACAGTGGGAAGGGGTCGCCAGTGGCGTGCATGCGCGCCCCAGACGCGCAAAATCACGTACGTGATTTTGCACAGGGGAGCTGCCTTGCCGCCGTGTGTGGTGTGTGGTGTATGTGTATGTATATGTGTAGCGGATGGTTACATTTAGGGGAGGCATCTGAGTGATAAATGGTTCAGGTGCAGCAATTGTTAGGGTTCATGGACCAATTTATGCCAGTGGAGGATACAAGGGTGTCAAGTTCCCTGCGGCCTGTAGGTGGCGCAGTCGCCATAGGCCGGGGTTGAACCACCATTGTAAGTCTGTACCCTTTTTGTCCTCTTGCAGAAGTAGTACAGCGGGGCGGGGAACCTGCTGTGCATGCTGGGAGAGGGGATAAAAGGGGCGGACATCTTCCGCTCAGGGTCCACGCCCAGGCACCTTCAGCCTGGGGGTGCGTGCTGGTGGTCTCCGGGCGCCCTCGGCCCGGGGATGGAGCTGCGATTTTGCAGAGGATCCCCAAATCCAGGTGTGAAAAACTTGTTGCATCTTTCCCAAAAAGACTCATGGCTGTATTAGATCAAAAGGGTGCAAATACTGAGCAAAGGGTCTGAATACTTAGGCCTCATGCCCACGGACGTTTTTACAGCCTCGTTTTTTACAGCTTAAAAACGCCTGTCCATATTATTGTATACATTTTTTGACCTTTTTTTTTCGAAAAAAACAAAAAACGTCGGAGCTCAAAAACGCAATCGCGTGTGAATGCAGCCTTAAAAGATACGTGACCTAAAAATTGCACCAAAACTGCATCACGGGTGCGTTTTTTGCAGTGTTTTTTTTTTTTTTTACCAGGTTTTCCATTGCTTTCAATGGGAAGGTGCGTTATTTTTATTTTTTTTGCTCCTCAAACATGCTCCAGAGATGCTGCAAGCAGGATTTTTTTTTTCACCGCAATGGAAGCGCATCGCCCCAGTGTGAACACATTCATTGATTTTAAAGTGAAGCGTTTTTCTTAGGCTTTTCAGGCTCTTTTTTTTTTTTTTTTTTTTTTTTAACACAAATTTGCTTGAAAAACGCCTCAGCCCCCGTTCACACCAGTACGATACGTCATACGATTTGACAGTTCCAAATGGCACGACAAGTGACACCCCCATTGTTGGCAAAGAAACCGTTCAAATAGCTGCAACTCATGTCGCAGCGACTTTTTTTAAAAAAAGGTTCCTGCGCTACCTTTTGCCGATTTCATTGCGACTTGCATAGACCTCTGTTGTATGAAGTCGCAAGCCGCAACAAAATCAGCAGTGCAAATTGCAGTGATGTGCGGCATTGAAATCGTGCTGAAGTAGTACAATTTCAACGGTGCACCGGTGTGAACAGGGGCTCAGTGTGAAAGGGCCCTAAACCCTGGTTCACAGCAGTGCGACTTGTCATGCGACCTGACAGTTCAAAGTCGCACCCAATTTGCGGCAATGTAACCTTTTAAATTGCTGTAACTCTAAAAAAGGTTTCCGCACCATTTCTGTGCGACTTGCATTGACATCAGCAAGCTGCACATGAAATCACACTGCTTTGAAGTAGCATGACTTCAAAACCGCACTTGTGTGAATCAGGGATAAATGTTATTTCAAAAGTTTTTTTTTCTTTTTAGTTTTTTTTTTTCAATCTTCAGCTTTCATAAAGAATCATTTTATCTCATTATGGAAATGCATGTGAAATGCATTGTTGCCATTCGGCGGTATTCCTTTTAGACGGCACACGATGCATTTGTCAAGGCACATGCGCTGCAGCATAATGCTTGCCGGCACATGAAGGCCTTGTTCATACTGACATTAAAAACAAAAGTTTCAGCCCCCGTTCACACCGGTGCGACTCGTCATGCGATTTGACAGCTCCAAATCACATGACAAGTCGCACCTCGTTGCTGGCAATGGAACCGCTCATATCACCACGTCTCACATCGCAACGATTATGATTTTTTTTTTCCTGCACTACTTTTTACTGATTTCATTGCGACTTGCATAGGCTTTTGTTAAATGAAGTCGCAAGCACTTATGTGTGGCTTTGAAATCGCACCTGAAGTAACGCGATTTTGAAGCAGCGCCAATGTGAACCAGGCCAGAGACATTTTTTAACACTCTTCAAACTCTTAGTAAAGCAGTCTGCAGTTGATAATGAGGACAGCGCACAGAGCTGCTCACATTATCTAAACGCAAAGCGTTTGCGTCGGTGACGCCGCACTTCAAAATTGAAGCTTTATGTTGAGTTTGGAAGGAGTTGAAGCATCTCAACTCCTTTTATTAAAGTCTATGGTACAGCGCCGCAAACGGGCCGGCAAAAAATAGGCACCCCTCATATACGCCAAAAATGCGCATATAGTGTTTGGTTAAGCATTTTAACGCGCCTTTACTGCACATGAAACGCGCACCAAAAAAAGCACATTAACGCTATAGGTGCGCTTTGTTAAGCGTGAATATTTGCATGTGTTGCAGTACCCAACCAAAAATGGCGCATGCTCTTTCCTTTTTTTTTTGGCACCGCAATGCCCTAATGTGCCATGTTATCTGTTGCACTGTACTGCAGCGCACTTCCATCAGCAGGTGGGTAAGGGTCCATTCAGAAATAATGGCACATTGCACCAAGGCTCCATTCACGTTTCTACCACTCCAAATCCTGCGACTTTGGAGTGCAACTTTGATGCAATTTTGACGCAACTTTAGATTTTTTTTCTTTTTGGGGAGGGGGGGGGGATGGGCAGCAAACAATACACCTGTTGACACCCCGCCTACCCCCCGGTCAGTTGGACACCAGCCCAGCACTTACCCCATCTAGGTCGTGGGCAGCGATTCCTCCGGGGGGGGCGGCTTCACCGTGCGTCTCCTCTTCTCCTCGGCTTCGGCGGCTTCCCCTGCGTCTTCTCCTCCTCTCCTCCTCTCGGCCAATCGGGTGACAGGTCTCAGGACCCGCTTCCTGATTGAGCCAGGAGGAGATTTAGGAAGACAACGGCGAATATTCATTCACTGTAGTTACACAACTGGGTGGGCTTGGGGTGCTGTGCTCTGCTCTGCGCCTTGAGCCCACCCTTTTTTAAATCCAATTAGAGCCTCAGGCTCTAATCACGTGCTTCTAAAAAAAAAACGAAAAAAACATTGAAATCCATGTGTCCGGCGCCCTGCATGTAGATAAAGGGCGGGATTATGGGGGCGGCACCCTCTGCTTGTTGTCCCTCTGCAAAGTCAGACCCACTGTTGCATGTAAAACATTCAGGTACGACTTTCATGCAACTATTGCAGGTTAACATTGAAGTCTATGGCCCTCAAGTTGAATGCAAAGTCAGACCAAAGTAGTGCATGAACTACTTTGAAATGGCTCCATATATGAATGGTTGTCATTAGAAAACTTGGAGTACGACTTGCCATGTGACTTTGATGTCCAAAGTGTGAATGGAGCCTCAATGATATATTAGACCCCATTCACACTTGTGCGACTTGTCATGCGACCTTAGACGTCGAATGACAAGTCGTACCCCATGTTTTTCAATGAGAACCATTCATATATGTGCATCCCTTCGTGGGACATTCTGATGTCCCCTCTCCCCTGCCAACCAGAGGGGGCGATTGGGGGGGGCCATACTAGTGCGCCGATCGCGGGGGGGGGGGGGCTCTTACCTGCTGCTGCTGCTCCTCTTCTTCTGTTCATGTTTCCTGCTGTGCGGGAAACATGATAGTCTCGCGGGAGTGCGGGAAGGAGGAGCCTCTGCGGGTAAAACCCGCACAATCCGTGCCAGTTGGGAGGTATGCATGTGCGACTTCAAAGTAGTTTGTGCACTACTTTAGTCCAACTTTCATGCAACTTGAGGACCAAAGATTTCAATGTTAACCCTCAAAAGTTGCATGACTGAATGTTTTTTTACATGCAACAGTGGGGCCGACTTTGCAGAGGGACAAGTCACATCCAAGTCGCACGCATCCAAAGTTGCATCACTGTTGCACTCCAAAGTCACACAATTTTGGAGTCATACAAGTGGGAATGGAGCCTTAAAGAGGAGGTCTCCCCGAAAATGTTTTTTTAAAAGCCAGCAGCTACAAATACTGCAGCTGCTGACTTTTAAAAAATGGACACTTACCTGTCCAGCGCGCCCGCGATGCCGGCAGACGAGGCTGAGCAATCGCTCAGTCCTCGGATGCTGCCGCCGCCATCCTTGCGGCTTCACTACCCGGTTCCCTCCTGCGCATTCGCGAGTAGCGCGGCGCGCCGTCACTGGTCCCCACTCTCTCCTGGGAACAGTGTGACGTGAAGGGGCGGGACTCCCACGGGAGTCGATACCCAGAAGTGGGTGCAAATACCTGTTTTATACAGGTATCTGCACCCCCCTCCCCCTGAAAGGTGCCAAATGTGACACCGGAGGGGGGGGAGGGTTCCAAAAAGCGGCAGTTCCATTTTTGGGTGGAACTCCGCTTTAATGAATATTTGGTGATTTATCTGGGAACTTCCTGTTATGATGTGACAACTCTCTCCCAGTTGTTCTCCTATGTTGTCACATGCAGAACTGTTGAAAACAAAGCATTTTTCTTCCTGAGACTCGTTACACAGGCTTGGTCCGCCATTGTCATTACCATTGGCGCAGTATTTGTTTTTTGAAAATACCGTTTGTTCTGTACGTAATGCTTTAGCAAATATCATTCAGTTAGAGTTTAGCGCTACTTTAACCACTTCAGGATTTACCCCCTTAATGACCAGGCCATTTATTGCGATACGGCACTACGTCAGTTTAACTGACAATTGCGCGGTTGTGCAACGTTTTACCCAAACAAAATCCATGTTTTTCCCCACAAATAGAGCTTTCTTTTGGTGGGATTTGATCACCTCTGCGGTTCTTACTTTTTGCGCTATAAACAAAAAAACGACCGACAATTTTGAAAAAAAATATATATTTTTTACTGTTTGCTATAATAAATCTCCCCAAAAGAAATGTAAAACAACTAATTTCTTCATCAGTTTAGGCCAATATGTATTCTACTACAAATTTTTGGTAAAAACAAAGAACCCCACAATAAGTATATATTGATTGGTTCACGCAAACATTGCGGCAGACAGATCTGACGCTTTTTTTGGGACAAGTGACATTTATACAGCGATCAGAGCTAAAAATAGCCACTGATTACTGTATAAATGTCACTGGCAGAGTTAACAGTAGGGGGCGATCAAGGGGTTAAGTGTGTTCCCTGGGGAGGTGTTTCTAACTGTGGGGGAAGGGACTGACTGGAGGAGGGGAGGAGAGAGATCGCTGTTCCTAATCACTAGGAACAGACGATCTCTCTCTTCTCCCCTGTCAGAACGGGGATCTGTTTGTTTACATTGACATATCCCCGTTCTGGCTCTTTGTGGAGCGATTGCGAGTGGCTGGCGGACATCGCAGCCGCCGGATACGTGCCTCGGCTCTGGCGACGCGCCGGTCTGCTATAGCTCTTAACCACTTCTCTACTGTGCACGAAAACCCCCTTCCTGCCCAAGCCATTTTTCAGCTTTCAGCGCTGTCACACTTTGAATGACAATTGCGCGGTCGTGCGACGTGGCTCCCAAACGAAATTAGAGCTTTCTTTTGGTGGTATTTGATCACCTCTGCGGTTTTTATTTTTTGCGCTATAAACAAAAGAAGAGCGTCCAGTTTGGAAAAAAAACACTATTTTTTACTTTTTGCTATAATAAATACCCATTTTTTTTTTTTAATAAAATTTTCCTCAGTTTAGGCCGATACGTATTCTTCTACATATTTTTGGTAAAAAAAATAATCGCAATAAGCGCGTATTGATTGGTTTGCGCAAAAGTTATAGCGTGTACAAAATAGGGGATAGCTTTATAGCATTTTTATTTTTTTATTAGTAATGGCGGCGATCTGCGATTTTTTTTTTTTTTTTATTATTGTGACTGCGATATTGCGGCGGACACATCGGACACTTTTGACAAATTTTTGGGACCATTCACGTTTATACAGCGATCCCTGCTATAAAAATGCATTGATTACTGTATAAATGTGATTGGCAGGGAAGGGGTTAACCACTAGGGGGCGGGAAGGGGTTAAATATGTTCCCTCAATGTGTTCTTACTGTGGGGGGAGGGGACTGACTGGGGGAGGTGACTGATGGTTGTCCCTATGTACAAGGGACACACCATCGGTCCCCTCTCCCTCACAGGACGTGGATCTCTGTGTTTACACACAGAGATCCACTTTCCTGCTCGTTTCCCGGGCAATCGCGGGTGCCCGGCGGCAATCGCGGCCGCCAGGCACGCGCACCGGGGCCTTGTGAACGCGGCGGGCGCGCGCCGCTGGCGGCAAGCGCGCGCCTCCTAGCTCGTTTTAAAGGGAGGACGTCATATGACGTCCTCCCAGAACGAGAGTATCCTCCGCCCGCCGTCAATTGACAGTGGGCGGGGGACAAGTGGTTAAAGGAACCGCCGTACCGGTACAGCGTTTTGAGCAATAGAGCCGACCTGCTGGCGGCTGGTCAGCAAGTGGTTAAACAAATGTTTTTATTTTATCAATGTGGCATATTGCTTCCTTACCGCCTGTCAGGGGCCTCTGAAGTGTGATCGAAACGCAGATCAAGCTTCAGAGGAAAGGAAGATTTAGCGCACTTCTATATCTAAATCAAGGGTCCAGTCACATCAGCAATGCAGTGGCTGCTGTGCATTGCACTGATACCAGCTCATCACGCTATTCACTTTTTTTATTTGAATTTTTTTATGAACTTTATTGAAATGTCACAGGGGTTGATTTACTAAAACTGGAGGGTGTAAAATCTGGTGTAGCTTTGCATGGTGGCCAATCGGCTTCCAGGTTTTTCTGTCAAAGCTTAATTGAACAAGCTGAAGTTAGCCCCCGTTCACATTGGAGTGGCTTGTCATGGTCAGGTTGAATCGCATGACAAGTCGCAGCCTTTTTCTGGAAATCGTACTGTTCATTTTGTGGTGCCGCACCGATCTGCAAAAGTTGTGTAGCGGGTGGTCATATTTAGGGGAGGCATCTGAGCGGTACCAGGCTTAGATGCAACAATTGTTAGGATTCCTGGACCAATTTATGCCAGTGGAGGATATCAATGGTGTCTAGTTCCCTGCAGCCTATAGGTGGCACTGTTGCCATAGGCCGGGGTTGAATCGCCATTGGAGGCCTGCGCCCTTTGTGTCCTCTCGCGGCAGTAGTACAGCGGCGTGGGGAACCTGCTGTGCATGCTGGGAGAGAGTATAAAGGGGGCAGACATCTTCCGCTCAGGGTCAATTCCCAAGCACCTTCAGCCCAGGGGTGTGTGATGGTGGTCTCCGGGTGCCCTAGGCCCGGGGACGGAGTTGCGGTTCCACCCCAGACACCTTTGGTCTGGGGTGAAGTACTCTCTAGAGGCCTGGGGCCCAGTACCTTCGACTGGGTCCCGCAAGGGATCGAGGGCTCCTAGGGTGTCCCCCGGTGTGGTCACCCGAATCTGGGACGAGGAGGCCAGGGAGGTGACCCTTCCGAAGACCCAGTGCAGCATTTGCTGGTGACGGCGGGGCCTCTGGTAACTGTCCGGATGGATGTCCTCTCTCTGACAGGGGCCATTGCTCATAGAAGGTAGTCCACGTTCTCATGGTCTGTGGCAGGGACCCATCGTGAATCAGGTTGGTGGCAGAGGCCTTATTCATCTGGTCTGTGGCAGAGACCCCCTCATGGTCGGTGGCAGCGACTGTGCGCCAAGCCTGTTTGCGCATAACGGAACAGGAGAAAACCCAAGTTCAAGTTTGTGCCTGGACCTCCTCCCCACTGTGTTCTGAACTGTTCTATGTCTAACCAGTCGCTCTCAAAGGACTATTTATTGCTCTGAAGAATAAATAAGTGTTGGACTTTCAGTGGTGTGGAACTTGGCTTTCTGGGAGTTAAAGGGTCCTACCTCCACCTGCGTGGAGGGTGGGAATCATCCTCAAGGGAAGTTTTGGCTCTAGACAGGGGCACAGGTCCGAAGGTAAAAGGTTATAGCTCACACCTCTGCACACAAGAGGATACGAGCTGGTGGTGCGCCACACTCTCCTCCCTGGTCCCCTAGACGAGAGCCAATGACAGAGAAGAGAAAGAGGGAGTGAGAGGTGAGGTCGCTACATTAGTTTCTTCACTACTTTTTGAAATTTCGGGAGTGACTTGCATTGATATCTGTGCATGAAGCCACACAGATGTCTTCCAATTCGCAATGACATGCGGCTTTGAACTCTTTCGATTTTCAGATGAAGACGCATTATTTTGAAGCCGCAGTCAATGTGAACGGGGGGCTTAGAAGCTGATTGGCTACCATGCACAGTTGCACCAGATTTTGCACTCTCCAGTTTTAGTAAATCAACCTCATAGTGACATTTCATAAAGTTCTATTGGCCACTGTGTGGTGAATGCGCTGTGCTGTAAAAAATGATGGGTCACCTAATCTGACGGAACACACCCTACATCATCTACCCTCAGCTGGTCAACTCTTTTCTGTGTCATGTCCTAAAGTCTGTCCAGGAAGTAAAGGCAGAAATAATGGAGCAGTGTGTTTAAACAGCTATGAAGAGAGTTGGGTAAGCTGGTGTAGAATTAATTGAAAGCGGTTTTATTTTTGCAAAAGAAGTACATTAGTGCTATATTTGGTACATAGGGAAGCTGAAATTCCGGAAAAAAAAAAAAAAAGTGCGCTTAGCCTTTAATGTCCCTGTAATTTATTTTTCATTAAGGTCCCGTTCACACCTGGGCGTTTGATCTCAGGCAGATCCCGCGATCCCAAAACACTCTCCGAAACTGACAAGTCGCACCACGCTTGTTCAGATACCATTCATTTTCAATGGTACCTAAATGTGGGCGTAGTTCTGCCATGATTGTCGTGGGAAGCTTGTCGCCCAAAAGAAGCTCCTGCTCCCTGGTTTTCAAAATCGGTAAAATGGTTTTCAAAATCTTCTTTTACAAATAAATATGTGAAAAGTGGGGGGTACATTTGTATTCAGCCCCCCTGAGTTAATACTTTGTAGAATCGCCTTTCACTGAAATTACAGCTGTAAGTCTTTTTGGGGATGTCTCTACCAGCTTCGCACATCTATAGAGTGACATTTCTGCCCATTCTTCTTTGTAAAATAGATCAAGCTCTGTCAGATTGGATGGAGAACGTCTGTGAACAGCAATTTTCAAGTCTTGCCACAGATTCTCAGTTAGATTTAGGTCTGGACTTTGACTGGGCCATTCTAACACAAGAATATGCTTTGATCTAAACCAATCCATTGTAGCTCTGGCTGTATGTTTAGGGTGGTTGTCCTGCTGAAGGGGAACCTCCGCCCCAGTCTCAAGTCTTTTGAAGACTCTTAATAGGTTTTCTTCTAAGATTGCTCTGTATTTGGCTCCATCTTCCCATCAACTCTGACCAGCTTCCCTGTCTCTTCTGAAGAAAAGCATCCCCACAACATGATACTGCCACCACCATGTTTCACGGTTGGGATGGTGTGTTCAGGATAATGTGCAGTGTTAGTTTTCCACCACACATAGCATTTTGCTTTTAGGCCAAAAAGTAAAATTTTGGTCTCATCTGACCAGATCACCTTCTTCCACATGTTTGCTGTGTCCCCCACATGGCTTCTCGCAAACTGCAAATGGGACTTCTTATGGCTTTCTTTCAACAATGGCTTTCTTTTTGCTACTCTTCCATAAAGGTCAGATTTGTGGAGTGCATGACTAATAGTTGTCCTGTGGACAGATTCTCCCACCTGAGATGTGGATCTCTGCAGCTCCTTCAGAGTTACCATGGGGCTCTTGGCTCAGCTGCTTCTCTGATGAATGCTCTCCTTGCCCGGCCTGTCAGTTTAGGTGGACGGCCATGTCTTGGTAGGTTTGCAGTTGCGCCATACTCTTTCCATTTTCGGATGATGGATTGAACAGAGCTCTGTGAGATGTTCAAAGCTTGGGATATTTTTTTTATAACCTAACCCTGCTTTACACTTCTCCACAACTTTATCCCTGACCTGTCTGGTGTGTTCCTTGGCCTTCATGATGCTGTTTGTTCACTAAGGTTATCTAACAAACCTCTGAGGGCTTCACAGAACAGCTGTATTTATACTGAGACTAAATTGCACACAGGTGGACTCTATTTGCTAATTAGGTGACTTCTGATAGCAATTGGTTCCACTAGATTTTAGTTGGGGGTATCGGAGTAAAGGGGGCTGAATACAAATGCACGCCACACTTTTCACATTTATTTGTAAAAAAAAAAAAATTGAAATCCTTTATCATTTTCCTTCCACTTCCCAATTATGTGTCACCTTGTGTTGGTCTATTACATAAAATCCCAATAAAATACATTTATGTTTTTGGTTGTAACATGACAAAATGTGGAAAATGTCAATGGGTATGAATACTTTTTCAAGGCACTGTATATACCTATTGCCATCGGCAAGTGATCTATATAATATGTGTAGCGGGTGTTTGAATTTAGGGGAGGCATCTGGGTGGTAGTGTAACCCAGGTGCATTGATTGTCAGGGAATCTGAGACCCTTTTTGTTGTTCTTGGAGGACTCTGGTGGTGTGAGGTTCCCTGCGGCCTGCAGGTGGTGCTGTCGCCCTGGCCGGAGTTGAACATTCACCGCAAGACTGCATCCCTTTTTTGTCCTTTCCTGGTGCCGGTACAGCGGGGCGGGGAACCCGCTGTGACGCAAAGGGAGAGGGGATAAAAGGGGTGGACGCCCTGACCTCAGGGTTCAGAGTCGGAGGACGCAGCCGCACCCGCACCTTCAGCTTGGGTGCTGGCGTTCCGGAGTTCTGGGCCCAGGTGCCCTTGACCTGGCCGGAGCGGGAGATGGAGTCCATCTCAGGCACCTTTAGCCTGGGGTGAGGTACTATGGCGGAAGCCTGGAGCTCAGTACCTTCGACTGAGTTCCGCGAGGGTGGAGGAATCCGAGGGGGGCCCTAACTCCTTGGGTGCCCGTGTCTGAGACGAGGAGGCCGGTGAGCAGAACTTCTTCGGAGAGCATTGCTGGTGACGGAGAGGCCTCCGGTAACTGTCTTGGACGGATGCCTTCCCCCTGATAGGGGCTACGTTAGCGAAGGTAATCCATGTTCTGTTCAATAGTCAGTGGCAGTGACTATTCGCCACTGGTGACACTATGTAAAGGAATTGTGCCTTGGCCTACTCCCCACAAATACTGAAGTGTTACATGGGTCTCAACCTGTCTGTGTTGTATGACTATTTATTGAGAAGAATAAATACGAGTTGGACCTTTTCAGTGTGTGGAACTCTGGTTACTAGGAGCAAAGGGGACACATACACAAAACCCAATAGTTCCGGCCTTCACCCCTACACATTGGAGGACATGGGCAGTGGTGTATCTCATCCCTCCCCCCAGTGCTAACCCCTAGACGAGACAGACAAACCGTGCATGAGAAGCAGGTGAGAGGGGTGAGGTCGCTACATATGAATTATTATAATTATATATATATCTTGGCTGGACTGATGTAGGTAGACTGCACTTTGCTTGCTCTGGGTGACAACAATTTTGTTTTTCAGCAGTTGAACAATCCTGTTTGTTCAGCTCTTTAGAGCCCAGAGGGGAAAACTTCCTTAACAGATTGTGCATGCGCAGTCCAACTGCTTGCTTATGTGAATGGCCAGCCTGAGGGCAGACTTCAGGTTCCCTACATACGTGATGTCCTTTTTACACACCTGTAAAGCCTACCTTTAGCCCTCGTTTACATTGAACTTGGCTTTGAAATTGTGTGACTTCATCTGAACTCACACGATTTCAAAGCCGCATTTCAGTGTGACTTCGGGGGGGGGGGGGGGGGGGCGACTTGAAAGACATCTGTGCGGGTTCATGCACAGATGTCTATTGAAGTCGTCTCCAAAGTCACCAAAAGTAGGGCAGGAACTACTTTTTGGAAATCTGTGGGGTGTGTTTTTTGTTTTGTTTGTTTGTTTGGTTTTTATTGTGAGGCAAACAACAAATGGGACAAATAACAGAAAAAGTCAATGTGCCTAACTATTCACCCCCGTAAAGTCAATACTTTGTAGAGCCACCTTTTGCGGCTATCACAGCTCCAAGTCGCTTTGGATAAGTCTCTATGAGCTTGCCACATCTTACCACTGGGATTTGTGCCCATTCCTCCTTGCAAAACTGCTCCAGCTCCTTCAAGTTGGATGGCTTGCGCTTGTAAACAGCAATCTTTAAGTCTGACCACAGATTTTCTATTGGATTGAGGTCTGGGCTTTGACTAGGCCATTCCAACACATTTACATGTTTCCCCTTAAACCACTCAAGTGTTGCTTTAGCAGTGTGTTTGGGGTCATTGTCCTGCTGGAAGGTGAACCACCGTCCTAGCCTTAAATCACACACAAAGTGCTACAGGTTTTGCTCAAGAATATCCCTGTATTTAGCACCATCCATTTTTCCCTCAACTCTGACCAGTTTCCCAGTCCCAACTGCTGAAAAACATCCCCACAGCATGATGCTGCCACCACCATGTTTCACGGTGGGGATGGTGTTCTTTGGGTGATGTGATGTGTTGGGTTTGCGCCAGACATAGCGTTTTCATTGATGGCCAAAAGGTTCAATTTTAGTCTCATCAGACCAGAGCACCTTCCTCCATACATTTTGGGAGTCTCCCATGTGCCTTTTCACAAACTCAAAATGTGCCATTTTGTTTTTTGCTGAAGGTAATGGCTTTCTTCTGGCTGCTCTGCCATAAAGCCCAACTCTATGGAGCGTACGGCTTATTGTCATCCTATATACAGATACTCCAGTCTCTGCTGTGGAACTCTGCAGCTCCTCCAGGGTTACCTTAGGTCTCTGTGCTGCCTCTCTGATTAATGCCCCCCTTGCCCGGTCCGTGAGTTTTGGTGTGCGGCCGTCTCTTGGCAGGTTTGCTGTTGTGCCATGTTCTTTCCATTTGGTTATGATAGATTTGATGGTGCCCCTAGGGAATCATCAAAGATTTGGATATTTTTTTATAACCTAATCCTGACTTGTACTTCTCAACAACATTGTCCCTTACTTGTTTGGAGAGTTCCTTGGTCTTCATGGCAGTGTTTGGTTAGTGGTGCCTCTTGCTTAGGTGTTGCAGCCTCTGGGGCCTTTCAAAAAGGTGTGTATATGTAATGACAGATCATGTGACACTTAGATTGCACACAGGTGGACATCATTTCACGAATTATGTGACCTCTGAAGGTAATTGGTTGCACCGGAGCTTTTTATGGGCTTCATAACAAACAATACATACGCACATGCCAATTATCGGTATTTTATTTCTGAAAAATATGTATATATTTTTCTAATTTTACTTCACCAACTTAGACTATTGTGTTCTGATCCATCACATATAATTCAGATTAAAATAACATTGAACTAAAGGCTGTAATGTAACAAAATAGGTAAAAAGCCAAGGGGGTGAATACTTTTGCAAGGCACTGTAACACACACCATGTCATATCCCAGCGATTAGACATGTGCAATTAGTTTAGTTCTGAATTCGTTTTTTAATGAATTTTGACAAATTAGTTAATTCCGAAATCTCCGAATTTTTCAAATTACGAATTCTGAATTTCAGAAATTCGAAAATCTGCTTCTTCTTCTTTTTTTTTTTTTATTTCCGAAAACAAGCAGTGCACATGTCTAACAGCAATCTTTAGGATTAGGAGAATTAATTTTGGGTTGTTCTTTGGTTGTAGGTCATGGTAATAGCGAGAAATATACAGCTACATTTTACAAATATATTTTTTGTATATCTGAAAAAAAAACGCCGTATAATCCACCTGGATACAAAAAGTAGTTGTGGTGTTAGTAAAACTTCATAACACATGTCAAAGTTGCAAAACTGTGTGTTACTTTGGTCACGAAGGGGTTAAACAGTATAAAAGATATACAGTGGAACCTTGGTTTACGAGTAACGCTGTTAATGAGCGTTTTGAAGAACGAGCAACTTTTTTTTAAATTCCTACTCGGTTTGCAAGTGTTGTCTCGCAAAACGAGCAGAATTCAAGCTAATGGGGTGTGCAATACCACATTTGGCCAGAGGTGCAGGGGTGCCGGTGACACTCAGAACGGTTCGGAGCTGTTCGGAAATACTCCGTTCCCGAGTGTTTCCGAGATCAGCTGAGCTGTTCCCGAGTATTTCCGAGGCTCTCTGGCGCCCCCCCACCTCTGGCCACATCCGGCATTGCATGTCATAGGAGTCAAATTATCTTAGTTTCCATTGACTTCTATGGGGAAACTCGCTTTGATATGCGAGTGCTTTGGATTACAAGCATTCTCCTGGAACAGATTATGCTCGTAATCCAAGGTTCCACTGTATACACAGACAATATCCATAACAAGTCAATTGCCCGGCTTTACGATAAAAAATTCTAAAGCAGCGTGATGTGAGCCACCCCAGGATACAGCTGAAAACCAAGTACTACTACATTTGCAATGGTGAACAGTGGGCACGGGCAGATTGGGCCTAACAGTGGGAGGGGCTAAAAGGAGGATGGTTAAAGTGAGAGTAAACTCCTATGTATGATTTTTACCTAATAAGTAAGCTTGTAATAAGGCCTACCTATAGGTACAGTAAATATCTCCTAAACATGCGCCGTTTAGGAGATATTTACTTTAATTGCAGCCGGTGATGTCACGGCGCATGCGCTTTGAAGGAACTGCATATTCGTACCGTTCCTTCAAAGCTGTGCCGTAAACAGCGACTCCCACACACATGCCTGACGTCATCACTGGCTCGGCCAATCAGATAGCCGAAGCCTGCGAACCCAGAAAGAAGACCAGGTGAAGATGGAAGCGTCTTCTGACAGCACACCACTGGAGGGCTTTGTTTTTAGGTAAGTCTGTCATAATGTGCTAGTATGCGATACATACTAGCACATTATGAATTAAACTGCCCAGGGCCCATTTTTTTGGATGCGGTATACTATCGTTTTAACTTCTTGCCAACCATGTAACACATACATATGCAGGGACAAGAAAGGTGAGCTTTAACGCCCAGTCACTGCACATATGCGCACACAGTTGCATGAGGTTGTGTGTACTGAGAGCAAGCTGCCAACATACTGACCTAGTTGTCCCTGACAGTTCTCGATCATGGCTTTGGGGTGGGCTCATGTGACCACTGTAAAAGCCAATCAGATGATACAGAAGCCGCGTTGGGGAGTTTGACAAAACCTGCTCATAGTCACTCAGTGATAGTCACTCAGACACCTTTTAGAAACCAAAGTCTCATGTCAGTGGCATCACTAGGGTTGGTGTTGCGTGGTCCAGTAAAACATGATGTCACGCCCTTCTGAAAGTGCGCCCAAGATGCAGAATGCGGGACTTTTCGCAACCTAATAGAAATCTTTAGGACTGCAGCTATAACTGCAGGTAAATTGTAGGGAAAAAAACCTTTAAATTACACGGCCCATACACCTCTCTACCCCTTTACATTACACGGCCCCATACCTCTGGATCCCCTTACATTACACAGCCCCCTCACCTCTGGGTTCCTTTACATTACACAGCCCCCTCACCTCTGGGTTCCTTTACATTACACAGCCCCCTTCACCTCTCGGTCCCTTTACATTACACAGCCCCCTTCACCTCTGGGTCCCTTTACATTACACAGCCCCCTTCACCTCTGGGCCCCTTTACTTTACACAGCCCCTTTACATTACACAGCCCCCTCACCTCTGAGCCCCTTTACATTACACAACCTCCTCACCTCTGGGCCCCTTTACATTACACAGCCCCCTCACCTCTGGGCCCCTTTACATTACACAGCCCCCTCACCTCTGGGCCCCTTTACATTACACAGCCCCCTCACCTCTGGGCCCCTTTACATTACACAGCCCCCTCACCTCTGGGCCCCTTTACATTACACAGCCCCCTCACCTCTGGGCCCCTTTACATTACACAGCCCCCTCACCTCTGGGCCCCTTTACATTACATAGCCCCCTCACCTCTGGGCTCCTTTACATTACACAGCCCCCTCGCCTCTGGGCCCCTTTACATTACACAGCCCCCTCGCCTCTGGGCCCCTTTACATTACACAGCCCCCTCCACCTCTGGGCTCCTTTACATTACACAGCCCCCTCGCCTCTGTGCCCCTTTACATTACACGGCCCCCCCACCTCTCAACTCCTTTACATTACACAGCCCCCTCGCAGCTCTGCCCCTTCCTACCTTACTTGGGCATGCAGAGCGGGAAGCACAGCAATGCTAAACAGACAGTGAGAGCCGCTGGAGTTAATTTTTCATATTACCGAGCTGGTGATTGGTTGCTAGGACAACCTAGCAACCAATTACCTGCTGGTTAACTTAGAAAGTGAACTCCGGTAGCTCCTGATGTCTGTTCAGCACTGCTATGTCTCTCTCCCGTTCTGTCTCCTGCTCCCTTCTCTGCTCTGCTGTGTTTTAGTGAGTAGAGGCAAGCCGGCCCTGGGTGTCCCCCCTCTGGCGGGTGTCTCCCGGGTGCGGTCCGCACCCCCATAGCGATGACACGGTCTTGCATAAACCGCTCAGGACAAAGGATCATTTACATTTTGCACATAATGCTCCTGGAATGTATGCAGCTGATTTGAAATGGAAGTTAAAGCAGAACTAAACCCATTGATTTAAAGGATAGGTTCACCTTTTGGGAAAATGTTCCACCTGTTAATGGGGTGTTCCATGTTCCAGCTCCTGCAGCCGCTCGGGAATCCGAGCATCTGGTGTGACAGCAGTATGGGGAGAAGTTCCCTGTACCAGCTTTCACTTTTTTTAAAAGAGTGAATGAATGAACTACAATTACAGACATCCTTTGCGGCTGTCAGTATGTAGTTCTCAATGAGCTATCACGGCGCTTTTGAGAGTTGTGATGGTTCATTGATTCTTCCTGTCAATGTAAAACTGCCTGCCTGTATGATGTATGGTGTAGCGGGGTGCTAAATTTAGGGGAAGTGTTTGGGTGGTAGTTATACCCAAACACCCTAATTGTTAGAGTTCTTGCAACCATTTTTGTCTACAGTGAGAGTATTGGTGTGTAGTTTCTAGGACTGGGAAAAAAATCGATTTTAATCTTGAATCGAGTTTTGAGTTCAAATCGATTCAGATTTGAAGAAAATCGATTTTTTTAGATTTACTTTTTATTTGTATTTTTTTTTAAAAAATTTACATTTTTTTTTTTTTTTCTTTTTTTTTTTATATATTTTTTTTTTTTTCCTTCAAAGTTTCCGTAGCAGGGCTGCAGGGGGCGTATCCGGAATGGCACTGGGTGGCGTTATCCCAATTACATCTACTCGCCGCAGCCGCCACAAGTAGATGTAATGTAACACTAACTAACCGCAAGCCGCCGTCTGCCTACCTGATCAGCGTGTCATGCAGACAGACGGCGGCCATTGCAGTGTTTAAAAGCCGTGCCTCCCGAGTCCTCGTCGTCTGTGATAGGCGGAACACTCAATTTCACAGCAGGCAGTGTTCAGCCCATCATGGACATCCTCTCATCCTCGTCTGTGTTATGAGAATGAGAGGATGTCCATGATAGGCGGAACACTGAATGCTGGGAAATTGAGTGTTCCGCCTATCACATACGAGGAGGAGGCGCGGCTTTTGAATACTGGAATGGCCGCCGGTGTAGCAGTAAAATCCGTATACCATGAAAATCTGCATCAGGTACGGGCACAGTGATTGAAGCATGGGCACAGTGAGGCATTGGGCACAGTGAAGAATGGGCACAGTGAGGCACGGACACAGTGAGGCACAGGCACAGTTCAATTCAACTAAGAGTAACCTCAAGATTTTTTGTTGTTTTATTAGCTAAATCCAAATACAGTATTAATAATTTTGATGTTTAACAATCTTTGTTGCACACTGACTTTGCATTTAGAGAAAGGGTTTGCCTTTGCAATTTTCTTTGTTGATGCACTTTAATTAATATAATAAAAAAAAAAATCGAATCGAATCGTAAATCGAGTTTTTTATAAAAAAATCGCAGATCTTTTTGGGGGGGAAAATCGCCCAGCCCTAGTAGTTTCCTGTGGCCTGCAGGTGGCGCTGCCATAGTAGGCCAGGGTTGAACCGCTGATACAGAGCTGTGACTTGTGTGTCCCCTCTCAGCAGCCATACGGTGGGTGTGGCAGGCCTGCTGTGCATGCTGGGAGAGGATATAAAAGGGGCAGAGGCAATTTTTTTACCTGCCAAAAACATGTGCATTTACTTCTTTTTATATTTTACTTGCTTTTACCACTTCAGCTTTGGAAGGTTTTACTCCCTTCCTGACCAGGCCATTTTTTTTTTTTTGGCGGTAGGGCACTGCGTTGCTTTAACTTGTGATTGTGCAACGCTGTACCCAAATAAAATTGATGTCCCTTTTTTTTCCCCCACAAATAGAGCTTTCTTTTGGTGATATTTGATCGTCTCTGCGGTTTTTATTTTTTGTGCTATAAACAAAAAAAGACCTAAATTTAAAAAAAAATATATATATATTTTTTACTTTCTGCTATAATACATATCCAAAAAAAAATGTAAAAAAACAAATTTCTTCATCAGTTTAGGCCAATATGTATTCTTCTACATATTTCTGGTAAAAAAAAAAATACCAATAAGCGTATATTGATTGGTTTGCGCAAAAGTTATAGCGTCTACAAACTACGGGATAGATTTAGGAACTTTTTTGTATATTTATAATTTTTTTCACTGGTAATGGTGGTGATTTGCGTGTGTTTTTGTTGTTTTTTGCGGGATTGCGGCGGGCAAATCTGACACTGAGTGACACTTTTTGGGGACCAGTGACACCAATACAGTGTTAGAAAAATGCACTGATTACTGTATAAATGACACTGGCAGGGAAGGTGTTAACACCAGGGACGATCAAGGGGTTAAATTATCCCTAGGGAGGTGATTACTAACTGTGTGGGGTAGTGTCACACTGAAGGAAAAGAGATCCGTGATCCAGCTTAGCTGAATCACAAGATCTCTTTCCCTTCCTTACAGATCCACCATTTTACTTGTTTACACAGGCAGACGGCTGATCCATCTCTCCTGTGAACAATCGGCGGGTCGTGGTGGCCATCGGACCAGCTGATTTGGCGCCCGCTGTGCGGCCCCCTAATCCATGTGTACGAAATCGCGTACAGGTATGTAATTTTGCGCAGCCGTGCAGTAAATGTACATGGGGCGGTCCGGAAGGCATTAACCGCTTGCGGACCAGCCGCCGCAGTTATACTGCGGCAGGTTGGCTCGGCTGGGCAAACCATCGTAGCTGTACGTCGGTCGCTTTAAGCGGTGTTAGCAGGCGCGCGCGCCCGCTGCATCGCTGGAGTACTGATGCTCGTGACCGCCGGCCGCGAGCGATCTCCGGGCACGAGAGGCAGAACAGGGACGTGTGTAAACACACACGTCCCTGGTCTGTTCTGTGAGGAAAGGCAGATCGTGAGTTCCTAATAGCTAGGAACCGCGATCTGTCATTTCCTCTAGGTCAGTCCCCTCCCCCTACAGTTAGAACACACATCAGGGAACACAATTAACCCCTTGATCGCACCCCTAGTGTTAACCCCTTCCCTGCCAGTGACATTTTGTACAGTAATCGGTGCATTTTTATAGCTCTGATCACTGTATAAATGGCAATGGTCCCAAAAAAGTGTCCGATGTGTCCGCCATAATGTTGCAGTCCCGATTTAAAAATTGCAGGCCTCCGCCATTACTAGTAAAAAAAAATAATAATAATAAAAATGCCATCATTCTATCCCCTATTTTTTAGACGCTATAACTTTTGCGCGAACCAATCAATATACGCTTATTGCAATTTTTATTACCAAAAATATGTAGAAGAATACGTATCGGCCTAAACTGTGAGAAAAAATTAACTTTAAAAAATAATAATTGGGGATATTTATTATAGCAAAAAGTGCAAAATATTGTGTTTTTTGAAAAATAGCGCAAAAAATAAAAATCGCAGAGATGTTTTGTTTGGGTACAGTGTCGCACGACGCAGTGTTGAATCGCAAAAAATGGCTCGGTCATTGGGCAGCCAAATCTTCTGGGACTGAAGTGGTTAAAGGTGAACTCATCCTTTAAAGTGCAAATAAATGCATTGATTATTCACCTTGAATGTGTGGATGGGGCAATTTATTCTCCTTTTTTTTTTTTTTCAGCTGCCTGGCTGTTCCAAAAAAATAACAGTCCATCAATGACCTGCGCAAGATTGCAGTTTTCTTGGCTCAAAAAAACGCCAAGCCATACTCCAGATATTTCGCCTTACTAAAAGCGTCAAATCATCCGCTGTAGATACCACTTTTCACTAATGTGTTTCACCCCCAAAGCGATTAAGCCTGCTTTGGGGTGAAATGCATTAGAATGAAGCGTTATCTACAGCTGATTATTTGACTGTTGGCAAAAAAAAAAGCTTAGATTACAGCGACATACTGTATTTGTAGTGTGGCTTGATAGTTATTGGAGAGTTCAATGTCTAGAGCGAGGTGGGGGGGAAGAGAGTCACCCGGAGTCTAATCTTGGTATTGCAGGGAGATTGGAGTGTTTTTCTTGGATTCTCTAGCTTCCTTGACAGTAAAAGATAGAAGGGTTTAGTTCTGCTTTAAATTAGTTAGGAGCCATTATACTTAAAGGGAAAATCCACTTCTGTGGGGAATGTGTGTGTGTGTGTGTGTGAACCTTGGTTAACGAGTAACGCGGTTAACGAGCGCTTTGAGAGACGAGCAACTTTAAAAAAAAATAAAAAAATCCTGACTCGGTTTGCGAGTTGTCTCGCAAAACGAGCATACTTCAAGCTAATGGGGTGTGCAGTACCGCATTTTGGCCAGAGGTGCGGGGGCTCCGGTGACACTCGGAACGGTTTGAAGCTGTTCGGAAATACTAGGAATCACTCCCTTCTCGGGTGTTTCCGAGATCAGCCGAGCTGTCCCTGAGTATTTCCGAGGCTCTCCGGTGCCCCCCACTTCTGGCCACATGCGGTATTGCATGCCATAGAAGTCAATGCAGAACTAATTATCTTTGTTTCCATTGACTTCTATGGGGAAACTCGCTTTGATATGCGAGTGCTTTGGATTACAAGCATTCTCCTGGATTGGATTATGCTCATAATCCAAGGTTTCACTGTGTATGTATGTATGTATGTATGTATATTATCTGCTCATATTCAGCCAAATGCTTCAGAACTCATTGGACAGCGCTTCACAGTGCAGATGGACAATGACCCGAAGCATACTGCGAAAGCAACCAAAGAGTTTTTTAAGGGAAAGAAGTGGAATGTTATGAAATGGCCAAGTCTTATTTGAATAGGTTTGTAGGTTTGTTTCTGGTTCAGATTTATGCGGACTCACATTTTGAGGGCATAGATTGGTTCCAGACACTGGGGCCCAGTGTCAAATTACTGGGGGGGGATGTGTAGCGGGTGGTTACATTTAGGGTCATCTGAGTGATTTTTTTACCTCTTTCCACCACCACCTTCCAGACCCTTTTATGAGGTTCTAAATGCCGGGAGGTTGGCATTCCGATCACATGACCGCTGTGATTGGCTGTCACAGTGAACACCTGATCGGAAAGCTCCCAATTGCAAGTATGCATCGGGAGCTTTTACAGTGCTGTCGAATACCATGCTGGGAGCGCCCCCTAGCTTTTCTGCCCATGGCCATCTTGAATAAGGGCAGGTGGTTCATGTCACAGTTACTTCCTGGCATCCATCTGGCCTTGGCTTAGGCATGCGGGCAGGAGGGTGTGCTTAGCTTAGATAACCCCTCCTCCCCTCCTGAAGACTCCTAGGATGTATAACATAATTTGCCTAGGCCTGGAAACCAGGAAGTAACTGAAGAAATTTAAAACATTTTTTTTTTTTTTTTTTAAAAGTTAAAATGATATACTTTAATTCCTATTTATTTATTTACTATTGCTAGCAGCATAAGGATTACAGATAGTCAGTGTTCATAGAGACAGTGAAGTTCTGCTTTAAAATGTAATTTCTGGTGCCTGCGCTTTTTTTGGCTATGTGTTAAAGTGGAACTTCACTCTCCCAATCAACATTGATTATTTGTAATCCTTATGTTGCTAGTATTCGTAAATGGATAGAATTGTATATTCTATTTTACTTGTTTTGAATGTTTGTTTTTTAAAAAAAATAATAATATTTAGTTACTTTCTGGTTTCTTGCCTAGACAAATGGAGTCCTACATCCCAGGAACCTTCAGGAGAGGAGGAAAGATTTTCTCAGCTAAGCACACTCTCCTGCATGCATGCTTGAGCTAAGGACAGATGGATTCCAGGAAGTAAATGTTACATGAATTATTTGCCCTTACTCAAGATGGCCACGGCCAAAAATGCTAGGGTTGTGTTTTTTTAAAGTGATTTCTCAGCAAAATAAAGCATGGAGACTTGGCTGGATGGGGGAGTTTGCTTTGAATATTAAACCCTGGTTCACACCAGCGTGTCTTGTCATGCGACTTGACAGTTCAAAGTCGCATGACAAGTCGCACCCCATTCACGGCAATATAACCATTCAAATTGCTGCAACTCAATTTACAGCGACTTTGAAAAGGGTAGAGGCGGAGACGATCTGGTCTTTTTGCCATTTAGAGGCACTAAGTCAAGTGAGGGAAAGGTGGCCCCCACTCGACTCCATACCATTGGATGACCAAAGCGACATCAAATGTCACTTCCGGCCTTAAAGTGGATGTAAACCCGATTCATGAAATTTGAGCTGGGCACATATATCTGCAGTGTTTTCTTATCTCTCTTCAATGAGCTAAGTCCTGTAGCTCTCTCCTGAACTGTTCCTCAGCCTGATAACTCCTGACAAATTCTCAGACATGTCGGATAAAAGCAGCCTTAAATTTCTGTCAGGGGAGGTTCCTCTAAATAGATTAGCAGGGAGTTGGCCCTGTTACAAAACACCTCTGAGAGTCTCTGCCTATGATGAGAGGGGGTGTGTGCCTTTCCTCCAATCAGCAATGTTAGCTATCTTGGCTGTATGCCCAGACATCACACTCTGTGTTAAACAGGAAGATACATTTTCCTAACACGATCTGAACAGTATATAAATGTGAAGACAGCAGATATACCTGTAAAACTTATGTAGGGAGGTTTGGTTCATCTCTGTGTATCATCTGAGGCTGTTTACTTCACTGGGTGTATGGAGGGTTTACATCCACTTTAAACAATTTTTTTGTTTTTGTTTTTTATTGCATTTTATTGTAAATATGAGATCTGAGGTCTTTTGGACCCCAGATCTCATATTTAAGAGGACCTGTCATGCTTTTTTCTATTACAAGGGATGTTTACATTCCTTGTAATAGGAATAAAAGTGATCCAAAATGAATATGTTTTTTTTTTTTTTTAACCACTTGCCGACAAGCGCACGATATATACAGCACAATGGCTCGGCTGGGCATACAGGTACGTCCCCCTAAGACGCGGCATTGTGGGAGCGCCCGCTGCGAGCTTCGTGAGTGTAACCTGAAAAAAAAAATATATATATATATATATATATAATGTTTGGGGGGTCTAAGTAATTTTCTAGCAAAAAAAACACCGATATTAACTTGTAAACAACAAGTTTGAAAAATAGGCCTGGTCCTTAACCACCTGCCTACCGGGCACGAAAACCCCCTTCCTGCCCAAGCCATTTTTCAGCTTTCAGCGCTGTCACACTTTGAATGACAATTGCGCGGTCGTGCGACGTGGCTCCCAAACGAAATTTGCGTCCTTTTTTTCCCCACAAATAGAGCTTTCTTTTGGTGGTATTTGATCACCTCTGCGGTTTTTATTTTTTGCGCTATAAACAAAAGAAGAGCGTGCAGTTTGAAAAAAAACCACAATTTTTTACTTTTTGCTATAATAAATATCAATTTAAAAAAAAAAAAAATTAAATTTTCCTCAGTTTAGGCCGATACGTATTCTTCTACATATTTTTGGTAAAAAAAAAATTGCAATCAGCGTATATTGATTGGTTTGCGCAAAAGTTATAGTGTCTACAAAATAGGGGATAGATTTATAGCATTTTTTTTACTAGCAATGGCGGCAATCTGCGATTTTTATTGTGACTGCGATATTGCGGCGGACAGATCGGACACTTTTGACACATTTTTGGGACCATTCACATTTATACAGCGATCCCTGCTATAAAAATGCATTGATTACTGTATAAATGTGACTGGCAGGGAAGGGGTTAACACTAGGGGGCGAGGAAGGGGTTACATGTGTTTCCTAGACGTGTTCTAACTGTGGGGGGAGGTGACTTACTGGGGGAGATGACCGATGGTTGTCCTTATGTACAAGGGACACACCATCGGTCTCCTCTCCCTGACAGGACGTGGATCTCTGTGTTTACACACACAGATTCACTTTCCAGAAAAGCCCGGAGCAAGGAATGCAATGAATGGGTGAAGGGCGAACATGACTAGGGAAACAGGGACTTATGTGAAGGATTAGGGGATTGGTGGGGTAAGACTGAGGAAGAGGGGATAAGATTGGTGGGTTAATTTGGGTGGGAGGGGGCATTGAGTGTATAAAGGAAGACTCCGCCCCCTCCTCGGATAACATGCGGCGCTGAGAAAGTTCAGGATGGCAGACTTGGAGCAGCTCCTGGCCCAATTGCGGGCAGAAACAGCAGCGCGAGGCCCACAGTGGGCCCAGGAACATTTAGGGCCTTTGCTCGGGCGTCCGTTGGAGGAAGAGATTAATGGGGGGAGAGTGTCAGCGCGAGCTCGGCAGTCCAAACCGCCGGAGCGCTTCTCTCCTGACCTCTCCTCTGGAGCTCGCAGACAAATAGGGAATCCCCATTCGCAGGCCCCTTCGGGTCCTCCCGCGAAGCGAGCTGCTGTCGCCGGGTTGGACGCCGGAAGGAATCCCCGGCAGAGTCGGAGCTCCGCGGGCGGCCGTTCCGGGAGTTCCGGAGCGGCCACCAGGCCCGCACGGCGATGGGAGTCGGAAGCAGCGGGCCCCGCCCCCAGAGTGATGTCACCGGGGACGGCGCCTCGGCGGGGGAGATCCAGTGTGGCGGTGGCCGGGCCTTCCACTGCGGCGGCCGGGGACCTTGCGGCGGAGGAGCAGAGGGAAGAGGCAGCGGACGTAGGCGACAGGGCTGGACGGAGCCCCCCCGGCCTGGGCAAGGCAACGAAAAAATCGGTGGGCGGGTCCAGAACACGAAGAAGGAGTCGGTGTGGAGCGGGACCCTCGGCATCCAGGGATCCTTCTCCTGGAGGGCTTGCATCGGGAGCGGAAGGGGAGGAGCAACGGTCGGACGGTGCAGGATCGGAATCGGAGGCGGAACGTGAGCCTCTCGGAAGGTCAGCATCGATGGAGGCGGGACGGTCGGCTGGTGGGTCGCTTCCTAGGCAGCCCGGTAAGTTTGTTTTTCCTTTATCTTCACTGGGTCAGTCACAGGTGTGGGGTGCTGGGGGCTGCAGTGGTAGGGGTGATGCTGGGACGTCCGGGTGGGGGTACTCGGCTGGGGATGGTGATTTGGCAGACCGGGGTCAGAGGTCGGTGGTAGGGATGGATACAAGTATGAGGGGGTTTTTAGCAGGGATCAAGGAATTGGTGGACAGGTTTGAAAATTCAGCAGGTGGGGCGCCATGCCCGTCAGAGGCATGGGTTCCCCCGGTGGGGGGGGATGGCAGGAGCGGGGTGGCAGGGGCAGCGGTGGTGGTGCCACAGCAGGGGGGGACGGAAAGTCCTCCGGTAGGGAAGGAGGGGGTTGATACGCCCGTGGCAGTGGGGGAGACGGGCAGGCAGGACCTGGTAAGGTTGGCTGATGCGGCGATGTGCGAGGTCTATATCTGTTTTGAGGGACCGTTGGGAGCGCATTTAAAGGTGGAGGTACGTGACAAGATTTGGAAAGGTGAGTATGTGGAGATATTTTCACTGCTGCCGTTGGGGAAGTTCAACTTGGACAGAGTCAAGCCGGATGACTCCAAGAAGGAAGATGAGGAGAAGCGTAGGTATCGCCTTATCCCTCGGACATTTACAAATTGGCTGCAGGCATTTGGCATTTTGGCAAGTGTGATAGGGGTAAAGAAGCCGGAGTTCTGCTCTGCTCTGTTTTGCTACCAGGATGCGATAGGGGAAGCATACAGAACCTTCGGGGGCACGGCTTGGTTGAGGTACGATGAGCAGTTTCGCCAGAGGATGGCGATGCGGCCGGAGTTAAGATGGGACCACAAAGACATTAGTTTGTGGATGCGATTGATGACTTCGGCGAGGGCCCCAAATCAGTTTTTTCAGGGGGGGGCCAGTGGATCGTCTTCCCCTGGACTACCGGCCGGTAAGGCAAAAGGGGTTTGTTGGCAGTTTAATTCGGGTACATGCAAGTTTGGAGGAACGTGCCGTTTCAAACATGAGTGTTCCGGATGCGGGGGTTCCCACCCCTCGTCTAGATGCTTTAAGCAAGGGAAGAACCGTTCCGGAGAACTTACGAATAAGAGGGAAGACGCCAGTGATGGTGGAAAGGATGCGGCCGTTTCTAGGTAGGTATCCGGACAGGGAGGCTGCGCGGTTGTTGGAAAGGGGGTTTGCGGAGGGTTTTCGTATTCCATGCTCGTTGAGGGAGGTTCCCCCCGTGCCGCGCAATTTGCGATCGGCGTTGCTACATGGCGACGTAGTTTCGGAGAAACTACAAAAGGAAGTGGCGTTGGGCCGCATGAGCGGCCCATTTACAGTTCCCCCCGTTAAAGGATTTGGTGGTCTCTCCGCTGGGTGTGGTGCCAAAAATGGAGCCGAATAAATTTCGGCTCATTCACCACCTTTCTTTTCCTAAAGGGGGGTCGGTTAATGACGCCATTGAGCCGGATGCTTGCACGGTGAGTTACACATCATTCGATGCAGCAGTGGTTTGGGTCCGGCATTATGGAAAGGGGGCTCTCATGGCAAAATCAGATGTGGAGGCGGCCTTTTGGCTTCTTCCGGTGCACCCGGATAGTTTTAGATTATTGGGGTGTCATTGGAACGGGGAGTTTTATGTGGACCAGTGCCTGCCTATGGGCTGTTCCATATCGTGTGCATTATTTGAGGAGTTTAGCTCCTTTCTGGAATGGGTGGTCAGGGACGTGGCAGGGGTAAATTCGGTCATACACTATCTGGATGACTTCCTCTGCGTGGGCCCGGCTTCATCCAGGGATTGTGCGATTCTGTTAGCAACGCTGGAGCACATGGCGGATCGTTTTGGCGTCCCATTGGCGCCGGACAAGACGGAGGGGCCAAGAACGGTCATTACGTTTTTAGGGATAACGCTGGATTCAGAAGCCATGGAATGCCGTTTACCGGAAGATAAGCTTGCGGATCTGAAAAGAGAACTTAAGCTGATGTTGGGTTTGCGCAAGGTACAGCTGCGAACGCTGCAATCTTTATTGGGGAAGCTGAATTTCGCCTGTCGCATTTTGCCGATGGGGAGAGCGTTTTGCCGACGGTTGTCGGCAATTACGGCGGGGGTGCAGTCGCCTCGACATTTTGTTAGGCTGGTACGTTCACACAGGTCTGATCTGCAGGTCTGGCATACATTCTTGGAGTCCTTCAATGGTAGGGCATTATGGATGTCGGGCCCGGTCAGCAACTTTGATATGGATTTGTTCACAGACGCTGCGGGCTCAGCAGGTTTTGGGGCTTTTTTCCAAGGCCGATGGAGTGCGGGTTCGTGGCCACAGAGTTGGGTGGAGGCAGGCTTCATAAAGAATATGTTGCTGCTGGAACTGTTTCCAGTAGTATTGGCGGTGGAACTATGGGGCGAGGCTTTCCGGGATCGGAAGGTGCGTTTTCACATCGACAACATGGGCGTGGTGCAGGTGATTAACAGAGCATCGGCGGCATCGCCGCCGGTGGTTCGCCTGCTACAACAGCTGGTGTTGAGATGCCTACAGTTAAACATTTTCATGTATGCTGTTCACCTTCCGGGAGTGGACAATGTGGTGGCTGACGCTTTATCTCGCTTTCAGTGGGACAGGTTCCGGGAGTTGGCACCGGACGCGGAGCAACGAGGGGTACCTTGTCCAGACTGGCTGTGGAAGATTGCGTTAGATTAGTCGCCGGATGGATCAGCAAGTCGGTGAGTGAGACGACGTGGGCTGCATATCAGAAAGTTTGGTTGGAATGGGCGGATCTGGGTAGAATGACGGGAGTTGAGATTGAGGGTCCGGAGGTGAGGTTGCTAGTCTTGTACTTTATATCCAGGAGCATGGAAGCGGGGGTGTCGGTATCCGCGCTGGATAAAAAGGTTGCGGGATTGGCATTTTTGTTTAAATGGCAAGGTTTGCCTGATTACACGAAAGACTTCTGGGTTCGACAAGCGCTCAGAGGTTATAGGCGGGTTAGGCCGTTTAAAGACACCAGACGCCCGGTGTCCTTTGGGGTCCTGAAGGGGGTGTTGGCTAAGCTACGGGAGGTTTGCACCTCGGAATACGAAGCTGCCTTGTTCCGAGTGGCATTTTCCTTGGCATTCTTTGGGGCGTTCAGGATTGGCGAGCTGGTTAGCCCGTCTAAGAAAGTGCACGGGGGGATTGGGGCTAATGAAGTGCGTTGCCAGGAGGATAGAGTGTCCTTGTGGTTACGTAGATCAAAAACGGATCAAAAAAGGAGGGGCAAGAGAGTTCAGATTTTTTCATTGCCGGGCTCACCGCTTTGTCCGGTTGGGGCCGTTCGGGGCTTTCTGGTGGTACGCCCAGGGAACGTGGGGTCCTTTCTGATACATGCGGATGGGTGTCCGTTGTCCAGGTTTCAGTTCATATCGGTTTTCCGAAAATGTTTGGGGTGCCTGGGTTTAGAGGCGAAAGAATTTTCGTCACATTCGTTCAGAATTGGGGCGGCTACGGAAGCGGCTCGGAGTGGGTTGGATAGTGAGTCGGTCAAGCGCATTGGGAGATGGGAATCAAGGAGATTTCGATCTTACATTCGCCCTCACTTAGTGGTAGGGGTGTGAGGAGAATAGGAGGAAGGGTATGAGGAGAGAAGGAGTGGGGCTGATTGGAGTTTAAAAAAAAAAAAAAAAAAACACATAATAATGAGGTTAAGTTGACAGGTTTGGCTGTGGTTACGGTGGATACATGTTTTTCTCTCTTTCAGGTGTGGCGCCGGCGTTGGTCTGGATACTGGGGCACTCTTACGTGTACAGGGGGGGTAAGAGGGCTGAGGCAAGACCGGAAGGTCGGCAATTGGGGTTTCCAAGGCAGGAGGCCCGGATTCGCTGGCTGGGAATTCCGGGAATGTTATGGAGTAGGACGGTTCCAGAAGTGCATCGTTATGCGCAACTGGACCGACCACCTGACGTTTTAATTTTGCACGTAGGTGGGAATGACTTAGGTGTTAGATCTATGCTGGATGTGATGATGGATATCAAATTTGATATTCTTCGTCTTCGTATGGCATTCCCGGAAATGGTGATAGTGTGGTCCGACATGGTGGCTCGCACTTCATGGCGGACGGCTAGATCCATAGAAGGCATCAATAGGGCGCGGAGGAAAGTTAATCGGGATGTGGCCAGGTTCATGGTTAGGAATGGGGGTTTGGTGATACGCCATTTTGAGCTGGAGTTGGAGACATGGCGGTACCTTCGGGATGATGGGGTACACCTCAGTGATGTGGGTATAGACCTATGGGCGTTAGGATTACAGGATGGTATACAGAGGGCTCTCAGGGTGTGGAGGGGCACCCAATTGCAAAGGTTTTTACATTTGGGTGCTGTGGCGGGTGTCTGTTCTTTGCAGGGGAAGGATGATACCTCGGAAAGAAGGGTTCAGGACCTGTCGTTGGTATGGGTCCTGACGGTGGGCTTACAGTTAACGGAGGTTTAGCTGGAAGCATTGGGATGGTGCACTGCGGTCATGGTTGTCTCTGAGCCAGCATGTCGGCTTGAGGCCTATTAGCGGAGTTTGAGAAGTACCGCAGTGCAATAATAGACAAAAAAAGTTAATAGAGGTTCCTGCAGAGAGCGACACCAGTAATTTACTGAGGGTCCTTTAGGACAGAGTTTATGGGTACTGTTAAAAAAGTTATACAGCGTTTTAATAAATAAGGCTGCTACGGCCTATATATATTTCTCCAACTCCTGGTGTGGTCTCGTTTACTTAGTAATAAGTAGATAATAAATAAGGGGTATATATAATAAGGACATCTGTTATACGATAGTCAAGAAAAGCCCGGAGCAAGGAATGCAATGAATGGGTGGAGGGCGAACATGACTAGGGAAACAGGGACTTATGTGAAGGATTAGGGGATTGGTGGGGTAAGACTGAGGAAGAGGGGATAAGATTGGTGGGTTAATTTGGGTGGGAGGGGGCATTGAGTGTATAAAGGAAGACTCCGCCCCCTCCTCGGATAACATGCGGCGCTGAGAAAGTTCCCGCCCACCCTCCCCAGAATTTGGGACGAAGTGGGGGATGTTGTCTCTACATTTTGTTTTACAGGTACAAGTGGGGTCATTGCAGATGTCGTGGCAGTGGCGGGTGTCTGTTCTTTGCAGGGGAAGGATGATACCTCGGAAAGAAGGGTTCAGGACCTGTCGTTGGTATGGGTCCTGACGGTGGGCTTACAGTTAACGGAGGTTTAGCTGGAAGCATTGGGATGGTGCACTGCGGTCATGGTTGTCTCTGAGCCGGCTTGAGGCCTATTAGCGGAGTTTGAGAAGTACCGCAGTGCAATAATGGACACAAAAAGTTAATAGAGGTTCCTGCAGAGAGCGACACCAGTAATTTACTGAGGGTCCTTTAGGACAGAGTTTATGGGTACTGTTAAAAAAGTGTAGCGCTACCCCCAGTTAAGAGAGCCGCTGATATTGATTTGGGCCCTGCAATGCACCGCCGTCAACCCCCGGCAATCGGCTCTAACCTCCCGTGGCACAGCTGGTGATAGAGAGATAGGACCGCGTGACCGCAACTGTTGGTGACGCAGTCCTATAACAAACATACACAGAATATACTTTAAAACTCCTATTAAAGTAAGCGGAACTGACACCAAATGTACTTTACCCAGATATTTTACTGAGGCTAATGGGCAAGTAATAAACAACAGTATAACAAGTTGCAGATCCCTGCAATAAACAGTAATAAAGATAAACAGTGTAATCAGAATAATAAAGTATTGCTATGCAACTCTAGCGCTGCCCTTTTACAGCTACTTCCCCTCATGGGTAGACTAACACCCAGCAATGTCTACCTATGCAGTCAGGCCTGACTGATCTAAATGGAAGTTCAGTGAAACAATATTCGCTAGCAATCTCTCGGTGGTGCACTTGAAGAACAACTTTGTAATCCCAACGAATAGTAAAGATAAAGTATCTGTCTTTAAACAGCTCTCACCACCTGGACAAGTCCAAGTCCCTTTCCTCCATCGATTCGTCTAGGAACAGGAATCCACCGACATCCAAGTCTTCAATCCTTCTGGTGTACTGCAGCAAGGAGGATTAGATGTCTCTAAGGCTCTGCTAGGCTGGCAGAGGGCTCTTTGGAAAGGAGCACACGGCCCGGGCTTCAGGCCTTGTGCACACAGCAGTTCAGCACAGACATCCTCTTGCTAGGAGAGGGGGGTCCAAAGAGCCCGACCAAAACTCTGCCTCCCCTTTATAAAGTCTGCCCCAGCAGTCTCTGTTCTGAAGCAATGCACCCTGGGTGCTGCAAGATGTACTGGGAGATGTAGTCTCTCTCTCCTCTGCTTTCACTTCCATAATGTCTCTTTACTTCCTCCCGACTCACCTCTCACCTGGAACTTCTTGTCTCTCTGCATTAATGGGGAACACCCCGCTACACACTCCCCCCACTTGAACTCTTTGGTCCCCAAAGATAAACTTCAACAAATACTGTTTACCATTTTGGACAATGTCGAGCATGATGTTGGCATAGGGACTTCCCACCAAAACTTTGGGATGGAACTCTCTTGCCCACAGGTCACACTACCATGAGTGGCCTGCCTAACTGTGCCAGAGAGTGAGCTGGGGTTGCCCTCCACCAAATGGACGGTGGAAGGATCAGGTTGTTCAACACTTCTCCTAGCCGTTACAACAGAGTCCTCTGAGCTCGTCCCCATTTGGGGGTAAGTTAGTTTCTTGGGAGGCCTGATGACTCTGCGAGCCCTCTGCTCTCTTGGTGCTTCTGACTCTGGCACCACAGGCTCTTCTTCAGGAGTAAGTTCAGGTAACATTGCTGGTTCTGGAACCTCTGATTCAGAAGTCGACTGACGTATGGAATCTCTAGAGTCCTCCTCTGCGCAAGTGTAAGGAACATCTTCCCAGTAATCAGCTGAGGGACTGAAGGGTATGAATTCAGTAGCCTCCGGATTCAGCGTTGCATCTGGGGTATCCCCTCCATTTGGGAGATCTATGGCGGACATTCCCAGAGTCGAGGGAGGCCACAGCCAGTCCAGTTCTCCACCTTCTTCTGTACTCAATTGGGAGGCCTCCCCATCTTTGGCTCGAGAGGTCTGGGACCGAGTGTTCGGCCTAGGAATATCCAGGATAGAGGCCGGTTCAGGGGAGTCTCTCACGGGAGGTATTCTGACTGCCTCAGCAAGTGGGAGCAGGTGGTTCCGATGCCACGTCTTCAGTGGACCCACCTTTCCTTCTGGCTTTAGTTTGTAGACAGGCAAACCGGGCAACTTCCTACAGACAACATAGGGCTCAGATCTCCACCTGTCGGCAAGCTTGTGTTTTCCAGGGACCCCCAGATTGCGTAGCAGCACTCGGTCCCCGGGCTGCAGATCTTGCACTCGAACCTTCAGATCAAAATTTCTCTTGTTGCGGGCCCCCCTTTGATCCGAAGCCGCCTGGGCTTGTTCATAGGCCACCTGCAAGCTACGTCTAAGTCTGTCCACGTATCCCTTGTGGGATGTAGCTGAGGTATTGTCTATAGAAGTGCCAAAGGCCAGGTCCACAAGTAGCCTTGCTTCTCTCCCAAACATAAGTCGATAAGGGGAGTAGCCAGTGGCGTCACTTGTGGTACAGTTATAGGCATGTACTAGGGCTGATATGTGCTGACTCCAGTGTTGCTTCTTCTCTGTTTCTAAGGTTCCCAACATGTTGAGCAGGGTCCGGTTAAATCTCTCCGGCTGAGCATCTCCTTGTGGGTGGTAAGGCGTGGTTCTGGTCTTCTTTATTCCTAATGAATCCAAAAGTCTTCGGATCAACCGACTCTCAAAGTCCCTTCCTTGATCTGAGTGGAGTCTCTGTGGTAGTCCGTAATGGACAAAATACTTCTCCATAAGTATCTTGGCCACGGTGGATGCCTTCTGGTCTTTGGTTGGGAAAGCTTGAGCATAGCGGGTGAAATGGTTGGTTATTACCAGAACATTCCCCAATCCACTCAGGTCGGGTTCGAGGCAGAGAAAGTCAATGCATACCAGATCCATTGGGCCTTGACTCTGTAAGTGGCCCATTGGGGCAGCTTGATGGGGTAGGGTCTTTCTCTGAATGCATCGTGCACAGGAATGACAATACTCCTCTACTTCTGCCCTCATGCAGGGCCAATAGAACCGATTTCTGACAAGCTGGAAGGTCCTTTCTGCCCCTAGGTGACCATGATGGTCATGCAGGGCAATTAGTACAGTCTCTCGGTGCTTCTCTGGAAGAAATAACTGCCACTTATCTTCTGAGTCATCAGAGGGGCCCCTTCGGTAGACCACTCCCTGATGTACCTGTAGCCTGTCCAATTCCTTCCTCAACAGGCGAGCCTCCTTTGAGGGGTGATGTAGGAATTTGTTGGGATCCTGATTCTCCAGGGCTTCGAGGACCAATCTCCCCATGGGGTCTTCCAATTGGTCACACCTCAACTCCTTCTTGGACAGTCTCGGTAGGTTGTCTTCCTCCAGTTGAGTTACCCCACAATAGTGTTTGGGGACTCCTACCATGGTAACTCCTATTTCTTCTGCTCTGGAGCCTCCTCTGGCTTGGAATTCAGCCCCTTGACAAAGGCCCCGCACCCCGTCCGGTGCCACTTGGGTCCAATCTTCCCAGTCATTTGTCGTGGCATGAGACCTCCGGGACAGGGCATCTGCATCCCTATTTCCGGCTCCTGGTCTGTACTTCAGACTGAAGTTGAATCCAGACAATGCGGCCAACCACCTGTGTCCGGTGGCATCTAGTTTCGCGGTGGTGAAGAGGTAGGTCAGGGGGTTGTTGTCTGTCTTCACAGTAAACTCTGCCCCATACAAGTAGTCTTTTAGCTTGTCTACTACCGCCCATTTGAGGGCCAGGAATTCCAGCTTATGAGTGGGGTAATTCTTTTCTGAGGGGGTCAGGCTCCTGCTCACATAGGCCACTGGTCGCAGTTGTCCTTCATGTTCTTGGTAGAGTACACCACCTAGACCCTCATGGCTGGCATCCACATGTAATTCATAAGGTCTGGTAGGGTCGGCGTAGGCCAGGACTGGGGCAGTGGTTAAGCTCCTCTTCAGAGCATGAAAGGCCTCTTCACACCTTGGGTTCCACTGATCTTGAACTGACTCACCAGGCCTCCTGGGCCCTGAGTCATCCTCTTCCCCTTCTGCCTTTAGCAATTCATTCAACGGGCGGGCAATCCGAGCAAACCCCTCCACAAACCTCCTATAATAGGAGCAGAACCCCAGGAAGGATCTGAGCTCTGTTACTGTGGTGGGTCGTGGCCAGGAAGTGACTGCTTCCAACTTCTCAGGATCTGTGGCCACCCCTTCTTCAGACACTATGTGCCCCAGATAGTTCACAGAAGACTGGTAGAACCGACACTTCTCGGGGGAAAGCTTAAGTCCCTCTTCGCTGAGTCTTCTCAATACTTTCTCCAACCTGGCTTCATGTTCTTCCAAGGTTCTTCCAAAGACAATGACATCGTCCAAGTACACAAGGACTTCTATAAGATTCATGTCTCCAACAGTCTTCTCCATAAGGCGTTGAAAGGTAGCAGGAGCTCCAGACAGACCCTGAGGCATCCTATTGAATTTGAAGAATCCCACCAGGGTTATGAAGGCTGTCTTCTCCCTGTCTTCTTGGTGCATAGGGATTTGATAGTACCCACTCTTGAGGTCCATCACACTGAACCATTTGGCTCCAGACAAACTTTGTAGGGCATCTTCTATCCTTGGCGTGGTGTATTGGTCAGGGATGGTTCTCCTGTTGAGAGTCCTGTAATCGATACAAAGCCTCAACGACCCATTCTTCTTTCTGACCACCACGATTGGGGAGGCATAGGGACTTCTAGACTCCCGGATCACACCAGTCTTCTTTAGTTCTACAAGTTGTTCCCTCAGATCCTCCAGATCTGCCAGGGGGACCCGCCTGACCCTCTCTCGGAAGGGCTTATCTTCTTGGAGGCGGATCCGATGGGTGGCACTTCTTGCACACCCCACATCGAATTCATCTTCGGAAAAGATCTTCTCCCACCTGGTCAGCTGGGCCTTGGCTCTTTCTTTCCAAGCCCTGGGTAGGTTCGGGTTTTCCACGGACAGTTTCTCCCAAACATCTCCTCCGTCACCCGTCCCCTTGACTTCGGACCAAGTGACCGGGGCAGCAGGGCTCACCTGACCAAGCAACACTCTGGCAGGGATCTCCATGGGTCCTCCCGTAGTGTTCCTAACACTCACCGAAACTCTGCCATGGGCCTTCTTCAGGGCCTTGAACGGAATCACTTCTGGTATCACTTCCAGGCCTGAGGACTCTTCCCTTGGGTCTGATTCCAGCATGACAAAGGGGCCAGGTTGTTCCCACGAAAGCTTCACAGTGGCCCTAAGACAGGTTACTTCTCCGGGCTGTAGCACTACTCCTTCTCTGCCAAGTCTCCACACCTTCCCTATCCCCTCTCCCGGGGTCTTCTGCTCTAAGACCATTCGTTGGTAGGCCGTCTTTAGCATGGGATGGATTTTGGTGGCTGAATGGTTTCTCTCTTTCACTAGAGGGGTCAGGAGTCTCCTGACTAGATCCGTGTTTGTCCCAATGATCAGGGAAATCTTGCTGGCTCCAGGCGGCCGGGGACACACAACTGCCAGGGTGTCAAACACTTCAGCCTTCCCAGCCACGGATGGGTCGAAAGTCATCTTTATGGGCAGGTACCCATCATAAGGGAAACTCTGGGTTCCAAGTCCCCATATCTCCAGCTCTTCTATCTTCTGGATAGGCAGATGACTCAAGTGCCTATCATAGAAGTCCCGGTATAGTAAAGTCACCTGTGCTCCGGTGTCCAAAAGAGCTTTAGTATAGACTCCTTCCACTTGAATGGGCACAGTAGGAGACGGGCCCACCAGTTCCTTTGGGTATGGCCGGACTGGGGTCACCTCTTTTTTTTGGCTTTCGACCCTTGCCCTGCTCCTTTTGGACTTTAATTTTTCCTGAGCCTGGCATGCATTGACTTTCTCCCTCTCAATGGGGGCACAAACCCGCTGAGGGATGTTATTGTTCCTTTTAGGTGGATGTTCCTTCTTTGGGGTGCTGTACTTCCACTGAGGGGTCTTGCCCCCTCCCTCTGGGGTACATCTTGGTGGGGGTGTACTATACCTCCTCCTAGGAGTTTTGTCTCCTCCATTCTTGGCCTTTTTTTTTAGTTTGGAGCGCACTGAAGATGATGGGCACCCGGTTGACTCCTTCACCGGGGCCCTTTGGAGTTTCCCACCGGCTTGCAATTATCTGTTCTCTTCTTCTTTGGGCTGGAGCATACGTTAGCAAAGTGGCCACTCCCTCCGCAGTTATAGCAAATCACCTCTTCTCGGTCCTGTAGGGAGGCCGGTGCTGAGGTGTTCGGGAACAACTCCTTTCTTGGGCTTGGTTTCTCTTGTCTTCTCTGATCTTTCTCCATCAAAGAGGTCAGCATCTCCAACACTTGGGCCATTTGCGATTTCAGAGTGTCAACCTCCGCATCTCTTTTTGGGCTCTTGACCGAATGGACCAACACTGGTACAGGTGTGACATTCGCCTTGGCCACCTGCTGATCTTCCTGCAGCGCCTCTTCGTCCCTAATAATTTTTATTAGATCAGAGTAGGTTAGTGACATTCCTCCTCCTGAGGTTTTCAGGTGCAGCCAGACCGGGTCTGAGCGCCGCGCTCCCCTCATGATCTGCTTCATGCGTGCTTCATCTGCATCTTTGGGCAGCATTCCCTTCTTCAGTACAATCTTGCATAACTGCCTGTTCAGCCTTCTAACATATTCTGACAGTTTCTCATTCGGCTGCTGGAGAGTGTGTTCAATTTGATAAATCATCTCTGACACCTTCTCCAGCTGACCAAACTCTTCCTGCAGCATGGCCAGGCAATCTTGAGCTGTACAGTTTTCATTTCCAAACCGGAAGCTCTTCACCGCTTCTGCCACGGCACCTTTCAGACATTCTAAGACTCGCTGTCTCTTCTGTGCCTCAGGCACCTCCCATGCTTCTACTGCCTGCAATGCCTGTTCCACCCAAGTGTCAAAATCTTCCTCCCCCGCAGGGACGGGGAGCTTCCCTGAGAAGGTGCTAAGCTTCCGGTAACCGGCCTCCACATGCACCGTACTGCTTTTCTGGCACTTAATTACAAGGTCTCCTAGAGCATTCAACAATTCAGGCCCTATAGCGGCCAGCGGTGATCCCGGGCTTAATAGTTCCTTAAGCTTTTCTGCTTTAGGGGATAGTGGTGGAGATAATTGTGGGAGTGATGGCTTTGGTGTCTGAAACCATTCTTCCTTCACTGGCAGCGTATGTATCAAGTGATAGATCTGATTATCTATGGCTTGTATACTCTGACTTTTAAAATGCTCTGGGATTTCGTTTTTCCATTCTACCAGTGCGTATGTAAACGAGATCACTGGATCTGGCCTAAAATCCATCACCCATGCTTTGTGGCTCGGAGACAGTAACAATACGAGCTGTTTTATCTCCTCTTCCTTCCATCTTTCCCCCGGGAGTACAATGACTACCGCCGCGGTTGGATCGGCGCCAATCGCTGCGCACCACTGTGACATTGCCAGCGGGTCCATGCTGGTACTTCTGACCGGCTTGATTGCAGCGTGCAACGTACAAGGATCCCGGACTCGAGCCCCCACGTGTAGCGCTACCTCCAGTTAAGAGAGCCGCTGATATTGATTTGGGCCCTGCAATGCACCGCCGTCAACCCCCGGCAATCGGCTCTAACCTCCCGTGGCACAGCTGGTGATAGAGAGATGTGACCGCAACTGTTGGTGACGCAGTCCTATAACAAACGTACACAGAATATACTTTAAAACTCCTATTAAAGTAAGCGGAACTGACACCAAATGTACTTTACCCAGATATTTTACTGAGGCTAATGGGCAAGTAATAAACAACAGTATAACAAGTTGCAGATCCCTGCAATAAACAGTAATAAAGATAAACAGTGTAATCAGAATAATAAAGTATTGCTATGCAACTCTAGCGCTGCCCTTTTACAGCTACTTCCCCTCATGGGTAGACTAACACCCAGCAATGTCTACCTATGCAGTCAGGCCTGACTGATCTAAATGGAAGTTCAGTGAAACAATATTCGCTAGCAATCTCTCGGTGGTGCACTTGAAGAACAACTTTGTAATCCCAACGAATAGTAAAGATAAAGTATCTGTCTTTAAACAGCTCTCACCACCTGGACAAGTCCAAGTCCCTTTCCTCCATCGATTCGTCTAGGAACAGGAATCCACCGACATCCAAGTCTTCAATCCTTCTGGTGTACTGCAGCAAGGAGGATTAGATGTCTCTAAGGCTCTGCTAGGCTGGCAGAGGGCTCTTTGGAAAGGAGCACACGGCCCGGGCTTCAGGCCTTGTGCACACAGCAGTTCAGCACAGACATCCTCTTGCTAGGAGAGGGGGGTCCAAAGAGCCCGACCAAAACTCCGCCTCCCCTTTATAAAGTCTGCCCCAGCAGTCTCTGTTCTGGAGCAATGCACCCTGGGTGCTGCAAGATGTACTGGGAGATGTAGTCTCTCTCTCCTCTGCTTTCACTTCCATAATGTCTCTTTACTTCCTCCCGACTCACCTCTCACCTGGAACTTCTTGTCTCTCTGCATTAAAGGGGAACACCTCGCTACAAAAGTTATACAGCGTTTTAATAAATAAGGCTGCTACGGCCTATATATATTTCTCCAACTCCTGGTGTGGTCTCGTTTACTTAGTAATAAGTAGATAATAAATAAGGGGTATATATAATAAGGACATCTGTTATACGATAGTCATGCTCGGTTACTGGGCAATCGCGGGTGCCCGGCGGCCGCCGGGCACGCGCATCAGGTCCCCAGCAACGCAGCGGGTGCGCGCGCGCGCGCCCCATAGCTCCTTTCAACGGCAGGACGTCATATGACGTCCTGTCAGAACGAGAGAGTCTTCCGCCTGCTGTCTTCCGAACGAGAACGAGAGAGTCTTCCGCCCGCTGTCATTTGACGGTGGGCGGTAGACAAGTGGTTAAAGAGGAACTGCAGTCTGCTCACATTTGTAATAAAAACATCTTTGCCATTCTGAAGCTTCCCTCCAACCACTTTGCATATTATTTTATATATCCTGTAATTCTGTACTTGCCAAATATGCTGCAGAAATCTCCCTCCACTAAGTCTGGCTTCAGCCATTTTAACTGTGGGCAACTGAAGCTGCTGTCTGTTCACTTCCTGGATTTACACAGACACACACCTCCCAGCTCTGCAGCTCTCATTGGCCCTCTTATGACTCATCCCCCCTCCTTTCCTGGCAAACTCTCACAATAGTGAGAGAGAGAGAGCTGTGCATGATGTCATAAGCCTAGGCTAATGACCAAACAAGAAACAGGAAGTGGGCTGTATAAGGTATTTACTGGCAGAAAAAATAATGTTTTACTATCCAAAGGTAAAACCACAACAAGGGCAGAAGATTTAATAGATGGAAAGATGAAAAAATGACTGAAGTTCCACCTTAAAGTTGTTGTAAACCCACTTTTTCAACTTGCACCTACAGGTAAGCCTAGATTAAGGCTTACCTGTAGGTGCAAGAAATATCTCCTGAACCTACACGGTTTAGGAGATATTTACTAAAAATGACAGGCGCCGCTGTCTACGGCGCATGCGCGCCGTAGATAACGGCGCATTCATGGGGTTAATCCCATTCACAAAATCGGCTACTTCCCAGCAATCGCTGGGCGTAGCCGAATGTGACGGCTCTCGCGGGCATGCGCAGAGTGACGTCTCCGCCGCTCCGGCCAATCACAGCGCCGGAGCGGCGCTGTGATTGGCTGGTGCGGCGATACCCGGAAGTAACATTCCGGCTATCGCTGCAGCGATGGATGCGGCTGAAGAGGGAGACGAGGACGGCTTCGGGGGCCCCGATCTAAGGTAAGTGATGCATAATGAGCTATTATGCTAGTCATATTAGCTCATTATGCCTTTTCTCTTACAGGTGGTTATGGAAAAAAAAAATTATCGGGTTTACAACCACTTTAAGTGGTTATGAAGTCACACTGATATCGGCAAGCTGCACATGAAATCACACTGATTTGAAGTTGCGCTGAAGTAGCGCGACTTCAAAACCACACTGGTGTGAACCAGGGATAAAAATGTGTTAAATAGCCTCCTCTGAAGTAGGGCTAGTAGCGCACACCTGGGCCATAGCGATGTACAGAGCAGCGGCTGTGTATTTGGTTGTATGTTCCATAGACGGGTGTTGATTTAGTGCTCCTGTAGCCCAGAGTCTTATCAGGCCCGGCCTCTGCTGTGTACACCAGACAAATGTTCCTTTTCAGAATTAATCGCTGCAAAGCTTTGCAGTAACTACACTGCAGCCAGAGAGTAGATAGGACCACAATCCAGTTGCAAGCTATTTATTTTTATTTATTTTTTTTCACGCTGTTTGTCTTGGCGTGGCGTTCGTCTTTATGGGGTCAGACTGGCGGGCGTGTTTTCCTTTATGGTGAAACATGTTGGCTTTATTTTTGAGTAAAATTTATTGAGCTGAGGCCGCTTTACAACCCAAAGCGTAATTGCAGTAAAGTCGCTAAACAGCTTATGTGAGTGACAAAGTCCACCTGTAAGTTTAATATCAAAGTTATAAGTTGTCTTCATCGAGGGAGGGGCTTGTGTGTTCAATTTTCGAACACTTTTTATGTAGGGGGCAACCAGGGGCACAAAAAATTTTGCTTAAATACAAACCTCAATAGCCACAAAGGATATAAATCCACTCGGTGCGCATCAAAAGTCTTTGCAAACCCAGATATTACATTGTAAAATTGGCAATGGCATCATCACTGTGCTTTACATGTGCAGCCTGTGCAAACGTGGGAGGGACCAAGCAAGCTCCACCCAGTACAGGCTGCCTGCAGAAAACTACAGGAGGGGGCGGAGACAAGACCAGTCACCCTGCACAAGAAGAGAGAGAGCAGCAGTGACAGGTGGGAGGAACCCAGCAAGCTCCACCCACTACAGGCTGCTTGCAGAAAACGACAGGAGGGGGCGGAGACAAGACCAGTAACTCTGCACAAGGAGAGAGAGCAGCAGTGAGCGGTCTTTATTACAGGAAGCTTCTGCACAATTTTATTGCTTAGGATAAAGATCACGATTCTTGGCGCAACATCATCTTTCACATTATACAAAATAATTGGGCTAACTTTAAAAAAAAATTTTTTTTTTATACTGCATTGAAGTATATTTTTTTCTTAAGAAAATTGCTTTTGGAAGACTGCTGCGCAATTACAGTGTGACATAAATTATTGCAACTGGGGTCTCTGCTAAAAAAATAAATATATATAATGTTTGGGGGTTCCAAGTAATTTTCTAGCAAAAAAAGGTTTAGGCTTTAAGTGGTTAAACCGTCCTCATTTACAGACCGAAGTTCATTCCTTTGATCTAAAATAAAAGAGATATTTTTTTATATATATATATATATATATATATATATATATATATATATATATATATATGGGTTTATTTACCAAAGGCAAGTGCACTTGGAAGTGCAGTCGCCTATCCCGGAACTCAGATGTAAAAATCAGTATTTGGCCTAAACTGGCCACAAGCTGTAACCCCGGTGAAATTCAGAAAGGCAACTGCTATTTTTTTTGTAGGAAAATAATTACTGTTAATGGAGATTGCCATGCATTAAAGCAGTCGATTTGTTTTGTGGCACTTACATTTTATTTTTTTCCTAAGGCTTCATGTACACGGGACGTTTTTACAACCTCTCCTGAACGATTTAACTTGACAGATGGTATCCCACATTTAAAACGTCCGTTTTGCCGCGTTTGCGTTTTCAATAATAAAAAAATTATATTTTTTTATATATATATATATATATATATATATATATATATATATATATATATATATATTAAATGGGCAAAAACGAAAAACACCGATAAATGAAACGCTGCTAAACGCGGGTTACTGCGTTTAGCGTCTGAAATGACGGAAACGTCCACGTCTGAACTCCTTTTATTTGCCTTCAAAAAAAGGCCTATAAACGCAACTGCCTAAAAACAACAGTAAACGAACCCGTGTACAGGTACACATAGGATAACATTGAATGAGTTGAGGGGCAGTTGAAAAAAGTGTCCAACTGCCTCTGAACATCCGTTTACCAGCAGCAGTGTACATGGGGCCTAAACGTGCAATGGGTTTTCAGCAAAGATTTTTCACAACTAGGTTGCTTAAAGGAGATGGTTATGGAATTAAGTGCTGCGGGCCTCCCAGGAGCATGGGCCCTGCAAGCACTGCGGGCCTCCCAGGAGCATGGGCCCAGCAAGCCCTGCGGGCCTCCCAGGAGCATGGGCCCAGCAAGCCCTACGGGCCTCCCAGGAGCATGGGCCCAGCAAGCCCTACGGGCCTCCCAGGAGCATGGGCCCTGCAAGCCCTACGGGCCTCCCAGGAGCATGGGCCCTGCGGGCCTCCCAGGAGCATGGGCCCAGCAAGCACTACGGGCCTCCCAGGAGCATGGGCCCTGCAAGCCCTACGGGCCTCCCAGGAGCATGGGCCCTGCAAGCATACCTCTCAACTTTTTGAGATGGGAACAAGGGCAGGGCCGGCACTACCACTAGGCAAACTAGGGCGCCCAGCCGCTGGTGTTCCTACTCTCCTCTTCAGCATGTAGCTAACTCTTAGCAGGCAGCCGCTCTGTCCTTATGTAGTGTCAGAGGCGCAGCTGTGGTGGAGCACTGCGTCCCAAAGGAACAGAAGCAAACATCTCTTGCACTCCATCAGGGTCTGTCTGTTTCACCAGTTTCTGAGCGATTGTTGTCATCCGTCCTATGGTCCTAAACTCCTAGTACAGCCAGCTCTGCCATGTCCCACTTAAATGAGAATTATCCCCCCCAAAAAAATGATTAGTTGAAACCCACAAGTTCGTTCTTTTTTTTTTTTGTGCCAGTACTTATCCGTTGCTTTTGAAATTTTGCAAATCCAGCAATTTAGAAACTGGATGAAAGGTTTAGCACTGAGAAAAATAAAAAATGCATTTTATATACAACTATATAGATCAGAGATTCTCAAACTTTCTAGTGCCGTGACTCCTTGATAAAATTTCCCAAGTTGTGGGGACCCCTAACAGTAAAAAATTTTTTGTAGCGTGGGGTGGTCAGCACCCAAGGCAAGACAAGTAATTTGCGCCCTTAACCCACAGACATTTAGCTCTCTCTGAGTCCATTCCACTCGTACAGTATTAAAACCCCTTATGGTACATTGTAGGATGTACCACACTTTCTCTTTGGACTCCTTTCTGTCCCTTTTTATCTCTCTCTGTCCTAATTTTTATTTTTATTTTTTACCCATTCCTCTCTCTAGCCATCTTTCTTGTACTTTCTCTTATTCTTTTTCTCCCTTTTTTGTTTGTTCCTCCCCCTCTTTTCCTCTCCCTTCCTTGTATTCTCTAATTTTATTCCTTCTCTTACTCCTTGGTGGGGGGAATGGTATGAGTGGCAGTGCTGGGGGGGAGTTCTGATCAGCCAACTTAGGTGCTCTTGATGAAGGTCATCTGCTGATCTGAGAACTGTAGTGGGGAATTTTAAGTCAACTATAATCCCAGGTAGTGTTACTCACTGTGTCTCCAGCTTCATTGTGTCTCTGACTTTGTGGTGTCTCCTAGCAGTGACACCTATGCCAAAATCAGGAGCTAGGGTCTCCTCCAGCCCCTCCCACTTCACATTCCTCACCAGTCAGCTGACCTCTAGTCTCTGCCCCCCAGCCATGCCGTAAACTGAATAGGTGGCTGCAACCAGGCTGAGTGGGCGGCCGCAGGCTCCAGGGACAGCTCTGCTGGGTGGCCGCAAAAAGGCTGGGAGTTCGGTGTGGGCTTCAGGAACAGCCAGGGATTTGGTGACCCCTGGCAAATCCTCATTCGCCCCCCAGGTTGAGAACCACTGATATAGATCAAACCAAAATGAGAGACAAATAAGGAGCAGAGGCACAGAGGGACTTTTTTCCAAATCGGGCACAGTTGGGAGCTATGCCTAGAAGCTCTATGGGCCTCCCAGGAGCATGGACCCTACAAGCACTACAAACCTCCCAGGAGCATGGACCCTACAAGCACTACGCCTAGGGCCGCCATCAGGAATTTTGGGGCCTCTTACACAGCTTCAGGCATGGGCAAATTGAGAAGCTGGGGGGGGGGGCAGGCACGAATTGAGAAGCAGGGGGGGTTGCCATCCAGGGCCCTGGGGACCTCTGGGCCCCTTACAAAAAAAATAAAAAAAATTATAAAAAAAAAGGGGGTTGCCATCCGGGTCCCTTACAGGTGTACTGCCTGTACCCCCCTGATGGCGGCCCTGACTATGCCCCTCCCAGGAGCATGGGCCCTGCAAGCACTAAGGGCTCCCCAGGAGCATGGGCCCTGCAAGCTCTAAGGGCTCCCCAGGAGCATGGGCCCTGCAAGCTCTAAGGGCTCCCCAGGAGCATGGGCCCTGCAAGCACTAAGGGCTCCCCAGGAGCATGGGCCCTGCAAGCACTAAGGGCTCCCCAGGAGCATGGACCCTACAAGCACTGAGTCTTCCGGGAGCATAGGGCCCTGAAGCACCTGCAACCTTTGCTACACTTGTGACTATGTTGCTGCAAAGCATTTGGTACCAACTGTCCATTCGGTACCAAAAAAATTGGGAAACAAACATTTTTTTTAAAGGGTCTTTTGTACATAAATTTGAAGACCCCCAATCCCCTCCCTGGACCTTTCTAATAAAGGGTCATATTTGACAATGCACTGCTCATTCAGGGTTTTTGGAACCATGGATACCTTGAGTCCTTCTGCATTCATTTGCATGTGTTGATGGCACAGGACCTGGAAAGGTTTTGTAGAAGAGGCTGATAAAGGCACAATGTGTGAGAGGTACAAGGAGCCAATCCGTTCATGTGCTGGCAAGGAGAATGCTGATAGGAGGAAAGAGCAGAGTGACAGAGAAAAGAGTTCCTGACAATGCTGCTTCCACTTTCACTGCCCAATTTACAGGTTGAGGGGGTGGGTCTGGGATGAACTGGGCTCAGAGGAAGTGGGTTGAATAAAGCTGATCATCAAGCCAAAAAACGTGTTTTGTTATTTTATGACTTTAATGGACAATTCAGCTTTATCTTGTTTTTAGCTGGCGTTTTGCTTTAAAAATGTTAACCTCTTCCTAACCAAAATACGTTTGCACACAAGGGTACAGCATACTCTGGATTATGGCATTAAACCCCTCAGCGCCATTGTATTATACATCAGCTAATGGCCAGGAGAGCTCAGATGTAAAATTACCATTTGGATTGTCCATCTGTAGGGAATAAATATCTGTCTCGGCATTAAGAGATTACAGATGGCAAACGTGTTTTTTCTTTTATTGAAACAGCGGTGCTTGGATTCAAGGTGCGGCAGTCACTTTATATCTATAGCAAACTTCTAACATTAAATGAACATGAAATCCTGGGATCCGTCCAGTTAAATGCCAGTTATCAGAATCTCTTTCTCTCCCTGCGGTGGTTTGTCTTCATCCCTCTTACTGATGTGACCCAAAGACTTGCAAACTGGGTTTCCTTTTTTTTTTTTCTCCTTTTTTGCAAAAGGTTTAAAAAATATCTTAGGCCTGAAGACTAGTTAAAAAAAACAAAACCAAACAACATATATTTTCTGAAAGCCGACACCTTAGAGAATAAAATAGTGGTGTTCCAATTTTTTTATGTCACACGATATTAAAACAACAGTTTATGAAACACCAAATTTCAGTAAAGCTTTAACCGCTTGTCGACCAGCGCACGCCGATATACGTTGACACAATGGCACGGCTGGGCAGATGGGCGTACAGGTACATTCCCTTTAAGATGCGGCATTGTGGGCACGAGCATGAGCCCCGCGGATTCGAAGTCCGCCGTGAGCCCCGCGGATTCGAAGTCCGCCGTGAGCCCCGCGATCGTCTCACGGAGAGGAAGAACGGGGAAATGCTGATGTAAACAAGCATTTCCCCAGTCTTCCTAGTGACAGGACACTGATCACAGCTCTCTGTAATCGGGAGCGGTGATCAGTGTCGTGTCACACGTAGCCCATCCCCCCTACAGTTAGAACACATCCCTAGGACACACTTAACCCCTTCAGCGCCCCCTACTGGTTAACCCATTCACTGCCAGTGTCATTTTTACAGTAATCCGTGCATTTTTATAGCACCGATCGCTGTAAAAATGACAATGGTCCCAAAATGGCGTCAAGTGTCCGATGTGTCCGCCATAATGTCGCAGTTACGATTAAAAATCGCTGATCGCCGCCATTCCTAGTAAAAAAAAATATATATATATATATTAATAAAAATGCCATAAAACTATCCCCTATTTTGTAGACGCTATAACTTTAACGCTTATTGCAGAGGTGATCAGATACCACCAAAAGAAAGCTCCATTTGTGGGGAAAAAAGGACGTCAATTTTGTTTGGGAGGCACATCGCACGACCGCGCGATTGTCAGTTAAAGCGACGCAGTGCCGAATCGCAAAAAGTGCAAATGGTCGGGGGCTGAAGTGGTTAAAGTTAATTTTAGGGCACACCAATGCAACATATTACTACATTTTTTGATAAAATATAAAAGATGAGATTGCACCGAGTAAAATAGGTACCCAACGTGTCAAGGTTTAAAATTGCAAGCGCCTGTGAAATGGGGGGACAAACCTCAGTACCCTATATTTTCTATAGGTGGCGCTTTGAAAGCCCCTACAGGTCACCAGTTTAGAGTTAACTGTAAATAATAGGCTTAGAATTATTGCTCTTAGTCCAGCATGCGCAGCAATATGTAACTTGTATCGCAATCAACGTTTTTGTGCGTAGGCATCCCTGACTTGTGTATTTATGTTTGTACGTGTGTGGATAGGGGCTCAACATTTTTTGGGAAGGGGTCTATATGCTTAACCACTTCATACCCCGCCTATAGTGATATGACGTCCGCAGAAGGGATCTCCCATCCTGGACGGGTGTCATATGACGTCCTGGGCTTCCCGGCTGTTCAGGGGGTGCGAGCGCACCGCCGGCGGCGCACGCACAACCACCGAATCGCTCAGGAGCCGGTGCGTGTGCCCGGTGGCCGCAATATCTGCCGGGCACCCACGATTGCCAGATAACAGAGCAGGACCGTGGATCTGTGTGTGTGTGTGTGTGTGTGTAAACGCACAGATCCACGTCCTGTCAGGTGAGAGGAGACCAATGGTATGTTCCCATTACAGGGGAACACCGATCGGTCTCCTCCCCTTGTGAGTCCCATCCCCCTACAGTTAGAATCACTCCTTAGGTAACACAGTTAACCCCTTGATCGCCCCCTAGTGTTAACCCCCTTCCCTGCCAGTGTCATTTATACAGTAATCAGTGCATATTTTATAGCACTGATCGCTGTATAAATGTGAATGGTCCCTAAATAGTGTCAAAAGTGTCTGATATGTCCGCCGCAATGTCAGTCACGGAAAAAATTGCAGATCACCGCCATTACTAGTAAAAAAAAAAAAAAAAATGCCATAAATCTATCCCCTATTTTGTAGACGCTATAACTTTTTGCGCAATCCAATCAATATAGACTTATTGCGTTTTTTTTTAATTGGGATATTTATTATAGCAAAAAGTAATATATATATATATATATATATATATATATATATATATATATATATATATATATATTATAATATAATATAATATAATATATATATATATATATATATATATATATATATATATATATATATATAAATTTTATTTTATTTTTTTATATATATAGTTTTATTTTATTTTTATTTTTTTTTCAAACTTGTCACTTTTCTTTTGTTTATAGCGCAAAATATAAGAAGCGCAGAGTTGATCAAATACCACCAAAAGAAACCTCTATTTGTGAGGGGAAAAAATCATAAAAATGTTATATTGGGTAGAGTGTTGCATGACCGCGTAATTGTCATTCAAAGTTCGACAGCGCTGAAAACGAAAATTTGGCCTGGGTAGGAAGGGGGTGAAAATGCCCTGTACTGAAGTGGTTGAAGGTGTACCCTTCTTTTTTTTTTTTTTCTTCTTCTTCTTCACTAAACTTTAATTTTCATCACATGCAATTATTTTTTTGGTGACCAGTTCTCTTTTTTAATGAGATATCAAGGGTCTGAAAGACCTCTCATCTGTCCCTGGCTATTATGGGGGTGTGTGGAAGCGATCCGGCGGTTAAAAAGCCACCTGATCCCTTCCGTCTAACAGCCAACATTCGGCTTTTACAAACCCCTATGCGGGGGATTTACTAAAACTGGAGCACTCCGAATCTGGTGCAGCTGTGCATAGAAACCAATCCGCTTCTAACTTCAGCTTGTTCAATTATGCATTAACCAGGGCCAGCGCTACCACTAGGCAAACTAGGCAGCCGCCTAGGGCGCCCAGCCGCTGGTTTCCCTACTCCCCTCTGCAGCATGCAACTAACTCTCAGCAGGCAGCCGCTCTGTCTGTACGTAGTGTCAGAGGTGCAGCTACGGCGGAGGACTGTGTCCCGAAGGAACGGAAGCAAACATCCCTTGCACGCCTCTATGATCAGTGTCTGTCTCACCAGTTTCTGAGTGATTATTGTTATCCGTCCTAAACTCCCTAGTACAGCCAGCTCTGCCTCCCTGCCCATGCGTGATTCTATCCTATACCGGGTCACGTGACCCTGCCCCCCCATCGTAGAGGCCGCTCTCCCTCCCTCCCGGCCTGTCGCGACCATAGCACGATCAGATCGGAGTAGTGGGCATTGGCGGTGGCGCTCTGGGCTTGGTGAAAGCTGTAGCCTGCCTGGAGGAGGCACCAAGGCAGGGTTTGAAACTTCCTCACACTGGCAGGGTCGCGGCATCGGATGCAGCGCCCTGAACCTGGTGAGTGAAACAGTCTGTGACTGACATTGTATTATTATTTGATGTATATAGTGTATGTAGACTGATCTAACTGTCCATTACACTGATGTGTGTGTGTACTGAGCACATGGCCTGGATGTAAAGGGTCCCCCCCTTTTCTGGTGAGGCTGCATTTTGATGGGCACTGGTGAGGCTGCATTTGATGGATTGAATTATTTGATCCAAAAGCTGGTTTGGGGGGAGAACTGTAAAATTTCCAAAATTCACTGGTCTAGCAAAGTGTTGCATGCAAAATAGTAGCAGCCATTAAAAAGGTGGGGGTATACATGGGCAGGGCAAAGGGGGTGGAGCCAAGGGGGGCCGGAAAAATGAGGTTTCGCCTAGGACAGTGATGGCAAACCTTGGCACCCCAGATGTTTTGGCACTACATTTCCCATGATGCTCATGCACTCTACAGTGTAGCTGAGCATCATCAGGAATGTAGTTCCGAAACATCTGGGGTGCCAAGGTTCCCCTTACTGCCCTAGGGTGTCAAAAATCCTTGCACCAGCCCTGGCTTTAACAATAAAACCTGGAAGCTGATTGGTTACTATGGACAGATGCACCAGATTTTGTGTGCACCAGTTTAAGTAAATCCGATCCCCTATACTGTATGTCCATGAAGGCTACAGACACAGAATCATTTCGGCTGGTTTGTCATGTAGACAACAAAACAGTGTTTGGGAACCTTCAGAGCATCATTTTACACCAGCTCTGATTTTTTTTTTTTTTTTCTTTGACTAGAAAACCAGTTTTTCCAGTTGTGAACAAGCAAGATTCTTTAAGTATGCCACAGGTATTTGCCACTACTTTAGCGTGATGACTCAGCTGTCCAAAAGACAAACAATACACATAGGGATGTTTTATATATGTTCTTAATTTTAATCATCATTATCAATCCCGCGTCTTTGCCACCTAGACCAGGGTGCAATATTTATCAAGATGGCAAAAAAACATTTCAGAAAATGTGCCACATGGGCATTATTGAACAGTTTGGCTCTCCAAGAAAATATGTAGCTTAGTACTTCTTTGCTCTATGAATAAGCCCCAGTAGGGGCGAAACATGGTAGAGGGAGCATCTTGGGGGGAGTGTCTGTGCATGTGGCGAAAAATAAAGTTGATTTTACCTTTTAAGTGTTGTGCGGCTCCAGGACTTTGCTTTAGGACTCTGCTGGGGTAAGAAGAGATGGTTGGGTCTGAAAATGGTTTAGGCAGGTTTAAAGGACAGCTATAGCTTTTATAGCTTTTTTTTTTTTTTTTTAGCTCAAATATATTATATTATATGTAGCGGGGTGTTCCATTTAAGGGGAGTGTCTGAGTGGAAATTATTCTCAGACACACTGATTGTTAGGAAAATGGACCATTTCTGTTCATGGGAGATAGTATTGGTGTACAGTTCCCTGTGGCCTACAGGTGGCGCTGTCGCCATGGGCCTGGGTTGAACCACCAATAGAGGGCTGTGCCTTTTTGTGTCCCCTCTCGGCAGTAGTACGGTGGGGCGGGGAACCTGCTGTGCCTGTCGGGAGAGGTTATAAAAGGGGCAGACATCTTCCGTTGTGTGTCGTCGTCCACGCCCAAGCACCTTCAGCCTAGGTGTGTGTGGTTCGTCCACTCCCAGGCACCTTCGGCCTGGGGGTGAGGAGGGTCGTCTCCGGGTGCCCTAGGCCCGGAGGTGGAGTTCCTGTTCCATCCCAGACACCTTCAGTCTGGGGTGAGGTACTATTTTTTGAAGGTCGGGGGCCCAGCAAACTTCGGCTAGGCTTGGGATCGAGGACTCCCAGGGTGCCGCCTTGCGAGGGGACCCGTATCTGGGATGAGGAGGCCAGGGAGGTAACCCTTTCCAAAGACCCAGCGCAGAGTCGTGGTGACGGTGTGGGCCTCCGGTAACTCTCCGAAGCGATGTTTTCTCCTTGACATGGGTTAAATACTTCAAGAAGGAAGTTCACATTCAGGTCAGTGGCAGTGACCCTACTCTTCAAGTCAGTGGCAGTGACTTCATAGGGCAAGGCCCTATTCACCAGGTCAGTGGCAGTGACCCTACGCTCCTAGTCAGTGGCAGTGACTTTATTCACCCGGTCTGTGGCAGAGACCAACCTCACGGTCTGTGGCAGAGATCGTGCACCAAAGCTGTTTAAGAAACTTAAACAGTCTAAAGAGTTAAGCTACGTTTGTGCCTGGACCTCCTCCACATCTAAGCTGTCCTGTGTCTTCGTTCCAACCTGTCTGCTCTCAAAGAGGCTGTTTATTATCCTGTGTGAAATAAATTTTGAGTTGGACTTTCGGCTAGTGTGGACATTCACATTCCTGGGGAAAACGAGGACTTACATCTATCTAAGGTAGAGGTGAGATCATTCTTGGGAGGACTTTGACTCTGGCCGCAGGCAGGCCCAAAACTAACACCGCTCAACCTCTTTACTCAGGAGGGTACGGGCTTGTGGTGTGGTGTGCCTCTCTCTGTCTGCGAGGAGCCTAAGTTAATGCAGGTTGGGGAGAGGTGGTTGTGCTACAAATATATATATACATATATATGTATGTGTAATATAAATATATATATATATAGTGTGTGTGTGTGTATGTATGTATGTATGTATGTATGTATGTATATATGTAGCGGGTATTTGAATTTAGGGGAAGCATCTGGGTGGTAGTGTAGCCCAGATGCACTGATTGCTAGGGAATCTGAGACCTTTTTATGGTTCTTGGAGGACTCTGGTGGTGTGAGGTTCCCTGCGGCCTACAGGTGGCATTGTTGCCGGGGCCGGGGTTGAACTCACACCGCAAGACTGTGCCTTTTTGTCCTCCCCTGGCGCTGGTCCAGCGGGGCGGGGAAACCGCTGTGACGCAAAGGGAGAGGGGATAAAAGGGGCGGATGCCCTTACCACAGGGTTCAGAGTCAGAGGACGCCTGGGTGCTGGCGTTCCGGAGTTCTGGGCCCAGGTGCCCTTGACCTGGCCGGAGCGAGGATGGAGTCCATCCCAGGCACCTTTAGCCTGGGGTGAGGTACTATGGTGGATGCCTGGGGCTCAGTACCTTCAACTGAGTTCCGTGAGGGTGGAGGAATCCGAGGAGGCCCTAACTCCTTGGGTGCCCGTGTCCTGAGTTTGTGAGGACTGGTGAGCAGAACTTCTCTGAAGAGTCCGGCGCGGCATCGCTGGTGACAGAGAGGCCTCCGGTACCTCCCCTTGGACGGATATCCTTCCCCTGACAGGGGCCGTGCTAGCGAAGGTAATTCATGTTCTATTTTACATCAGTGGCAGTGACTATTCGCCACTGGTGACACCACAGTGGTTAGCTTTATCTGGAAGGATTGTGCCTTGGCCTACTCCCATTGAACTGTTGCAAAGGTCCCCACTGGAATGTGCTGTATGTTTATTCGCTGAGAAGAATAAAACTGTGTTGGACCTATTCAGTGTGTGGAACTCTGGTTACTAGGAGCAAAGGAGTCAAGGACGAAGGACAGGACTTGACTCTAATGCCCCATACACACAATCGTTTTTCATGCCGTTAAAAATGCCATTTTAAAAAATGGCCATTAAAAATGATCGTGTGTAGGCTCCAGAGCATTTTTAACGACGTGAAAAACGGCCATTAAAAATTCCGGACATGCTCTCTTTTTTCACGTCGTTTTTCATGTCGTTTTTTTTAACGACGTGAAAAACGATAGTGTGTATGCTTTCACGACGTGAAAAAAAACGTGCATGCTCAGAATCAAGTATGAGACGGGAGCGCTCGTTCTGGTAAAACTAGCGTTCGTAATGGAGATAGCACATTCGTCACGCTGTAACGGACTGAAAAGCACTAGACTGAAAAGAGCGAATCGTCTCTCAACAAACTTTACTAACATGAAGGGTGGCGCCATTCGAACGGAACTTCCCCTTTATAGTGCCGTCGTACGTGGTGTACGTCACTGCGCTTTTCTTGAACATTTTTTAAAATGATGGTGTGTACGCAAGACAGGCTTGAGAGGAAACAAGAAAAAAAATGACGAGAAAAACGTCAGTTTTAAAAATGACATTAAAAATGATCGTGTGTATGGGGCATAAGACACCTACACAAAGCCCGATCTTTCTGGCCTTCACCTCGTTACTATGGAGGACATGGGCCATGGTGTATCTCATCCCTCCCCCCGGTACTAACACCCCTAGACAAAGACAGACAAGCCGAGAATGAGAAGGGGTGAGAGGGGTGAGGCCGCTACATATATATCAGAGCTGGCTGAGAGACTTCACTATAAGGGATCTGGCCTGGAGATGGATTGTCTCCCTCCCTGAACCATGTCTGGAGGAAGCTGGAAGGTGTTCGGATGTCCTGCGGACTTGTGAGTAATGACCATAATTTGTGGTGCATGGTGACTGTGTGCTTTTTGAGTGCAAGTGCCAGAGTACTGGCATTCCTCCTGTGTCCCCAGTGGAACTTGTGTATGCGGGTCTAAAGAAGAGTGTCCTCCTATTACTGCAACAGCACTTTGAAGTATCCCATGCCCAAACCCCTCTCCTGTTTGTAGGCAGAAGCAGCCTACTTTCTCCACTCTAGGTGGCGCTCTCCGCAGCAGCACAGCAGTTGGAGAGCAAGTCAAGAGAAACATAGGGAAGCATCCAGTGGGATGCTGCCACCCCATGTGACTCTGGCAGCCAACTTGGGTCAGGCAGAGCCCTTTTTAATGCCCAGCTCCTGGGTTTGATGGGCATTTGTGAGTTGATGAGAATGACAGGTACCCCGGCTGTTAGGGAGAGCACTAGTGGCAGGGAAATGTTCCTGGCAAGGAGGGAAAGCATAGGGTTCACAACCTCTCTGGACGCCTGCCTTTCCCTCTCTACAGACGCTGACATGTGGCTACAGTCTGCTCTCTACACTTTGTTGGAACTGTGAGTGTTCCCGGTTGGGCTGCCTTCTCACTGGGATATTTGTGACCTGTCTCTGCATGATTGCAATACAAAATCTTTCACTGCACTGAGACTGAGTGTGTTAAGTTTAAAGTTCTTCAAGCAATACATTTCAAAAAGGCATCCGCTGGACTGAGTTATTGGAGTTGGAGTGCATGGACTGGTGCTAGTGGTGGTGGGCAGCTTCTGTACTATTAGGAGAGAACCATCTATTGCCAGCGGCCCTTTCGGGGGGTAGGGCTACAAAGGGGTAAATCATGCAAACGTAGCTTTCCGATGACCCCTGTCTTCAAGCTTTGGCATTTGCTTCTCCCCATCCGGCGTTCCATTGCAGGTATACCACACTTTCAGGTGGGCTCCATGTGGATCTTCTGGCTGGATTATACATCATTACACGAATTCTGAGCCATAGGAAGAACTACAGCGTCTGGACTATCTGAAAGTGTGGCACACTTGCAGTGGCCAAGAAATGGCAATGTACTGGAGTTTTTAGGACATGGACTGCTGGAAAGGTAAGGTAAGTATAGATGAAATTCTTCTACAGCGTGTGCTTGGTTTATAGGTGGTCTTGTGGTGATACATGGCCTTGTGGAGTCAGATGTGTTGACAGTTGCTGCACTGCTAACAGTTGCTGATTTGTCTTTACAGCCCAATTAGGGTTGCTACCTGTCCAGGATTCACTCGGACCGTTCGGGTTTGGAATTATGCGTCCAGGTTTCAGCCTGAAACCCGGACACATTATTTAGACTGGACTATGGCTTCCCAGCAGGGTTGCTGGCTGCAGTTGTCTAAGCTGAGCGTGTCTGTTGCTCTTTCACACTGCCCAAAGCCAGCACTAACAAACCCCGCCACAAACACACACAGACAGGAGAGGAGAGAGGGCTCAATCTGCACCTCTTCCCCCCCCCCCACCCCTTATCTCTCCTGCCTCTGAGTAAGTACAATAAGACAAATTTGGGTTCTCAGAGAACCCCTTACACCAGAGTTCTCAGTGGTCCCCCTTACATCAGGGTTCCCAGAGCATCCCTTATGTTAGAGGCCCCAGAGTTCTCCCTTACATCAGAGTCTGCAGAGTCCCCCTTACAGTGAAAGGGAACTCTGCCAGTTCAGATGTAAAAGGGGAACTCTGTGGATCCCGATGTAAAGGGGGACTCTTGTTATTAACTCCATATGATTAGAAATGTTATTTAATAGCAAAATATATGTATAGTTTATACTATAAAAAAATAAATTGCTGTGCCCCGCTAAAGTGTTCGGGTTTGACTTGAAGAAAAAGTTGCAACCCTAAGCCCAATGCAAGTCTGAGCATCAAACCAGGGTTAGGCTGTATATGGGCACATTGAGAGCACTTCTAGAGGTGGGAAGGAGCAAAGAGGGAAGTGGCCTCTAAAGCCCATGCAAAAGGGACACGGGGGCACCATGCAGTAGAGACTGACAATTCTCCATTTCCCTTGATAGGTCACTGAAGAGGAGGTGAAAGATGGACGGCCATAATTAGTAAGTCGATGTAGATCATTCATGCGTGTATTGTATGTGATCATTTTTAATTAACATCCCTCTGGAGCATGCGCTCTCTATCTCTTGCTTACACTAATTTGCACGATTTCTTGCTGCTTCTTACTTGCTGGCACTTTCTTGCTCTTTTTATATTATGTATTGATCTATATTCACCCCCCAGCCAGTACTCCAGAGAGTTCTATGACCGATATGCACAGGGTCAGGAAAAGTCTGTGGTCAATAAGATGCAGCAGAAATACTGGAAGACCAAACAGACCCTCATCAAGGTGACCGGCAAGAAGGAAGATGAACATGTGGTGGCCTCAGACTCCGATTTAGACGCCAAACTGGAGGTTTGTGTATACCAGCAAAAAATTAATTGTAAGAGGAAATGGAAAAAATATATTTATTGGCTTTGCTTATTTGTGAACAGGGCTGCTGTTATAAATCACAGGACCCCATACAGCCTACCTGACAGATTTCCTTCCTCCAAAAATATAAAATAATACTTTTGCTAAAATGGCACGTATGCGATGCTAGGAAATTATACACTCATAGAACAAATAGAATTAGATTTTTTTTTTTTTTTTTTTTTTTTTTACATTTTTCTAGAATATTTTTTTTTAAAGTGGTTGTAAACCCTTTGGAAAAAAAAAAAAAAAAAAAAACCTGCAAGACAAAGGCATAATGAGCTAGAATGCATAGCATACTAGCTCATTATGAATAACTTACCTTAGATTGTGCCGGTAACGGCACGGCCATTGATGACATCGGCAAATGCAGGGGACATGGGCCATCTCCTAAACTGTGCAGATTTAGGAGATATCCTGGGTAGCTACAGGTAAGCCTTATAGGCTTGCCTGTAGCATAAAGTGGTCTGTGAAGCCTCGTACGCACGCCCGGTTTTCTCGGCAAGAAAACTGCTGGGAGAGCTTTTTGCAGAGAAAACCGGTCGTGTGTATGGTTTCTCGTCGGGAAAACTGCCGGGAATCTCGACGAGAAAAATAAAGAACCTGCTCTCTATTTTCTCGTCGGCCTGTTTACCGTGCGTGTGTACGAGGCTACATGCTTACCTGTCCCCAGGTAAGCCCGCGCATGCTCGATGAGACTTCAACGCATGCGCGGTAGCTTACAAGGGTAGTGTAGGGTGAAGCAAGATGGCGGCGACAGCATCGAATGTGACGAGCGCATGCTCGTCGTAGTCGATGATGTCACCGCATTCTTGCCATTCAAAAGAATGGCGGTTCTTTTGAATGTGTGTGTGTGTGTGTGTGTGTGTGTGTGTGTACACAGGGCTTGGCAAGAAAAGCTTGCCAGGAATCCTGTCGAGAAAACCAAAGTTTTTTTTCAATGGGATTCTAGCCCGTGTGTACAGGGCTTAAGGGTTTACTACCACTTTAACTACCCTGTTGGGGGGCCTTTGGTGAAATATCAGGGGTCTAAATAGACCCCTGATGTCTCACATTTGAGACAGAGAAAGGGACTAAGGACATAGATTCCTCAGTCTCTTTCTCTGCAGTCTCAGCTGCACTGGACAGTGAATAAATGGGAAGCGCTCTGTGCCTAGCAGCTTCCTGTTCATTCACAAACTTAAAACGGAGTTCCACCCTAAAGTGGAACTTCCACTCATCTGCTTCCTCCTCCCCCCTCCGGTGCCACAATTGGCACCTTTCAGAGGGGAGGGGGGACATGATACCTGTCTTTGACAGGTATACTTTCCCACTTCCGGGAGCCTCAGTCGCGGATATTGACGTCACGACTGGGGCTCCCTCCTCCTCCCTCCCCCGGCCGCCGGGCCAGTAGGAGAGAGGAGCGGGCCATGCGCATGCGCCATAGGGTTCCCGGCGTGAAGCCGAAAGGCTACACTGCCGGGTGCCCTTATCTGCCATCTGACAGCAGCACCTGACAGCTGATGGAAACATCAGCTGCAGGTGCCGACATCGCTGGACTCCAGGACAGGCGAGTGTCCTATTATTAAAAGCCAGCAGCTGCAGTATGTGTAGCTGCTGGTTTTTATCTTTTATTTTTTTGGGGGGCGGAACACCGCTTTAAAGTGATTGCAGAGGAAAGGAAAAACGTACCGCTCAAAAGCTTGAGAATTCACCAAATAGCTGCTTCCGCCCGGTCACTCACACAGGTGCTGGCTCTGCACTGATGCATGGGAGAAAAAGAAACCCTGGACTGCCGCACTCTGTATAGACAGTTATTTATTCCAAAATTTCAGGTAAAAAATCCAAATTCAAAATAAATCCATAAATCCAAAACAACAAATGCAGATGGTGTGCATGCAGGGAAGGGTGGCTAACGCGTTTCACGTCACGAATTGACGCTTACTCATAGCTGAGTAAGCGTCAATTCGTGACGTGAAACGCGTTAGCCACCCTTCCCTGCATGCACACCATCTGCATTTGTTGTTTTGGATTTATGGATTTATTTTGAATTTGGATTTTTTACCTGAAATTTTGGAATAAATAACTGTCTATACAGAGTGCGGCAGTCCAGGGTTTCTTTTTCTCCCATGTTAAAGTGATTGCACCTTGTAAAACAACTCATTTGCCTTTTTTTTATTTAAAAAACTGAAACATTTGTGTATAGATGCATGTCAGGACTAAGTCTGATTATTGGAGGAGAGCAGGCTGAGTTCCCAGCATAGCTAGAGAACTGACCATGGCGTGTTCTCCTGCTTAGTGTGGTCAGTTTTGATTAGGGAAGCAGAGGGACTGGCAGGAACACTGGGGATTTTACATAAGGCCCCTTTCACATGGGGCGGATCCGTCCAAGCGTAATCCACCTGCTCAGCGGAGGATCTCTTCCCTATCCCCGCTGAGCAGGTGGATGACAGGTCCATGTTCACTCTGCTATGCAGGACAGACACAGCACTCTCTCCGCTATGGGTCGGCCGCTGGACGGATGGCGAACGTATCACCCGTATGTCTGTTTTCAGACGATTCAGCAGATTTGCATCTTTGTGGGAAGAGCTGTCAGTACCAGGGTGCCCCCCCCTCAATACATCTTTGTAGAAAGAGCTGTCCCATACCAGGGTACCCCCCCCAATAAATCTTTTAAAGATCTGTCTGTACCCAGGGACTCCCCTGATTACATCTTTAGACAACAAGCTGTCCTGCACAAGGGTGCTCACCCATTACATCTTTGGGGGGAAGAGCTGTCAGTACCGGGGTGCTCTCCATTACATATTTGGGGGGAAGGGTTCTCATTACCAGGATGCTCCCCCATGAAATATTTTGAAGAGGAGCTGTCTGTACCCAGGCACTTTCCTTTATATCTTTACACATAGGCGCCCTGTACCAGGGTGTCCCCATTACACCTTTGGGGAAAGAGCGGTCAGTACCAGGCTGCTCCCCCCCATTACATCTTTGTAGGAAGAGCTGTCAGTACCAGGGTGCCCCCCCCCCATTACATCTTTGTAGGGAGAGCTGTCAGTACCAGGGTGCTCCTGCGTTGCATCTTTGTAGAAAGAGCTGTCAGTACCAGGCTGCTCCCCCGTTACATCTTTGTGGGAAGAGCTGTCAGTACCAGGGTGCCCCCCCATTACATCTTTGTAGGGAGAGCTGTCAGTACCAGGGTGCTCCTGCGTTGCATCTTTGTAGAAAGAGCTGTCAGTACCAGGCTGCTCCCCCGTTACATCTTTGTGGGAAGAGCTGTCAGTACCAGGCTGCTCCCCCGTTACAGCTTTGTGGGAAGAGCTGTCAGTACCAGTGTGCTTCCCTGTTACATCTTTGTGGGAAGAGCAGTCAGTACAAGGGCATTCCTCCATTACATCTTTTGTGGGGAGAGCTGTCAGTACCAGGGTGCTCCTGCATTGCATCTTTGTAGAAAGAGCTGTCAGTACCAGGCTGCTCCCCCGTTACATCTTTGTGGGAAGAGCTGTCAGTACCAGTGTGCTTCCCTGTTACATCTTTGTGGGAAGAGCTGTCAGTACCAGGCTGCTCCCCCGTTACAGCTTTGTGGGAAGAGCTGTCAGTACCAGGCTGCTCCCCCGTTACATCTTTGTGGGAAGAGCTGTCAGTACCAGGCTGCTCCCCCGTTACATCTTTGTGGGAAGAGCTGTCAGTACCAGGGTGCTCCCCATTACATCTCTAGAGGAGGATCTGTAAGTGCCAGGGTGCCCCTCCCCCCCATTAAATATTTTGATGAGGAGCTGTCTGTACCCAGGCACTTCCCCATTATATCTTTTAGACGTCAAGCCATCCTGTACCAGGGTGCTTCCCATTACATCTTTGTGGGAAGAGCTGTCCCATACCAGGGCTCACTTTGTTAAGACTGGCTGCCCTAGAGAAGTTGTTGTATCTAAATGTACTGTATTGTGGTACAGAATCTGAATTGTTTTGTATTTTCAGCTCTTTCATTCAATCCAGAGGACGTGTATGGAGCTTGTGAAGGTCATAGAACAGTATCAGAAGCGGATTTGCTGTAAGTTGTGTTTGTTTTAGTCTTGTAATCCAGTGCTGATATTGTGTGTTTCCTTAAAGTGTATTCAATGTTTACAGCACAGGACTCTGAAACCCTGCAAAAGAAATGCATAATGAACTAGTATGCATAGCATACTAGCTCATTATGAATGACTTACCTGAGATCGAAGCCCCCGCAGCGGTCCTCGGTCACCTCCACCCAGGGGCGTACCTAGAGCATTTGGCAACCGGGGCGGATCCAATATCTGGCACCCCCCCCCCCACGTTAAAATGTAAAAACACCCCTCTGTGTCCCCTGCATACCTCTGCATCCTTCAATATCTCTTTGTTACTACTGTGTAGCCCCTCTACACAACTGCACCTCTGGACCCCTTTACATTACACAGCATCCTGCACCTCTGCGTCACTTTACATTACACAGCCCCCTGCACCTCTGGACCCCTTTACATTACACAGCCCCCTGCACCTCTGGACCCCTTTACATTACACAGCCCCCTGCACCTCTGGACCCCTTTACATTACACAGCCCCCTGCACCTCTTTACATTACACAGCCCCCTGCACCTCTGCACCCCTTTACATTACACAGCCCCCTGCACCTCTGGACCCCATTACATTACACAGCACCCTGCACCTCTGCACCCCTTTACATTACACAGCCCCCTGCACCTCTGGACCCCTTTACATTACACAGCACCCTGCACCTCTGGACCCCTTTACATTACACAGCACCCTGCACCTCTGCACCCCTTTACATTACACAGCCCCCTGCACCTCTGGACCCCATTACATTACACAGCACCCTGCACCTCTGCACCCCTTTACATTACACAGCCCCCTGCACCTCTGGACCCCTTTACATTACACAGCACCCTGCACCTCTGGACCCCTTTACATTACACAGCACCCTGCACCTCTGGACCCCTTTACATTACACAGCACCCTGCACCCCTTTACATTACACAGCACCCTGCACCTCTGGACCCCATTACATTACACAGCACCCTGCACCTCTGCACCCCTTTACATTACACAGCACCCTGCACCTCTGCACCCCTTTACATTACACAGCCCCCTGCACCTCTGGACCCCTTTACATTACACAGCACCCTGCACCCCTTTACATTACACAGCACCCTGCACCCCTTTACATTACACAGCCCCCTGCACCCCTTTACATTACACAGCACCCTGCACCTCTGGACCCCATTACATTACACAGCACCCTGCACCCCTTTACATTACACAGCCCCCTGCACCTCTGGACCCCTTTACATTACACAGCACCCTGCACCTCTGGACCCCATTACATTACACAGCACCCTGCACCCCTTTACATTACACAGCCCCCTGCACCTCTGGACCCCTTTACATTACACAGCACCCTGCACCTCTGGACCCCATTACATTACACAGCACCCTGCACCCCTTTACATTACACAGCCCCCTGCACCTCTGGACCCCTTTACATTACACAGCCCCCTGCACCTCTGGATGCCTTGACATTACACAGCCCCCCGCACTTCTGGACCCCTTGACAGTACACAGCACTCTGGACCCCTTTACATTACACAGCACCGCACCTCTGGACCATTTTACATTACACAGCACCTCACAGCTCTGGACCCCCTGCATGTTATACAGACCTCCCTCAGTGCAAACCTCCCCCCCTCAGTGCAGACCCCCCCTCAATGCAGACCCCCCTGTGCAAACCCCCTCAGTGCAAACCTCCCCAGTGCAACCCCCCCTCAGTGCAAACTTCCCCCCTTAATGCAGACCCCCGTGCAAACCTCCCCCCCTCAGTGCAGACCCCCCCAGTGCAACCCCCCTCCCCCTCAGTGCAAACCCCCCTTAATGCAGACACCCCCCCTCAGTGCAAACCTCCCCCCCTTAATGCAGACCCCCGTGCAAACCCCACCACAGTGCAAACCTCCCCCCTTAATGCAGACCCCCGTGCAAATCCCCCTCAGTGCAAACCTCCCCAGTGCAACTCCCCCTCAATGCAGACACCCCCCCTGGCCTCAGGGATGTGTGTGCAGTTTTCTGCCTCGGGCCTACAGATCCCAGTGGCTCCGTTACTGAGAGGGGGCACCGGATTTGCTGGGCCTACTGATCCAGAGATGGTCCTTTGTCGCCTTGCCTGCGGGAAGGGACCGAGCAATTGAGGACTCCCTGTGGGGGTATTGCTACACATACATACGTGTGTGTGTATGTATATGTGTGTGTGTGTGTATATTTGTTATTGTTATAGTTATTGTAACGACACCCCAAATATGAAAGGGGGTAACGCCGTTTAGATATCCTCCCTCTCCTGGACACACATCCACTACCGACGCTCCACAGTCAGGCGACCACTTCCCATAGGATTAATCCTTCCAGAAGAACGAGACAACACGCTCTGTATCTTCCCAAGATATATACTGACTTTATTGAAAAACATTGCAACCTTTATACACATAGAGGGGAGTTTCTTATTTTCTCTCCCCATACATCTTTGACCAGCTAATTTACATGATCTACTTAACTACAGCTTGATGACTCGGACATATGACCTTTTAGGCTAGCCTTTGTCTCCCAATCCACATTATCAAAAGACTTCACACAATGAAAGGATCTGTAGCATATTTGAGGTTCATTAACATTACACAAGCAGACAGGTGACACCTCAGCATCTCTTCAATTAACCTGTCTGTCTGCTAGTTCCACAACCTATAATTACAGGCTTAATTCCCACCAGCCACAATAGACAATAGAATGTAATCACACACCATCACAGCAAGTATTACATAAACAGCCCACACACAGTATATCCAATATGTGCCATGTATATACAGTATTGGATATGGCTATCACAGATCATAGTGGGGTTTTCATTCACCCTGTGCCCCTAATAGGGACACAAGGTGGTTTACACATAAGAGGCATTGGGGAAGCTGAAGCAAGGGTATCTCATACTTTCTAAGAGATTCTGGGTTCCCCGGGCCCTCCCGTTACAGTTATTATATTTTATTTTTCTTTATTTTTTCTTTAAAGGGGCAGCTACTTCACTATATCACTACCCCAGGCGCCACTACCAGCCATATGTCCACCTAGTTGACCTTAAAGCGGAGATCCGCCCCCCCAAAAAAACACATACTGCAGCTGTTGCCTTTTAATAATAGAACGCTTACCTGTCCTGGAGTCCACTGATGTTGGCACCGCAACTGATGTTTCCATCGGCTGTCGAGTGCTGCCGCCACCATTGCAGGTAAGGGAACCCGGCAGTGTAGCCTTATGGCTTCACGCCGGGAACCCTACTGCGCATGCGCGAGTTCCCGCTCCTCTCTCCTACTGGCCCGGCGACAAGAGGAGGAGTAGGGAGGAGGAGGGAGCCCCGCGGTGACGTCATGGGCCGCGGTGCGGACTCCCGGAAGTTTGACCAGTCAAAGACAGGTATTCTGTCCCGTCCCGCCCCCCCCCCCACCTGGAAAGTGCCAATTGTGGCACCAGAGGGGGAGAGGAGACAAATGAGCAGACGTTACACTTTTGGGTGGAACTCCGCTTTAAGGTCTAGTCCTCATGCCCACCAGGCTCTTCTGAACTCTTTCCACCTGACAGGAAAAAAAAGCAGCATTCGAAACGCACCTAAAGCCCCTTTTTTCAAACACGTTTAGGTGAGTTTAGACTCATTCATGAGCGTCAAGCGTTTGGGTGTTTATTCATTTCATTGGCCAGAATATTAATTTGTTCTGGCCATTGAAATAAATAAATGCTCAAGCTCTAAACGTCGGGTGTTTTTTTTTTTTTGGTCTGCTCAAACGTACCTCTTCTGAACGTGATTTTGGTGTGTTCAGATTTCTGCCCCTAAACACCCCCCCCCCCCCCCACCTCTAAACGCCTATGTGTGCCCGGCATAGGTTAACATAGAGGAGCGTTTAGGGGCAGGAAAAAAAAAACCTCAAACGCCTGTCAAATGATTGACAGCTGCAGTGTGTATAAGGCCTAAATATGTAGAATGTTGCATTGGCTCAATCATGATTTGTAGATAGACCCCAGATTTAATTTATTTCTGCTTTGAAATGACCCCCTTTAATCTTTCTTTCTTTCTTTCTTTCTTTCTTTCTTTCTTTCTTTCTTTTTCTTATTAAATAGCTGACCTTGTCCTCTGTCTCTGTGCAGTTTTGTCCCAGGAAGAGAATGAGTTGGGGAAATTCCTCCGTGCGCAGGGCTCTCAGGATAAATCCCGAGCCGGGAAAATCATGCAGGCCACAGGGAAGGCTCTCTGCTTCTCCTCCCAGCAGAGGTATGTAATGTCTTTGTGCATTGCAATGAAGACCTAAAGCTGGCCATAGACGGATAGAATTTCAAAGGAAAATTTGTAGAAAATTTTGTACGAAAACACTCAAAACATTAATTTGTTGTTTAAAAGATTTTGTTTGCTTTTAACATTTAATTTTGGAATAAATAGACTTTAGTGAATGAAAACCACATACACTGTTAGAAATACGTTAGTTCAAGAAAAATGTCCTACCTGCTCCTTGGAATTTTCTCATCACTGCCATCAAAAACTAATGTCGCTTTGACTCACTAATGGTTGGAAAAACAAACACCTTATTTTTTTTTTTTTTTTAAGGAAACAGCAGAGGGCGCCAACTAAGTGCATTATATAGGAAATATTAGATATCGATGATTAAGCTCTATGTGCCACAACCCTAAAGTTGGAGTCCAGAAAAAAAAAAAAAAAACGTTTGGGACTTTTAAGGCACTAGATCACATAATATATAGAAAATTGGATTCGTAAAAACTAGGGCTGTTACTGATTAAAATTTTCGTGTTCGATTAATCGATTTTTTTTGTTAATCGACTAATTTTGATTAATTATAACGCACATACAGATCCAACTACTTTTAGCTGATCTCCTTGCAGGCTGATTCCCAGTGCAGCTACCAACCACTGGAAAAATTAGATAAAATCGATGTAGCTACATAAACTGTAAAAATGGTGCGAGGAATACCAAACGGTAGCAAAAGCAGTCAAAAAAACATGTAGCTAAGTATGATACTGGTATAAAAATATGTACAACGATACCACTGCTGAATCCAGATGAGAAGGGGCTAACATCAGTCCGTCGCATGTAGATGTCCCGTGAAGGGAACTATCACAACTCCCAGTGGATGGCTGTAGAATCCCAGGTTGATAGAGGGAAGTGATAGAGGGAAGTGTAACAGCCCTTGTGTGTGGCAGATAGTAAGGTCCCGCCGGCATGCAGATATGAAGGCACAGCAAAGGAGCCCTTCAGATTGACACGGCAAGCCCCGCCGGTGTCCGTGGCGTCACTGGATCTCCGACGGAACTCCCTGAAGACCCGGAAGCCGGCGGAGAGGTGAGTACCGATCCAAAAAATTTTGATCGATCAAAAAAATTAATCGATTAATCGAGGAATTAATAGTTAATTTCCACAGCCCTAGTAAAAACACATTTTTATTTATACATTACTGAATAAAAGACACCAAACCGTGTATACATGGTATGAACAACTATTGACACACCAGCTGTGTGAGATGATACAATAAGATTTCCTCAACCCGACACGTTTCAGAGAATGTATTTCTCCTTCATTAGGGATAAGAGAAGTATCATTTATCTAATATATACGGCAAATAAAAAAACATATATACTAAGTAATCATGAATGTATATTTTAGACATTGTTGCACCTTATGCCGTGTACACACGATCGATTTTCTCGACGGTGAAAACACCGTCGAGAAAATCGACGGGAAGAACGAGGAAACGGCTTGGTCCCCTTCACACGGCCGTTTTTCCCGTCATTTTTTCTCTTGGTCGAGAAAAACGACCGTGTGTAGGCTCCCCGGCAGTGTTTCCCTATGGGAAAACTGCCGCGGAAAAAAATGCCGTGAATCACGACGAGAAAAATTAGAGCATGTTCTAATTTTTCTCGTCGTGATTCATGCCGTTTTTCTCGTCTGGAAAAATGATCAAAAGCCCACACACGGTCGTTTTTCTCGTCTCAAAGAGAAAAAATTTAATTTTCCCGACGAGAAAAATGGTCGTGTGTACGCGGCATGAGACTTACAATCAATCAAAAGGTGTAATAGATAAACATTCCATGTTTCCATTAAAAACAAAGTCAAAAGAAATGTCAGTTATAAGACAAATGTCTTATAAGCCTCTGCCTCTTTGACATTTTGAATGCATAAACTTTATTAGTATATTGTTGTTTGGTTACAATAAAATACTTGAGAAAGTAAAAAAAACAAAGTAAAGGACAAGTATTGAGGGGGCTTCACTCACAGGAGGGAAAATAGGTAGCACTGAGGCCTAGAAGACTCGATCCTATAAAGAGAAGGTATTTTCGTGATGGCTAGGTCAAGGGAGACATAGAATATATCTATAATAAACCTTCAACAGGTAAATATAAGGTGGCCTACCTGCACCTAGAAGACAATCCTGGGCAGTAAAAGCCTCAGTATAATGCCGCGTACACACGGCCGTTTTTCTCGTCGAGGAAAAACAACATATTTTTTCCTTTCCACGAGAAAAACGATCGTCTGTGGGCTTTTTGCCGTTTTTTTCGACAAGAAAAACGGCATTAAAAACGACGAGAAAAATTAGAACATGTTCTAATTTTTCATCGTCTTTTTTTTCCACATGTTTCCCGCGGCAGTTTTCCCATAGGGAAACACTGCCGCGGAGCCCACAGACGGTCGTTTTTCTCGTCAAGAGAAAAAATGACGTGAAAAACGACCGTGTGTGGGGAACAAGCTGTTCCCTCGTTTTTAATGTCATTATTCACGGCCGTTTTTTAAGGGAGGGAGAGGGTGCGCTACGCCTGGCTTCCACCACAGATGTATAAGTGGTATTAGCAATGCCTTCCTTTACCTTCGGGCCTGTATTGTGCATCAGATCCTCCCTCCAAGAGTCTCCAAGAACCTTGTCTGCCAGAAACTTGAGCCACACACCGTTAAAGTCCAACACTCCTTTATTTAGCACATAACATGGACTCCCTTAGCTATAGAACAGAAAAGGAGGTGTGTGTACGAATAGGCCCAGACACAAGTTCTTTCCTCCACTCTCTTCCAAAGAGTGGGTTATGGTCTCCGCACGAGGGAAATTCACCTTCCGGACGGTCTCCGACAAGAGGCTCACCCGTCACCGGCAGTATGCTGCACCGGGTCTTCAGATGAGGAACTCTTCCCGGTCCATTACGCCTACCTCGGATTCAGGCATCCATCTCCGGAGTACCCTAGGATCCTTCCCTCGCGGAACTCAGTGTTGGGCACTGAGCTCCGGACCGCCGTCCGAGTACCTCACCCCAGGCTAAAGGTGCCTGAGATGGAACACGATCTCCGGTGGTCCTCTAGGCCTAGTCCGCCTAGAGGACAAACACGAACTCCGTCCGCAGGCTAAAGGTGCCAGGGACCAACCACCCCGTGACCAAGATGGCCGGCCCCTTTTATCCCCTCTCCCAGCAAGCACGGCGGGTTCCCCGCCCCACCATACCGCTGCCCAGAGAGGACAAAAGTAAGCTCAACTCTCCTAACGAAGAAGTTGTGTCTGAGCCCCTGTAATAAAAGAGGAGTGAAAGACAACACATTCAACATGAAATCTCATTTCAACATTTTACTTTTTCCCCCCCCATCCTAACTAAAGACCTCCTCAGAGTATGTAATCTTGCTGGGATGTCCTACTGTAGAGGGAAAAGAAATAAAATTTAACATGTAAAACCCTGACACATGTATCCGTGTGTATGAGGAAAATAAATTTCTCCTGAAAGAAATTCCTGTTTCTCCAAAGAGTGAATGCGTGAGAAGTGTTTAACGTTGCACAACACTGCCACCTGGTGATAGCCTTGCGGTAACTGCACCCATGGAACTTCTTCTCCCTTCTCTCTAACGCCTATCTACCCCAGAGTCTGTGGTCTACTTGCAGTAAGATAGAAACAAACAGGAACAGTTCCTTTTCTGTGGGCACACAAAACACAATTTCCCCAGAAAGTTCAGCAGCATGATAATATTGGAGTCTTTCTCTCCTAAAGGTAGAAACGGGGATGTGGCAGAATCAGGGGCTTTAAGTGCTGATCCATAGTCTCTAGATGGTACTCTACATCTTCGCCTTCTTTGCGTCTGATCACTACTTTATCTGCGTGGATGTGTCTTCCCACCATCCATTCTGCCTTGCAGTCTTTGAAGCGCTGTGAAGCCTTTGGAGAACATGTTAGGTATCTGCGAGCGTGTGGAACTTTGAGGTGGGTCCAAACAAAGTCATTGTACCAGCGCTCCCGGTACACTTCCACCTCATATAACAAGTCCTTCGATAAGTAAGGGTACTCCCAGCCGTACTCCGCTGCAACCTTTTGACTGAATAAACGCTGTAATCTTGCCAAAGGAGGCATAGTAGCTTTTTCCCCTTCACCAGGCAACACAACTGAATCTGGATGACGAGGTGCCTTGACCACCTCCATTCTGGGCATTGGGGGCCGCAACAACAGTCTCTTGACCCCAGTGTCAGATACAAATGGTGCCGGGGATGCAGGGACAAGCTGAGGAAAGGATTCTCCTTCAGGCGCTGACGCCTCCACCCTGGGTGTGCTCTCCCCTACAGACATAGGTGAATTCCCAATTCCACGAAAAGAAGCAAGCGGTACCTTGTCCCAGCCCTTCTTGGCAAACAAGTCATCTATCAATGCATCATCTCCCGCATCAGAAAGGGATTCCAGGTCAGAGGTGTCACACTCCTCCGCGGGTATGTAGCCCTGTGTGGAAACAGAACATCCACACTCTGGGGACTTGCTAGGCCATGCCGTCTCGACACCTCCTCCCTCACACCAAGTCTTCTCTGCTGGCTTACCTTGACCTTTTCTGGGGCGTCCGGAACTCCCGTCAACGGATCCCTCTGGGTCTGGCGTAAGCATGCGAGACGGTCCACCACCACCACTGGTCGGGGCTACCACGCTGGTTCTTTTCTTCGGTGGCGGACGCTGTGAGACAGTGGTGACCGAGTCAGCATCCTCGGATTTCTCCCGTTGGTGTTTCACGACCTCCTCCGCGGTCGCTGCAGTGTGCGCAGGGGTGACTCTCACAGCCGTGATTCCTCCCTTCTGAGTGACAGTACCTGAAGCCCGGCCTGGGTAGATGGTCTTCGGCCTCTCGACCCCCGGATCCACTTCAAACGTGAACTCCCCACAGGCCTCACAACGTCCGAACGGCTTCAACAGACATACCAGTCCCGAACACCCAGGGCAAATCATGCCCAGGGCCTCAACGTCCATACATGAGTATATGGGGCGAATCGACCCCTCGGCTTCAGTCCGTTATCCGTTATCGGAGCAGCAGCAGTCAATGTTGTAGTTGCTGGGTGAACCGGAATCCATGAGGCGGGTCCAAACATGGCGACCTGTTGCTGTTCCATCTCACACTGCAGAGTTTTTCGCGCCAATGTCCCACGTGTAGTCCGTCACACGTATTGGACTCCTCCCCTTTGCTCCAGTTTGCAGGCTTTTCCCCTTTCTAGGTTGAGACACGCCCACGAACTAAGCGGCGGGGGTTTGTCTGGTGGCGCAGTGCAATTAAAAACCCCCACGTGTAGTCCGGCACACGGCTGGGTTTTCCCCCTTTCACCACTCTTCCTGCGCGGGCCTTTCCCCTTCTGAGGTCATGTCCACGACTTTCGAGCAGGGCTGCACTTTGGCCTATTCGCTTAACTCTGTCTGGCAGACACCTTCTTCCAAGTGATGCACAACACATATCCCGGACGAGCCCCCACGTGTAGTGGGCTCTTCCTCCCCTCTCCCAGTCCCCTCTATTAAAGTTCTGCTCGCTATGTCTCTGGTCTAGGGGTACGATAGGGGAGGGAGAGGGTGCGCTACGCCTGGCTTCCACCACAGATGTATAAGTGGTATTAGCAATGCCTTCCTTTACCTTCGGGCCTGTATTGTGCATCAGATCCTCCCTCCAAGAGTCTCCAAGAACCTCGTCTGCCAGAAACTTGAGCCACACACCGTTAAAGTCCAACACTCCTTTATTTAGCACATAACATGGACTCCCTTAGCTATAGAACAGAAAAGGAGGTGTGTGTACGAATAGGCCCAGACACAAGTTCGATCCTCCACTCTCTTCCAAAGAGTGGGTTATGGTCTCCGCACGAGGGAAATTCACCTTCCGGACGGTCTCCGACAAGAGGCTCACCCGTCACCGGCAGTATGCTGCACCGGGTCTTCAGATGAGGATCTCTTCCCAGGCCATTACGCCCACCTCGGATTCAGGCATCCATCTCCGGAGTACCCTAGGATCCTTCCCTCGTGGAACTCAGTGTTGGGCACTGAGCTCCGGACCGCCGTCCGAGTACCTCACCCCAGGCTAAAGGTGCCTGAGATGGAACACGATCTCCAGTGGTCCTCTAGGCCTAGTCCGCCTAGAGGACAAACACGAACTCCGTCTGCAGGCTAAAGGTGCCAGGGACCAACCACCCCGTGACCAAGATGGCCGGCCCCTTTTATCCCCTCTCCCAGCAAGCACGGCGGGTTCCCCGCCCCACCATACCGCTGCCCAGAGAGGACAAAAGTAAGCTCAGCACACAGCGATATCCGTCCATCGGCCCACAGTGACAGCGCCACCCAGTGGACCTCCGGAGACACACCACTGGTGTCACCGAAAAATTCAAAAACTTACGGCGGGAAAGTAAGTACCCGCTATATATAATATATATATATATAGTATATCTGAACATCAAATGTGCTCTAGATTGGCTTATTTGTGACAATAAATTCAAGGAGATCTCACTAACTTAGGCGGTGCATAATGAGTGTGCAAGCAGAGAAAATGATTGTTCCTCATACAGAAACTCTATATAAGTACATACATGCACAGAACTATACACATGTATATAGCCGGGGTGTATCCTGAAATGAGTGAGTCTGTGTGCAAGATAAAAAGTGGGCCCTAGGCATTGATAAAAATAAATAAATTTGGTGCACAATGTGGGTGTGACTTAAGTTGTGTTCAGGGCCGGTGCTACCACTAGGCAACTGCCTAGGGCGCACTGCTGCCTAGGGGCACCCGGCCACTGGTTTCCCTCCGTGTCTGCATGCTCTGCAGGCTGCAGCATGCAACTAACTCTCAGGCAGCTGCTCCGTCCGACCGGTAGTGTAATTAGAGGTGCAGTGCAGCACTGGAGCCAGAGCTGGAGGAAGCAGAGCCGATGCTTCCTGTATAGTGCCACCTCCGGTCACATGGGCAGAGCAAAGGGGGTGGAGTCAGGGGTGGAGCCAATGGAGGCGGCAAAATTTAGGTTTCGCCTAGGGTGTCAAAAATACTTGCACCAGCCCTGGTTGTGTTAATTATTGTGTGTGGTTTAATAAAGTCTGAGATGACTCACCGTATATACTCGCGTATAAGCCGACCCGAATATAAGCCGAGGCACCTAATTTTACCACAAAAAACTGGGAAAACGTATTGACTCGAGTATAAGCCTAGGGTGTCCATCTGCATGCTTCACTGTGCCTCACTTTGCCTCACTGTGTCCATGCCTCACTGTGTCCATGCCTCACTGTGTCCATGACTAGACTGATGTTTAACATGGGAGTCTATGGAAGGGGTGCCCGGTTTTGAAAAATCGGTGCTCCCCGGCCGTATGTCCCCTGGACAACAAACTTTGCACACTTATGGAGGAAGAGTGGGGCTACATGTGTGCCAAGTGTGGGGTCCAGAGGACCTAAGGCCGGACGGTACCGGCTCCCCAAATTCACTGGATAAATTACCGTTTAACATGGGAGTCTATGGAAGGGGTGCCCGACTTTGAAAAATCGGTGCTCCCCAGCCGTAGGTCTCCCGGACAACAACCTTTGCACACTTGTAGGAAGAGCTGGGCTACATGTGTGCCAAGTTTGGGGTCCAGTGGATCTACGGCCGACCAGTACCGGGTCCCCAAAGTCCGGGAGATTAGGCGCAAAAGGGTGACTCGAGTATAAGCCGAGGGGGGCATTTTCAGCACAAAAAAATATGCTGAAAAACTCGGCTTATACTCGAGTATATACGATACATAGTGCAGAATGCAGTAATGTTTTATATAGGGAATGTACAGTGCGGAGTGTACAGCGGTGGGTAGTATGTGCAGGAGAGCAGTGCGGAGTGTATGGAGGTGGGTAGTATGTGAAGGATGGTGTCAGTATGCTGTTTTGTTTTTTTTGTTTTTTTTTCCAAAATGCTTTTTGGGGACCAGTGGATGGTTGACACTATGGCAGTGGATGAAGTCAGTAGAGCAATGGACAGTATCAGAATTATTTTTTTTACAATTTTATTTTTTAAATTAGTTTTGTAACGGCGCCCCAAGTATGAAAGGGGTTAACGCCGTTTAAGATATTCCCTCTCTGGACACACATCCACTGCCGATCCTCCAGAGTCAGGTGACCGCTTCCCATAGGATTAATCTTCCAAACATACGAGACAAACACTCTGTATGAAGTTTCCAACTGGACTGACCATCTTTATTGAGAGCAGGCTCTTTTTATACACCAAAATAATACTGCATTAATCTAAATGAACAATGGTCCAACTCCACCCACAACATCACACAATGGTTACATAACAAGCTCCCAATACACATATTCTGACATCTCTTAGCTAATCCCTTTACATCTTAAATGACTATGCATGACCTTTATATTCACCAGACTGTCTGCTTTACAATACACACAAGTACAGAGTTAATTATCACTATTCACAATGAAAGGATCTGTAGCATAGTTGAGATTCATTAACATTACACAAGCAGACAGGTGACACATCAGCATCTCTTAATTAACTTGTTGAGTTCAGAATCAAACAACCAGTACATTTTGTGGATTAATATTACTATCCCAATTTAAAGCAATCCAAGACATTCTTAATGTCCATTATTTCCTGGCTCACCCTGTGCCCAAAGTGACCCCTGTCACAAGTTTTTACAATTTATTTTTGTATTCGTTTTTTTTCACAATGATTGGTAGTAGGGGGTAGTGGACAGTGTCAGTAGTTTAGTTTTTTGTTTTTTATTTCTTTATCTATCTATTTTTGACAATTTTGTTTTTTATTTTTTTAAATATTTTTTTTACAGTGCTTCTGGGGAAGGGGTGGGGGGTGTAGGGCATTGTCAGTAGAGCAGTGGATGCTTCAGTAGTTTTTTTATTTTATTTTTTTTTATTTATTTTTTTCACAATTCGGGGGGGTGGGGTTGGGGCAGTGGGCAGTGCCAGTAGGCAGGGGGGAGTAGTGTCAATTTTTTTTTTTTTTACAATTTTAATTTTTTTTTTTTAAAACATTTTGATCAGCCCTGTTGGTGGGCTGTGGTGAGATATCAGGGGTCTGAACAGACCTCTGACATCTCCCCTTTGAGATAAAGGGGCTGAGGTCCCAGTCCCTTTCTCAGCAGCCTCAGCATTGAAAACAGACAGAGGCTCCCGTTCATTCATAAACTGAAGCAGAGTAAACAGTTTATTCTGCTCGGTTATCACAGGACACAGGAGCGATCACTCATGGAGTCCAATTCAGAAAAGGAAGGGGCCGGTGTTCTGCCGAGAAAGGTCCCCCCGGCGGATTATTTCCCCCCCCCCCTGTACTGCGCAGGCGCGCGCTTGCGCAGTACGAACCTGAATGAGCCTCCGAAAATAGCCGAACATATGTAGAGCTGAGAGTCAGCTCTAGACGGCGCCTGCGTGGACCTCGCTGTAAGTGGCCAGTCGGCCTCACGTCCTCGCTTCGCTCGCTCGGCCTCCTGGCTCTTTTTTTAACATCCTCCATGTCCACGGGGATGGTAAGGAAAGAGCCTGGATGTCAGAAGCGTAGCACAATTTGGTGTGCGTAGGCGCCATCTAGAGCTGACTCTCAGCTCTACATGTTCGGCTATTTTCGGAGGCAAGCCCCGCGCCTGCGCAGTACAGGCGGGGCATAATCCGCAGGGGGACCTTTCTCGGCAAGACACCGGTAAATTACCTATTTACCGGCCCCTTCACCTGCTCTCCATCCTGATACATCCCCCAAGCAGCTAACGGGAGAGGAGGGAAGACGGCTTCAGGAGAAAAGAGGGGAGCCGGATGATCAGTAGAGGGGGCCAGAGAATGAGGACAGGAGGCCGGAGGAGGAGGACACAGGGGGCGGAGGAGGAGGACACGGGGGGCAGAGGAGGAGGAGGACATAGGGAACAGCCGGGGATGATTGGTGCGGCGGGAGGGAGAGGAGGAGAAGCGGCTGTCCCTCTTGCCGCACCGATCATTTCTGGCTGTGAACCAGGGGACCATCCATGTGTGCAGTGTGGGCCCCCACCCGGCCCCAGGTACTGTCACATGCAGCTTGCCTCTCCCTGCGTTCGCCGGCGCCGATGCACTGCCTAAGACCCGCGGCGCTGTCACCACTTCACTTACGGGGGAGGACGGGAAGGTGCGCCGGCCTGACATCCCCCCCCCAGTGTGTGGTACCCGGGGCGGACTGGACCGCCCCCTTTGTAAGTACGCCACTGGTGGGGCCCCCAGGCAAGTGGGGCCCCCGGGCAACTGCCCAGCGTGCCCATGCAAAAAGACGGCCCTTTTTCACAATATTCTACCCCATCTGCTTGACACCTACAATGACACCTACCATGTTGCCGGGCTCTATGGCTTAGGCCATTATTGTTTCATTGCTGAAGATGGGTAAATCACCTACTGACCCCAACTCGTATAGACTCATTTTATTATTACAGTCCGACCTAAAAATTCATGCACAATAAATTGTCTGAGATCATACTCATTTCTATCATGTTATCTATGTTATTCTATGTTAAGGCATTGGAATCCATTATCATGTGATTTATATTTTTTATGCTCTTAGCTGTGCTTCATATAAAGTCCCAAACTACTTCCTTTTGATGTTTGCATAAAAATTCTAGCAAAGATACTGGCTAGGCGATTGAATAAGGTTATAACTAGTATCATCCATCCAGATCAGGCAGGATTTATGCCTCACAAATCTCCTGCATCAGTCCGCGACAACTCTTTCTAAATATACAAAACCCCCTCTGACAATATGGGCTCGAGAGCATTGCTGTCGCTGGATGGCAATAAGGCATTTGACAGCATTGAGTAGTGGTATCTTTGGGAGGTAAAAAGCAAACAAAACAAAAATAGTGTAGCGCTAAAACTAAATAAGGACTGCACTGGAAGTGCAGTAATCAAAAATGGCACATATGTTAAATTATACAAACATCTTGCAGGACACAGTGAAGAAATGAAATGAAAATTATTCCAAAAAGTCCTCAGTGATGTGAGTGATATAATATGAAAGTCACAATAAAACTAAGTTCTTTAGTGTAAACCCAATAAATGCTGGTGAAATTGAATTGGTGAAGATCAAAATGAAAGTCAAAATCAAAATGGTGGTGCTCCTAGAATAAACTAGACACAAAACAAGTGCTTTCAGAGTGACCGTCACCATACAATAGTAGAAGAGGCTTACCAAAAGGCGTGGACCCCAAAAAACTTTCGTTCAAAGGGTCAACCAAGCATGGGTAAGCCACTGTGGACAGCGAATGTGATTAAACAGGGACCTCAGACATCAATCCAATACAGAGGGCGGAGAAAACATCTTTGGCATCCAAATGGCGATGGAACTTGCAGAAAATGCCCAATAATGGCCGGGTGTTGATTTCAGGTAAGTTAAAATAAACGCGTCGGGAGACCCCTCTGTTGCCACTAACTATTTGATGAAGCGCTGTTACATCATTTTAAATGTAAGTGTTCTTACCTACATTAAATTACTCCTTTATACGGGATTACGCTATGTGCCTTTTTTCTTTCCTTCCACTCTCCATAACTTACCTGAAATCAACACCCGGCCATTATTGGGCATTTTCTGCAAGTTCCATCGCCATTTGGATGCCAAAGATGTTTTCTCCGCCCTCTGTATTGGATTGATGTCTGAGGTCCCTGTTTAATCACAGTTGGTGATTCGCTGTCCACAGTGGCTTACCCATGCATTTTTGATTACTGCACTTCCAGTGCAGTCCTTATTTAGTTTTAGCGCTACACTATTTTTGTTTTGTTTGTTTTTCACCATTTTTCAGTTGGTTGTGTGAGTGGCTTCACCATAAGGCAGCGCGGAATTTTTTGTATCCGTATCTTTGGGAGGTCTTTGCCTGCTTTGTATTTGGGGATAGGTTTGTCAAGTAGCTTTTTGTATTATGCACCTCATGTAGTTATTCGATCAGAAGGTTTGATGTCTTCCCCATTTTCCCTGGGTCGGTAAACTAGACAACGATGTCCTCTCTCGCCTTCACTGTTTGCCCTTGCGATAGAGGCACTGGCCACGTGTGTTCGGGCCTCTGTGTCTATTCAGGGCTTTCAGTATGGTGAAGTGTGTAAAAAAAACTTCTACTATATGGATATGATAATGCTGCTTTTGTTGGGGGATGCTGCTGCTTCTTTGCAAGCTGTGGTGGACATCATAGGGGAGTTTGGCTCGTACTCAGGCCTGACCATTAACTGTTCCATGTCAGCCTTCTTGGTGTTGGATGGTTCTTTTGCTCATACTCTACCCCTGTCCTGCCCAGTACCCGGTGTTTCTAATTTGAAATACCTTGGTATAGTGATCTTTAGGGAGGTCAAGGAATTTGTGGGGCTAAATGTCAACCCTTTACTTAACGTAGAAATGATGGATTTCTCGGATTGGTCAAGCCAATTTGGTTAAATTGATACTTATGGCCCAACCTGCTACACAACTCTCCTGTAGTTATTCCTCTTAAAACATTCTGCACAGTAAACTTCCTTTACCGTTCCCTTTTATGACAGCAGGGCTCTCCCTGGATAAGGCTGGAGTAACTTTAACACCTGAAAACTATGGGAGGCATTGCTGTTTTTCCATACTCTTGGTTGTATTTTATAGCTGTACCAGTGGCGGCTGGTGCTCAAAATTTTTTGGGGGGCGCAAACAAACTGAAAAAAAAACATCAATTGCCGCCATGGTGCCCAACAATTGCCGCCACTGTGCCCCATCAAACGCAGCCACTGTGCCCCATCAAACGCAGCCACTGTGCCCCATCAAACGCAGCCACTGTGCCCCATCAAACGCAGCCACTGTGCCCCATCAAACGCAGCCAGTTTGCCCCATCAAACGCTTAGAAGAAACAAAGGATCACATAACGGCGGCCTGCCTTGTTTACATAGCCAGACCGCCGTTCTGCCTTTCTCTTGAACGATTTGCGGGTCCCGGCGAACATCGCATCCGTCGGACCCACTGACAGCCGATTTAATCACAGTGGGAGCTGGTCCGCACGTGCGTGCCCCAGACCCGGAAGTGTCAGATCACATACTAGGTACGTGATCTGGCACAGAGCGATCGCCCTGCCGCAGTACATGTGCATGGGGTGGTCGCTAAGCGGTTAAAGAAGTGGTCTCCAGGGCCCTATTTCAGGCTCGTTAAGTGCTTTTGATGAATTGGAAAAGTTCCTCGCCCCCATCCCCAGGATTACTAATATGAGTTCCACCCTTCGTTATCGAAAAATTATATACCAACATAGGGGCTGTCCCACCAAATTTGACAGGGTATTTGATGGATAGCTGTCGATACCGTGGTTGGCACCCGTGGAGCTGCTTTTCCATCGGTTACTGGGTTGAGTACTGTATGGCTATTTATTACCAAACTTGTATATTTGTCAAGTTGTGATAACAGAGCCGAGGTTCTAGATTTATATCCACAGATGTACTGTAATTTGAACTACTCCTGATTTCTTTACCCACTTGTATATTCTATATAAGTGTTTAGATATTTTACTGTATACTGTGGCACAGAAGTTCTGGAACTCTTTTCTGTGCTGGTTAATAAACCTAAAAAAATAAAATTAAATTTAATTCGTTATGTTCCATTCGTTTTAGATGCGGTATTGGTTATGTCGATTTTATTTTTCTGAAAAATCCGAAATTCAAAAATCCGAAAATTAGAAAATCCGAAATAATAACTAACTAACTATTAATAACTAACTATTTCAATTATAGATATTGGAATTTCCTTTCAAATTTAGCTGTTAGTTAACGTAACAAATACAAATTGATCAGAAGTTACACATTATCCAAAATAATGAATGCTGCATCTAAACAAATGGAACGTAACAAATTAATGAGAATAAATAATAATAAAAAGTTTTTATTATTATTTATTATTATTCCCCTCACAGAACGGCAGTCTGCCTTGTTTACATAGGCAGACCGCCGTTCTGCCTTTCTCCTGAACGATTGGTGGGTCCCCGACGAACCACAAAAAAAAAAAAAGGAAACCCACACTGCACAGGGAGAACATGCACCCTCCATGCAGGTAATTTCATGGCTGGGACTTGAACCGGTGACCCCTAGTGTTGACTAGAAGTACTAACCACTTAGTAACAGATACTATTAGCCATACCAGACTGATCTCTTTCTGTTTTTTTTTTCCTAGGCTGGCCCTACGAGCCCCATTATCCCGACTTCACCAGGAGGTGGAAACCTTTCGTTATCGAGCAATATCCGACTCCTGGCTGACCGTCAACCGAATGGAACAAGCCAGGACTGAGTACAGAGGTGTATTACTGTGGATGAAGGATGTGTCTCAAGAACTCGACCCAGATCTCTACAAACAGATGGAGAAATTCCGAAAGGTACTTGCAAACAACATTTTTTTTTATGTACTATATTTGTTTTGTATGTATTTTTTTTTTCTATGTTGTTAAAGTGTTTGTTACTAAACCCACAACAGTAAAATCAGTCTGTATATGCAGTAAAGCATGCTCGTTATACACACTGTGGAACCTAAGGGGTTAATCCTACACATTGTGTATGAAGGCTGTTTGATCCTGTCTGGATAAGACGGAGTCTTTGGAGTCAGACTGCACATGCTCAGTTTGGTGTGTATTGCTGGAGAGTTTTCTATTTGTTTGGCTCTGTGCTGATCACATGCACACTCCCATCAGCATTGTCCAGACAGAGGGTCAGGGATCCTGATAGGACAGCTCAGTGCAGTATGAAAACCCCTCCTACAAGCTTTAGCAGGTGCTTGGCTGGACACTGCTAGAAGACTGCTATATACTGCTGATGAGAAAAGGCATTTAGAAGTTTATATGTATTAAAATAATTGCATTTCCATGTTCTGTGTACTTTGGGAGACCAGATATAGTGAATGCAGAGTCCTGGGTTTAGTAATTCTTTAAAGCTAAACTCTATGCATGTATAAAAGACACAATGTAATACAGCCCTGTATTCAATAATGCATCAATAACCGCTTTAAGACCGGCCGCCATCATTATACTGCGGCAGGTTGGCTCTCCTGGGCGAATTGCCGTAGGTGTATGTCAGCCGCTTTAAGAGTAATGGGGGGTGCGCACGCGCGACGCCGAAGCCGATGCGTTTGGCCGGCAGCCGCGATGTCCACCGGGCAGTCCACCCGCAATCTCTCCACAGATAGCCAGAACGGGGATCTGTCAATGTAAACAGACAGATCCCCGTACTGACAAGGGAGGAGAGAGATCATCTGTTCTTAGTGATTAGGAACAGCGATCTCTTTCCTCTTCCAGTCAGTCCCCACCCCCCACAGTTATAAACACCTCCCTAGGGAACTCATTTAATCCCTTGATCACCCCCTAGTGTTAACCCCTTTCCTGCCAGTGACATTTACATAGTAATCAGTGCATTTTTATAGCGCTGATCGCTATATAAATGTCAATGGTCCCAAAAAATGTGTCAAAAGTGTCCGATCTGTCTGCCGCAATATCGCAGTCACAATAAAAATCGCAGATCACCGCCATTACTAATAAAAAAATAAAATAATGCCATAAATCAATCACCTATTTTGTAGACGCGATAACCTTTACGCAATCCAATCAATATACGCTTATTGCGGGGGGGATATTTATTTTAGCAAAAAGTAAAAAATATTTTTTTTTTTTTAAATTGTCGGTCTTTTTTTTGTTTATAGCGCAAAAAATAAAAACCGCAGAGGTAATCAAATGCCACCAAAAGAAAGCTCTATTTGTGGGGAAAAAAATTCCGTCAATTTTCTTTGGGTACAACGTCGCACGACCGTGCAATTGTCAGTTAAAGCGACGCAGTGCCGTATCGCAAAAAATGGCCTGGTCATTAAGGGGGTAAATCCTTCCGGTCCTTCCTGCATTTTTTTATATGCATACTAGCTCATTATACCTTTTTTGTCTTTTTTTTTTTTTTCTTTTTTTCTTTTTTTGTGGGTTTACGACCACTTTAATACCGCTTTAATTTGTGTCTGGAATTCTTTAACCACTTAAGCCCCGGACCAATATGCAGCATAAAGACCAGGCCCCTTTTTGCGATTTGGCACTGCGTCGCTTTAACTGACAATTGCGCGGTCGTGCGACGTGGCTCCCAAACAAAATTGACGTCCTTTTTTCCCCACAAATAGAGCTTTCTTTTGGTGGTATTTGATCACCTCTGCAGTTTTTATTTTTTGCGCTATAAACAAAAATAGAGCGACAATTTTGAAAAAAATTCAATATTTTTAAATTTTTGCTGTAATAAATATCCCCCAAAAAATATATAAAAAAAACTATTTTTTTTTTTCCTCAGTTTAGGCCGATACGTATTCTTCTTCTACATATTTTTGGTAAAAAAGATCGCAATCTGCGTTTGGTTTGCGCAAAAGTTATAGCGTTTACAAAATAGGGGATAGTTTTATGGCATTTTTATTATTATTTTTTTACTAGTAATGGCGGCGATCAGCGTTTTTTTTTTTTTTTCTTTCGTGACTGCGACATTATGGCGGACACATCGGACACTTTTGACACATTTTTGGGACCATTGACATTTTTACAGCGATCAGTGCAATAAAAATGCACTGATTACTGTGAAAATGACACTGGCAGTGAAGGGGTTGACCACTAGGGGCGCTGAAGGGGTTAAGTATGCCCAAGGGCGTGATTCTAACTGAGGGGGGGGGCGTGGCTCAAGTGACACGTCGCCGATCTCCGCTCTGATTACACAGAGCGGAGATCGGTGATAGTGTCAGTAGGCGAGCGGGGGGATGTTGTGTTTTACACTGACATCTCCCCGCTCTATCCCTCCGTGAGACGATCGCGGGGATCCCCACGGCGATCGAGTCTGCGGGACCCGCGGTCCGACTCATGGGGATGACTGCAGGGGACCACACGGCAGGCAGTTAAAGGGGAGTACGAGCCATTCTGCCGACGTATATATGCCGTGAGCGGTCGTTAAGGGGTTAAACTTTATTTGTGCCCCACAATATCCTAGCTGGTGTCTATGTGGGTGTTTTTTTGCTGCTGGCGTGTTTATGAAGCCTTTTTAGAGGCTCTGGAATGTGGAGATTGGATTGCGTAATTCATTGCTTTTACCTTGGATTTTGTTGTATTATTTTTTTTGAACAAATCATATCCTGTTCTGCTTATTTTGAAATGCTTTTATTCCTCTGTAAATGTCAAGAGGAAACGTGAACCCATGATAACAACATCATCAGTTCAGTTCTCTGCAGCGCCTGCCTGTGTACACTCCTTCTGGTATAGCCGATCAAATCTATGCAAAATATTGCTGTGTAGGCAGCTTAAAGGTTCAGATTTGTTTTTAACCCCTTCACGCCTTCAAGGGTAAAACAAATGTTAATGCCTAAGCACAATTTTGTGTGTTATTATGTGTACAACAGTACATGTCATCACAACTACTTTGTACATCCAGGTGGATTATACTGCATTTTTTTAATTTATTTTTTTAGCACAAATTGGGTTTTTATTTGGTGGTAAATGGTAATGGACACCTCCTGATTTTTGTTTTATTATCAAAGAAAAACTGGCCAAAATTGGCGAAAAAAAATAAATATATATATTCTTTAAAATGTATTGTATATTTCTTGCTACTACCATAAACCTACCACCAAAGAGCAACCCAAAATAAATTCTCCTGCTCTGGACAATCACAGCAATACCACATACACTATATTATCAAAAGTATTGGGACACCTGCCTTTACACACCCATGATCTTTAATAGCATCCCACTATTCTTGTTCTGGGGACAACCCAAAATGTGGGATTTTTTTTCACTTTTAATAATGACGGTAAGCAGGACAAATCGAGAGGGTGAACCTCCCTAACAGGGGCACAGACAGCAATAAAAAGTGACAGGTGTTCTAATCCCTCTTCACTCTATCCAAAAAAATATATATATAATATTTAAACCCAAACACAATTTTTTTTTTTATATATTGCAGCTTACCAGATGTGGTGGCTGCATTAGGCTGGGAATTTTCATCATGTGTAGAAATTCGGCAAGCCATAGATGATATGATTTTCTTTCCTGCAACCACGGGTTGCAGAAGAGAAAATTACCTAAGGCCCCTTTCACACGGGACGGATCAGTCATGATCCGCCCTGTGAACCTCCGCTTGCTCAGCGGGGATCGCTCCGTTGATCCCCGCTGAGCCAGCGGATGACTGGGCGGTCCCCACACACTGTCCAGGGACCGCCCTGTCATAGCACCGCTCTCCTCTATGGGGGATCGGATAACGACGGACCGTAGAGTCTGTTGTCATCCGATCCGCAGACGGATGGAAAAATAGGGTTTTCCTCCGTCACACTTTGGCGGGTCGGATGTCAGCGGACATGTCACCGGCCGCTGACATCTGTGGCTCCATAGGAGGACATGGAGCATCCGTTCAGATCCGCCTAAAAAACTGACAGGCGGACCTGAACGGACCGTCCGTGTGAAAGAGCCCTAATCCCCCCCATCAACACAGTCAGCCTGCGGAACCAGCCAGGATTCAAACCTTCTATGGCTGGTTTTACTTGTTGGTCCTTCCAGAAATGTAGTGACCTTGTTACTTCAGAAAAACAGCAGAAACAATGTTATCTATCTTTTTTGAACTAATAATCCCATAAACTACAATGGAATTGAGATGAATAAAGGCAGCCATGTTTAAAGCTGAAATCCAGGCATGGTGATTTTTATATATATTTTGTTCTATTTTCCAGTTTGGACCAATGCAAGTATATACAGTGCCTTGAAAAAGTATTCATACCCCTTGAAATTTTCCACATTTTGTCATGTTACAACCAAAAACGTAAATGTATTTTATTGGGATTTTATGTGATAGACCAACACAAAGTGACACATAGTTGTGAAGTGGAAGGAAAATGATAAATGGTTTTCAAATGTTTTTTACAAATATGTGAAAAGTGGGGGGTACATTTGTATTCAGCCCCCCTGAGTCAATACTTTGTAGAATCACCTTTCACTGCAATTACAGCTACAAGTCTTTTTGGATGTTTCTACCAGATTTGCACATCTAGAGAGGGACATTTTTTGCCCATTCTTCTTTGCAAAATAGCTCAAGCTCTGTCAGATTGGATGGAGAGCGTCTGTGAACAGCAATTTTTAAGTCTTACCACAGATTCTCTATTGGATTTAGGTCTGGACTTTAACTGGGTCATTCTAACACATGAATATGCTTTGATCCATTGTAGCTCTGGCTGTATGTTTAGGGTCGTTGTCCTGTATTTGGTTCCATGCATCTTCTCATTAACTCTGACCAGCTTTCCTGTCCCTGCTGAAGAAAAGCATCCCCACAACATGAAGCTGCCACCATCATGTTTCACGGTGGGGATGGTGTGTTCAGGGTGATGTGCAGTGTTAGTTTTCCACCACACATAGCGTTTTGCTTTTATGCCAAAAAGTTAAAATTTTGGTCTCACCTGACCAGAGCACCTTCTTCCACATGTTTGCTGTGTCCCTCACATGGCTTCTCGCAAACTGCAAACAGGACTTCATATGTCTTTCTTTCAACAATGTCTTTCTTCTTGTCACTCTTCCATAAAGGCCAGATTTGTGGAGAGCACGACTAATAGTTGTCCTGTGGACAGATTCTCCCACCTGAGCTGTGGATCTCTGCAGCTCCTCCAGAGTTACCATGGGGCTCTTGGCTGCTTCTCTGATGAATGCTCTCCTTGCCCGGCCTGACAGTTTAGGTGGACGGCCATGTCTTGGTAGGTTTGCAGTTGTCCCATACTCTTTCCATTGTCGGATGATGGATTGAACAGAGCTCTGTGAGATGTTCAAAGCTTGGGGTATTTTTTATAACCCAACCCTGCTTTAAACTTCTCCACAACTTTATCCCTGACCTGTCTGGTGTGTTTATTGGCCTTCATGATGCTTTTTGTTCACTAAGGGTCTCTAACAAACCTTTTGAGGGCTTCACAGAACAGCTGTATTTATACTGAGCCTCTGGTCTCTATTTACTAATTGGGTGACTTCTGAAGGCAATTGGTTTCGCTAGATTTTAGTTAGGGGTATCAGAGTAAAGGGGGCTGAATACAAATGCACGCCACACTTTTTTCAGATATTTATTTGTAAAAAAAATTGAAAACCATTTATCATTTTCCTTCTACTTCACAATTATGTGACAATTTGTGTTGGTCTAACACATAAAATCCCAATAAAATACATGTACATTTTTGGTTGTAACATGACAGAATGTGGAAAATTTCAAGGGGGGTATGAATACTTTTTCAGGACACTGTAAATATGTATCATACCTGTAGGATCCCTGTCTAAGCTGGAAAAGACTATAGTAGGCACGGCTACTCCGGTGATCTTCACTAGCTTCCGGGTCCTTTTGCTGTGCTATATAATTTCATAATTTAAAAGAAAAAAAGAAAAGTTTTAACTGTACGCATATTTTAAGTGGCTGATACTGAATTTATTTATTGTGGCTGCATTCTAGATTATGAACAGAAGGTGGTGCTATTTTCCAAGATTTCACTTGTGTTTTTATGGGCGATGCATTCATCTTGTGGGTTTATAAAGTTCCCTCATTAAATGGAGACTTATTTTTTCTTCTGGTAATTTACTCTAAAGTCTAATTCTAGACGTTATTTTTTTTTGGGTTTTTTTAACACATTTTATTGATTTTTCAAAAATGTTTCAAACACAGACAAATCTATTCCACATTAAAAAGAGAGAATCCAGCATCTATACTGCAATTGTACCTCCAGTATCAATATGTCAATCATAAGATAATATATAAAATATTATATATGGGGGGGGGGAATAAGAAAAAGAGAAATACAAGGGGGGGGGGGGGGGGTAATAGTATAAATTGTTAATTAACTATCCTGACCTGACCTTTTACTGGTCCAACTCTCTAAAACCCATCACCAAACAAATTCTAGCCACAAAATTCTAACATACTTAATTTTACTATCATTGTCACAACTCGTATATGAACTTTTGTCATGGCGAAATAGAAATCCAGAATATAAGATATATCATATAAAGTCTGAGAGAGAGAAAAAAAAAACTACAGTTGCCAATCAGATTCTAGGTTTACAAGTTATATACACCCAAGTAGGTAATGACATATCCTTGTTCCTGTGCTGTTAAAGATTTCTCCATATATAATGCTCAACGTTGATACATTTTCTTTGAATATTGTTCCCCTCGATCACCTATTATGACTGATTAGATTTTCTAAATCTAGAGGTTTTTATTTTTATTTTTATATATATATATATACACACACACATACACACACACTATGTGTGTATATATATTTATTTATATGTGTGTATAATATGTGTAATATATATATATATATTAAATGGTGTATGTGTATATGTATAATTTCTTTATCATACACCACGGGACACATAGCCTAAGTCAATACATAGTGGGGTTGTATAGTTCACCAAAGGTGATTGGACACTAGCACAACCAATGAAGACAAGTTCCCCTCTATATAACCCCTCCCATAAGGGAAGTACCTCAGTTTTTTCGCCAGTGTCTAAGGTGAAAGACACGATGTGCTAAGAAGGAGCTCTGTTGGAAAATCCCTCCGGGGGTTAAGGAGCTACGCCACCGGGTCCATCCAAACCGCTTATTAAATTACGCCAAATGGATGGTACCCGAGCCTTGCAGAAGACCGAGGCGGTGCCTGTAATGTCTCTTTTGAGGACTGGGCTCTGGGATCCAGCACTTTCGCTAATTAAAGCGCAAAAGTATTCTGACAGTCTTTTACAAGGCCCAGGGAAGAGGCCTCCTTTAAGTAGGAACCCATACCCCTGAAGGTTGGCACAACACTACCCGCCGTGATGGGGGAAGATTGGTACTGTCTGGTTTTCATCAGTTCTGCGGCGTGGTTAAGGTAAGTGGGGAAAATTCTTAAGCCTCGTACACACGGCCGAGAATCTCGTCAGGAAAAAACACGTCGTTTTTCCTGACGAGATTCTTGACAAGAATCTTGTCCCGGCCGAGTGTACACATGCTCGATTCAAAAGAACCGCAGTTCTTTTGAATGCAACGAACGCGGTGACGTCATCGACTACGACGAGCGTGCGCTCGTCACATTCGATGCCGCCGCCATCTTGCTACACCCTACCTATGCCTAGGAAGCTACCGCACATGCGTCAAAGTCATTTCGAGCATGCGCGAGTTTCCACGGTGACAGGTAAGCGTACACACTCTCGGGTTTCTCATCGGGAAACAGGCCGACGAGAATCTTGATGGGATTCTGGCCAGTTTTCCTGACGAGAAACCTGAAAACCTCGTACACACGGCCGGTTTTCTCGGCAAGAAAGCTCTGCCAGCAGTTTTCTTGTCGTTTCTTGACGAGAAAAACGGCCGTGTGTACGAGGCTTAAGTTTTAAACACTTAAGAAACTTCCCCTTTTTTTGAGTAGTGTCTTGCCTGTAAACCACCACTAGAGGGAGTAAAGAGCCGGAGTTCCACTTATCATGTCAGGAAGGAGTAGCTCAGTGTCAGTTCAGCACACTTCCTCTGCTGCAAACTCTGCAAGGTACTGTAGAGGATGTCTCTTCATGGTGCCAGACTCGGCTCAGGGCATGGCCTGCTGCTTCTTCATGATGCTTTCACATGTCAGTGCATATTGACTCTCTCCCCTGAGCGCCGTCATTCCCATGGGCGCGCTTTTACTCATAAGCCCCATACACACGGTCGGACTTCCATCGGACTTTTCCGTGTTTTTTTTCGTCCAAACGGAGTTTGTCGGGAACACCCATAGCATACACACGCTCTGACTTTTCTGCAAACTTTCCCAAAACTTTTTGCAACATCACGTGGTTTTTCTGCTCTTTTCTGCTCTTTACCGCCACCCTTTGGTCAACTTCTGCTATTGTTGGTTGATTTTAACATTAGTTGTTTTGTCCATCGGACAAAAGTCCGATGGTTTTCTGTACACACGGTCGGACTTTGCTCCATCTGACTTTTGTTGGGCAAAAGTTTGTCCGTTTGCAGACCCAACTTTTGTCCGATGAAAACAAGAAAAAAGCAAAAAAGTTTGTCCGATGGAGCGTACACACTGTCGGATTGTTGGTCCAACTTGCTCAAAATTAAGTTTGTTGGCCAAAAGTCTGACCGTGTGTATGGGGCTTAAGGAGCACAAGGGGGGGGGGGCTTGGTCACGCGAGTGGGCACTTTGGCGTGCGCATGCGCAGAGCGGTAAAATTTGAAATACAGCTTCAGACGCCTGACAGACCCTCTGAAGAGACACAGCAGCTTGGGGTCACGTGAGTTCTCTGGGTGGTTGGATTAAAGGCACCTACTCAGAATTTAGACTGTGTGATTAGTTGCATACGTATTGTAGATTGCTGAACTAGCACAGTAGTGTTTGCACTGTCTTGTACCTCTGCTTTTCGCTTAGGAATATGTCTTCCCAGAAAAATAATTCAGGGACTAAGAAAGACAAAAAAAGACACGCCGCCTAAAACAGGAGGCTCTAACCATTCTGGACGGGTATTATCCTCTTCTGAGGAATCAGATGCACCCATACAGGATGAGCCATTGCCTTTTATCAGGTATAGCAGCCTCTCCTGTTGTGCCAGCTCCTGCATATGTCACTGAAGACACTTTGGCAGCAGCTCTAGATAAATTGGAAGGCAGGATTGCTACTTTAATTGCTAAATCCACAAAAAAGGATAAAAAGCGAAGCAGGCCCCCTTCGGTTGTTCTAGAGCCTTCTTCAGAAAAGTCTGATGAGGACGATGAGGCACCCTTAAGCCCTGTACACACGATCGGATTTCCTATGGTTTTTAAACCAATGGATTTTTCCATCGGAATTTCGATTAAGCTGACTTCCATCAGTCTTGCCTACACACCATCAGTCAAAAAACCGACCGTTCCAAACGCAGTGACTTAAAACACTCCGATGAGCCGAGAAAAATTAAGTTTGATGCTTCTGAGCATGTGTCGACTTGATTCTGAGCATGCGTGGGGTTTTTTTATCCGATGGAGTTCCCCACAGACGATAGTAATTTGCTATCGGTTTTTTAACCATCGGATAAATTTAAAACATGTTCTATTTTTAAACACCGATGGGGAAAAAAGACCAATGGGGCCCATACACGATCGGTTTGTCCGATGAAAACAGTCCATCGTGTGTACACGGCTTTAGAGGATAAGGATGATGAGCAGTCGGAGGGATCAGGTGGATCAGAGGAACTTTCTTCCGCCTCACAGGCTCTAAAATTGCAGGTGCAATGTTATGCTGAAGCAGTACGTTCCACGTTCAAGTTGCCCTCTGAGGGGTTAACAGAATCGCCTGTCTCCTCCATGGGTTCATTAAAATCCCCACAAACTGTGTGCTTCTTTCCTGTTCATCCTTTCTTAGAGAATCTTATTTACGCAGACTGGCAACATCCAGATAAGCGTTTCTCTCTTCCTAGGAAATTTGATGTTCTCTATCCCATGGAGGAAAAATTTACTAAAAAATGGAAGCTACCGGCGGTAGATGCAGCCATTTCCTGTGTAAATAAAAACCTAACTTGTCCAGTAGACAATGCTCAGGTGTTTAAAGATTTTTCCTTTGTTATGGCGGGCGCTGTGACCCAACCTGCTGTGGCTGCAGTTGGTATGTGTCAGGTCCTAAAGGAACAGGTGAAACAAGGGCTCAAGGATATTCCTCCGGACCAGCTCAAGTTTTGGGAGAGCCTGCCTAAGACCTTATGTTTTACGGTCGATGCCATGCGAGATTCTATCCAACAGGCATCCTGCCTCACGCTCCAACTGGTGCATATGCGCAGAATCCTTTGGTTAAAGCATTGGTCAGAGGAAGCTCCATGTAAAAAGCTTTTAGGTGGTTTGCCCTTTCATGGGGAACGGCTCTATGGGGATGATCTGGATAAATACATCCATAGGATCTCAAGTGGTAAGACTACACTATTGCCAGAGAAGAATAAAAATAAACGCCCATTATTTGAACGGTCCCTCTCTCCGGTTCCAGGGACCTCTGCCTCTAGGCAGTGGCGACGGCATTCTCAGTCAACCACAAAGCCTAAGACCCAGAATCAGACCCAGGGTCGCAAAAAGCTGTGGGTACAAAAGACCGGTAAACAGAACCCTAAAGCTTCCTTATGAAGGGGCGCCCCCGCTCGGCCGAGTGGGGGGACGGCTTTGGCAGTTTTCAGCAGCTTGGCAAACGGAGATCCAGGACAAATGGGTAATTTCCACAGTATCCCTAGGATACAAAATAGAATTCCGGGAAATCCCACCTTATTGGTTCCTAAACTCAAATGTCTCCAAAGATCCATTAAAGAGAAAACCCTTCCTCCAAGCAGTGGCTCACTTGTTGTCCCAAGGGGTAATCAAAGAGGCCCCCCTAAAAGAACAAGACATGGGGTTCTGTTCAAATCTCTTTGTGGTTCCGAAGCCAAACAGAGTCGTCAGACCCATTCTGGATCTAAAAGCTCTGAATCAGTTTCTAAACATTCGGCATTTCCGAATGGAAACAATTTGATCAGTGGTTTCCACCATACAAGGCGGAGAATTCTTGGCATCAATAGACATCATAGATGCATATCTGCATGTGCCTATTCATCCGGCTCACCAAAAGTTGCTAAGGTTCGCAGTGGAACACCGCTACTATCAGTTTATGGCTCTACCTTTTTGGCTTGGCTACGGCACCTCAGGTGTTTACAAAGGTTCTGGCCCCGCTTCTAGCAAATCTAAGGAAGCAGGGCATAATGGTGACGGCCTATTTGGACGATCTACTCTTGGATTGAACAGTCAGTGCCACGGTTAAATCACAGTGTACTCAGTACGGTAAAATACCTAGAGTATTTAGGCTGGATTCCAGAAGTCCTCCTCTACAGCCTCTGAGAAGGGTGGAGTACTTGGGCATGGTCTTAGACATGACCCAAACCAAAGTATTCCTTCCAGAGCCAAAGGTCAAATCTCTGAAGGATTTGGTCCGCATGGTCAGGGCAAAGGGAAAACCATCAATTCGCCTTTGCATGAAGTTGTTGGGGAAGATGGTGGCCTCTTTCAAAGCCATTCCGTATGCCCAGTTTAATTCAAGGCCACTTCAGAACAGTATCCTGTCTGCCTCGAACAGAAAGATCCAGGCTCTAGATTGGCCGATGCGCCTGTCCTCCAGAGGTGCGCCAAAGTCTCAGTTGGTGGTTAAGCACCAAGAATTTATGAGCAGGGAAATCCTTTCTCCCGGTCACTTGGAAGGTGGTGTCTACGGATGCCAGCCTGTTGGGCTGGGGGGCAATTCTGGAAGAGGCTTCAGCCCAAGGAACTTGGTCCAAGTCCGAAAGGGGCCTGCCCATCAACATTTTAGAGATTCGGGCAGTATATCTAGCCCTGAGAACCTGGACATACAGGTTACGGGATTACCCCGTTCGGATTCAATCCGACCATGCTACTGCGGTGGCTTACATCAAAAAACATTAAAGTTATCCCAATTTTTTTGTATGATGTGAAAGATGTTATGCCAAGTAAATGGATACCTAATATGTCAGGCTTTAAAATTGTGCACACTCGTGAAATAGCGACAAACAACGGTACTTACAAATCTCCATATGCAGCGTTTTAAAAATTTCTACAGGTTACCAGTTTAGAGTTAGAGGAGGTGTTGTGGTAGAATTATTGCTCTCACTCTAACAATTGTGGCGATACCTCACATGTGTGGTTTGAACACTGTTTATATTTGCGGGCGTGACTTGCGTATGCGTTCGCTTCTGAGCGCGGAGGGATGGGGAGCTTTACATTTATTTATTTTTCCTTAATTTTTTTATTTTAACACTATTTAAATAAATAAATACATTTCTGATCATTTTTACTGCTGATACAAGAAATGTAAACATCCCTTGTGACAGTAATAGTCAGTGACACGTACTCTTTATGGAGAGATTTTGGGGTCTATAAGATCCCAAATCCCTCCTTTGCACTTAAGAGCATGCAAAGCACCAAGTTTGGCTGTTTTTTGAATGCTGTCATTTTTTTTTTAATTTGGCACCTTTAAGTCTTCAGTAAAACGGAAGTGATGTCATGACGTCGCTTCCGGGTTACTAGATCCGAGACCCAAGCGAAGCTGATTCTGACTTTGTTCGGGTCTCTGGCCAGCCGGCGGACGTGCCGACTGGTCACTCGGGCCTCCCTGTGGGACGGGAGAGGCCGGGACGAGTCAAGGAAGGTGGCGAGAGAGGGGGGATGTCCCCTCCCGCTCCTTGGGATAACAGCAGAGCGACTGCTAGGCACATCGGTTGTTATCCCAAGAAAGCTGACCATTTGCTCTAAAAACGGTAGCGGGTGATGAGTGCAGCTGCATGCATCACCCCAGTACAACCCCTTCAAGCTGAGGCTGCATATTTGCATACAGATGGCGTGAAGGGGTTAGTAGCTGTAAACCATTACCTATACCCAGTAAAGTGACTGGCCTCAGGTGATAGAGATGATGCAACTCTTCCTACATAAGTTGTACCTGTTTATCTGCAGCTGTCTGTCCCCTACATCCATTCAAAGTGCAGATATTACACAGGATCTTTCAGCTCTGAAAAGCAGGGGACGGGGAGCTGATGTCACATCAGTGAGGAGAGCTCTGAGATCTGATTGGAGGAAAAATACACACCCCCATTACACAGCACACAGGAACAGAGCTGAGGCTGTCAATCAGCTGGAGGTCCCTCCCCTGTCCCCGTCGATGTGCACAGCCTATTACATTAAGGTGTGCACCCCAAAGCTCAAACATGCATGCCTTTCTCTGCAGCCTCAGCTGCACTGGACAGTGAATGAATGGGAAGTGCTCTATGCTGAGTGGCTTCCTGTCTGTCCATTCACAAACTGAAGCTTAGTAAACAGTTTACTATGCTTCAGTTATGAATGAACACAGTGAGTGTGTGTGTTTACTGTGTTAATTCAGAAAAAGAAGGGGCTGGTAAATTACATATTGCTCTCCATCCTGAAACATACCCCCCTGGCAGCCAGGAGAGGAGGAGGGAAGGCAGCAGCACTGCGGGGCCAACATGGGGGGGAATCCCAGGCAGTAAGGAGAATCTGTACTGCACATAGTGATTAGGGTGTGCCCAGGCACACCTGGCACACCCCCTGCACACGCCTATGCCCGTCACCATTTTTTTCTTGGTGTCAGGAAAACTCATCAGAAGTGACTCCTGATAGCAGAGGAAATGAGGCAGCAGACAGAAATTGTTTGTTCATATTTCATGTATGAGGTTTAAAACACTTTAATAAAGGGACAATACCAAGTAGTGTGCTAATGTGGCCTTTTTTATTTCTGCGCATTTTGGGCATCTATGGTCCAATCCTGTCTGGTAGTCATGGCATTGAAGACAATTTTTTATTTTATAAATTGTGGAAGGGTTGCAACCTCTTTCTGGTTTATATTGCTGTCTCTAGATCAGAGGTCTCCAAACTTTCTAAACAAAGGGCCAGTTTACTGTCCTTCAGACTTTAGGGGGGGGGGGCAGAGTGTGGTCATTGGGAGTAGAAAAGGACAGAAGGCAGTGCAGGAAAAAACAATGCCCTATCGTTGGTGTCATTGGGAAAAATTGTGCCCCATCATTGGTGTCATTGGGAAAAATTGTGCACCACCATTAGTGTCATTGGGAGGAATTGTGCCCCATGATTGGTGCCATTGGGCCCCATTGTTGATGTAGTTTGGAGGAATTGTGTCCATCATTGGAGTTATTGGGCCCTATTATTAGTGTCATTGGGAGGAATTGTTTTCCATTATTGGTGTCATTGGGCCCCATTGATGGTGTCAGTTGGAGGAATTGTGTCCCATCATTGGTGTCATTGGGAGGAATTGTTTTCCATTATTGGTGTCATTGGGCCCCATTGATGGTGTCAGTGGGAGGAATTGTGTCCCATCATTGGTGTCATTGGGAGGAATTGTGCCCCATCATTGGGAGGAATTGTGTCCCATTATTGGTATCTTAGGGCCTCATTGTTGGTTTAAGTGGGAGGAATTGTGCTCCACCATTGGTGTCATTGGTAGGAATTGTGCCTTATTGGTGTCATTGGGCCCCATTGATGGTGTCAGTGGGATGAATTGTGTCCCATCATTGGTGTCATTGGGAGGAATTGTGCCCCTTCATTGGTGTCATTGGGAGGAATTGTGCCCCTTCATTTGTGTCATTGGGAGGAATTGTGCCCCTTCCTTGGGAGGAATTGTGCCCTTTCATTGGTGTCATTGGGAAGAATTGTGCCCCGTCATTGGCGTCATTGGGAGGAATTGTGCTCCATTATTGGTGTCATTGGGAGGAATTGTGCTCCATTATTGGTGTCATTGGGAGGAATTGTGCACCTTCATTGGCGTCATTGGGAGTAATTGTGCCCCTTCATTGGTGTCATTGGGAAGAATTGTGCCCCGTCATGGGGAGGAATTGTGCTCCATTATTGGTGTCATTGGGAGGAATTGTGCCCCATTATTGGTGTCATTGGGAGGAATTGTGCCCCGTCATTGGGAGTAATTGTGCCCCATTATTGGTGTCATTGGGAGGAATTGTGCCCCATTATTGGTGTCATTGGGAGGAATTGTGCACCTTCATTGGTGTCAGTGAGGGGAATTGCGCCCTATTGTTGGTATCGGTGGATGACAGGGTGCCCCAAGGGCTGGATAAAAGCAAGCAAAGGGCCACATCTGGCCCCCAGGCCACAGTTTGGGGACCCCTGCTCTAGAGGAATGATTTCTTCTTACTACTTATATGATCATAAGGACAGAAAGTGAAGAGGAATGTTCCCTGCGATCAAAACCTGTGAGGAGTTTTAGCCCTTCCCAGTGGTAGCCACAGCTTAAATAAGGCTGACAAAACACGGGTTCATATGAAAAGAGGAAAACCTTTAAGCATAATAAACTTCAGCTTGAATGTTTCTGAAAAATAACCGCAATAATAATTTTTGTATATCATGGGCTCGGTTCACTTTGGTGAGAGCGGAGTTCCCTCGGATTGGTCTATGTGTGGCGTATTAATGGCCGCTATAAATATAACACATTGGAAGGGATTACATTAACCAGCACAGAGCTATGAGCACTCTGGAGATTCCTCCTCCGCTCTTCAATTATGCAGGAGAGGTCACAGAAGAGGGTTTCCATTACTTACAGACACAACCTGAGTCCCATGTCTGGAGACTTCAGAGGGGAAATTGCTCACTAGATCATCAGCAATCGATTGATCTAGAAAGGAGACACTCGAGCTGTAGGTTTCATGTCTCCTTCCAAGGACCAGGTCACTTTTTAAAGAACTCTGAAGACTTTAAAGCCCAGTTGAAGTCTCACTTTTTAGGCCTCTTGCAGGTGATACTCCTGTTTGAAAATCCTACTTTTTCAGACATGTTTTTTTTTGTATGTATTTTAGTGTATTTACGTGCATTTTCGCGTATATGCAGTCACGGTCCCGCACATTTTTAGCGAGTTCTTGTTCTGCACAATATGTAAATGGTCATTTTCACGCATTTGTGCGCATTAGGCGTAAATTGGGCCCTTTTGCACACTACAGCTTGAAAAAGCTCAGTATAGCTTTTTTTTTATTTTTTTTTATTTTTTTTTGGGAGCTAAAATACAGCCCATTATTGTAATGTGCCTATACACACAGGCGCGCAAACAAGCGCCGTGCATTCTTCAATAGAGAAAAAATAATATATAGAAAAATCAGCATTTTTGGGCAGTAATTTACGCCTCATGTACGCGATTGCACACAAATGCTCATTCACTTATTGTGCAGAACAAAAATGCAAGAATACGTTTTTACACATGCGCACAAATTTGCGCAACAATTGCGCGAATGCATATGCGCGTAAATGCGCGCCAATACATACAAAAGAAAAAAAACAGCTGAAAAAGTAGATGCTCAAACAGGAGTATCGTGTGCAAGAGGCCAAAAGAAGATTTTTCTGTTTTTTTTCCTGTTTTTATTGAATGCACGGCACTTGTTTACTAGACATGTACACTGCTGAAAATTTCGTTCGTTTTCGATTTATTTATTTATTTTTTATTTTTTTTCGGGTCATTTGTTATGATCTAAATTCGTAAATTCGAAAATCCGATATTCAAAAATTGGGAAATTCTGAAATCCAAAATCCGGAAATTCAAAATAATAACTAATGGTGGCCATACACTAGACGAAAAATAGTTTGGAAATCTGTCATTTGGACAGTTCGGCCGTTAATGGGCACGAATCGAAAATCCGTTTTGATGTGTTTGAGCCGAAAAATCAAAGGAAACGTTTGGAAATCTTCGGGCGAGAAACTTTGACCTTTCAATTTATCGTCCGAACAGTTTGCACTGGGCAAAATCATTTGCTCTCACGACCATGTGTTCGTTTTTTAGAAAACTCGTTTAAACGATTTTTCGATGGGTGTATGGCTAGCATTACTATTAAATTATAGGTATTGGAATTTTCTTTCAAATTTGGCTGTTAGTGAACGTAACAAATATGAATTTACCTGAAGTTACGAATTATCCAAAATAAGGAATTCCGTAGCTAAACAAATGGAACGGAACAAATTAATAATAATAATAATAATAATAATAATAATAAAACGTTTTTATTATTTGTTGCGTTCCATTTGTTTAGATACGGAATTCCTTATTTCGTATAATTCGTAACTTTGGATAAATTCGTATTCATTAGGTTCCCCAACAGCCAAATTTGAAAGGAAATTCCAATACCTATAATTTATTAGTTAGTAATAGTTATTATTATTAGTTATATTAGATTTTCGTTCTTTTTAATTTTTGTTTATTTTCAGATTTTCGAATTTATGAATATTCGTAAAAAAAAAGATGTACTGAGCTTTTTCAAGCTGCAGTGTGCAAGAGGCCTTTTACTGAATGTGGCATTTACATTTTATTTTTTTACTGTGTGTGTGTGTTTAGAACTATAAAGCTGTGCTTTGTCAGCAGCACAGTGCAGAGCCAGACTGCGGTTCTTGCACAGAGTGTATTGGCCCGTACACACGATCCGAATATCGGGACGAAAACTATCGTCCAAGGAAGAATCGTATGATTTTCGAATCGTGTGTACACTACATTCGAGAGCCGATCACAACAGTTCATCCGATTATTATTTTATCGGACATGCACGAAAATTGTCCTCGTATGATACCTCATCGTACGATTTTCGTTTAGTCAGTACAGTTGTCGTCCGAAAATACAACACAAATACATTACAACGCATGACATTACTTCCGATTTTTTTTTTTTTCCTGTCGTACGAGAATTTTCGTGACTTTAGTAAGCTATTCAATTTCTACTTGCGACTATTAAGCGAAAAAAGTCATACGATCTGTCGTACAATATTCGGATTAAGTGTACGGGGCATATGGGTCTGACTGTGTCCCCTGCACAGTGCTCCAATCAGCAATACTCACACTCTCTGAGCGGGGTTGTTGATTGGAGCACTGTGCAGGGGGGAGTGTCAGACCCTACACTCAGTCTGAGAACCGCAGTCTGGCTCTCCACTGTGCTGTTGACACGGTGCAGTTTTTATAGTTCTAAGCGCACGCATAGTACCGTAGGGTGACCAGACATCCCCGGTTTCAGGGGACAGTCCCCGGATTGAGGACACTGTCCCCGGACCAAGTCTGTCCCCAGTTTTGTCCCCCGGATTGGATTTGAACAGGGGCTGGGGCAATTTCAGTGACAGTCAGTGCAGAATTAAAAAATAAATCTCAATTACACACCCCCGCTCAGCCGCTCCTATTAGCTTAGGGGGGTGTATTTTTTTCCATTATCTGTGCCCCTTTCTGATGATCACGTGCTGGTCGGAGCAGAGGGATTATTTCTTCAGTTTCGGCTGCATGCCCATTCAGCTCCACTCGCATGTTCTTCTGCCTTGGCTCAAGTCCCGGCCAGCCGCCTGCCTGCTTATCTCCTTGCCTTCCCTGGTGGAGTGTTCTTCCTCCGCTCCCCACCCAGTAGTAGCCGGGGCCCGGAGAGTGAAACTTGAGAGGCTGTGAGGTGGGCGGCAGCGACGGGCAGAGAGTCGCTGATTGCCACCATTACTAGTGTAAAAAAAAAAAATATGTCCCCGGATTTCATTTTAAAAATCTGGTCACCTTATAATACCGTATATACTCGAGTATAAGCCGAGTTTTTCAGCACATTTTTTTGGTGCTGAAAATGCCCCCCTCGGCTTATACTCGAGTCACCTTTTTTCGCCTGATCTCCCGGACTTTGGGGACCCGGTACCGGCTGACCGTAGGTCCCCTGGACCCCAAACTTTGCCCACATGTAGCCCCACTCTTCCTCTACAATTGTGCAAAGTTTGTTGTCCGGGGGACTACGGCCGGGGAGCACCGATTTTTCAAAGCTGGGCACCCCTTCCATAGACTCCAATGTTAAACGGTCATTTCCCTGGTGATTTTGGGGACCCAGTACCGGCCAGTCTTAGGTCCCTTGGACCCGGAACTTGGCACACATGTAGCCCCATCTCTCCTCTACAAGTGTGCAAAGCTTGTTGTCTGGGCGACCTACGGCTGGAGAGCACCGATTTTTTAAAGCCCGGCACCCCTTCCATAGACTCCCATGTTAAACGTCAGTCTAGGCATGGGCACAGTGAGGCATGGGCACAGTGAGGCTTGGGCACAGTGAGGCATGCACATGGACATAGTGAGGCATGGGCACAGTGAGGCATGCAGATGGACACCCTAGGCTTATACTCGAGTCAATACGTTTTCCCAGTTTTTTTTGTGGTAAAACTAGGTGCCTCGGCTTATATTCAGGCTGGCTTATACTCGAGTATATACGGTAAATATTTTAAAGTGAATAAAACAAAAATGAAAAGTAAAAAAAAAAAAATGACATTCTGTACTACGTATGCAGCCTGACTGCATAACGGGTAAAGAAGTGTCTTCAGTTGGTTTTTAAAGCTGAAGTCCAGGCGCCAAAATCTCTTGTTTATATACACTAACCGACCGCTTTGTTGGGTACACCTGTACAGTTGCTTGGTAACACAAATTTGTTAATCAGCCAATCATATGGCAGCAACTCCATGCATTTAGGCATCTAGACGTGGTGAAGACAACTTGCTGAAATTCAAACCGCGCATCACAATGGGGAGGAAAGTAGCTAGAAGTGACTTTGATTGTGGCATGGTTATAAGGGAAAAACTTGCGCGCTACTATGTTCTAATTTTTAAGCAAATATAAACTCTCAGCCTCCAGTGAATATAGTGAAAATAAACTCAGAAAAAAAAATATATATTGTACATGTATAGAGACCGTGAATTAGCTGCAACCACTTAGTAGTGTACTCAAAAAACAGTGCGTAATAAATGTAAAAGAAAAAGATGAGAATGGTGCGCTTATTCAATAATGTGCCATAAAGTAATACACTCAAAGATTATGGTTGTTGGTGCCAGATGGACTGGTCTGAGTATTTAAAAAAAAATGCTGATCTGCTGGGATTTTCACACACAACCATCTCTCGGGTTTACAGAGAATGGTCCGAAAAAGAGAAAATATCCAGTGAACGGGGAGGTTCTGTGGAGCAAAATGCCTTGTTGAGGTCAGAGGAGAATGGGCAGATTGGTTTGGAGAAGATAGAAAGGCAACAGTAATTCAAATAATCACTCGTTACACCCAAGGTATGCAGAATACCGTCTCTGAACACAACACACATCCATCCTTGAAGCAGATGGGCTACAGAAGCAGAAGACTTCGCTGGGTGCCACTCCTGTCAGCTAAGAATAGGAAACAGAGGCTACAATTCACACAGAATCATCAAAATTGGACAATAGAAGATTGGAAAAACGTTGCCTGGTCTGATGAGTCTCCATTTCAGCTGCGACATTCAGATGGTGGGGTCAGAATTTGGAGTAAACAACATGAAAGCATGGATCCATCTTGCCTTGTATCACCGGTTCAGGCTGGTGGTGGTGTAATGGTGTGGGGGGGATATTTTCTTGGCACACTTTGGGCCCCTTAGTACCAATTGAGCATCGTTTAAACGCCACGGCCTACCTGAGTATTGTTGCCGACCATTTCCAATTCCTTTATGACTACAGTGTCCCCATCTTCTGATGGCTCCTTCCAGCAGGATAATTCACCATGTCACAAAGCTCCAATCATCTCACCATTCTGACATCCATCAGAATGCATGTGCTTCCATTGTGGAGTCACTCATAAGCTAGTGATAGGACTACAGATACCAGAGTGACTTGGTGGGGCTCTGTAGCTTACACATGTATTTGCAAATGTGTGCAGACTAAACCCCTGTTTTTACCGCATACTGTTAGACAGACATGTTAATTTGGTTGTCCACGGGCTGGTCGGTAAGTGGGCTTGGAGTTTTCCTTGGATTTATCCTTGGCTTTTTTTCTAACAGTCAGCTCCTGATGCCTGGTGTCCTAGGTTGCTAGGATGCAGTCATATCCTGGTGTCCTAGGTTGCTAGGATGCAGTCAGCTCCTGGTGTCCTAGGTTGCTAGGATGCAGTCATATCCTGGTGTCCTAGATTGCTAGGATTCAGTCAGCTCCTGGTGTCCTAGGTTGCTAGGATTCAGTCAGCTCCTGGTGTCCTAGGTTGCTAGGATTCAGTCAGCTCCTGGTGTCCTAGGTTGCTAGGATTCAGTCAGCTCCTGGTGTCCTAGGTTGCTAGGATGCAGTCAGCTCCTGGTGTCCTAGGTTGCTAGGATGCAGTCAGCTCCTGGTGTCCTAGGTTGCTAGGATGCAGTCAGCTCCTGGTGTCCTAGGTTGCTAGGATTCAGTCAGCTCCTGGTGTCCTAGGTTGCTAGGATGCAGTCAGCTCCTGGTGTCCTAGGTTGCTAGGATGCAGTCAGCTCCTGGTGTCCTAGTTTGCTAGGATGCAGTCAGCTCCTGATGCCTGGTGTCCTAGGTTGCTAGGATGCAGTCAGCTCCTGGTGTCCTAGTTTGCTAGGATGCAGTCAGCTCCTGATGCCTGGTGTCCTAGGTTGCTAGACAGATGCGACCTAGCATCCTTGCTATTCAGGGTTGATAGTAGACCTTTCCCTAAACGCTGTAGGCTTGTCAATTTTAGCACAGCGTTAAATACTGTCCAGCACTTCCTCAAACCTTGAGAGGTTTGAGTAAGCGCTGTATTTACGCGTTACCTTTTTGTGTTCCTGACATACATGTGATGTCATTTTAATAATTCAATAAAGATTTTGAGGAGTGCAGCAAAATTCCGGTCACTTGGTCTCACAAGCCAAGCTGTGCAGCACCCTCAATCAATGCTCACAACTTTCAGCTGAATTTTTCACGTGTGGCAATAGTTTATGGAGAGCTTTAAAAAAAAGCTGTTTGTTGAGTTGAAAGAGTGATTTGATATGTCCAATTATCTTTGTTTTGTTAAATACGGTCCATACACAGGACTATGGGGGCAGATAATGAAGCTGTGTGTATGGGCCCCAGCAGAGTTTTTGTTGACTGATCAGTTGTAATAGTTTATGGAGATCTTGGCATAGGAAAGAGTCTCTTTAAGAAGCTTCAAGGTTGTATTCTGTCTGTAGAACATCCCAATCCTGGGATTGTGTTACAGTTCTCTCTGATGACCGGGGCACGGCTCTGCACCCCCCCCGGGGTTCGCTATCCGCTCCTCTCTGCAGCAGCATTTGGTAGCACAGCGACTGGCAAACCTTTTCCATACTCCGATTTAACAGAACAGACGTATGGAAGCCGAGGGCCCACCAGGACCTGGACGGACTTCTCCAACCCTGATCGACTCGACGACCTTTGAGAAGCTACATTGTCATCCAGTTATTTCTATAAAATTATCCTTTAATTAGGGAGCATGGATAATTGTACAGTAAAAATAATTTTAACTTCTTTAACCACTTGACCTCTGAAAGATTTACCCCCCCCCCCCTTTATGACCAGGCCATTTGTTTGAGATACGGCACTGCATTATTTTAACTGACAATTGCGCGCTCGTGCGACACTATATTCAAATAAAATTGTCATTTTTTTCCCTCCAATAGAGCTTTCTTTTGGTGGCATTGGATCACCTCTGCATTTTTTTTTTTTTTTGCGCAAAAAAAAAAAAAGACTGACAGTTTTGAAAAATATATTTTTTTACTTTTCTGCTATATCCTCCCTTCTTCTTCTTCTTCTTTTCTTTTTTTTTTTTTTTTTTTTAATTTTTATTGTTTTCTGGATAATTTGTACAAACAAGAGAATGCTTATATTTTTGGTAAATACAGTATGTGCGGCTCATCTGATAATATTTGTCCTCCTAACGTAATATAAATTGTTGAGCATGGATGAACAGTTGGACCATTTTACAGTTTAACATTTTAACAATTCTAGATTCCTTGTCAAAAACGCATTCGAACTTAGTAATTTAGAGTATAATAAAAAAAGATATAAAAGCGAAATAAAATAAAAGCGAAAATAAAAAACAAAAAATATAAAAGGGAAGGAAAAGTACCGTATATACTCGCGTATAAGCCGAGTTTTTCATCACCTTTTTTGTGCTGAAAATGTCCCCCTCGGCTTATACTCGAGTCACCTTTTTGCCCCTAATCTCCCGGATTTTGGGGACCCGGTACCGGCCGGCCGTAGGTTCCCTGGACCCCAAACTTGGCACACATGTACTTACTCTACAAGTGTGCAAAGTTTGTTCTCCGGGGGACCTACGGCCGGGAGCACCTGTTTTTCAAACCCGGGCACCCCTTCCATAGACTCCCATGTTGAACAGTAATTTCTCTGGTGACTTTGGAGTCGTAGGTCCCCTGGACCCAAAACTTGGCACACATGTAGCCCCATTTCTCCTCTATAAGTGTGCAACGTTTTGTTGTCTGGGGGACCTAAGGCCGGGGAGCACCGATTTTTATTTTATTTTTATTTTATTTTTTTATTTTTATTTTCAAAGCCGGGCACCCCCTCCATAAACTCCCATGTTAAACGTCAGTCTAGCCATGGGCACAGTGAGGCCATGTGCACAGTGAGGCCATGGGCACAGTGAGGCATACACATGGGCACAGTAAGGCATGCATATGGACACCCTAGGCTTATACTCGAGTCAATACGTTTCCCGTTTTTTTGTTGTAAAATTAGGTGCCTCGGCTTATATTTGGGTCGGCTTATACTCGAGTATATACGGTAATGACTGAAACTGTTGTACCTATGTGTAAGAAAGCGTCATTTCAGTCCAGAGGCTATGTGGAGCAATGGGACAATTTCCAAAGAGATTTGCAGAGGGCTAAGGGCATGTTGTAGATAATTTATCTCAGTTCCAACCTGCCCAGTAAATTAGAGAGAGAGGCTTCATTATACCGCTTATGCCCTGTACACACGATCGGAATTCCGATGGGCTATAATCCGATGGAATTTTTCATCGGAATTCTGTTCAAAGCTGTCTTGCCTACACACCATCAGACTAAATTCCAACCGTCCAAAACGCGGTGACGTACAACGTCACTATAAAGGGGAAGTTCAAATCCAATGGCGCCACCCTTTGGGCTGCTTTTGCTGATTTTGTGTTACCGCGTGTTAATAAAAGTTTTTGGTGTTAGCCGATTCGCGCTTAAAATAAATATTAAGATATTTTGGAAACCTGGCTTTAAAACAAAATACGAAGATTCATGAGATCACAAGAAACAAAGAAATACGTCAGAACTCGGTGTGAATATCCGCAGCGAAAAAAATAAATTTTTCTAGCTTTAGAAAGAAGAAAAGAATGCGCTACATTTAACGATGCAATAATTTGCAGCGTGACGAATGTGCTCTCTCCATTACGAATGCTAGTTTTACCAGAACGAGCGCTCGCGTCTCCTAATTTAGTCTGAGCATGCGTGGATTTTTCTCCGATGGAGTTCCACACAGACGATCGGAATTTCCTATCGTTGTTGTTTTTAATTTTTCCGATGGAAAAAAAAAAATGTTCTATTTTTTTACACCGATGGAAAAAAGTTTGATGGGGCCCATACACGATCGGTTCGTCCGATGAAACAAGTCCATCGGAAATTGCGATCGTGTGTACAGGGCATAAAGCCCCTTTCACACGGAGGTCCGTTCAGGTCCGCCTGTCAGTTTTTTAGGCGGACCTGAAACGGATCCTCCATGTACCCCTATGGAGGCACGGATGTCAGCGGAGACATGTCCGCTGACATCCGCTCCGCCAAAGTGTGACGGAGGAAAACCCTATTTTTCCTTCCGTCGGCGGAGCGGATGACAACGGACTCTACGGTCCGTCGTCATCCGATTCCCCATAGGGGAGAGCGGCGCTCTGACAGGGCGGTCCCTGCACAGTGTGCAGGGACCGCCCAGTCATCCGTCGGCTCAGCGGGGATCAACGGAGCGATCCCCGCTGAGCAAGCGGAGCTTCACGGGGCGGATCTGCACGGATCCGCCCCGTGTGAAAGGGGCCTAAGAGTCTTTAAATGTTGTCCTAATTTGTGTTATTTCTGTGTTAGTCAGAGAACTTTCCATGAATGTTTGCCATCTTTTAAAAAATCTGTTTGTTGAGTTGAAAGAGTGTTTGTTTTTATATGTCCAATTTTTCAATACAGTGGAACCTTGGATTACGAGCATAATCAGTTCCAGGAGAATGCTTGTAATCCAAAGCACTCGCATATCAAAGCGAGTTTCCCCATAGAAGTCGATGGAAACGACGATAATTCGTTCCGCATTGACTTCTATTGCATACAATACCGCATGCGGCCAGAGGTGGGGGGGGGGGCGCCGGAGAGCCTCAGAAATACTCGGACAGCTCAGCTGAACTCGGAAAGGCTTGGGAACTGAGTATTTCCGAGTATTTCCGAACGGCTCCGAACCGTTTTGAGTGTCACCAGTGCCCCCCCCCCCCCCCCCGCACCTCTGGCCAAATGCAGTACTGCAAACCCCATTGGCTTGAATCCTGCTCGTTTTGCGAGACAACACTCGCAAACCGAGTCAGGATTTAAAAAAAATAAGTTGCTCGTCTTTCAAAACGCTCGATAACCGCGTTACTCGTTAACCAAGGTTCCACTGTACAGTATATAGAAGCATTTTCAGATCTTTTTTCACTATTGAGAGTGATAGTGGAGTAGGGACCTTCCAGGATTTAAAACGTATCCATACATATATTTTTGGTAAAAAAAAAATCCCAATAAGTATATATTTTTGGGTTTGCACAAAAGTTCTAGCGTCTACAAACTTATGGGATATATTTATGGAATATTTATTTATCAGATTTTTTTTTATACTAGTAATAGCGGTGATCAGAGCCTTATCATGGGACTGTTGTATTGCGGTGGACGTTCTGACACTGACGCTTTTGACACTTTTAGGGAACCAGTGACACTAATACAGTGATCAGTGCTAAAAATATGCACTGTCACTGTACTAATGACACCGGCTGACACTGGCAAACATCAGGGGTGATCAAAGGGCTAAATGTGCGCCTGACCAGTGTCTGTGTGTACTGTATGTGTTGCTTTTACCAGGGTAAGAGATGGATTTTAGTCTCTGCTTTGCAGGAACACAGTATCCATCCCCCCCCCCCCTGTCAGAACGGAACTCTTTCTTGTTTACATAGGCAGAGCTTCATTCTGAGTCTCTGCCTGATGATCGGCGGGTGCCGGCGGACATCGAGTGCCTGGCACCCGCAGAACAGTTTCTGCTGTGAGTAATCACAGTAGAAGCGTCCTGCGGGTGGCACACGCGCCCTCTGCAGGTAGAAGTGCAGAATCACCTATGTATATATCCGTGATACGGCGCAGAGCTGCCACCTTGTAGCAGTAAAACTGCTATAGGGTGGTCAGTAAGTGGTTAAGGTGGGTAATATGTGGGGGTTGATTTGCTAAAACTGGGAGTGTAAAATCTGGTGCAGCTTTCCATAGAAACTAATCCGCTTCCAGTGTTTTTTTTTTTTTGTCAAAGCTTAATTGAACAAGCTGAAGTTAGAAGCTGATTGGCTACCGTACACAGCTGCACCAGATTCGGCACTCCAGTTTTAGTAGTAGTATAGCTGAAGTTCATTCTGCTGATATTTTGTCTTATCTGATTCAACTCCCCCGCCCCCGCACTTCCCCATCAACATGCTAATGATAATTTAACAAATCGTTTCTGTTTTTTCACTACATACCTAATTTTAGACCCAGTAATGTCACCAATGGGTCTCTGTTCTTCTCTATGCAATGTAGACAGAACATGGCTGGTGGGAGGGACTGGTAGTAGAGTGCTGTACATTGCTTCCCGAAATCATCACAGCACCCTGCCTCAATACGGCTCCTAAAGCCCTGTACACACGATCGGTTTTACCAATGAAAACAGTCCGATGGACTTTTCTCATCGGACAAACCGATCGTGTATGGGCCCCATCTGTCTTTTTTCCATCGGTGAGAACAAATAGAACATGTTTTAAATTTATCCGATGGGGAAAAAAACGATAGCGAATTCCGATCGTCTGTGGGGAACTCCATCAGACAAAAAACCCACGCATGCTCAGAATCAAGTCGACGCATGCTCAGAAGCATAGAACTTCATTTTTCTTGGCTCGTCGGAGTGTTTTACGTCACGGCGTTTGGGACGGTCGGGTTTTTGACTGATGGTGTGTAGGCAAGACTGATGGAAGTCAGCTTCATCGGATTTCCGATGGAAAAATCCATCGGATTAGAATCCATAGGAAATCCGATCGTGTGTACAGGGCTTAAGGGTTACTAAACCTACAAAAGTAAAATCTGTATATGCAGTAAAGCATGTTTATTATTCTCACTGTGGAACCTAAGGGATTAATCCTCTGCATTGTGTAAAAAGGCTGCTTGATCCTGTCTTCTCTGATCCTCCCCTTCTTCCACTATCCCCAATCCATCTCCTGAGAGAACAGAGCCTTGGAGTCACTCTGCGCATGGCTGAGTTCGGTGTGTATTTATTTTTTTGGGAGAGTGCATGTGATTAGCACAGGGCCAGTCAGCACTGTCCAGACAGAGGGTCAGGGGTCCTGCAGCCTCATGAAACAGTCAGAGGAGAATGAAAACTCCTCCTACAAGCTTTAACCAGACACTGATAGAAGTCACAAGACTGCTATATACTGCTATATAGTCACGGCGTCGGAGCGGCGATACACGGAAGGGACTCGAAAGCAAGATGGCGGCAGTGGAGGGGAACGAAGAGCGCTTCGGGGGCACCGATCTAAGGTAAGTCATTCATAATGAGCTAGTATGCTATGCTACCAAGAAGCTGTTCAGCGAAAGAGCTACCAAGAAGTTAGTGGAGGGGCTGGCAGAAGGACAACGGAGAGCCGGACGAGACAACGGGAAGACCGGGCCTCCGTTAGCAAAAGAGCTAAAAAGAAGTTAGCGGAGGCCCGGCGGAAGAAAGAACCGGAGAGCGCGGAGATGACACCGGGGACCCCCGAAGTCGGAAAAGACCCCCGGAAGTCGTAAGAAGAGCGCCGGAGTCGGAAGAAGACCCCCGGAGCTGTGCAATAAATTACTTTAAAAACCTGTGTAGTGTTTTTTTATTGCAATTTTTTTTCCACCAGGTGAATGGGTAGGGGTACGATGTACCCCATACTCATTCACATAGGGTGGGGGGGCTCCCGGATTCCGATAAGCCCCCCACCCGCAGACCCCGACAACCAACGGCCAGGGTTGTCGGGAAGAGGCCCTGTCCTCATCAACATGGGGGCAGGGTGCTCTGGGGTGGGGGGGCCGCAGGTCGTCCCCCTGCCTCAGAGCACCAAACCCCCCATGTTGAGGGCATGCGGCCTGGTACGGTTCAGGAGGGAGGGGGGGCCGCTCTCTCGTCCCCCCCTCTTCCCCTGCGGCCTGCCAGGTTACATGCTCGGATAAGGGTCTGGTTTGGATTTTGGGGGGACCCCCACGCCGTTTTTTCGGCGTAGGGGCGCCCGTTCAAATCCAGACCAGACCCAAGGGCCTGGTATGTCTCTGGAGGGGAACCCACGCCGTTTTTTTTTTTTATTTAAAATTTGGCGTGGAGTTCCCCCTCAAGATTCATACCAAACAGTGCCTGATATTGGCGGGGATCCAAGTCGGATCCCCGTTCATTGAAAGTCGGACATATGTCGGCTTCATGTCGCAGGGCAAAGTCAGATCCAAAGTAGGACAGATGTCGTGTCGCACTAGTGTGAACCCAGCCTGAGGCATAGCGAGACTCTGACAGCAACAAACATGACACCCAAAGGCAAAGGCATGATGGGACTTGTAGTTTTGCAACAGCTGGAGGTCCGCTAATTGCATATCCCTGGGCTAGAGGATGCTGGAATGAGGCGGAGCTCTATGTGACTTTCTGCAGCTTGTAATGCACAATATGAGAAGCTCACAGTGTGCAGAGAAATCAGAGTTAACCATTTCAGTACAGGAGAGGAGCCGCTAGAATTGTGCAAGACTGATGGGAAGGCCGGAGGTCAGTTTTAAAGAATGGAATGTGATGTTTTTGTGTTTTTTAGTGAAAAATCCAGCATTACCTTGCAGCTCTAGAACTGCATGACGGGACATTCCAAGACTTACAAGGATTTCTTCTTCCTCCCTCAGGTCCAGGCTCAGGTCCGTCACACCAAATCTACGTTCGATAGACTGAAAACAGATGTGTGCGAGAAGGTGGACCTCCTACGTGCCAGCAGATGTAACCTGCTATCCCATGTCTTGGCTTCATACCAGGTACCGGCCTTCTATTTTCATGTGTTTTGTAAAATCAACCCGAACCAAACCATCGTGTTATGTCCTGACAAAACTTTATTAGTTTAGTGGTAAAGGATTCGAGCCCCTGTTGGGCTTTTACTGCCATCCGGTAAAGAGTCTCAACTCCTTAGTATATCAGTTTCAATACCTTTCTGTTTATAAGTAATATAAATATAATTTCACATGAGTGAGTTTGGGGTGGAGGAACTTGACTGGCCTGCAGAGAGTCCTGATCTCAACCTAATAAAACACCTTTGGGATGAATTAGAGCGGAGACTATGAGCCAGGCCTTCTCGTCCAACATCAGTGCCTGACCTCACAAATGCTCTTCTGGAAGAATGGTCAAACATTCCCATAGACACCCTCCTAAACCTTGTGGACAGCCTTCCCAGAAGAGCTGAAGCTGTTATAGCTGCAAAGGGTGGGCCAACTCAATATTGAACCCTACAGACTAAGACTGGGATGCCATTAAAGTTCATGTGTGTGTAAAGGCAGGCTTTTGACAATATAATGTATATGTAAAGTGCTGCGTAATTTGAGGAGCAATATAGGTGTCTGTAATAAATAACCACTTGAAAACCAGGCCCTTTTCTGGCACTCTTTGTTTACAAGTAAAAATCTGTATTTTTTGCTAAAAAATTACTTGAAACCCCCAAACATTATATATATATATATATATATATATATATATATATATATATATATATATATATATATATATTTTAGAAATGTCCCTAGTGAATAAAATGGCGATTCGTTGCAATTTTTTATGTTGCACGGTTTTTGAGCAGGGTTTTTTCAAAAAAAAATTGGGAAAAAATACACTTTTTAATTATTTAAAAAAAAAAGAAAAACATACCCCGTTTTTTTTTTTTGTTTTTTTGTAAAATGTAAAAGATGACATTATGCTGAGTAAATAGATATCTGAGACCCAATTCACACAGGGGCGACTCGTCAGGCGTCTCAGCCGCCTGACGAGTCGCGTCCCATTCTGTACTATGGAACCGTTCTAAGCGGAGCGACTGAAGTCGCTCCGACTTAGAAAAAGGTTCCTGTACTACTTCAAGACGACTGCAAGGCGACTTCCATTGACTTCAATACAGAAGTCATTTTGGAAGTCTGCTTTGAAGTCGTCTGCAGATCGCCCAGCACAGTCGCGACTGTCAATGGGCTCTAACATGTCATGCCTTTAATATTACACACACTCGTGGCATGGCGCCAAACTACAGTACTTAAAAATCTCCATAGGTGACGCTTTAAAAATGTCTGCAGGTATACCAGTTTAGAGCTAAGCCTGGTACACATGATAAGAATATCAGATGAATGATCGTCCATTTTTTTTTTTATTTGCATGCTAGCCTCCAGATCTAAAACGTATAGGTAACTGAAGTACGAAAATTCTCATACGACAGAATAAAAATTTGGAAAATTTGTATTTTCGGATGAAAACTGTACTGATGAAACAAAAATAGTATGATCTGGTATCATACGTAAAAGATTTCCGTGTTTCCATGAAGAAAGCTGTGTACTAATAATCAGGTTATCGTACGATCGCTTTGAAAGTGGTATTTTTTTTTTTTAAACGATATTCTGATCGTGTGTACTGGGCTTTACAGAGGAGGTCTAGGGCTAGAATTATTGCTCTCGCTCTGACGTTTACGGCGATACCTTACGTGTGGTGTAAACACCGTTTACATGTGTGGGCATGACCTACATGTGCGCTCACCACTGCACACAAGCACGGGCGGATGGGGGTACTTAAAAAAAAAATGTGTGTGTGTGTGTGTGTGTATAATAAATATTACTGTATTTATTGGCGTATAACACTCACTTTTTTTACCCTGAAAATAGAGGGTAAACTGTGCCTGCGTGTTATACGCAGGGGGCTGTGGAAAGTTTTTTTCCTGAAACTTCCCTCTTAAAGTTAGGGTGCGTGTTATACGCCTGTGCGTGTTATACACCGATAAATACGGTATTTACTTTATAAAAAAATATTATTTAATTTTTTTTTACATTGTCCCTTAAAAAAAACATTTTTGATCACTTTTATTGCTATCGCAGGAAATGTAAACATCCCTTGCAATAACAATACAGCATGACAGGTCCCCTTTATGGAGAGATCTAGGGTCCCAAAATCTCTCCTTTTTAAAAGCAAAAGATAAAAAAAATAAAGAATATGATCTTTTGCTTAAACAAAAAAAAAGGCCTTGTTTACATTGGGCCGGAACTGAAAGTGATGTCATGAAGTCGCTCCGGTCCTAGGTAATAGAGATGAGCGGAGGCTATCTTTCCTTAGCTCTTCTCTGTGACCAGCTGCCGCCAGCATCGGTTCCCAGTGTTCTGTCAATTTCTCCAACCCATCAGAAACTCCAACCATATCACTTTCGGTTTATTTAAAACCTTAGTAAATCTGAGATTTTGACGAATTGGTGGTTGGACACAACACTGACAAACCAAATAGAGTCCGGTACAGGAAGACTGAGCTAATGAGGACAAAGTTGTCGCCTCCTCGGAGGTGGCCATTTTGTTGGCTAGTATCGGAGCGGAGTAAGAATCTCCACTCATAATATCCTGCACCTGACTCTATTCGGTTGCCAGTGTTGTGTCCAACCACCAATTCGTCAAAAACTCCAATTACTGCAGGTTTTAAATAAACCGGAAGTTAAGCGGTTGGAGTTTCTGACGGGTTGGAGAACTTGACAGAACACTAGAGCTACCAATCACCCAGGTAAGCCTAGAAACCACTGGAAAGCAGCGGGGCACCTCCTGCCACTTCTAAAAGTGATCCAGCGGCAAATCCGCCGCTAGGATAGCTTTTATCAAAAAGATCGGCACATGAGGGAAAAATTAATACCGGGGATTATGGCATCTAGCTGCAGCCATAACTCCCGGTATTAAACATCAAAGTCATGACGTGTTTTCCCAGTTAGGCAGCCAGCAAGTATTAATTCACAAAGCTAGAACAATTTTATATTTAGATAATCATCGCCGTTTCTTAGCAGAGACAGTTGGCTGAATTCACAAAGCTTTAACACAAGGATAAGAATGTTTTTTCTTTTAGCCATGTGACTGCAAATTTCAAAACTCATTGGACTGCTGAAAATAATTGTAATTTTTTTTTTTTTTTTTTTTAATAAGTGTCCTTATCCTGGTGTGTTAGCTTGTGGAACACATCCAGAGAAAAACATCTGGCAGCATCAGGACCGTAAATGTCGCCAGCACCTGTAAAACGTTATTATTCCAGGGCAAACTTCAAAAAGCCCCACCTAGGACCTCCTCCACTGACACCCTTCACCCGCTACTGGGCTTCATTGTAAAGATGGGTGAAATGCCTTTTCCCCGAATACCTGGAGGTCTCAGGTGAGGCTTCAAGTTTGTTCTGAAATAATAGCATTTTATAAGTGTTGATATTCCGGAGTGCTGCCAGCTGGTTATTTTTTCCTGGGTGTGTTGACAACTCCGGGGAGGGTTGAGCCCCTGCTTGGCATTGCACCCAGTTCAGCCAAGGGGGTGATCCACTATGGATGTAGCATTCTCCTCGTTCAACTGCTAGGCAGGGCTTTTCCCTCAGAGAACAGGTGCAGGAGCTCCCCCCTTCTGAGTCACTTCTTGTCTCCGCCCCCTACCCACCTCCGAGCAACATCCCTTGGTTCCACCCCTTTTAGAGACTACAGAACCAAGTATTATTATTTTGTGGTGATAAGTCATTTTTATGGAATTTGTTAATAAGAAGAAAAGCAGTACAGTAAATCCCCAGCAACAATAGTTCCTTCCCAGCAACAATACATTTCCCTAGCAACGATGAACCCCAACAACAATAGACCCCAGTAGCAACAGATTTCCCAGCATCAATAGACTTTCCAGTAGCCTGCAACAACAGGTCCTTTCCGGCGACAACAGGTCCTTTCCGGCGACAACAGGTCCTTTCCGGCGACAACAGGTCCTTTCCGGCGACAACAGGTCCTTTCCGGCGACAACAGGTCCTTTCCGGCGGCAACAGGTCCTTTCCGGCGGCAACAGGTCCTTTCCGGCGACAACAGGTCCTTTCCGGCGACAACAGGTCCTTTCCGGCGACAACAGGTCCTTTCCGGCGGCAACAGGTCCTTTCCGGTGGCAACAATGGACTTCAGCAACAATGGACCCTGGTATTATCAACAGATTTTCCAGCATCAGCCCAGCATCAATAGACCCTTCCCAGCAATAATAGAATTACCCAGCAACAATGGACGACAATAGTCCCCAGTAGAAACAACAGATTTCCCAGCATCAGCCCAGCATCAATAGACTTTCTAGTAGCCAGCAACAATAGATCACTCCCTCAACAGTAGAACTCCTGCAAGCAACAATTGACACCCCCCCCCTCCCGCCACCAGCAACATAAGCCGAACCAACAACGATAGTTTCCCCACCAGCAACAATAGACCACCCCAGCAACAATAGACTGCCACTTAAAAATAGATGCCCTCTAGCAACAATATAACCCCCAACAGCCAGCAACAATAGACCCCTCTCTCTCAACAGATTCTTTCTGCAACAATTGACCCCACCAGCAGCATAAGCTCTCCCCCCCAGCAACAATAATAGACCTCCGCAATGCAAATATAGATCCCCTCCAGGAACAATAGACTCTTCAGCACCTCTTGATATTACATACATTCAGCGCTGTATGTTCAGGGTTTCCTAAGCTGGGTGTTTGATTTCTCCCACCTTTGAAAGATGCTTCCAGCATATAGGGCAGGGAGATGCAGACGTCCAGTATAAATATTTATCATGCCCCAGCTGTTTCCTGGAAGGAGGCATCCAGAAGGTGGCTGGGAAGGTGATAAATGTTTGGGGAACTCTGGGTAAGTGTCTTTCCTCTTTCGGGAGTGTTCAGTTCCCTTGGGAGGGGCTAATGCCCCTAGGTGAGAGTTTCTGAAAAAGGAGTTGCTGAGGGCCCAGGGAAGACTGCTGATGAAGCATTTGCTGAAGGGCACTGTCCTGAAGTCCTGGTCTGGAGGAGGATCCTTTAATCTCCCTCTCTGAAGATCTACCTCTGGAGACTAGGTGGCAGACAGCCCAAAAAACATTTTGAGTAAAGACCTCGCTGTGGACTTGTGCTAGAAGGGATCTAAGTGCCAGAGGTTGTTCCGTAGACTGGGACTGCTCTGATGGAGTCCTGGATATACTGGCAATTCCCTGTCACCTCCAGGAAAGGCTGCTGTAAGAAGATTGGTGAGAAGTTTGTCCTCCCATCATTTCTATTGATCGTTTTTTGGCATATCCTGTGACCCTAAGCCTCTCTCCTGTTAAAGTTTGTTCAAGCAATAAATACTAAAAAGTCATCCCCTGGACTGTGTTACTGGAACTGGTGTGAATGGACCGATGCTTGCCATGGTGGGCAGCCTCTATTCTTTTAGGGAAGAAGCCATTACCAGCGGCCCCTATGGGGTAATGCTACATATAGGAGCTAAGAGCAACAGAATTTTTTTTTCCTTGTGTGTTCGCTATGGGAATTGCTCTTGATGAAAACAAAAACTAATGGCCACTATGCAGGGCCGTCTTTTTAATGTTGATTGGACCCTGGGCAAAAAAATTCTTGGGCCCCCCCCATGCAATTTTGCTCTCCACCTGCTCTGAGACTTACGATAAATATCAGCTAGACTTAAAATCCGTCACTGTTTTGGTTGCCAGAGGTTACAGCATATCATTACCACTTACTGACTGGTTGATAGAGGTTACAGAACACATTACAGCTCACTGATTAGTTGCTAGAGGTTTTACAGCACATGATTTCTTCTTGATTGGTTGCTAGAGATTGCTGTACAGTAATACTGCTCACTGACTGGTTGCTAGGGGTTACAGCACATGCCCCTCACTGCAAAAAATCTGAGGAAAACGCTTGGACAGCCGCACTCCAAAAAAGGTTCTTTTATTTAAAACAAAAGCACAAATAACATGCCACAGCAAAAAAAACAGCAAGTATGAGCTGACGTTTCGCACTGCGATTCAGTGCTTAATCATAGCTGCAGAGGGGCATGATATACATATGAATGCCGCCTGCCTCAGCTACTTGCATATGAATCCCGCCGCTATTTACATATTGTAACGGCACCCCAAGTATGAAAGGGGTTAACGCCGTTTAGGATATTCCCTCTCCGAACACACATCCGCTACTGACACTCCACAGTCAGGCGACTGACCCATAGGAATAATTCTTCCAGAAATACAAGACAAACGCTCTGTATGAGGTTTCCAACTGGTCTGACACTTTATTGAGAAAAACACAGGCCTTTATATACACTAAACGAATACTGTAGTCCAAATGGACAACTCCACCCACAACATCACACAATGGTTACATAACAAGCTCCCAATACACATCTGACATCTCTTAGCAGACAACAGGTGAGTTCATTAGCTAATCCCTTTACATCTTAAATGACTATGCATAACCTTTATGTTCCCCAGACTGTCTGTCTGCTAATTTACAATACACACAATTACAGAGTTAATTATCACTCTTCACAATGAAAGGATCCTCAGAAGCCATCCTAGATTCATTTACATCACAACAGGCAGGTGGGTGATTGAAGTTGAACACATCTGCCCTTTCAATTAACCTGTTGAGTTCAGGATCAACAAACAGTAAATATTGTGGATTAATATTACTATCCCATTTTAGGTAGTCCAAGATATATTTCCTCAGTCACCCTATGCCCACAGTGACCCCTGTCACACATATGAATGACAGTTATTTACATGTAAACACGGGGTCTGCAGGTGAGTCATCTGTACACAACAATAGGGCAGAGCTGGGCAGCATTAGTAGCAGCACTGAGATATCAGGACACAGCAAAGGACTAAAACTTCAAGGGACAAGGGAATTTAAACGGAGATAGTTGGCAAGTATGATGCAGCGGCTTTGGGCCCCACAACAATGACAGGGCCCAGGGCAGCTGCCCCTTTTGCCCTGCCTTAAAGATGGCCCTGCCACTATGGCAAAGAACGCATGCATTGAAGCTTAGTGAATTGAGCTGTGCCTGACAATACTTAACGATCCATATAATTTTTCTTTCCCTTTTTTTTTTTTTTCTTTAAATAGACAACTTTGCTTCATTTTTGGGAGAAAACATCTCACACAATGGCAGCAATTCATGAAAGCTTCAAGGGGTATCAGCCATACGAATTCACTACAATAAAGGTAAGCTAAGCATTCTCTTCCAATGCTGAATTTCTGTTGTGACATCTGTGCTCTAGCCACTTCAGCCCCGGACCATTTGGCTGCCAAATGACCAGGCCACTTTTTGCAATTCGGCACTGCGACGCTTTAACTGACAATTGCGCGGTCGTGCGACGTGGCTTCCAAACAAAATTGCCGTCCTTTTTTTCCCCACAAATAGAGCTTTCTTTTGGAGGCATTTGATCACAACTGCGGTTGTTATTTTTTGTGCTATAAACAAAAATAGAGCGATAATTTTGAAAAAAAAGCAATATTTTTTTACTTTTTGCTATAATAAATATCCCCAAAAAATCTATAAAAAAAAAAAATTTTCCTCAGTTTACGTCGATACGTATTCTTCTACATATTTTTGGTAAAAAAATCGCAATAAGCGTTTATTGATCGGTTTGCGCAAAAGTTATAGCGTCTACAAAATAGGGGATAGTTTTATGGCATTTTTATTAATATTATTTATTTTTTTTACTAGTAATGGCGATCAGCGATTTTTATCGTGACTGCGACATTATGGTGGACACATCTGACACTTTTGGCGCTATTTTGGGAACATTCACATTTATACAGTGATCAGTGCAATAAAAATGCACTGGGTACTGTGTAAATGTGACTGGCAGTGAAGGGGTTAACCACTAGGGGGCTAGGAAGAGGTTAAGTGTGTCCTAGGGAGTGATTCTAACTGTTAGGGGGTGTGGCTACGAGTGACACGTCACTGATCGCGATGAGAGAGAGCATAGATCAGTATCGGTGTCACTAGGTAGAACAGGGAGATGCTGTGTTTACACTGGCATCTCCCCATTCTTCAGCTCCGTAACACGATCACGGGCGCCCGGCGGACATCAAGTCTGTGGGTCCCGCAGGCACGGTCACAGAGCTCGCGACAGGTGCGCGCGCGCGCGCATGGCGGAAAATTCAAAGTGACATAAATATACGTCGATTTGCCTGTCCGTGCCATTCCGCCGACGTATATCCTCGTGAGCCGGTCCTTAAGTGGCTAGAACAGGGTTTTTCAAGCGGGGTGTGGCGGCACCCTGGGGTTCCACAAAGAGTCCACAGGGGTGCTGCAGCAAAATGACAAAAAGCCCTGTACATTCCCTGACCATGAAAGAGTTACTGTAATAAGTTCTGTGTACAGAGAGGAGGTAGAATACATCCCGTCTCCTCCTCTGTTATCTGTATTTTGCCAGCAAAAGTGAAAGCTGTCTAAGCCACCAGCCTGCGTCCTACCAACAGATGACGTCATCGGTTGCTAAGGGCAGGTCAGGTGCAGCATTCAGTTTTTTCCAGCAAAAGTACAGATAACATTGTGGAGGAGAGAGCCCAGAGGAGGAACGGGATGTGCTCCCTGTACACAAAACGTAACACCGTAACTCTCTTATACTGGGCTTTTTGTCATTTTGCTGCAGCAAGGGCAAAGGGGGGGTTTTAGGAAGGGGGTTTGTGGCTAGGGGGGGGGGGGGCTTTTTGTCAGGAGGGGAGGTTTGTGCTAGGAGGGGGGGGGGGATTAGTGCTAGACAACTGGATTTTTTTTTTGGGGGGGGGTGTTGTAATGCTAGCAGGAGGGGTGGGTTTACAACCTACTGACCACTTAACTCTGCCTTACAAAATACATTTTAGGGCTTTTTCACACCAGGTGCAGTGCAGTAAAATGTGTGAAATTGCGCTTTTCCTGCACCACATCAAAATGTGTTGCCTTTTGCATTAATTCTTAATGGCACCCCCACACATCCACCAATTGCATGTTTGCTTGGACACACTTAAATGCATGGTACCGTAGTAAAAATCATGCCAGCACCTTTTTTGCATATTTTCCGATGGAAAAAAAAACTATAGCAAATTCCGATCGTCTGTGTGGAACTCCATCGGAGAAAAAACCCACGCATGCTCAGAATAGAGTCGACGCATGCTCAGAAGCATTGAACTTAATTTTTCTCGGCTCGTCAGAGTGTTTTACGTCACAGCGTTTGGGACGGTCGGATTTTTGACTGATGGTGTGTAGACAAGACTGATTGAAGTCAGCTTCATCGGAAATCCGATCGTGTGTACAGGGCTTTAGGGTTAGGAAATAAAACCTGGAAGCTGATTGGTTTCTATGCAGACGTGAGCCTGATTTTGCACTTTCCAGATTTAGTAAATAAACCCCATTGTGTGCAATTCTAAACGATGCCTTTACTATAAAAATGTTGAAAAACTCTGCTCTAGAAAGGAAATACTTCAGCCTTTTTTTTTTTTTTTTTAAACAAAATGTGTGCGTTTCTTTTTGCTTTTTGGGGTCGAGTGGGAAAATTTTATATTTTCAGGTTGTTTTTTTTTCTGTCAGTGTCCCTATCAGGGAGATTTTTCTACACTTCCTGTCCCTGTGACACCCATATAAGAAATGGAGAGAAAGGTTGTCACCAGGAAAGGAAAGCAAGAGCAGTAATAAAAACATTGCCAGAAGGTCTAACCCATTCTCGCTCGGCTAAGATGTGCTTTGGTCCTTGTCCCCACTGAAAAGATTTCCTATGACTTTTTTTTCATTTGGATGGGGAGGGAACAGGTCATGTTTTTATTGCTCAGTAATTCTTCAGGCAATGAGGAGCCCTGGATTAATCGGTGTATGTAAAAGGCTTTGAGTTTTTATATTGGAGTTGACTGACACCTCTTTTGGTTATAGGACTTCTGATGATGGAATACCTACATAAAGGATAGACTCAGGCACCACACAAGTATAAAGGTCCAGCATGATGTTTTATTTAAGATTGCCAAGAAAAATCCAATGAGATTCAAGGGCTGTAAAATTCCCCCTTCATCATGGCTGAATAGGCTTTTAAGAATTAAATCTGGACCGGGCAATAATATCAGAAGTATTATAGTAAAAAGAGATAACTGCGCTGGCCCTAAAATAATATATATATCTTACCACATCTCTTAGAACAGCGAATAATAGGATTTTTATAACAGCTTACCTGTAAAATCCTTTTCTTGGAGTACATCACGGGACACAGAGCGACATAGTCATTACTAATGGGTTATATAGATACCGTCAGATGCTGGCACTGGCAACTTCCAAAACCGGAAGTACCCTCCCCTATATAAGCCCCTCCCATCCGGGAGCACCTCAGTTTTGTAGCAAAGCAATAAGTGTCCCCAAAGAGGGGCGGGAGCTCTGTGTCCCGTGATGTACTCCAAGAAAAGGATTTTACAGGTAAGCTGTTATAAAAATCCTATTTTCTTTCTCGTACATCACGGGACACAGAGCGACATAGTCATTACTAATGGGATGTCCTAAAGCAATGCCAAATGAGGGGGGGGATACACCATATATAAGCTGAGCGCTATCAGACATGAGGATCTTTTGCGGCCTGCAGCACACTGCGCCCAAAGGCGACATCCTCCTGACTTCTAACGTCCACCTGGTAGAACCTAGTAAACGTGTGTACTGAAGACCATGTTGCGGCCTTACAGATTTGAGCCAGGGAGGCCTGGTGATGCACTGCCCATGAAGTTCCAACTGCTCTCGTGGAGTGCGCCCTAACTTTGAACGGAGGCGGTCTCCTTCTCAAGCCATAGGCTTGTATTATGACCTGTCGAATCCACTTGGCTAAAGTAGATTTTGACGCTGCCTGACCCTTTCTGGGGCCTTCCGGCAGAATAAACAAAGTATCCGTTCTGCGAATCTGAGCAGTGGCTTTTAGATAAGCTTTAACTGCTCTTACTACATCCAAAGAATGCAATAACTTTTCCTCTACCGAAGTAGGTTTGGGGAAAAAAGAAGGAAGAACCACATCTTGGTTCAAATGAAACCTCGATACCACCTTAGGAAGAAAGGCTGGATGAGGACGTAACACTACTTTGTCCTTATGGATAACCAGATATGGCTCTTTACAGGACATAGCTGCTAATTCCGACACTCTTTTAGCCGAACAAATGGCTACTAGAAAAATCAATTTCCTGGTGAGAAGCACCAAGGAAATATGCTGTAATGGTTCAAATGGTTGTTTCTGTAAAACCGACAGAACCAAGTTTAGATCCCATGGACATATGGGAATATTAACCGGAGGACTAATACGCATCACTCCTTGTATAAAGGCTTTGACTAGTGAATGCGAAGCCAAGGGCCTTTGAAAAAAATATTGACAAGGCCGAAATCTGACCCTTGATAGAGCTCAAGGCAAGCTTCCTATCTACAGCCCATTGTAGGAAGTCCAGAATCCTACCTATTACGTATTTACGTGGATGCCATTTCTTGGCCTCACACCAGGCGATGTACGCCTTCCAGATTCTATAGTAGATCTGCCTGGATACCGGCTTCCTGGCATTGATCATGGTAGATACCACAGCATTAGAGAGCCCTCTCTTTTTTAGAATGTGGGCTTCAATAGCCAGGCCGTCAAACCTAGGGCTGGTAAGGAAGGGTGGTATATCGGTCCTTGCGAAAGCAGGTCCGGACGATGTGGGAGGGTCCAAGGACTCCCCACAGACATTTTTACAATCTCCGCGTACCATGCTCTTCGGGGCCACGCTGGAGCCACCAGAATCACTGGTTTCTTTTCTACCCTGATTCTGCGGAGTAATCGAGGGAACAATTGTGGCGGTGGGAATGCATATATCAGCTTGAACTGATCCCAAGGGAACACTAGGGCATCCGAGCCGCACGCTAGGGGATCCCTTGTCCAAGAGACAAACCTGTCCACTTTTGTGTTGAATCTGGATGCTAGCAGATCTACATCCGGTGTTCCCCACCGCTGACATATTGTCCGGAAAACCTCGGGATGAAGGGACCATTCCCCTGGGCATAATTGTTGGCGACTTAGAAAGTCCGCCTTCCAATTCTCCACTCCTGGAATGAATACCGCAGATATGGCTGGGACATATCTTTCTGCCCATCTCAGGATGTAATTTACTTCCCTTTGGGCTGCACGACTCCTGGTGCCCCCTTGACAATTGATATATGCCACTGCTGTGGCATTGTCGGATTGAATTCTGACAGGGGACCCTTGGAGTTTGGATGTCCATGCTACTAGGGCATACCGGGCTGCTCGTATCTCTAAGAGATTGATGGGCAGGGCCTTTTCCGCATCCGACCATCTGCCCTGGAGAGACCATTGCTCCAGTACTGCTCCCCAGCCTATAAGGCTGGCATCTGTAGTGACCACCTTCCAGGAAATCGGACTGAAGGATTTCCCTCTTTCCAGATTCTGGGGAACCAACCACCAGCGGAGGCTCTTGCGAACGGAAGGGGACAAGGACATTGGTAAGTCCAGAGCCTGAACTTTTTTGTTCCAGGCTGACAGTATGGCCCTTTGCAACTTCCTTGAATGGAATTGACCTTAGGGTACTGCTTCGAATGATGCCACCATTTTTCCCAGCAGCCTCATGCACAGGCGTATGGATGGCTGTCCTTTTGAACCCACTAAGTGGATCAAATCTCTCAAAGACGACCCCTTTTCTTGAGGCAAGAAAATTTTTCTCTGGTCTGAATCCAGCCTTAGCCCCAAATATTCCAGACTTTTGACTGGTTTTAGGGCTGACTTGTCTCGGTTGATAATCCAACCGTGATATTCCAGATACTTGATTGTCTCGTGAACAACCACTTCTAGTTTTTCCACTGAGTGGTCTATCAGCAACAAGTCGTCTAGATATGCCATTATCGTTACACCTCGTGTTCTTAGATTGGCCAATAATGGGGCCAGAATTTTTGTGAACACTCTTGGTGCTGTGGCCAGACCGAAGGGTAAGGCTCTGAACTGAAAATGGCGCCCTTCTACCGCAAAGCGTAGAAATTTTTGGTGGGCTGGAAAGATGGGAATGTGCAAATAAGCATCTTTGATGTCGATCGAGGCTAACCATTCCTCCCCTTGTAGGCAGTGGCTACCGATCGGATCGACTCCATCCGGAAAGTCCTGATATGTAGGAATTTGTTTAGCCCTTTTAGATTTAATATGGGCCTCACGTCCCCGTTTGGCTTCGGGACTGTAAAGAGGTTTGAGTAAAACCCGAACCCCCATTCTTCCAGGGGAACCTCTATAATTACTGCTTGGAGCAATAATTGTTCTAGTGCCAACAGGAGGGATCCTCTCTTCTGGGGATCCCTTGGCACGTCTGACCTTATAAAGCGGGAAGGAGGGGAGTTTTTTAACTCCAATTTGTATCCCAGATTTACTGCGGAGAGCACCCATCTGTCTCGGATCGTGTCCCGCCAGGTCTCTGTGAACAACTGAAGTCTTCCCCCCACCCGATTGGGTGGGGGCAACCCTTCATGCATTTGACTTTGGGGGAGGTTTTGTACCTCTCCTGCTCCAGGGCTTCTTGTTACCCTGCAATTGTCCCTGATTTTTACCTCCGGGATTTGACCGAGGAGGCCGTCGGAACTGTTTCACAGCCGATGTCCTAGGGACTGGAGAAGCAGGCCTCTTAAAAGAGGGACCTCTAACTCTAAGGCTCTAGGTAGATCAGCTAGGGCAAGAGCCTGCTGATCTGGCAAGTCCCTTAAGACCTGTTTCAACTGATCCTTCACTGCTTGGCAGACCCCAATAGCTGCCACTGCTGGTTGTGTCACCAATCCTGCTGTAGAAAAAGCAGATTTTAATAAGGACTCCAATTTTTTATCTATTGGGTCCTTGAACATTTGGACATTATCCACCGGACATGTCAGTGATTTATTCACACAAGAGATGGCTGCGTCCACTGTAGGGACCCTCCATTTTCTGATGAACTTATCCTCCATGGGATAGACCACCGGAAATCTCTTGGGGGGAGTAAATATTTTGTCAGGATGCTCCCAATCCTGGTAAATGAGCCCTTCCAGTAAAGGATGGATCGGAAAGGAACAAACAGTCTGGGGAGCTTTTAGCGACCCCAACGAGGAGACAGAAGTGGATGATGGCTCCGCAAGTGGCATTTTAAATGCTGATCGGACCATATTAGTCAGGGACTGAACCCATAACCTTTCAGCATGTGATGCTGAGAACGGCTCCTCCACTGTTGATTCCTCTACAACCGAATCGACCTCATCCTGATCCCCTTCAGGTAGGACGATCCCTGCATGGGACTGTTGCTCTGTTAACAGGCACTCTGAGGGAGGAGACGGAGATCGGGCGCTTTTCTCCTGTGACAGGGAAGCCGCAATCAATGCTGACAATCTCTCTTCCAGCCCTCCCAGAGCTGAGGAAAAAACCTCCTCTGTTACATACACAGGAGCAGGTGAACTGAGGACAGCCACAGTACCAGGTACTCCTGAGGGTGCTCTACGGTCACTAACCTCTGATTCTTCAGGGGAGACTGGTGCAGCCGAAGCATGCCCAAGATCCTCAGAGCCCGATGGAGACCCCCTATTCCTCCTGGAATTTCTAGTCCCGGAGTTTTTAGACGGCATATTCCTAAGCCACAAAGCTGAGGTATTCCAGCCGAAATACACCAGTTACTGACAATAGTCTAGCATAAATGCTGCTATAAGAAACAGTTGGTGTCTACTAATGTGCCTTTCTAGGGGATGCCTGTATCAACCGCTTGCTGTATGCCTTTTTTAAATGTTGCCAGCTCTGTCTCTGTACTTCATAGCCAGCTCACCACACAAAATTGTGGTTTTTAACATGCTGGGACGCCCGCACATGCGCAGAAGCGCTGCGGCGCGCACAGAGCGTCATCCCCCAGGCTCCGCCCCCTTTCCCGGCTCACCTCTATATATAGAGACGCGCACGCGCGCGGCCACGTGCGCCTTCGGCGCTAATTTCGAAAATGGAAACTAGGGACAAGAGCCAGGGCCCCTTTGCCGCAGGCCGGGGGATGGACGAGCATTGCAACATGGCAGAGGAAGCAGTTTCCCATAAGAGAACTCACCATCTGCCTGGACTCGCTCTGATGAGAAGAAACTAGTCCACATGACAAGAAACGTTCCACAGCGGCCTCTAGTGGACAAACACAGGTACCGCAGTCTAATATATTAAATATATATATATATATATATATATATATAAAAAAAAAAAATTTCTTGACCACCATTAAAAATTATTACATTTTTTTAGTAGTTACAGGCATGCACAGAATTTTGCGGGAATACCATTAGGTAACAGACAGAAAGACAAATTAGGGCTTGGGGGTCCCCCAATAGAACCAAGTTCCTGGGGGCCCCCACTTACCTGTTCCCCGCCGCAGGACTTTGTTTGGTCCACAAAAGCCCAAACTTCACCTATCACGGCAGGCATTGTAATCAAACCTTCAGGGACCGGGTTCCCAAGGATTCCACTCCCCTGGACCTGTATAGCACCCTGCACAGAAAACATCTTGGTCGTGGGTATGACCAGAGCTCTGGATCCCAGGGTCCAGCTCTCCTAAGAGAAGCATTACAGGCAAAACCTTGCTCTTCTCTGCAAGGCCCGGGTACCGACCGTTTAGCTATGAAGCTTTTTTGGTCGGATCCGGAATAGCTTACTGAGGCCCAAAAGAACCTGTACGCAAGCTCAGTGAAAAACACATGTTTCTTCTTGGCCAACACCTTAGACACTGGCAAAAAACTGAGGTGCTCCCGGATGGGAGGGGCTTATATAGGGGAGGGTACTTCCGGTTTTGGAAGTTGCCAGTGCCAGCACCTGACGGTATCTATATAACCCATTAGTAATGACTATGTCGCTCTGTGTCCCGTGATGTACGAGAAAGAAAATGTTCATCAATAACCCATCAATAATTAATCAAAAAAATCAATCAAGTGTATAATAAGTAAACTACAATAATATAGAATTTTTTTTTTTCTAAATATAAAATATTAGGCCCCTTTCACACTGGGGTGGTTTGCAGGCGCTATTTTGCTAAAAATAGCGCCTGCAAACCGAGCCTAAACAGCGGCTGCTGTCTCTCCAATGTGAAAGCCCCGAAGGCTTTCACACTGGAGCGGTGCGCTAGCAGGACGTGAAAAAAAGTCCTGCTAGCCGCATCTTTAAAACGGTGAGAGGAGCGGTGTGTTTACCACTCCTACACCGCTCCTTCCCATTGAAATGAATGGGACACCGCGGTAATACCGCCCGCAAACCGCGGCTGTAGCCGCGGTTTGCGGGTGGTATTAACCCTTTTTCGGCCGCTAGCGGGGGTTAAAACGGCATAAAAATAGCGGCGCTATACCGCCACCGCACCCACCGCCCCAGTGTGAAACCTGCCTTGGTGAATAAACGGAAATCATGTATTTGACAAAGGACAGTCCCAATATTCCTCCTCAAAGATTGGTTATCCGAATCCCACATGCACAAATCCACATTGGTGACTGGAAAACTTTCGCCAATTCGTGAAACACCACCACCTTCTAAAATCGACACTCACCAGAAACAAGATAAGCCGTTCGGTTTCCCAGGACTGGCGTGCGATCCAAGCCTCGATATGGTGCGAGTTGGTGACGCATAATTGGATGCAAAACGCGTAGAGGCTTCTGGGTAACGCCGACGTCACTTCCTGCCCCGCACCATATCGAGGCTTGGATCGCACGCCAGTCCCGGGAAACCGAACGGCGTATGCTAGCCCCAAAAGTATCGCTGGAAAGACTCTGTGCCGGTCTATAGGCACCACATTTGTGAGTGAAAGTCTTTTATATTTATATTCTTGAATAAAGCATAATATGTTGCGCAATGATGGCTGTTTGGCTCATCTCAGGATTTCATAGAAAGCAATGTGGAGGTGTATGGAGTGATTACTGGCATACCGTTTGAAATCTTCAGATACACTTATATGAGTGGAGTGGTTAACCCTTGCATTAACCAAAGGTGTTTGCTTATCGTGTTCCTGGTGAGTGTCCATTTTAGAAGGTGGTGGTGTTTCACGAATTGGTGAAAGTTTTCCAGTCACGGATGTGGATTTGTGCACGTGGGATTCGGATAACCATCTTTGAGGAGGAATATTGGGACTGTCCTTTTGTCAAATACATGATTTCCGTGTTTTCACTATATTATATTTAGAAAAAAAAAATTCTATATTATTGTAGTTTGAACTTCTTGATTAATTATTGAATGGGTTATTGATGAACATTTTTCACTGTTCTAAGAGATTTGGTAAGATGAATATATAGATATCTAAAGATAGAGATACACAGTCAGGTCCATAAATATTGGGACATCGACACAATTCTAATCTTTTTGGCTCTATACACCACCACAATGGATTTGAAATGAAACTAACAAGATGTGCTTTAACTTCAGACTTTCAGCTTTAATTTGAGGGCATTTACATACAAATCAGGTGAACTGTGTAGGAATTACAACAGTTTGTATATGTGCCTCCCACTTTTTAAGGGACCAAAAGTAATGGGACAATCGGCTGCTCAGCTGTTCCATGGCCAGGTGTGTGTTATTCCCTCATTATTCCATTTACAATGAGCAGATAAAAGGTCCAGAGTTCATTTCAAGTGTGCTATTTGCATTTGGAATCTGTTGCTGTCAACTCTCAATATGAGATCCAAAGAGCTGTCACTATCAGTGAAGCAAGCCATTATTAGGCTGAAAAAACAAAACAAATCCATCAGAGAGATAGCAAAAACATTAGGTGTGGCCAAATCAACTGTTTGGAACATCCTTAAAAAGAAAGAACGCACCGGTGAGCTCAGCAACACCAAAAGACACGGAAGACCACGGAAAACAACTATGGTGGATGACCGAAGAATTCTTTCCCTGGTGAAGAAAACACCCTTGGCCAGATCAAGAACACTCTCCAGGAGGTAGGTGTATGTGTGTCAAAGTCAACAATCAAGAGAAGACTTCACCAGAGTGAATACAGAGGGTTCACCACAAGATGTAAACCATTGGTGAGCCTCAAAAACAGGAAGGCCAGATTAGAGTTTGCCAAACAACATGTAAAAAAGCCTTCACAGTTCTGGAACAACATCCTATGGACAGATGAGACCAAGATCAACTTGTACCAGAGTGATGGGAAGAGAAGAGTATGGAGAAGGAAAGGAACTGCTCATGATCCAAAGCATACCACCTCATCAGTGAAGCATGGTGGTGGTAGTGTCATGGCGTGGGCATGTATGGCTGCCAATGGAACTGGTTCTCTTGTATTTATTGATGATGTTACTGCTGACAAAAGCAGCAGGATGAATTCTGAAGTGTTTCGGGCAATATTATTATCGGCTCATATTCAGCCAAATGCTTCAGAACTCATTGGACGGCGCTTCACAGTGCAGATGGACAATGACCCGAAGCATACTGCGAAAGCAACCAAAGGGTTTTTTAAGGGAAAGAAGTGGAATGTTATGCAATGGCCAAGTCAATCACCTGACCTGAATCCGATTGAGCATGTATTTCACTTGCTGAAGTGAAGGGAAAATGCCCCAAGAACAAGCAGGAACTGAAGACAGTTGCAGTAGAGGCCTGGCAGAGCATCACCAGGGATGAAACCAGCGTCTGGTGATGTCTATGCGTTCCAGACTTCAGGCTGTAATTGACTGCAAAGGATTGGCAACCAAGTATAAAAAAGTGAAAGTTTGATGATTGTTGATCTGTCCCATTACTTTTGGTCCCTTAAAAAGTGGGAGGCACATATACAAGCTGTTGTAAGTCCTACACTGTTCACCTGATTTGGATGTAAATACCCTCAAATTAAAGCTTAAAGTCTGCAGTTAAAGCACATCTTGTTTCATTTCAAATCCATTGCGGTGCTGTATAGAGCCAAAAAGATTAGAATTGTGTCGATGTCCCAATATTTATGGACCGGACTGTATATATATATATGTATATGTATGTGTGTGTATGGATGTATATGTGTGTATGTGTGTATATATAAATTATTTTAGGGCCAGCGCAGTTATCCCTTTTTACTGTAATATTGCTTACCCCACACTATTGGTGGGGAATTTGTGACGTCAGCAGATCCACTATTTAAAGACACATTGACACGTTTTATATACTTTTTTATATATTTATAAAAAAAAAACTGCGCCGGTGACACATATATCAAATAATATCAGAAGGACAGGCATTGTATTGCTGACCGTCCCATTGGAAGCCTTTGTTCAGTTTTTCCAAATTTCATTCTTTGAGCCTGTAGAAGAAGTCCTGAAGAAGAGGGACTTTCACAACACCTAAAGCGTGTTGGATTTTCCTTGGTGATTTTAAAGCCCAACTGTAATAAAACTTGAAAATTCTCCTTTGCATTGGGGTTGCGCCCAATAATTGCTTATTTAGATTTACTTACCTGAACCTCCACTCTTCTACACTGCAAGACCGGACTCCACTGCATCTTCTCCCCCCACCCATGCTCCAGCAGTCTACGGTCTTGATGTCATCAAGACTGTTGTCTGATCCATTGCTCCGCATTGGGCATGAGGACAGGGCAGCCATCAGAAATTTTGGGGCCCCTTACACAGCTTCAGGCCTGGGCCCCTGGGGCCTGACCACCAACATTCACCAGGGCTTGCCGACTGGCCGTCCCAATGAGTCCTTCGGTGCACCCATTTTTATTTTAACACTATCCCCACCTCCAATCCAGCATCATCCATCCCTCTCCATAATATATCCCCACCTCCACCCAGCATCAACCATCCCTCTCCACAATATATCCCTACCTACGCCCAGCATTATCCATCCCTCTCCATAATATATCCCCAAGTGTGGCTTGGAGCGGCATGAGATAGGACGTTAGGAACTTGAGCTCCGCCGGCCGAATATCCTGCTTTACTTATCCTGTGACCCGATACGCTGCCAGAAACCCACCGATGACTAATATAGCAAGGGGAACCTGCCAGGAACATGTCCCCACAGGAAAAAGCTGCTGATGCGGTGGCTAAACTCGGCAAATATCGCCGTCACGACCTGGACACACAAGACCAAGATGGCGACCCGCCGGAGGGGGAGACTTCCACGAGGGCGGATACAGCGAAAGTGCTGGAGGGCATCACAGCCTACCAGGAGGCAGTCACAGCTTGCCAGACTAACCTCACAGCTGAAATTGAAGATGTGAAGGTCGACATTTCCTTGGTGCGGCAGAGCTCCCAGAAGCTGAGAGAGAGAGTGACGGAGGCTGAGGCCCACATCAGCAGCATGGAGGATTCTCCCCCCCCCCCCTCCAAGTTGACCAGCTTCTGCAAAAGCAAGATTACCTCGAGAACCGACTCCGCCGCTGTAATTTACGGTTCATCGGTTTGCCGGAGGGGGTATAGGGGAAAGACCCCCCTACATTTCTGGAAAAACTGTTGTGTGACACCTATGGGAGGGAGGCATTCTCTCCTACATTTGTGGTTGAACGCATAATATATCCCCACCTCTACCCAGCATCATCCATCCCTCCCCACAATATTTCCCCTCCTCCGCCCAGCATCATCCATCCCTCTCCAGGATTCTGGGCGGGGATGAGGATATATTGTGGAGAGGGATGGCTGGTGCTGGGCAGAGGTGGGGATATATTATGGGGAGGGATGGATGATGCTGGGCGTGGATGGGGGGGGTACATTGTGGAGACTGGAGGGATGGATGGTGCTGAAGATGATTGAGTTGCAGTATGAAAATGGATGAGGATGAATCTCCACAATGTAACGATCATCTCCACCTAGAGTCATCCTCATCCATTTTCACACTGCAACTCAATCATGTCAGATTGTCAGCCGAGGAGAAGGAAATTAAATAAAGTCCAGATCGACTACAGCACAGGGGGCACAACAGCACACACTAACTTTTTTTTTACTTACCCTCCATGCTGCTTGTATCTTTGTGCATGCACATGATAGGGCTAGGTCCACGTTCACCGCTGACCACACCCCCTGCTCGTGTCCCGGCCAATCATATTGAAAACGAACCTCGCAGCAGCCAGGGAAGGAAGAGGAGCGAGTGCTGGCCGCGATCATCTGCTGGGGGGGAGTAAGGCCGCTAGTCAGAAAGGCGACGCAGGCTCGCTCGGACTTGCTGTATTATATGATGATACTTTTTTCCTATTCTCTATTATAGCAAGCGAACGAACGAGGGGGGGGGGGCTAGTGAAAGTGATAGGAGGAGGAGGATTATTTCTCCTTCTTTATAGCGGGCGCAGGCCAGGCGGGTAGTAGGGGGAGCGTGCGCCTGCCAGGCGGGCCCCTTGGGACATTCGGGCCCCTTACATGAGTACTGCCTGTACCCCCCTGATGGCGGTCCTGCATGAGGACACCGAAGGACAGTCCACCGCCGAAGCATGGGGGAACACCATCTATCAGGAGAGCATCGTGGGCACAGTCAGCCCTTGCAGCGCGGGCGCGGTCAACCCTTGCAAGGGAAAATTTTCAAAATTCACAGATTTGGCCTTTACGTAAGATATAATTCTGGACTTTTATATATGGCTTCTATCTCTTAGCCTATATTTAGGATATTATTGCTGTTTTCATTTTCATTTGAGCAAATTTCACTTTCTTTCCTAGTGACAGGGTGTCACCAGGAAAGGAAGTGGTAGAATGTCTCTCCAATGGAGACAGAGACACCCACAAAATTACAGATATTTAGAAGAAATAGGGAAGGAGTCTTTTGTTCTGGGGAAACCTATTCCCCCTTCATTTCTTGTCCTGGTACCATCCAGATAGGAGGCAAGGGTACATTTCTTCAACGGGGACAGCAATAAAAACTCAACAGAAGTGCTGACTCCCATTCTATTGACGATGGGGAAAAAAAATGATTTTGGCTGAAGTCACACTTTTAGTTATATTTGATTAAAGAAAAGCAAGTATACACTGGATTCAGGCGCCATCACTTATGAGTCATAAGTTATTTTCCCATCTGAGTACTTCGGGGCGATGAGTTATATTTTGAGACAATTTGTTCAGTTGTTAAAATATGTTCATTAATAAAATGTGTGACAAAAAACCTACGCAAGGAGATATTGGCAGTTTCCAGCTAGCTCCATTAATTACCAGCCCGTGTGGGCGTTCATCTAATGGCACGAGGGGAAGAAATATTGTTTACTATTATAACAGTTTCCAGGAGCCATCTCTTGTTTTGGTTTCAGGTTTATTTTTGTAGTCACGACTGAAAGCCGACTGCTAAACAGGTTTTTTTTTTTTCCCAGCCAAGCCTGTAAACTGGAGCTCCTTCTCTACATCTTCAATTTGTTCTGAGAACTAAAAACATGTGTAGCGGCCTCACCCCCTCTTCATTGTCTAGGGGTATTTCATATGTGAGGGTGAGATGCGCTACGGCCCATGTCCTCCCCATGGCAGTGGGTGAGGTGAAGGCCAGTACCAGTTATTTTCCTCGGGCCTGTGCGTTTCAGTTAAGGACCAAGTCTTGCTGCGCTGACCCTTCCCTTTGCTCCCATTAACCAGAGCACCACACACCGATAAAGGTCCAACTCTTGCTTTATTGTCACACTCACAATAAACAGTGCTTTAGCAGCCAACTGGTTGAGACCCGATAACAGTTCAATACGGTGGGATGAGCAGGTCGAGGCACTGTCCTGATTGTAAGCTAAACCACTGTGGTTTCACCAGCGGTTACTATAGCCATTGGCTAGAGAGAGAACTTAGAACTTGTGAGTCTCTACCAGTGACTCAAGAGAATGTAGATAGGAGTACCTTCGCTGCGTTGTGGCCCCTGTCAGGGGGAGATGTCCCTCCAAAGGAGTTACCAGAGGCCCATCCGTCACCGGGTTGATGCTGCTCCGGACTCTCCGGACGGGTGACCTCTCCAGCCTCCTCACCTCAGACATTGGCCCCATCCACCTCAGGGACCCTCGGACTCCTCCACCCTCGCGGGACCCAGTCGAAGTCACCGGGCCCCAGGCCTCTGATTTAGTACCTCACCCCAGGCTGAAGGTGCCTGGAATGGACGCCAACTCCGCTCCGGCCAGGCCTAGGGCGCCTGGGCCAAAAACTCCGGACCGCCCGCATCCAGGCCTAAGGTGCCTGGGGGCGTGATGAAGAAGATCCCGAAGACCTCGTGGCAAGGGCGTCTCCCCCTCTTATCTCCTCCATTGACGTCACGGCAGGTTCCCCGCCCTCGGCGTACCATCTCCGGAAAGAGCAGCACTGCGGCAGCAAATCTACCTTGAGCCTGCGGGTACCTCGCCACCCACAGGCCAAGGAGAATAATACACCACCCAGTCCTCCACGAAAACAAATGGTCCAAATCCTCTCATGATTTACACACCTGGGTCATACTATGACCCAGGTGTATCCCACCTAAATTTAGAGACCCCGCTACACATGTTCTGGAACAATGGCCGCATCATTGAAGATGACACACAAAGTGCAACACGTTGTTGGTTGTATCTCTTTTGGAAGCCTTTGTATACAATTTATGTCATAACCTATCGCTTCACGCTTTGCTCAAGTTGTCTGATTGAAAACCCTTTCACCGTGCCCATCTGGGACATAGTGACAGAGTCTGTTTTAAGCCCATCGCCCAACCACCTAATACTCCACAGCTTCCCCTTGCTGCTCCTTCTTTCATGGTTGCCAAAATATCTAAGGAACGTGGAGAGCTCCACAAGTATAAGTCCAGTAAATTTTTGTTTCCCACAACAAAAGGTCATATGAGAAAGCCAACACATTTAGCTTCCTGACCAATGACCCAGACACAATTCCATACTGTAGTTCAGTATTGTCCTTTCTTTAAAAAAAAAAAAAAACAGCAACAGCTCCGCCTCCATGGCGAGTGATGCTTCTTCTCGATGACAGCTGTTATATAGCTGAGGGCGGGGCCACCTTGTGATGTTAACTGGTGACCCCGCCTTCCTCTGAGGTCAGCTATATAACAGCTGTCAAAGCGAGAAGAACCATCACTCGGCGGATTGTTAAGGGCATGTGGCCTTGTACGGTTCAGGAGGGAGGGCGCTCTCTCATCCCCCCCCCTCTTTTCCGGCGTCCTGCCAGGTTGCGTGCTCGTATGGATTTTTTTGGGGGGGGGGACCCCTACGCAATTTTTTTTTTTACATTTTGGTTCGGGGTTACCCTTAATATTCATACCATACCCAAAGGGCCTGGTAATGGACTGGGGGGGGGGGGCGATGCCGTTTTTTATTTTTTTGTTTTTTTTCAATGAGTTTTATCTATATTGCCGAGACCCAACAATTCATTACAGCCGTGATCAGTTTTAAAATCCTTTTAGAAATGTAATTTTGCTGTGGTATTGTTCTAAACATGGGAAAACTGCTCCACTTTACAGGCATACTATAGACACCCCCAAGGCACGATATTTAAAGGAATATTTCATTTTTATTGTTTCACTTTAAGCATTATTAAAATCATTGCTCCCGATCACTGCATTGATACATGTCCCCTGGGGCAGGACCCAGGTCCCCAAACACCTTTTGATGGCAATAACTTGCATATAAGCCTTTAAAATTAGCACTTTTGATTTTTCATGTTGTGTCCCATAGACTTTAACGGTGTTCGTGTGTTCGTCCGAATTTTTTGCCTGTTCGCAAGTTCTGGTGCGAACCGAACCGGGGGGTGTTTGGCTCATCCTTAAAAGTGATAGATTCCCTTTTTAAATGTGGTTGAACTCAATGAGCTTATGTCTTTTTTTATTTATTTTTTTATTTGATTATGTAATTATAAAAAGTCTATCTCTTCCAGAGTTTACAGGATCCCTTTAACAAGCCATGTTACCAAAGTAAGAAAAAGTCGAAAGCCAAGGAAAATCCTCCCGATAAACAGGACGACAGTCAGTAAGTAGCTGAATGCTGAGGACAGAATGGGGAATTAGAAAGCTGTATGAGACACACACAAAAAAAAGTAACTTCTACTAGAAGAGTTTCCCTCCAACATCAAACATCCCCTCAAAAGGAGGTCTTGGAGAAATCTTTATTAATCACTAGAGAAACCACCAGCACCAGAAGGTCTCGATTCCTTTATATAGAGCTTTAATTATCGCTAGAGGGATCACCAGCAGGAGGATGGAGGTCCTGATTCTTTTATAATGATCTTTAGTCAGAGGCGCAACTAGAACCTTCAATGCCTTTACAGATCACCATAAAGGGCCAATCACAGCAGCCAGTGGCGGCTGGTGCTCAAAATTTTTGGGCAAACAAATTGAAAAAAAAACTATCAATTGCAGCCGCTGTGTCCATCGCACGCTGCCGCTACTGTGCCCATCGCACGCTGCCGCTACTGTGCCCATCGCACGCTGCCGCTACTGTGCCCATCGCACGCTGCCGCTACTGTGCCCATCGCACGCTGCCGCTACTGTGCCCATTAATTGCTGCTACTGTGCCCATTAATTGCTGCTACTGTGCCCATTAATTGCTGCTACTGTGCCCATTAATTGCTGCTACTGTGCCCATTAATTGCTGCTACTGTGCCCATTAATTGCTGCTACTGTGCCCATTAATTGCCGCTACTGTGCCCATTAATTGCCGCTACTGTGCAAATTAATTGCCGCTACTGTGCCCATTAATTGCCGCTACTGTGCCCATCAAATGTTGCCGCTACTGTGCCCATCAAATGTTGCCAGTGTGCATCCCCCGCCAGCTCGGCACTTACCCAGTCTTTTTGGGGCAGCGGGTCACGGCGGCGGTGTCTTCCACGCTCCTCGATGTTTCTCCCGTCCTCTCTTCCCGTCTTCTGCTATGATTCGATGCCATAGGCATCCAATCACAGCGTCTGTCGTTTCAGCCAATCAGGTGACAGGTAACAGACCCAAGCACCTGTTTGGTGGAGAGGCGGTTGAGTGTTAGGAAAGCGAATGTTCATTCGCTATCCTAACACACAGCTGAGTGACCTGCGAGCGCCCAGCATGGCGCTCGCTGTTCACATTTTTTTAACGCCTATTAGAGCCTATGGCTCTAATCGGGTGCTTCAAAAAAATACCCCCCCCCCCCCGCTGTAATTTAGGCTCCTGGCGCCGCGAAAAGGGGGCAGGTGCCTGAGTAGGGGGTGGCAGCGGTGACCATGGATAGAACCATGCAATATTGGTGATGGACAGGTGACAGGAGAGAGGGGGCGGCGCACGTGCGCCCCTTATGGACGCACCGCCACTGACAGCAGCCCTTTACCATGTGATCAGCTGATCACATGTAAACAGACTTGCAGGTTATCGGCAGTCCTTTCCTCCTATGCTGTGTCTGTGTGTGCTCGTCTAGAGATGCTCCATACAGTTAATCACCTTTTCATTGTAGATTTTCCCAAAGATGCTCCATAAAGGTAGCAATCCTCTTGATTCTTTTAAGATGCTATATGCAGGTAGCCATCATCCTGACTTCTCTAGCGATGCTCCATGTTGGTAGCCATCTCCCTGGCTTCTCTAAAGATGATCTATACAGGTAGTCAGTCGCCTTTCATATTTCATAGTCGATTTTCATAAAAGATGCTCCATACAGATAGCCATGTTCCTGATTCTTTTAAAGATGCTCCATACAGGTAGTCACCCTTCCAAAGTAGCTTTTCCCAACAATGCTCCACAAAGGTAGTCATCATTCATTAACAAGATGCTATTTGTAAATAGCCATCTTCCTGACTTTCCTAGAGATGCTCCATACTGGTAGCCATCTTCCTGAAGTCTTCTGTACAGGTAGCCATCCCTTGCAGTAGATTTTTCTGAAGGTACCATCCAGCAAGCTACTTGGATTCTTTGGGCCCCAACACAGGCCAGCTTAGATTCATGAGCCACAGCTGGGGCAAGATCCAAGAAGAAAAAGTTCTCCTCATTGTGGCATCCTCACCAAACAAAGGCCAAAAGGAGAAGACCCTTCTAGAAAGTTGTGCCAAATATTTATCTTCTCTCCGCAGCTCACATCACTGAACTAAAACCCTCCATGTTTGGCTGGGGTGGATAAGTTTTCATCTCTCAAACATTGTTATTTCTCACACTAACTACTGAAAACAACTCAACAGCAGCAGGCACAAATAATCAATATCCCAAGCTTAGGGGAAAGCTAACGACCACAGAGGATGTAAAAGTTCAGGTAGGCTAGCAGGGGTGTCAAACTCAATTTCATCTTGGGCCGCATCAGCATTATGATTTCCCTCAAAAGGGCCGGTTGTATCTGTAAGATTAGATGTCCAGCGCATCCCCTTCCCTTACATTAGATGTCAAGAGTCACCCCACCATCAGAATTTGAGTCCCCCACTCTCCCTTACATCACAGTGCACCCCCCTTTCCTTATGCTGCTGCTGGGAAGAAGCTGGATGCATTGCTTGAAAGCAGAAAGTAAGGGTCTGGAGTAGGACCAGAGGAGGGCTGGAGTTCTCCTGCAGCTGCAGGAGAGGTGCCAGGGCCACATGAAATGGCCTGGAGGGCCGGATTCGGCCCGCGGGCCTTGTGTTTGACACCTGTGGGCTACAGTTTAGCTAAAGACAACACTACATTGAGCTAGGGACACTCCAGATCATGGAGGGGTCCCTACATTTAAAAAAGGGATCTAGTAAGTCAAAGATTGGGAAAAAGTTGGGAAAACCTTTACCCTATGGGGACCATGGAGTCCTAGAGGACTCTGGGTAATTCATGGCTGTGTGAGAGCGATATTGCAACACTAGGCCTTATGCCACTATAACAACTAAAGCTTTTTCTTGAATTCCTTTGCACAGACTGATCTCACTGGATGACCAGCAGCAGGATAATGAGGATCAGGATTCTTTGGCCATGTCTCCAGGTAAATAAGAGTTCCAGATACTTGGTTTGAGCTGCATTGTCAGGAAGGGACATCAGTCATCGGATACATTTGTGACCGTTGTCTTGAACATTGTAGTACGTACTTATTGGAGAAAAGGCTGGCACAAAAATACAGGTCCAAAAATACTTTGACACCCCCACAAGAATAAGTGAGTCACTCTGTGAGAATTTGGAAAATGTTATGAGTTTGACCTTGCTCAGTGAATTGTGACGTTCGGATTTTGCTAGAACATTGTGCAAATTTCCTATCTACGGAGAACTGGTTGACTCGCATACCAAGTCAATTGGGGTTCATGGGATGCTTTTTTTTTTATATTTTAATTTTTGTTTGTTTTCTTTTGATCAGACAAATCTGCATTCCTTTATTTAAGTGGTTAAAAAAATGATTCCAAAGAAATTTGCTGAATGACCCTGATTTACCAGTTTCTCTACTCCTATCTTGTTTATTATTCGCTACATTTTTAGAGCTCATCTCCAGGATAAGTAAATACAGTGGAACCTTGGATTATGAGCATAATCCATTCCAGGAGAATGCTCGTAGTCCAAAGTACTCGCATATCAAAGCGAGTTTCCCCATTGAAGTCAATGGAAACTAAAATAATTTGTTCTGCATTGACTTCAATGGTATGCAATACCGCATGCGGCCAGAGGCGGGGGGCGCCGGAGAGCCTTGGAAACGGACGGAAATGCCTAAGGACAGTTCGGCTGACCTCGGTAAAGGTTTGCCGAGGTCAACTGAACCGTCCTCGGGCCATTTTGGCCATTTCCGAACTCCGCCGATCGGCGCCATTCCACCTCGTACCAAACGCGGTACTGCACCCGCTTTGGCCTGAATCATGCTCGTTTTGCGAGACAACACTCGCAAACCGAGTTAGGATTTTAGCAAATACAGTGCTCGTATTGCCAAACGCTCGTTAACCGTGTTACTCACAATCAGAGGTTCCACTATATTGAAATATTGTGAGGCATGTGTGTTCTTCTTGAATTCTTGGTGTGTTTTGTGTATTTTTTCCAGATCTGTGCAGTAATCCAGGGATTCGTTTTGAAACTGTGCAGGAACTTCCTGTATTAAAGACCGCTCCCTGCTGCTCTCTCTCCTTGTGCAGGGTGACTGGTCTTGTCTCCGCCCCCTTCTGTCATTTTCTGCAGGCAGCTTGTAGTGGGTGGAGCCTGTTAGTCTATGCACAGTAAAGCTGTGGGAGGGGGCCATGTCATCAGGGCTTGATTGAAAACATTGTGAGTGGGCTAGAAGTGAACTGGACCTTTTAATGTTATTTCTTCCAGAGTGATTGAAAGCACAGGTCTTATTAGCAGCTGGTTGGGCATCCAAACCAGATGGGTGCCTTAATGGGTGGCTGTCAGTTTAGAGTAGTGGGCATTCTTTGGCAGCTTTCATTTGCATACAGAGTCTCCTAGGTACTGTAACACCCACATGCAATGCTGAGCCTTCATGATTGAAGAAACTAAAATCGAATTAAGCTCTTGGCGCCGAGTGCGTGCAAATATGCAGCCTCTCGTGGGTGGGCATTGGTGCCGAGCGGCTGCATATTTGCATGCATTAGTGCAAATAGAGCTATGCCGAGAGCGCGCCCTGCACACTCCCGGCATAGTTACCGGCGGCTAACGGAAAGCTCCCGATCGCCGATTGTGATCGGGAGCTTTCCGATCATGTGACCGCCAATCACAGCGGTCACATGACCATAAGCCCTGCCCCACCTTCCGGCATTCTAAACCCCTTAAAGGGCCGGCGCTGGCTCCAAGGGGTTAATGAAAGGGGGTGGGCCGGGGACCGTCAGGCTGAGGAGAAAATGTCTAGATTATGCTGGCAATCTTCAGCCAGGATATAAAGCGGGCTCTACCTGACTTGCTGCAGCTTCTAATGCACATTGTGAAAAGCGAAATCAAAGTAAGCAATTTCAGTCCAGGAGAGGATCCTGTACAGATTTTCAAGACTGACGGAAGGCTGGAGATCAGATTGAAAGCTTAAACAAATCTTAGAATAAAAAGTAAAGGTAATTACAAAAAAATAACAAAAATTTTATACTTGCCTGGTCTGTGCAGTGGTTTTGCACAGAGCAACCCTGAACCTCCTCTTCTTGGATCCCCCCACCGGCGCTCCTGGCTTCTTCCCCCTCTGAGTTCCCTTATAGCAAGCTGCTTGCTATGGGGGCACTCATGCATGCTCATTACCAAGCCGCTCTCTGTATGTCCATAGACACACAGAGAGCGGCCCAGCCCCCTCTTTACTGGTTTTGATTGACAGTAGCGGCAGTCAAAGGCTCCCACTGCTGTCTCTGAGCCAATGAGGAGGGAGAGAGCTTGGAGAGCTGCTGCTCTCATGCAAGACACCGGATGGAGATCGGGCTGAGGTAAGTATTGGAGGGAGGGGGGGGGGGCTGCACAGAAAGTTTTTTTACCTTCATGCATTCTAAACCTTCAGCCTTTGGAACTACTTTCATTTACTCCACTTCGGTCTCCATCAATACGTTTTTCTTTGGTTTCATATCATTATTCATTACCATTTTCATATTTTTTTTACTTTTGCATGTTTTTTTTTTTTCTCCTTTATATATCACAGAGAAGACTGATTTCAACAAAGGGAGCATGCTTACATTTGATGGTAATACAGAGCCATTTGATGGGTATTTTTATATTCTAGGTTTCTCTTATGTACCATTGTAGATGTATTGTTAATTTGGTATTCCATTCTTTAGGCACCCTGGATGACTTGTTAGACCTGAAAGCGGACGAAAGGTTCCTATTTGACGACAGTGGTGAGTTGTATACCCAAGGAGGATCATGTGTTAGATCTGTGTACAGACTGGACACAGCAAGTATATGCTTGGGTTACAGTTAGTAAACTGGCCGGACTCGAGAGCAGGCAACCGGAGGAGCTTACACTTACACGCCCCAAGAACCAGGGACATAATGCTAATACCAACATGAAATTCTGTAGGTTAGCTTCAGCCCCACCACTTTCTGCTTCCCGCAGGCTCCAGAAGGCTGGCACCATCTTTTTTTCAAGGGGTGGGCAGAAGGGGCGACTGGGCACTGTGGTATCATGTGAGCTAGGGGGGCACCGCAAGGAGATTGGGGGAGGGGGAATTTGTGGGGCAGCAGGGGGTAAGAATTGTTTTAGATGGGAAACTGTGGGTGTGGGTGCTAGGAGTGGTGATTTGTGTTGGGACTCGTGTTGGGAGGGGGAGGAGGGATTTGGGGGGGGGGGTTGTGCTAAAATAGGTAATTTTGTAGAGGGGGTAGGGAATTTGTGCTAGGAGGGGACTTTTTTTGTGTTGGGGGGGCGGGGATTTGTGCTGATAGGGATGATTTGGGGGTATTTGTGCTAGGAGGGAAAAATTTGGGGGGGAGGTGGATATGTACTAGGAGCGGGGACTGGGGGAGGGGGTGATGGGAGTCAGGCTTTGGAGTGGGGGGGGATTTGTGCTCAAAGGGGGAATCTGAGGAGTAGAGGCTTTGTGCTAGGAGGGGTGATTTTGTTTGAGAGAGAATTTGAACTGAGAGGGGGGAAAGGGGGCAAAGATTTCTGCTGGGAGGGGGGATTTGTACTGAGAGGAGGGGGGATTTATACGTAGGGTGGTAAGCATGCAGATTAGTGCTCAATTTTATTTTTGGGGGGGAGGGGTTTGCTGACACAACATGCTCATGCATCTTGGGGGGTGGGGCGGGGGGGCACAGTTTGGCATGTAGGCCCTGGGCTCTACGCTAAATGACCTTGTCCCAGAACTGAGGCTCCCCACGTTTCTTGGACTAAAATGCTGGTTTAGAGATGACTTTATGTTAATCCTGTTCACAGATCGGAACCTCTCAGATTGAGAAAATGCATTGTGATGTCTGCAGCAGACTGGTGACATTATCGAGGGTTGTCCGGCGGCACTTACCTGCTGTGTGGCGGGGCTCCCCTGCAGTGGCGAGGCTCTCCTCCAGTGCGGGCAGCGGCGGCTCCAAGGTCCGCTCCTCAGGCTTCCTCCCCTGTGTGTCTCCTCTTCCGCCAAAGCGATAGGCCTCCAATAGGGTCGCTTGGCCAATCGGGAAACAGGTTTCACAGACCTGTCTCCTGATTGGCGGGGAGGAACTGTAGTGTGACCATAGCAAAAATTAATTCGCTATCGTCACACAACAGGGTGGGATCGGGACGCAGTGCTCTGTGCCCCGAGCCCACCCTATTTTGAAGCCTATTAGAGCCTCTGGCTCTAATCATGTGCTTCAAAATACACACCCCCGCCTACCCCCGACATAGTAATTTGTGTCCGGCATTCTTAAAGGGGCTGGGCACATGTATAGGGGGGCGGCGCCCGTGGGCCGCCACTGGTTGTAATTGTGAGTATGAATGAATGACTTGTATAGCGCTACAATGCAAACTGAATCTCCTCAAGGTGCTTATTGCAGCCAGTGTCTGCTTGGCTGGTGTGGTCGTTAACCCCGTAGGATCTCAACATGCTATATAGGTACATGCAGGCACTCCAGGTCCTAGTAGTTTCTTCTGGTGCTGGGATGGGTGTTACAGGTCCCCTTTAGGCGTTAGTCTAAATGTTGCAGGACGCATTAAGAGTTATGCTGAGGGGGTTTATGTAGGGGAAGATTAAAGAGACCCTATAACCACCTTAAAAAGAAATGCAAAGAAACTCAAGTATTTGTAATACTTACTTGCAGAGTTTTTTAATCGATAAAATCATTATGTAGCTGCTGGGGGAGGATCAAAGGTGAATACTACATAGTGCCACTTGAGTGACACCTGAGTCTGTCGGGGCTGCTGACATTACATCCAAGATCCTCATTTGTTGACTTACTATCTTCAAATAAATCAAGTTATGCACTTCCTACATACACCATACTTTCCAATTAGGCTTTCTTTGCTCTGCATTTTTTCTTTCCCTAATAAACTTTGCAGATTTTCACATTTGCCTTTTCACCTGTTGAAACTTTCACATTTCCTTCTATATAAAATAGTTTCTTCCCTCTCCAATCTATGCATTGTATCTAACATAAGTCTAAATTGTTCCTTCGTCCTCTTATAGCCATGTCCAATGTCCCTCTATCGGACTCGGCAGATGTGGACTCCCTGGAGAAGGACGAGATGCAGTTGCTGAATGAGATCATGGGCGCCTCATCTCTGGATGGGGGAGACCTCTCCAAAGAGTGGACAGCAGTATTTGGGGAGCCGCTGTATCCCAGTCAGTCCTTGAGTCCGACCAGCCAGGAATTGGAGCCTGGAGCTGAACCACCATCGGGATTCCTACCTTCTCAACTATTAGACCAGAACTTGAGTAGTCTCCAGTCTTCATTATACGGTTGGTTTTACATAGGAGGGTGGATCTATCCTATTTTTTTATGTTGTAAACAAAATGCAGTTCGGAGGAGGATATGAGAGGTGCTCTACTGATGAATAGTTGAGTGTTTAAAAAAAAAATGTTCTGTTGTAAACCAATCTTGCTCTAGCTCAGCTGCTATATCCAAAGTGATGAGTTCGGTGCTCTGGCTGCGGTGTTCAAATTCCAAAACAATTAATCCATAACATATATAGCCGGCCACTTGGTGTATTCTTCCCAATAAATCTTGGTTACATGTAAAATGACAGAGTGTTCAAGATGCTAACACGTTTCGTCTAATTGCTATGAGGAAGGCTGCATTAGCCGAAACAAGTTAGCGTGTTGTACACTGTCATTTTACATGTAGCCCATAAAGATTTATTGGGAAGAATACTCAGAGTGGCCGGCTATATATGCTATGGACGTTATGTTCTGTTGCCTACACTACACTGTCTGTGCTCCTCAATATTGTTTGCCTTTGGCCATGTTGGGCATACGATGTGACCGGTTAATGCTCCTATGACCACTGGTATACAAACCACATGGGCTTTTTTAGTAGTTGGGTACAGCTTAAAAGGGCCTAAGCTCTGCAAAAATGTTCCTGATTAGTAAATAAGAGTTGAAAGGGTTACAGACTTTTTCGGGTTTTAACCACCTCAATATCTGACGCTTTCACCTTCTTCCTGCCCAGGCCACTTTTAAGTTTTCAGGACTGTCACCTTTTGAATGACAAATTGGCTACGCTTCCTATTTGGGCAACACCGGCAAGCTTGATTCCGAACTGCGCTGTTTGCATCCATTGACACAGACAGTTTGGCTCGTCCCCGCCCCACTCCCTTATTACAGGATTTGATTAGCAACATCAGGAGGCAATGGATCCTGTTCTCACTGAGTACAGTGAGGAGGGAGAGAGCCGCTGCTCTCGGGCACAGCGCTGGATCGAGAATGGGCTCAGGCAAAAATATAAGGGAATATGACGTCATGTGTCATCTATTGAGGAACCTTGGTCTTTGAACAAATTCATGGACATTTAATATACAGCATTGGTTCCCATATAGATTATTCATCACACTTGTGTGAGGTGATTGTTGTTTATGGTTTGTTCAGAGCGCAACTCTATTTCTTCACAAATATAAGGGAAGGAAAAGGAGGGGGGAGGGGGGAGGTTGGGCTGCACACAAAAGGTTTTTTACCCTAATGTAGAGAATGCATTACCATAAAAACCCTTCTACCTTTTACAACAACTTTAAGCTATTTTGGCCATACTTCTCTTATGGTTTACAGAAGTGCAGTTTGTTCTGCACTGCTGTCACCCATTTTCAGCTAACAGCGGTCAGCTGACGTGGCAGAGCCGATCCAGGCCTGGACCGAAAGCTGGCACAGCCTCTCAGTGAGCTGCTGAGAGCCTGCCCTAGCCGCTCCTGCCCTCTCTACAGCCCAGCGCTCCAGTGAGCACTGGAGGGGTAGAGCAGAGAGCCAGAGACTGATAGTCAACAGCTCTCTGCAGCCTGAAGCTGGTGGAAGACAGTTGCAGCATCGGATCGATGCTGCATCCGCCTAGGTATAGTCAACAGCTCTCTGCAGCTCGAAGCTGGTGGGAGACAGATGCAGCATCGGATCGATGCTGCATCTGCCTAGGTAGGTTGTTTTTTTTTTTTAGTTGTTTTTTATGAATCACGTACTTTTTTTTTTAATTCTGTGATCTACTAGAACACCCAGATCCTTCCCAGCCATTGACTCCCCCAGCTGTTCTCTTCCTAGAATTTACAGTATGATGCATGCATGTTTTAGACCCCAAGTGTATAACTCTACATTTATCAATATTAAAACTCATTTGCCACATAGTTGCCCAATTACAGTGCGTTGTATCAAATGCTTTAGCAAAGTCCAAATATACTATATTCACAGCCACTCCTTTTGTAGGGGAAGGCAGTGAGCTATAGTGATGGCTATGAATATAGGACAGAGAATCTAATCATTCCAAAATGAGTAGGTGTTTTTGTTGCAATAATTTTTAGCAATGAGGAAGGGTGGGACACTTATTTTTATAGCTGTCCCCACTTGGGTGAACGGTTTAATTACTGTGGGAACAGGAAGTGTGGGGAAAGCGATGAAGCAGACAGCAATAAAAACCTGAGAAGTGTTTCCAACCAACCCTTCTACACTCTATACAAAACTTAAAAAAAACATGGTCATCTTCCTTACGCTGTTCCTTTAAGACTATAGGCGCACTTTAAGTAGTCAGTCCACATGTGGGCATAACTTTTTTTATTAACCCACATAAGTCATTCAAATGTCATATTAATAGAGTAACTCTTCCTCTTTATCAGCCTTTCTCAACCTTTTTAGAGGAACCCTTGAAATAACTTTCTAGTATCAGGGAATCCTGCTTAAAATGACTACCGTATTTATCGGCGTATAACACGCACCTTTTCCCCCTGAAAATAGGGGGAAATCACAGGTGCGTGTTATACGCCGATAGTGTACCTCGGACTTGGAGGGGGCCGAGCGCCGCCGGAATTCACAGAGCTGTCATCTCTTGTGTACTCGGCTCTCACTCGGTTCTGACGTCACACACAGTCCCGCCTCCGCCACCGGCATTGGACCAATGTTCTGTCAATCACAGAAGCTGGTCCAATGCCGATGGCGGAGGCAGGACTGTATGTGACTGCCGACGTGACTGGGAGCCAAGTGAACAGGAGATGGTGGCTCTGTGATTCCCTCACTGCACGAGAGATGGTGAGGCTGCAAATGGGCATCAGGCTGCATTGATGAGAGACGGGCTGCAAATGGGCACATAGGCTGCATTTAGGCTGCAGATGGGCACATAGGCTGCATTGAGGCTGCAGGTGGATACAGATCAGGCTGCAGATGGACACTGGCCATTATTTTGCTTCAAAGTGGTTTATTTAAAAAAATAAAAACTTTTTTTTCCTGAAACTCCCCTCCTAAATTGAAGGTGCATGTTATACGCCGATAAATACGGTATCTCTACAACTTATGATACATTAGTGTAATGGTCAGTGGGATGAATGTTCCTTACACTTGTGGTCATTGGGAAGAATTACCCCTTACAGATGGCTAAAAAGATCAATGGTGTCAGTGGGAACTTATCTGAGAGGCAGAAACTGATCATTGCTCAAGGAACCCCTAGCATCCTCTGGAGGAACCTCAGGGTTCTATGGAACCCTTGTTGAGAAACCTTGCTTTGCTTTTTCATTCCAACATCCACAGAAGACTACAGAATGTTTACGGAAATGACACCTTTGACAAGAGTTGCCTATTGCAAGACATTTCTCGTCAATGGTGTCATCTCCGTAAACATTCTGTAGCCTTCAGTGGATGTCGGACAGCCTGTACCCCTCCTTCATTAAGAACTCAATGACGGCACATTGCTTCTGCTTGGAATCCATTATTTACCTGCAATGAAAAAGAGTTACTGTAGAGAAAGCGGTACATACTCTAGCAACGTGAAATTTAAGCAATCTACGTAAGTTAATAAAAAAAAGTCATGCCAATTCTGCATTACCTTTTGGTACAGCCCTAGTTTAATATATTTTTCAAATGCTTTATTGGCAAGATCTTCCTCTCAGTGCAATTCTCTGTTTTGCCCGCTGACAGCCAATATAGAGCTACAGAGAGGATCTTAATACATCTATATATTTTTAACCATGCAACATAAACTAGCAAAATTGGAGAAAAATGTAAGGATACAGGAGATCGTTAAGTGCCTACATGAGAATGCAGCATAGCATTGTTGGAACACCATCATGTACATACCCTCGTCTGTCCATATCAGGATATCACAGTGTAAGAACACGCAGCTTGTCATTCATGGCATACTACCTTTAGAACCCACTACTCCTACACACCTACAAGATCTGTCCATCCTTGAAAGGATTGGGGTTTGTGAACTATCAGTGGGCAGGGGGGCCCTCAGTCTAGGGAAGAGGTCATAATGTTAAAATGGAGGACGCTGACATGGGTGACTGATTATTCTCTTGGATTCGACTTGCTTGTTCGTGCTTGGTTAGAGTATTTTCTGGGTGAGGTGTTATGTGGTGTTCCTAGTGGGCTGGCAGCTAGCTATACTGTGGGTCAGTATTCAGGGGAGTGTCCAGGTCAGTGTTTCTCAACTCCAGTCCTCAAGGTGCCCCAACAGGTCATGTTTTCAGGATTTCCCTCAGATGAAACAGCTGTGGTAATTACTAAGGCAGTGAAACAGATCAAATCACATGTGCAAAATAATGGAAGGTCTGAAAACATGACCTGTTGGGGAGCCTTGAGGACTGGAGTTGAGAAACACTGGTCCAGGTAGTCATCCTAAAGTGTGGATAGTGCAAGAGATGTGTTTTGGTTCTCCGGAGGGATGTGTTTTGGTTCTCCGGAGGGATGTGTTTTGGTTCTCCGGAGGGATGTGTTTTGGTTCTCCGGAGGGATGTGTTTTGGTTCTCCAGAGGGATGTGTTTTGGTTCTCCAGAGGGATGTGTTTTGGTTCTCCAGAGGGATGTGTTTTGGTTCTCCGGAGGGATGTTATTCGGTTTTCGCCACCAGAAATTTCAGCACACAAAAGCAAAACAAAAAAAAAAGCTTTTATTGTAAGCGTTATACACTGGTCACATCCAAAAAAATTAATTTTACAAAAAATTAATTCTTTACAGACGACGTAAGTACCGTATATACTCGAGTATAAGCCGACCCGAGTATAAGCCGAGGTACCTAATGTTGCCACAAAAAACTGGGAAAACTTACTGACTCGAGTATAAGCCGAGGGTCAACAATGCCTCACTGTTCCCATCCTTACTGTTCCCATCCTTACTGTTCCCATCCTCACTGTTCCCATCCTCACTGTTCCCATCCTCACTCTTCCCATCCTCACTGTTCCCATCCTCACTGTTCCCATCCTCACTGTTCCCATCCTCACTGTTCCCATCCTCACTCTTCCCATCCTCACTCTTCCCATCCTCACTCTTCCCATCCTCACTCTTCCCATCCTCACTCTTCCCATCCTCACTCTTCCCATCCTCACTCTTCCCATCCTCACTCTTCCCATCCTCACTCTTCCCATCCTCACTCTTCCCATCCTCACTCTTCCCATCCTCACTCTTCCCATCCTCACTCTTCCCATCCTCACTCTTCCCATCCTCACTCTTCCCATCCTCACTCTTCCTATCCTCACTGTTTAAGTTTAACATTGTAAATAGTACCTGAAAAAAAGTTGAGGCTGTGGCGTCCATCGTTTAAATCCCGCGGTCTCTTCCTGGTCCCTTCCGTGATATGCGATTCTCAGCAGACACTCTCCGCCTATCACGAACGTTCTCTCATCCTCAGTTTCCCAGCAGACACTGTGTTCGGTGTTCCGCCAATCACAGATTTCTGCTGGGAAACTGAGGATGAGAGAACGTTCGTGATAGGCGGAGAGTGTCTGCTGAGAATCGCCTATCACGGGAGGGACCAAGAAGAGACCGCGGGATTTAAACGATGGACGCCGCAGCCTCTCAACTTTTTTTTAGGTACTATTTACAATGTAAAATTTCGCTGACTCGAGTATAAGCCGAGGAGGGGGGGGACTTTCAGCCCCAAAAAAAGGGCTGAAAATCTCGGCTTATACTCGAGTATATTCGGTATAAGAAATGGAGGGGTTGGAAAGAGCGAAGAGTGGAAAGGTGAGGGGGAGAAGAAGAGAGGTGGGAACAGGAAAGAGGTTGCTTTGGAATAAATGTGCACATCCCTTCCGCCCATAAGCATTCTCTTAATAACCAGTATTTTGTAGTTTTGGGTGGTGGTAGCAGAGGTAAGATGCCAAGGCACATTATGCTACCATCTATTAAAGCCTTTTCTTGGTACTTTCTGTGGGCAGGGAAAGTTTACTTTAAGGGGCAGCACAGTCACTTTCTATATTTCTTTATTTCAGACTGGACAGCCTTCGGTGGGGCCTCAACTTCAGCACCATTATCATTACCCTCAACCTCTACATCCACAAACCTCAATCAAAATAGCAACACAACCCCACAGAAAGGTGAGAACTGAGAAGCATCTGGTCTGTATTGTTCTATAGGCTGCAATTCCAGCAGTCTGCCATACGGTTGTCTTTCAATGGAGGATTTTCAGAAGCAATGAGCATGTTAGGCCTCCTTAGCGGTGGGGGCACTCCACTGTGTCAAGACCAAAGGGCCATTCCTGAAGTGAGCAGGGAATTCTTACATCTCAGGAGATCACAATGGTACTTTAGAGGGCACCTTCAGCCCAATAACCCATGTTCGTTCTGTAGCACTCTCTATTTAAGGGAGAGTGTGATACTAGGCCCCAACCCCTATAGACATAAACTGACCTATTGGTCTTCACAGTTACATAGTTAGTCTGGTTGAAAAAAGACACAAGTCCATCTAGTTCAACCAATAAAAGGTAAAACAAAAAACCCCATACAATCCTATACCCGCAGTTGATCCAGAAGTAGGCAAAAAAAAAACGGCAAAGCATGAACCAATTTGCTCCAGCAAGGGAAAAAAAATCTTTCTGATCCCCTGAGAGGCAATCAGAGATTCCCTGGATCACCTTTACCTATAAATGTTGGTATCCAGTTATATTATGTACATTTAGGAAAAAATCCAGGTCTTTTTTACAGCAATCTCCTGAGCTGGCCAGAACCACCTCTTGAGGGAGTCTGTTCCACATTTTTGCAGCTCTTATGCCGCGTACACGATCGGAATTTACGACAACAAAACAGTGTTTTGTTTTTTTCCGACGGATTTTCGCTCAAACTTGTCTTGGATACACATGGTCACAGAAATGTTGCTCGGAAATTTCGATGGTCAAGAACGCGGAGACGTACAACACTACGACAAGCCGAGAAAAATGAAGTACAATGATTTCAAGCATGCGTCAAATTGGTTCCGAGCATGCGCAGCACTTTTGTGCGTCGGAAATGGCTACACACAATCGGAATTTTCAACAAGAACCTTTGTTGTCGGAAAAATAGAGAACCTGCTCTTAAACATTTGTTGTCAGAAATTCCGACAGCAAATGTCCAATGGAGCCTACACACGGTTGGAAAATCCGACAAAAAGCTCACATTGAAAATTTGTTGTCAGAAATTCCGATCGTGTTTACGCGGCATTACTGTGAAGAAGCCTTTCCATATCTGGAGATTAAATCTCTTTCCTGTAGAAGTAAAGAGTGCCCCCTTGTCCCCTGTGATGACCTTAAAGCAGGTATGTCCAAAGTCCGGCCCGCGTTCCGGTTTCGGACGGCCCGCCTGGTCATTTTGACATGTATGTCTTTTGTGGCCCCCAACGAATCCCCGAGCGCCTGGGGCCACAAAAGAAATACATGCTGGCTGCTGAGGAGGAGGGGGGACGAGCGCTGTGCATACAGGAGTACTTCCTGTTTACACGGCGACCTCTGTAAAAGGAAGTCCCGTCTCCTGTGCTGCCATTGGACGACTGTTCTGTCCATCACAGGAGGCGGGACTTTCGATTTAAAGAGGCCGTCAAGAAAACAGGAAATTCTCGTGTATGTCTGTGGGCTCTCGTCCCCCCCCCCCCTGTCTCCTCCAATGCTGCAGATGAATGAATCAGGCTGCAATGGTAAGTCTGCATTCATGGCAAGGGGGATGCTGCATTCAGGGCAAGGGGGATGCTGCATTCAGGGCAAGGGGGGTGCTGCATTCAGGGCAACGGGGGTGCTGCATTCAGGGCACTTGTGAGGCTGTATTGATGGGCAGTGACCCTTATTTTGATTCACAGTTCTTTATTTAAAATGTAAGATTTTTTAAAGTGAAGGTGCGTGTTATACGCCGATAAATACGGTATATCCAAATAACACGCCTGAGCTCAGCTCTTCACCACACACAGCCACAAAGGCAAGAGAATTCTTGTTGGGCAGTGTCTTAGTGCTCGAACGACCAAATTTTAATGGTTCACAGAATGTCAGGCAAAATGGTCGGCCCTCACGCATGTTCACTTCATCAAATCTGGCCCTCTTCGAAAAAAGTTTGGACACCCCTGCCTTAAAGTGTTACTAAACCTAAAAACGTTTTGTACCCTAATTGTTTGCATAAAGGTAAAAAACGTTTTCAGTTTCTTTGCCCCCCCCCCCCCCCCTTCCCTGTGTGAAGGGGAAGAGAGGGGAGAAGAGATCAGCGCAGTGCACAGCTGCATCTATTCTTCCCTCTTTTCCTCTTTACACAGCATTCGAGCAGCAGCGGGAGACATTGGCTCTTACTGCTGTCAATCAGATGCAGTAAGGAGGAAGTGGGAGGGGGGGGGGGGAGTCCCAAGTCCTGTGTCCCGCATCATGCTGTGTAAATCTATGGAGTGCGGCTCTATAGACACAGGTCAGGAGCGTGCAGACTACGCTCTCCCCATAGCCAATGGCTGGCTATGGTAGTCTCCAAGAAGAAGAGGAGCCAAGATCGCCGCCGGGGACCCCAGAAGAGGAGGATCAGGGCCACTCGATACCTCGGCACAGAGCAGGTAAGTATAACTAGTTTGTTATTTTAATAAAAAAATTTTTTGGACTAAACACTTAAAAGTGAATAACTCAACACCAGGTTCACTATATGGACCCCTTATGCATTTATACATGTTGGTCATACCACCCTCCCTTAACCACTTCAGGCCCGGAAAAATAATAATTTTGTTGCTATTTTTTGCTAGAAAATTACATAGAACCCCCAAACATTATATATGTTTTTTTTTAGCAGAGACCCTAGAGAATACAATGTCATTCATTGCAACTTTTTATCTCGCACGGTATTTGCGCAGCAATTTTTCAAACACGTTTTTTTTGGGGGAAAAAAACAGTTTCATGCTTTAAAACAAAACAGTAAAGTTAGCCCAATTTTTTTGCATAATGTGAAAGATGAAGTTACGCCGAGTAAAAAGATACCTAACATGTCACGCTTCAAAATTGCACATGCTCGTGGAATGACGCCAAACTTCCGTACCTAAAAATCCCCATAGGCAAGGCTTTAATTTTTTTTTACTGATTACATGTTTTGAGTTAGAGGAGGTCTAGGGCTAGAATTAATGCCCTCGCTCTAACGTTCACGGCGACACCTCACGTGTGGTTTGAACACTGTTTTCATATGTGGGCGGGTCTTGCGTATGCGTTCGCTTCTGCGTGCGAACACACAAAGGACAGGGGCACTTACATTTTTTTTTATTATTATTATTGTTAATTTTACTTAATTTTTTTTTATTTTGACACTTTTTAAAAAAAATAAAAATTTTGATCACTTTTATTCCTATTACAAGGAATGTAAACATCCCTTGTAATAGTGATATGGCATGACAGGACCTCTTTACTGTGAGATTTGGGGTCAATAAGACCCCACATCTCACCTCTAGGCTGGGAAGCCTAAAAAAACAAAAAAAAACGATCACCGCTTCACAGCCGAAGCGGCGCTGTTTTTTTTAATGCAGAGGCTGGGCGTGAAGTCATAACATCGCGCCCGGCCTCCGACAATCATAGAGACTACGGCAACCATCTGGTCCGCCGGAAATCTCTATGATGAACATCCGGGGCCGGCGGATTCTGTCACTGACTCACCGATCGCACAGGTGAGTCGGTAGAAGCACCGGAGGGCGGCGGGAGGGGGGGACGTCCCCTTTCGCCGCCCGTAGGAATGATCAAGCGGTGGAACAGCTGCTATGATCATTCCTATGGTGTAGGGAATCGCCGGCTGAAAATGCAGATATCGGAATGATGCCTGTAGCTGCACCCATCATTCAGATATACCCCCACAAAATACCACAAAGCCCAGGACGTCAAATGACGTCCTCTGGGCACCAAGTGCTTAATCTCCTTTTCTCGAGCGAATACATTTAGTTCCTCTAATCTTTATTCATAGCTGATCATCGTAGTGTTTTGCTTTGCATCTTTGGTGTAAAAGCAAGGAAGCACAAAAATCTTTGTGTAAGTACAGCATTTTGTTTGGTAAAGCAAATATTAAAAACTACAAAGTACAATTTTAGGAAAACAATACATGACAGAAGGAGTATTCTAAATAATGCATACAATATACACGTGCACATGCTATCTATCCTTTCTAGCTAATGAGTGTGGACAGTGTATGTGATTACATAAAACGGCAATTATTTTCCTGTAGATGGTGCCTTCTTCCAGACTGCTCCTTGCTTCTCAAAGTCCTCCAGAACTACTAGTGCTTCCTTTGTTCAGCAACATGGCCATAGCCACACACCTAGAAGGCTTCTTATTGCAACTTTTTCTTCACACACACAGATTCTTATCCAGACCTAAGGGGTGTCTTACCCCCTGTCAGTGTACCCATCTCATGGTAGCTTATACTGTATATACAGTTGTGCTCATAAGTTTACATACCCTGGCAGAATTTATGATTTCTTGGCCATTTTTCAGAGAATATGAATGATAACACAAAAACTTATCTTTCACTCATGGTTAGTGTTTGGATGAAGCCATTTATTATCAATCAACTATGTTTACTCTTTTTAAATCATAATGGCAACAGAAACTACCCAGATCGAAAGTTTTTATATACCCCAGTTCTTAATACTGTGTATTGCCCCCTTTAACATCAATGACAGCTTGTAGTCTTTTGTGGTATTTGTGGATGAGGCTCTTTATCTTCTCAGATGGTAAAGTTGCCCATTCCTCTTGGCAAAAAGCCTCCAGTTCCTGTAAATTCTTGGGCTGTCTGGCATGAACGGCACGTTTGAGATCTCCCCAGAGTGTCTCAATGATATTGATGTCAGACTGAGATGGCCACTCGAGAACCTTCACTTTATTCTGCTGTAGCCAATGACCGGTCGACTTGGCCTTGTGTTTTGCATCATTGTCATGTTATGCCGCGTACACACGATCGGAAATTCCGACAAAAGTTTGATGTGAGCTTTTGGTCGGAAATTCCGACCGTGTGTAGGCTCCATCGGACTTTTTCTGTCGGAATTTCCGCCAACAAAAATTTGATAGCTGGTTCTCAAATTTTCCGACAAGAAAAGTTCTGCTCGGAAATTGCTATCGTCTGTATGCAATTCCGGCGCGCAAAAAAACACGCATGCTCTGAATCAATTCGACGCATGCTCGGAAGCATTGAACTTCATTTTTCTCGGCTCGTTGTAGTGTTGTACGTCACCGCGTTCTTGACGGTCCGAATTTGGTGTGACCGTGTGTATGCAACATAAGTTTGAGCCAACATTCCGTTGGAAAAAAATCCACGGTTTTCTTGTCGGATTTTCCGATCGTGTGTACGCGGCCTTAGAATGTCCAAGTACATCCCATGCGCAGCTTTCTGGCTGATGAATGAAGATGTTCCTCCAGTATTTTTTGATAACATACTGCATTCAGCTTGCCATCAATTTTGACCAAATTTCCTGTGCCTTTGTAGCTCACACATCCCCAAAACATCAGCAATCCACCTCCGTGTTTCACAGTAGGAATGGTGTACCTTTCATCATAGGGCTTGTTGACTCTCCAAATGTAGTGTTTATGGTTGTGGCCAAAAAGCTCAATGTTGGTCTCATCACTCCAAATGACTTTGTGGCAGAAGGTTTGAGTCTTGTCTCTGTGCTGTTTGGCGTATTGTAAGCGGGATTCTTTGACATTTGCGTAGTAATGACTTTCTTCTGGTGACTCGACCATGCAGCCCATCTTTCTTCAAGTGCCTCCTTATTGTGCATCTTGAAACAGCCACACCACATGTTTCTTTTTCGTACATCACGGGACACAGAGCGACTTAGTCATTACTAATGGGTTATATAGATTACCTTCAGGTGCTGGCACTGGCCACTTCCAAACCGGAAGTACCCTCCCCTATATAAGCCCCTCCCATCCGGGAGCACCTCAGTTTTTTGCCAGTGTCTAAGGTGTTGGCCAAAGAGTAACATGTGTTTTCACTGGGCTTGCGTACAGGTTCTTTTGGGCCTTAGTAAGCTGTTCCGGATCCCACCAAAAAAGCTTCATAGCTAAACGGTCGGTACCCGGGCCTTGCAGCAGAAGAGCAAGGTTTTGCCTGTAATGCCTCTCTTAGGAGGGCTGGACCCTGGGATCCAGAGCTCTGGTCATACCCACGACCAAGATGTTGTCTGTGCAGGGTGCTATACAGGTCCAGGGGAGTGGAATCCTTGGGAACCCGGTCCCTGAAGGTTTAATTACAATGCCTGCCGTGATAGGTGAAGTTTGGGCTTCTGTGGACCAAACAAAGTGGGGGCCCCCAGGAACTTGGTTCTATTGGGGGACCCCCAAGCCTAATTTGTCTTTCTGTCTGTTACCTAACGGTATTCCCGCTAATATCTGTGTATGCCTGTAACTACTGAAAATGTAAAATTTTAATAGTAGTCAAGAAAAAAGAAAAAAAAAAAAAGGGACCGCGGTACCTGTGTTAAACCACTAGAGGCCGCTGTAGTCCATTTTTCTTGTCATGTGGATCTTTGGTTTCCTCAAGTCAAAAGATCCAGGCAGTTGGTAAGTTTCTCTGTGGGAATCCACTTCCTCTGCCCTGTTGCTGCGCTCATCCACCGCACAGGCCCTCCGGCAAAAAGGGCCCTGGCTCCTAGTCCCTGTTTGTTTTCGAAAATGGCGCGCGGGCGCGTGCACGCGCCTCCTATGAAAAAAAAGGGGCGGGGCGGGTGGATGACGCTCGATGCGCGCCACGGCGCTTCTGCGCATGTGCAGGCGTCCCAGCTTGTATAAAGACACAGTACAAGTGTCAGCTGGATGCAAACAGAGCTAGCAACAAACAGTGGCACACAGAGGCGGTTGATGCAGGCATCCCCATAGAAAGGCACTTTAGTGGACACCAGCTGGTATATAGCAGCAACTGTGTTAGACTATTACCAGCAAAATTGGTGTATGACGACGGGAATACCTCAGCTTTGTGCTTAAAGGATATGTCGTCCAGACGCTCCGGAAATAGGTCTTCCAGGAAGCCAAAGGGGTCTCCATCGGGCTCTGAGGATATTGGGCATGCTTGTACTGCACCAATCTCCCCTGAGAATTCAGAGGTCAGTAGCCGTAGAAACCCCGCAGGAGTGCCTGGTGCTGCGGCTGTCCCCAGTCCACCTGCTCCTGTATATATAACAGAGGAGGTTTTATCCTCAACTCTGGGAGGATTGGAAGAGAGATTAACAGCATTGATCGCTGCTTCCCTGTCACAGGGAAAGCGCGTCCGATCTCCGTCTCCTCCTTCAGAGTGCCTGTTAGTGGAGGAACAGCCCCACACAGGGATCGACCTACCTGAAGGGGATCAGGATGAGGTTGATTCAGTTATGGAGGAATCAACAGTGGAAGAACCTTTCTCAGCATCTCAGGCTGAAAGATTATGGGTTCAGTCTCTGACTAACATGGTCCGATCAGCATTTAAAATGCCTCTGGCGGAACCACCATCCACTACGGTTTCCTCGCTGGGGTCGCTAAAAGCTCCCCAGGCTGTCTGTTCCTTCCCAATCCACCCTTTATTAGAAGGGCTTATTTACCAGGATTGGGAGCATCCTGATAAAATATTTGCTCCCCCCAAGAGATTTCCGGTGATCTATCCCATGGAGGATAAGTTCATAAAAAAATGGAGGGTCCCTACAGTGGACGCAGCCATCTCTTCTGTGAACAAATCACTGACATGTCCAGTAGATAATGTTCCAATGTTCAAAGACCCAATAGATAAAAAATTGGAGTCTTTACTAAAATCTGCTTTCTCTACAGCAAGCATGGTGACACAACCTGCGGTAGCAGCGATTGGAGTCTGCCAAGCAGTGAAAGATCAGTTGAAACAAGTCTTAAGGGACTTACCAGATCAGCAGGCTCTTGCCCTAGTTGACCTGCCTAGAGCCTTGTGTTTTGCGGTAGACGCCATAAAGGATACAATCCAACAGGCCTCCCGCTTTACGCTGTCTATAGTACATATGCGTAGGCTTCTGTGGCTCAAAAACTGGTCTGCTGAAGCTCCCTGTAAAAAAACTGCTGGTTAGCTTCCCATTTCATGGAGAACGCTTATTTGGAGAAGATCTGGACAAATATATCCAGAAAATTTCTGCCGGTAAAAGTTCACTCTTACCGGTTAAGAACAAGGGTAGAAGTCCTTCTTTTAAGAGGCCTACTTCTCCAGTCCCGGGCACATCGGCTGTGAAGCAGTTCCGACGGCCTCCGCGGTCAAATTCAGGGGGCAGAAATCAGGGACAATCACAGGGTAACAAGAAGCCCTGGATCAAGAGAGGTACAAAACCTCCCCCCAAGTCATGAAGCGTTGCCCCCACTCAATCGGGTGGGGGGAAGGCTTCAGTTCACAGAGACCTGGCGGGACACCATCAGAGACAGATGGGTGCTCTCCGCAGTAAGTCTGGGATACAAGCTGGAGTTAAAAGGCACTCCTCCTGCCCAATTTATGAGGTCAAACGTGCCAAGAGATCCCCAGAAGAGAGGATCCCTTCTTCTGGCACTAGAACAACTATTGCTCCAAGGTGTAATCATGAAGGTTCCCCTGGAAGAAAGCGGATTCGGGTTTTACTCTAACCTTTTCACAGTCCCCAAACCAAATGGGGACGTGAGGCCCATATTAAATCTAAAAGGGCTAAACAAGTTCCTAAATATCAGGACTTTTCGGATGGAGTCGATCCGATCGGTGGCCACCGCCCTACAAGGGCAGGAATGGTTAGCCTCGATCGACATAAGGGATGCTTATCTGCATATTCCCATCTTTCCGGCCCACCAGAAATTTCTACGCTTTGCAGTAGAAGGGCGCCATTTTCAGTTCAGAGCCTTACCTTTCGGTCTGGCCACAGCACCTCGAGTGTTCACAAAAATTCTGGCCCCATTATTGGCCAATCTAAGAACACAAGGTGTAACGATAATGGCATATCTAGAAGACCTGCTACTAATAGACCACTCAGTGGAAAAGCTGGAAGTAGCCATTCACAAGACAATCAAGTATCTGGAATATCACGGTTGGATTATCAACCGGGACAAGTCAGCTCTAAGACCAGTCAAAAGTCTGGAATACTTAGGGCTAAGGCTGGATTCAAATCAGAGAAAGATTTTCTTACCTCCAGAGAAGGTGTCGTCTTTAAAAGATTTGACCCACTTAGTGGGTACAAAAAGAAAACCATCCATACGCCTCTGCATGAGGCTGCTGGGAAAAATGGTGGCTTCATTCGAAGCGGTACCCTACGGTCAATTCCATTCAAGGAATTTGCAAAGGGCCATACTGTCAGCCTGGAACAAAAAAGTTCAGGCTTTAGACTTACCAATGTCCCTGTCCCCTTCCGTTCGCAAGAGCCTCCATTGGTGGTTGGTGCCCCAGAATCTGGAAAAAGGGAAACCCTTCAGTCCGGTTTCTTGGAAGGTGGTCACTACAGATGCCAGCCTCATAGGCTGGGGGGCAGTACTGGAGCAATGGTCTCTCCAGGGCAAGTGGTCAGAAGCAGAAAAGGCCCTGCCCATCAATCTCTTAGAGATACGAGCAGCCCGGTATGCCCTAGTAGCATGGACATCCAAACTCCAAGGGTCCCCTGTCAGAATTCAATCAGACAATGCCACAGCAGTGGCATATATCAATCACCAGGGTGGCACCAGGAGTCGTGCAGCCCAGAGGGAAGCAAATTGCATCCTGGAGTGGGCAGAAAAATATGTCCCAGCCATATCCGCGGTTTTCATCCCAGGAGTGGAAAATTGGAGAGCGGACTTTCTAAGTCGCCAACAATTATGCCGGGGGGAATGGTCTCTTCACCCCGAGGTTTTCCAGGCAATATGCCAGCGGTGGGGAACACCGGATGTAGATCTGCTAGCATCCAGATTCAACGCAAAGGTGGACAGATTTGTGTCTCGCACAAGGGATCCCCTAGCTTGCGGCTCGGATGCCCTAGTGTTCCCTTGGGATCAGTTCAAGCTGATATATGCATTCCCACCGCCACAATTGTTACCGCGATTACTCCGCAGAATCAGGGTAGAAAAGAAACCAGTGATTCTGGTGGCTCCAGCGTGGCCCCGAAGGGCATGGTACGCGGAGATTGTAAAAATGTCAGTGAGGAGTCCTTGGACCCTCCCACATCGTCCGGACCTGCTGTCGCAGGGACCGATATACCACCCTTCCTTACCAGCCCTAGGTTTGACGGCCTGGCTATTGAAGCCCACATTCTGAAAAAGAGAGGTCTCTCTAATCCTGTGGTATCTACCATGATCAATGCCAGGAAGCCGGTATCCAGGCAGATCTATTATAGGATCTGGAAAGCGTACATTACGTGGTGTGAGGCCAAGAAATGGCATCCACGTAAGTACGTGATAGGGAGGATTTTGGACTTCCTACAGTGGGCTGTAGATAGGAAGCTGGCCTTGAGTACTATCAAGGGTCAGATTTCGGCCTTGTCAATATTTTTTCAAAGGCCCTTGGCTTCGCATTCACTAGTCAAAGCGTTCATACAAGGAGTGATGCGTATTAGCCCTCCGGTTAGTATTCCCATATGTCCATGGGACTTAAACCTGGTTCTGTCGGTTCTACAGAAACAACCGTTTGACCCATTGCAACACATTTCCTTGGTTCTTCTCACCAGGAAATTGATTTTCTTAGTAGCCGTTTGTTCGGCTAAAAGAGTATCGGAATTAGCCGCCTTGTCCTGTAAGGAGCCATATCTGGTTGTCCATAAGGACAGAGTAGTATTACGTCCTCATCCAGCCTTTCTTCCCAAGGTGGTATCGAGGTTTCATTTGAACCAAGATGTGGTTCTTCCTTCTTTTTTCCCCAAACCTAGCTCGGTAGAGGAAAAGTTATTACATTCTTTGGATGTAGTAAGAGCAGTTAAAGCTTATCTAAAAGCCACTGCTCAGATTCGCAGAACGGATACTTTGTTTATTCTGCCGGAAGGCCCTAGAAAGGGTCAGGCAGAATCAAAATCTACTTTAGCCAAGTGGATTCGACAGGTCATAATACAAGCCTATGGCTTGAGAAAGAGACCGCCTCCGTTCAAAGTTAGGGCGCACTCCACAAGAGCGGTTGGAACTTCATGGGCAGTGCATCACCAGGCCTCCCTGGCTCAAGTATGTAAGGCCGCAACATGGTCTTCGGTACACACGTTTACTAGATTCTACCAGGTAGACGTTAGAAGTCAGGAGGATGTCGCCTTTGGGCGCAGTGTGTTGCAGGCCGCAAAAGATCCTCATGCCTGACTGGTATCGCCCAGCTTATGTATCCCTCCCCTCATTTGGCATTGCTTTGGGACGTCCCATTAGTAATGACTAAGTCGCTCTGTGTCCCGTGATGTACGAAAAAGAAAAAGGGATTTTTATAACAGCTTACCTGTAAAATCCTTTTCTTGGAGTACATCACGGGACACAGAGCTCCCACCCCTCTTTTTGGGACACTTATTGCTTTGCTACAAAACTGAGGTGCTCCCGGATGGGAGGGGCTTATATAGGGGAGGGTACTTCCGGTTTGGAAGTGGCCAGTGCCAGCACCTGAAGGTAATCTATATAACCCATTAGTAATGACTAAGTCGCTCTGTGTCCCGTGATGTACTCCAAGAAAAGGATTTTACAGGTAAGCTGTTATAAAAATCCCTTTTTTCAGAGAGTCCTGTATTTCACCTGAAGTTATTTGTGGGGTTTTCTTTGCATCCCCAACAATTTTCCTTGCAGTTGTGGCTGAAATTTTAGTTGGTCTACCTGACCGTGGTTTGGTTTCAACAGAACCCCTCATTTTCCACTTCTTGATTAGAGTTTGAACACTGCTGATTGGCATTCTCAATTCCTTGGATATCTTTTTATATCCCTTTCCTGTTTTATACAGTTCAACTACCTTTTCCCGCAGATCCTTAGACAATTATTTTGCTTTCCCCATGACTCAGAATCCAGAAACGTCAGTGCAAGGGTCTGTCAGGAGTCCAGAAACTCATTGACCTTTTATACACACACACTAATTACAAGCAAACAGATCACAGGTGAGGATGGTTCCCTTTAATAGCCATTCAAACCCTTTTGTGTCAACTTGTCTGCATGTTATCAGGCCAAAATCACCAGGGTATATAAACTTTTGATCATCAGGGTCATTTGGGTAGTTTCTGTTGTCATTATAATTTAAAAAGAGTAAACACAGTTGATTGATTGATAATAAATGGCTTCAGCCAAACACTAACCATGAGTGGAATAAATGTTTTTGTGTTATCATTCATATTCTCTGAAAAATAGCCAAGAAATCATAAACTCTGCCAGGGTATGTATACTTATGAGCGCAACTGTGTCATTTTTGGTTTTGCCCGTAGTTCCACTTTAACTAACATATCCATTTGTTTTGCAGATACATCTAAAAGCACAAAAGACTTGTCCACTTGGTACAACCTCTTTGCAGATCTTGATCCCCTATCGAATCCCGATGCCGTCGGAAAAACGGACAAAGAACATGAACTACTGAATGCATAACAATTTCCTACGCTGCTGCAGACCACCCTTCGTCAACAAGCACCCCTGTGGCCAGCGATCGACTCGCAGGGGACAGACCCTGCCCTGCCACTTTTTTTTTTTCCAGAAATAAAGATGAATTATTTCCTCTTTCAATGTGAAATTCCTCGGCTACGCCAAAATCTACACTGGACTCGCTGAAGAACTATTTTAAGGGAAATACTAGGAACCTATTTTTATATATGCCAATGTAACGGTCAGAGGATGTAGACGTCAAATATCTTTTTTTTGTTTTTTGAAAAAAAAAAAAATCTTCTTTATTTTTGTTTAAGCTCTATAGAGGTCTTTCTGTTAAGAATAATTTATTTGGGTGGGAGCAAAAATCTTTATTGTTGCTAAGATACTCCGCATGAACTGCGATGATTCACCTTTTTTGTTTCACAGCTGAATAGTAAGTGCAGAGTACAAAGGCAAATTGCTTCCCCGGGAATAAAAAAAAAAAGAAGATATACCATTGCTAATTTTTTGGAAGAAACCATTTGCCATTTTACCAATATGACAAAGTGCCCCTAATAGATTGGCTTTTATTTGTGACATCCTATGTACTTACTACTGCACTAAAATACTCTGCGCTCGCCCACAAGATGAAGTATTAATCCCAGCAGTTCTCACAAAGAGCATGCCTGCAATGTCATTAAAGGAATCAATAAAAAAATACTTTGACTCATAAAGTGCAATGCAGTTCTACTGGGATCTTATTCACGTCCCCATATTTTTACAGAGCTTTATTTTACATGGCCATTACCATGCAGATTTTGCTGTCGCGCACACACCTTTGATCTAGTGTTACTGCCGGTGTTTTGAGCTCCATGACAGCTAGCGTCATTCAACCCACTTCCTCTGAGCCCAGGCTGTCATGGACCTGCCCCCTTGGGGTGCATTATCACGTTGGCCTGGGCTTACAGGACTCCTGAACTGATTGGTGGTCACTAAGTGGAAAAAAAAATAACTTCTGGAGGATCCAAAAGGGGAAAGACTTTAAGCATTTTACAGCACTTTAAAGCGGTTGTAAACCCTAGAATGAAAAAAAAAAAAAACCTGCAAGACAAAGGCATAATGAGCTAGTATGCATAGCAAACTAGCTTGTTATGTATGACTTAGCTCAGATCGGCTTACTTTTGGGTGTGATTGGCCGGAGCCGCGATAACGTCACTCCTGCGTATGCACGCGGGAGCCGCCAGTAACGGCACACGAACTGAAGCAACGGCACATACGTGCCCCAGTGCGCATGTGCCGATGACATCGGCACATGCAGGGGACAGGGGATATCTCCTAAACCTTCTTGGTTTAGGAGATATCCTGGGTAGCTACAGGTAAGCCTTAATATAGGCTTACCTGTAGCATAAAGTGGTTGTAAAGGGTTTACAAACACTTTAACCACTTGCCGACGGCTGGCCATCATGACGCCCTGGGCTTTGTGCGGGATATCTGAATGATGGGTGCAGCTATAGGCATCATTCAGATATCGGCATTTTCAGCCAGTGGTTCCCTACACCATAAGAATGATCATAGCGACTGTTCTACCAATTGATCGTTCTTACGGGCAGCGAGAGGGGACGTCCCCCCTCCCCCGCCCTCCGGTGCTTCTACCGACTCACCGCTGCGATCAGTGAGTCAGGGACCAGATCCGCCGGCTCCGGATGTTTACCATAGAGATTTCCAGTGGACCAAATGGTCGCCGGAGTCTCTATGATCATCGGAGTCCGGGCGCAATGTTATGACGTCACACCCGGCCTCTGCATTCAAACAAATGGTGACGCCTCGGCTGGGAAGCTGAGATCGTTTTATTTTTTTTTATTTTTTTAGGCTTCCCAGCCTAGAGGTGAGATGTGGGGTCTTATTGACTCCATATCTCACTGTAAAGAGGACCTGTCATGCCATATTCCTATTACAAGGGATGTTTACATTCCTTGTAATAGGAATAAAAGTGATCAAATTTTTTATTTTTTTTTTAAAAAGGTCAAACTAAATTTTTTTTAAGTAAAATTAACAATAAAAAAAGAAAAGTGTCTGTGTGCTCGCACGCAGAAGCGAGAGCATACGTAAGTCCCGCCCACATATGAAAACGGTGTTCAAATTACACATGTGAGGGATCGCTGCGAACGTTAGAGCGAGAGCAATACTTTTAAACCTAGACCCCCTCTATAACTCAAAACATGTAACCAGTACTCATACATTTCTGTGTACGGACTTCATATGATGGACATTTTAAAGATCAGAATACATATGTTTTTTTTTATATGTGTGTAGCGGACCCCCCAAAATGCACAACGGGTAGGCCATGCCCACTGCACGGCTGCCGAGAGAGAACACCCAATATTAACACCGCTCACCCTCTACAAGATGGATGATACTGGGTATGTGGCATGGTGTGTCCCACTCTGCAAGTGTAGGTAAGCAGGGTAAAGGATCTGTGTGCTACATGTATAAGCGCTGCCTTAGTCTAATGTGACTGTTTTGTTCATTTATTGTTCTAAATTTAGAGGATTCTGGAAGTCTAGTGGGAGGTAGAACAGAACAGGAAGCCAGAATATTTGTGGCACTCCAGCCAATCCACGGGAAGGTGTGTCTAGAAGGTGGAAGGTGAGCCCATAAATAGGCCTGAGGAGCAGTGTAGTGTTCCTGGGTCTAGTCCTGCAGGAGGAGATGTCTGTGCAGGGCTCTAGAACAGGGTTTCTCAACTCCAGTCCTCAAGGCGCGCCAACAGGTCATGTTTTCAGGCTTTCCATTATTTTGCACAGGTGATTAGATCAGTTTCACTGCCTTAGTAATTACCAAAGCTGTTTCATCTGAGGAAAATTCTGAAAACATGACCTGTTGGTGCCTCGAGGACTGGAGTTGAGAAACAATGCTCTAGAACAGGGGTCTCCATACTTTTCAAGCAAAGGGCCAGTTTACTGTCTTTCGGACTTCAGGGGGGGCCGGATTCTGACCAGTAGGGGTAGAAAATGCCTCTGGGCTGAGCATCAGTGAGAATAAACACGGCCCCAGGGCTGGTGGGCAGTAGGAAGAGGAATAGTGCTTCATCATTGCCATTAGTGGAAGAAATAGTGCCCCATTGTTGGTGTCATTGGGAGGAATAGTGCCTCATATCGTTGAGAACAATACTGCCCGAGAGCCGGATGAAGGCTAGCAAAGGGCCACATCCGGCCCTCGGGCCACAGTTTGGAGACCCCTGCTCTAGAAGAAGCCTTAAAGTGGATGTAACCCCAATTTTTTTTTGATTTTTTTTTTTGCTGTCACAATGTAGAGTATAAGATTTCCTATCATTTGTGCCAGGACTTGCCACAAAGTTAATCCAGCTCTGAGCAATCCTCTTTTATTGTTCAGTGAGATAAATCGGACAAACAGAGAAAAACCTTTGTCCGTTCCGCCCCCTTGCTTTGAGTGACAGGTTATTTACATATCTCGTGCACTAGGTTTAGACAGGCATTCTTTTTTAATTCCCACCCCCACTCCTTTTCTGAAGTCATGTGGTTACTTTTCTGGATTTTGACTGGATGTTAGTGATCATAGCAGAAGGAATACACAGGAGAAAATGCATGTTGACAAGGGGAGTGTAGAGGTGGGCGGGGGAGTCTACTGACATCACGACTCCACCCACCAAATCCCCCCACAGAATCTGCAGTTTTTCAGTTCTTATAACAGACAGAGGGGAGACATTTGACAGATAAGGATACATGCAGGAGGCATCTATATCCTTATAGATCAGCACTATGGCAGTAGTTTAGAAAGGATGAGAGTGGCTTTACATCCACTTAAAGGAAGACCCCAAGTTCCCCTGGCTAGGCTTAGCTGGGGGGTCTATTTGCAGATCTGTGTCCAGGGATTAAGCTGGGTCGAGCCAGGAGGAAGCTGGTGGGAAGAGTCCAGCTGGTTTGTGGTGGTGTTTACATCTCACTCACTAGGATGAGCCTGCCGGGAGGCAACCGGTGATCCTGTGATGAAGTGCGTAAATGACCCCAGTGCTGAAGGAAAGTGACTGTGTGCAGTTTGTTTTTACTCTGGATGGAAGGAGTACAGGTCACCAGCAGCATAGAGATCTTGTGGGTTCTGCCTGAGTCCTCAAGCTATCTAGTTGTGCAGTTTTCGGGTTATCCCGTTGCTTCCTCTCCTTATCTCGGTTCATCATACCATTTAAAACCCCCAGCCCTTTTTCTGGGCTAGTGGAAGAATGAAGAAAATGCTGCGTGGTCGAAGGGGGAGGTGGTGGGGTGGGGGGGTTTGGAACAGACAGCTGCCAGAGAGGTAAAGTTCTAGTGTGAATTTGCTCTTGGTGTCTTTTATATCTTACCAGGTGTGTCCTACTGGAAAGAGTTAATTTTAGGAAGCATGGGATAACATTTTCCATTAATGTGCCATAAAATGATGCCAGCAGGCAGATAATCTATATCCCATGAAAGTTTATTGGCGTGGTGATCAGTGGAACATGAACATTGAAAAAGAGAACATTAAATATTTAACCTGAGACGATTAAGCTGTCATTTGTGTGCACTTTTAAAATGCACCAAGTAAATATATATATTTTTTTTTTTTGCCTGAGTGCTGCTCATTCTGTTGGCATTTCTTGCTGGTGATTGCATGGATTTCGCTGTATGTCGGTTCTAGGAAAGTACGATGAGACCAACTGTTGTCCGATGAAATCCAAAACCAAACGAAAAAACTTTGTCCGATGGAGCGTACACACGGTCGGATTGTTGGTCCAACTTGCTTAAAACGAAGTTTGTTGGGCAAAAGTCCGACCGTGTGTACGGGGCTTAAGTGTTTTTTCTGCTCTTTAGCACCACCCTTTGGGCAACTTTTGCTAATCTTGTCTTATGGTTAGCATTGGTTCGGAGCATGCGTGTTTGTACTTTGGATTTTATCCCAATGGACTTGTGTACACGCGATCGGATAATCCGACGGCACACATTTGTTGTCGGAAAAATTAGAGAGCATGCTATCCCACATTTGTTTTCGGAAATTCCGATAACAATTGTCCGATGGAGCATACAGACGGTCAGATAATCTGCCAAAAACCCTGCAATCACACAATTGTTGTCGGAAAATCCGATCGTGTGTACGAGGCTTAAGACCCCTTTCACACTGGCACGTTTTTCAGGCGGTTTAGCGCTAATATTAACGCTATTATACCGCATGAAAAATTCCTGCCTGTAGCCTTCAATGTGAAAGCCCGAGGGCTTTCACACTGAAGCGGTGCGCTAGCAGGACTGCTCCAAAAGTCCTGCTAGCCGCATCTTTACAGCGGTGAAGGAGCGGTGTGTTCACCGCTCCTTTACCGCGGCTGCCCATTGAAATCAATGGGACACCGTGGTACTACCGCCCGCAAACCGCGGCAATAGCCGTGGTTTGCGGGCGGTATTAACCCTTTTTCGGCCGCTAGCGGGGGTTAAATTCACCCTGCTAGCGGCCGCATACCGCGGTAATAACGACGGTATAGCGGCGCTGAAAATCGCGCCGCTATACCGCCACCGCACCTGCCCGCCCCAGTGTGAAAGGGGCCTAAGAGTTTCAAGTTGTAGTACAAGGGCCTGCCTGATTGCATACATGGTTTTGGCAAATCTGAAGACGAAAATCTGCAGAAAATCGAATAGTGTGTATGGGGCATAAGAGCCCATTCACACTTTTACATTGCAGGAGCACATTCTATGTGAAGGTGTGCTGCAGTGTAATTAATTTTGAATAGTACCCGCAATACCTGCGTTACAGCACATGGCAACACACTACAGTGCAGAACAAACACTGCAGGTACAGTGCAACCGGAAAGTATTCACAGCACTTCTTTTTCCACATTTTGTGATGTTACAGCCTTATTCCAAAATGTATTATTTTCCTCAAAATTCTACAAACAATACCCCATAATGACAATGTTAAAGAAGTTTGTTTGAAATCTTTTGCAAATGTATCAAAAATAAAAAAAATCCCATGTACATGAGTATTCACGGCCTTTGCTCAATACTTTGTTGAAGCCCCTTTGGCTACAATTACAGCCTATTTTTGGGCAGTTTCTCCCATTCTTCTTTGTAGGACCTCTCGAGCTCCATCAGGTTGGATGGGGACTGTCGGTGCACAGACATTTTCAGATCTCTTCAGAGATGTTCAATTGGGTTCAGGTCTGGGCTCTGGCTGGGCCACTCAAGGACATTCACAGAGTTGTCCTGTAGCCACTCCTTTGTTATCTTGGCTGTGTCCTTAGGGTCATTGTCCTGTTGGAAGATGAACCTTTGCCCCAGTCTAAGGTCCAGAACAGGTTTTCATTAAGGATGTCTCTGTATATTGCTGCATTCATCTTTCCTGACTAGTCTCCCAGTTCCTGCAACTAAAAAACATCCCTGCAGCATGATACTGCCACCACCATGCTTCACTGTAGGGATGGTATTGGCCAGGTAATGAGCGGTGCCTGGTTTCCTCCAGACATGATGCTTGCCATTCAGGCCAAAGAGTTCAATCTTTGTTTCATCAGACCAGAGAATTTTGTTTCTCATGATCTGAGAGTCCTTCAGGTGCCTTTTGGCAAACTCCAGGTGGGCTGTCATGTGCCTTTTTACTGAGGAGTGGCTTCCGTCTGGTAAAGTGGCCATACAGGCCTGATTGGTGGAGTGCTTCAGCCTACAGCCCTCCAGCTGTTGCAGAACTACACGTCCCATGCAGCATTTTAAAACTGACATTCACAGACATGACGAGGCATGATGGGAATTGTAGTTCATGAACAAATGGAGGGCCGTTGTTTGAAGACCCCTGTTCTAGAAGGTTCTCCTCTCTCCACAGAAACGCTGGAGCTCAGTCAGAGTGACCCTCGGGATCATGGTCACCTCCCTGACTAAAGCCCCATACACACTGTCAGACTTTTTGACAACAAACTTCTAAATTTCCAGGTTTTTAAAAAAAATCCGACCGTGTGTACGCTCCATCGGACAAACTTTTTCGGTTTTCAGTGGACAAATGTTTGCTCTGCAAACTAACATACTTTTCGGCAACAAAAGTCCTACCTTGCAAAGTCCGGCCGTGTGTACAGAAATCCATCAGACTTTTTTCGAAGTACAAATACGCATGCTCAGAACCAATGTTAAAATCAGCCAACAATAGCAGAAGTTGACCAAAGGGTGGCTGTAAAGAGCAGAAAAAAACACGTGATTTTGGTAGTTTGCTGAAAAAGTCCTGTCGTGTGTATGCATACCAAGTTCACGGCCAGCGCCCTTCAAACAAAAATCCACGGAAACGTTTGTTGGAAGTCCGATCGTGTGTATGGGGCATAAGGCCCTTCTCCCCCGATCCCTCAGTTTTGCCAGTGGGCCCGCTCTAGGAAGAGTCCTGGTGGTTCCAAACTTCTTCCATTTACAGATGAGGGAGGCCACTGTACTCATTGGAACCTTTAATGCTGCAGACATTTTTCTGTACCCTTCCCCAGATCTGAGCCTCCATACAATCCTCTCTCAGAGGTCTACAGACAATTCCTTAGAATTCATGACTTGGTTTGAGGCCGGGTTCACACTGGGGCGACAAACGCTCCGACATTGGGAGCTCATGTCGCATGACGTGTGTAAAATCAATGTTTCCCTATGGGAGCCGTCTTAACTGGTCCGACACATGTCGGTCCGACTTTGAAAATGCTCCCTGTACTACTTTGGTCCGACTTTGATCCGACTTCAGCCCATTGACTATCATTGAAGTCGGACCGCAGTCTTGCATGATCTGACTTTGGCATGTGACTTGTGCTCTGCTGCTCTTGAGGGGGAACTCCACGCCAAATTTTAAATAAAAAACCGGCATGGGTTCCCCCTCCAAGAGCATACCAGGCCCTTCGGTCTGGTATGGATTTTAAGGGGAACCCCTACGCCGAAAAAACGGCGTGGGGGTCCCCCCAAAATCCAAACCAGACCCTTACCCGAGCACGCAACCTGACAGGCCGCAGGGGAAGAGGGGGGGACGAGAGAGCGCGCCCCCTCCCTCCTGAACCGTACCAGGCCGCATGCCCTTAACATGGGGGGTTTGGTGCTTTGGGGCAGGGGCGCGACCTGCGGCCCCCCCACCCCAAAGCACCCTGCCCCCATGTTGATGAGGACAGGGCCTCTTCCTGACAACACTGGCCGTTGGTTGTCGGGGTCTGCGGGCGGGGGTCTTATCAGAATCCGGGAGCCCCCCTTTAATAAGGGGGCCCCCCACCCTATGTGAATGAGTATGGGGTACATTGTACCCCTACCCATTCACCTGGTGGAAAAAAATGTCAATAAAAACACACACACAGCTTTTTAAAGTAATTTATTGCACAGCTCCGGGGGTCTTCTTCCGACTTCGGGGGTCTCCACGCTCTCCGGTTCTTTCTTCCTTCTGCCGGGCCTCCGCTATCTTCTTTCAGCTCTTTTGCTAGCGGGGCCCGGTCTTCTCCGTCGCCTTCTTCTTCTCCCGCTCTCCGGTTCTTCTCTCGCTCTCCGGTTCTTTCTTCCTTCTGCTGGGTCTTCTCCGTCGCCTTCTTCCCTCTTCTCCTCCTCGATGTTGACACGTCGCTTCCTCCCGCTGTAATGCTGGGTGTGCGGTGCCCTCCGATTTATATAGGCCTCTCATGACGTCACAGTCACAAGCTCCGGGAGCATGTGACTGTTGCGTCATGGGAGCATGTGGCCACCCGAAGCATGTGATTGTGACGTCATGAGAAGCCTATATAAATCAGAGCGCACCGCACAGCCAGCATTACAGCGGGAGGAAGCGACGTGTCAACATCGAAGAGGAGAAGAGAGAAGAAGGCGACGGAGAAGACCGGGCCCCGCTAGCAAAAGAGCTGGAAGAAGATAGCGGAGGCCCGGCAGAAGGAAGAAAGAACCGGAGAGTGGGAGAAGAAGAAGGCGGAGAGTGGGAGAAGAAGCGGGAGAAGGGGGGTAGGGTGCTTTGGGGTGGGGGGGCCGCAGGTCACCCCCCCTGCCCCAAACTCCCCATGTTGAGGGCATGCGGCCTGGTACGGTTCAGGATGGAGGGGGGGCCGCTCTCTCATCCCCCTCCCCTGTGGCCTGCCAGGTTGCGTGCTCGGATAAGGGTCTGGTTTTGATTTTGGGGGGACCCCCACGCCGTTTTTTCGGCATAGGGGTTCACCTTAAAATCTATACAGACCGAAGGGCCTGGTATGCCCCTGGAGGGGCAACCCATGCCGGTTTTTTTATTTAAAATTTGGCGTGGAGCTCCCGCTCAGGATTCATACCAAACACAGTGCCTGGTATTGGCGGGGATCCAAGTCGGATCCCCGTTCATTGAAAGTCAGACATATGTCGACTTCATGTCGCAGGGCAAAGTCGGATCCAAAGTAGGACGGCTGTCGTGTCGCACCAGTGTGAACCCAGCCTTAAATGCACTGTTAACTGTGGGACCTTATATAGACAGGTGTGTATCTTTCTAAACCATGTCCAACTGAATTTACCACAGGTGGACTCCAATCAAGTTGTAGAAACATCTCAAGGATGATCAGTGGAAACAGGATGCACCTGAGCTCAATTTTGAGTGTCATGGCAAAGGCTGTGAGTACAAACTTCTTTCACGTTGTCATTATGGGGTATTGTTTGCAGGATTTTGAGGAAAATAATGAATCCATTTTGGGAAAAGGCTGTAACAGCAGCAAAAGTGAAGCACTGTCCATGCTGGTGCTATAATACCATTACACACCATTATCCAATCCATTTCTGGTGAGCCCAGGATGTCATGGCTCTGTTCCCACACACTGGACTCACAGGTTAAGGAACCACCTTCTGCAGCCCTTGGGATCCACTCCCTGCTGGAGGAAGAGACCTGTGATGATACTTTTTATTTTAAGCTGCGGGGATGCCCCAAAGGGGTGGAGGGGAGATCTCAATCCTTGAGTTAGGCTAGTGACTGAAAGGAAAAGAACTAAGATAACACTACAACACAGCTCAACTACAAAATTCAGACCACTTAGAGCAGTGATGGTGAACCTTGGCACCCCAGATGTTTTGGAACTACATTTACCACAATGCTCAACTACACCGCAGAGTGCATTAGCATCATGGGAAATGTAGTTCCAAAACATCTGGGGAGCAGAGGTTCGCCATCACTGACTTAGAGGTAAAGTGAATGACATTGATCATTATTGAAAATGGGCAGTGTAAAGATTTGAGTGACTCAAAGGGTCACGTGCATACCTCCCAACTTTTTGAGATGGGAATGAGGGACACCCATCAGCAAAAGTATGCAGACATAAGACACACCCCCTAGCCACGCCCCTTTAAAGGAGAATTGTACAAAAAAAAAAACAAGATTGGTTAAACCCGAAAGTGCTTTTTTTTACCACTACTATTCCTTTATATTGGCTTTTCGGGAATTTATAAATGCAGAAATCTAGAAATCAGATGAAAGGTTTAGCACTAGAAAACACTTTTTCAAACATATAAAGTGAATTTTCTATACAACTATATAGATCAGACCAAAATGAGGGACAAATTAGGATAAATGAGGGACAGAGGGACATTGTTCTACATCAGGGACAGTTGCGGGGTATGTACGTGTTAAAGGTTAGACGACTGGGTCAGAGCAACCCCAACACTGCAGCTCTTGTGGGATGTTCCCAGTCTGCAGTGGTCAGAACCAACCAAAAGTGGTCCAAGTAAGGAAAACGGGACAGGGTCATGGGCAGCCAAGGCTCATTGATGCGTGCGGGAAGCAAAGGTTTGTTGTGCAGTCCATCCCAACAGAACTACTGGAGCTCAAATTGCTGAAAAAGTTAATGCCAGTTCTGAGAGAAAGGTGTCAGAAAACACAGGTAGCGCATCGCAGTTTGCTGTATTTGGGGGCTTGGTAGCCACAGACCGGTCAGGGTGCCCATGCTGAGCCGTGTCCAGTCAAAATTGCCTACAATGGGCATGTGAGCATCAGAACTGGACCACGGAGCAATGTTAGAAGGTGGCTTGATCTGATAAATCACGTTTTTTTTCTTTTACACCATGTGGATGGCCAGGTGTATGCGTGTTGCTTCCTTGGTGAAAAAAAAAGTATCAGGATGCACTATGGGAAGAAGACAATTTGGCAGGAGCAGTGCTTTGAATCGTGCACTCCACGCCTTATTGGGTCAGGGCTGTTTTGGCAGCAAAAGGGGACCTACTCTATATTTGTTCAGTAGTCATGTTATGGCTGATCATTATAAATGCATTCAAAGTGGTTAGTGATAATACACAATGAGGCCAACAGTTTGTGGACACCTGACCATCACACCCTGAATGGATAACGTAAATGTAGAATGAGCCACTATTTTTGATATCACTTTTAAAGGTGCAGGATCCAAGGGCATCAGTCTTGAAACCGCTGCCAAGCTAATCATTGATGAAAAGTAAGCATGCCCTAAGGCTATGTTCACACTATCGCAGCTCTGCAAGCCACATTTTGCATGAACATGGCAGCCTATTCATTGGGGAAGGAAGGAGGATCCAGGTTTCAGGACCACATTGTCCCTCTATAGAAAAAAAAAAAAATATCCTTACAAGAGCAAGCACAACTCCGACAAGCCTAATGGAAGTAATGGCCAACAATAGGCCACCTTACTTGTGAGCTCCCCGAGTGGGATATCCAAAATCGATTCAAAGGGAGGTTTTGAAGAACCGAAAGTACCAGATTCAGATACACAGGAGATCAGAGAGGAAGAGTAACATGAGCAATTCCTTGTATAAAGGTCTTGACAAGAGTGCAAAGCCAAAGGTTCTCAAACAGAATGGCTAATGCAGAAACCCGTCCCTTTAGAGTAGGGATATGCAATTAGCGGACCTACAGCTGTTGCAGAACTACAGGTCCCATGAGGCATACTAAGACTTTGAGACCCAGAGGCAGAGGCATGATGGGACTTGTAGTTTTGCAACAGCTGGCGGTCCACTAATTGCATAGCCCTGCTTTAAAGCATTTAGCCAGATTCTGGTCCAGACTAAAACTGGTGGAAGGCTAGGTGGTCAGGAATAGAATATTCCCAGGGGTTCATGTGCCTGCTCTCCAACCAGTCACAGAAGCCTTCCAGGTGCGATGGTGGATTTTCTCTCCTTGAGCAGGGTGGGAACAACAGTCAGCAATGCCCCATCTTTTAGGACCTAGGTTTCAACAGCTAGGCTATTAAAGCCAGTGACTGAGTAGCATTGTGGAACAGAGGGCCTTGTGACAGCAGGTCTGGCCTGTTTGGAAGAGGTCAAGGCTCAAGAGTCTGTATACCAAATTCCCCTGGGCCAATATGGAGCGTGTCTGTTCTTTTATCTTGTAAAGCAGTCAAGGGTAAGTATTCACTGGAGGGAATGTATACACCAGTCTGAAACAAGGACCGAGAACTCCCCAGGGCATCAACTGCAAAAGCATTCACCGGAGCTGTTTCTCATTAGATTCTAATAGTATCCACTTCTATATTCTCCCTGGATCCTCTGGGTCCTAGGTACTCTGTACTACATGTTCTTTGGAATCCCTTTATGGGTTTCTTCCAGTAAACCAGTTACCATCCTCCCCTATGACTAGAGGAACCACCTTTCACAAATCAAACACTTCAGGTAATTTCATTGTTTTTTGCACGTTCAACATTTCATTCACGTTTCACATATGACACATCCACTCATTTAAATCACATATAGAGTTTTTCCATGTTTCTGCACACACCTTTCTTCCATTATACCTCCTCATCATACACACACTATTATCACTACACCATCCTTTCTTTGGTTTTCACACACATTTTATTTATTCACCTCTTTCCCACATTCACATTTGCTATCACACCATATTATGACACACTTCACTACACAATGAAGTCATTACTACATGAATATTTACTATAATAATATTTTTCTTTACCATCATATCCCTACAGCAAAGGGCGCCTGTTTTGGCTTCTGCCCCTGCTCTCCCAGGCTCGCTCTCCTACCCTCCCCCCCCCCAACCTCTCGTAGGCCGTATACCAAATTCCCCATGGCCAATATGGAACGTGTTTGTTCTTTGATCTTGTAAAGCAGTCAAGGGCAAGTCTTCACAATCTTGTGCAGTTTTTTGTAGACTCTGGAGGCAATGTTGTCTACTTCTGGTGCTCCCCATTTCTGACAGGGGAGTGGTACCTTCACTCAAAGATTATCTTTTTGTTCCATCATTTGAGTCCGGGTGTTGGCAACTCAAAGTCTGCTTGCCAACTTTCCACTCCCGGTATGCAGAGTGGTTTCCTTCCCAGGAGAGAATTAGGCATGCTTCATTGAGGGCTGTCTGACTTCTGGTACCCCCTTGACTGTTTATTTGGGCCACAGCCTTGGAGTTGTATGACTGCACCCTGATTAGAGTTTTAGGTGTGGAATGAAAGGAGCGGAGCCATGGGGTTGGGTATGTTCATGAAGCCTAAGGCCAGCCATAGGTGGTGCAAATCTCATTCCTGAACCTAGATAGTGCTGACAGGGGGAATCCTTCCCACAGAACCATTATGTTCTCCTGGCAGGTAGAAGCGTTCAAACTACACGCGAGGCATCGTTTGAGTGAGCGCAATAGTTCTGGCACTAGACCTCCTCTGTAATTCTAAACTGGTAAAAATCTTGAAAGTCACCTATGGAGATTTAAAAACAAAAAAAGCGTTGAAAAATTGCTGCGCAAATACTGTTTGACACAAAATATTGCAACGCCTGACATTTCATTCCCTAGGGTCTCTGCTTAAAAAAAAAAAAAAAGATATATTTTTTTTATAACAACAGCTTACCTGTAAAATCCCTTTCTTGGAGTACACCATGGGACACAGAGCCTTTAATCATTACATAGTGAGTTTTATAGCTCACCAGAGGCGATCGGACACTGGAACACCCAATGAAGATGAGTTCCCCTCTATATAAACCCCCCCACAAGGGAAGCACCTCAGTTTTGTAGCAAAGCAGTAAGGATCCCATAGAAAAGGGGGGGGACCTCTGTATCCCATGGTGTACTCCAAGAAAAGGATTTTACAGGTAAGCAGCTATTAAAAATCCTATTTACGTATCTGAGCAGTTGCTTGCAGATAAACTTTTTTTGCTCTCACTACATCCAGAGAGTGCAATCATTTTTTTTTTTTCCCCGCCGACTGCGGCTCAGGGGGGAGAAAAAGAAAAATAGGTAGGTAAAACAATATCTTGATTTAAATGGACCGTCAACACCACTTTAGGAAGGAAAGTAGGATAAGAGCGTAACACAATTTTGTCTTTGTGACAACTAAATAAGGCTCTTTACAAAAAAAGAGCTGCCAATTCAGAGACTCTCCTAGCAGAGGAGATGGCAACCAAAAAGGCCAATTTCCTACTCAAAAGAATTAACAGAATAAGGCGAATAGGTTCAAAGGGCTGCTTCTGCAAGACCGACAAAACTAGATTCAAATCCCAGGGACACAAGGGAGGTTTGACTGGCGGATTTACCCGCAGTACCCCCTGAATGAATGCCCGGACTAGGGAATGAGATGCCAGCGGTCTCTGAAAGAAAATGGATAAAAAGCCGAGCTTTGACCCTTACTGTTACACTCAAGGCTGATTTCACATCTACCCCTAATTGATAAAAGGCCAGAATCCTAATGACATACGTTTGAGGGTTCTACCCTCTGGATTCACACCAGGAAACATATGCCTTCCAGATTCTATAATAGATGAGCCTGGAGGCTGGCTTTCTGGCATTAATGGGAGTGGATAGAACTGGACCCGAGAGCCCACGTTTTTTCAATATGTAGGTTTCGACAGCCAAACCGTCAAATTTAGCTTTTGTAAAGAAGGATGGAACACTGGACCCTGCGAGAGCAGGTCTTGGCGAAGTGGAAGAACCCAAGGTTTCCACACCGCCAACCTTACGATTTCGGTGTACCAGGATCTTCTGGGCCAATTCGGAGCCACCAGGAGAAGGGTTCTCTCTTTAATGGATCTTTGGAGATGTTTAAGCTAAGGAACCGATAAGGTGGGATCTCTCGGGATTCCAGTTTGTACCCTAGGGATACTGTGGAAACTACCCACTTGTCCTGGATCTCTGTCTGCCAAGCTGCTGAAAATTGCCGAAGCTCGGCCGAGTGGGGGCGCCCCTTCACAAGGGGGCTTTGGGGTTCTGTTCGTTAGTTTTCTGGACCCACAGCTTTTTGTGACCCTTGGTATGAGCCCTTATGGCTGGCTGAGATTGCCGTCGCTACTGCCTGGAAGCTAAGGTTCCAGGGACCGGGGAGAGAGAAAACACTTGAAACACGGGCGTTTATATTTTTTCTTATCTGGTAACAGTAGTTTTACCACTAGAAATATTTTGGACGTATTTATCCAGATCATCCCCAAACAGTCATTCCCCATGGAAGGGGAAACCGGCCAAAAGTTTTTTACATGGGGCTTCCGCTGACCAATGCTTTAACCAAAGAATTCTGTGCATATGTACTAGCTGGAGCGTGAGGCGGGATGCCTGCTGGATAGAATCTCTAATGGCATCCACTGTAAAACACAAGGCTCTAGGCATGTTCTCCCATAATTTGGAGGAAGATCCTTAAGCCCTTGCTTTACCTGTTCCTTCAGGACCTGACATATACTAACCGCTGCCACAGCAGGTTGGGTCACAGCGCCAGCCATAAGAAAAGCGGATTTAAGTAAAGATTCTAATATCTTTTCAGAAGGATCTTTAAACACCTAAGCATTGTCTCCAGGACAAGTTAGGTTTTTATTCACACAAGACATGGCCGCATCTACTGTAGGCAGTCTCTACTTATTGGTAAATTTTTCCTCCCTAGGATAAAGAACCTCAAATTTCCTGGGAGGAGAAAAACGCTTGTCTGGATGTAGCCAGTCTGTGTAAATAAGATTCTCTAATAAAGGATGAACCGGTGGGGATTTTAATGAACCCAGGGAGGAAACTGGTGAATCAGGTAGCCCAGAAGAGGGTATTTTAAAATGTTGAACGCACTGCTTCAACATAAGATTGCACCTGCAGTTTAAGAACCTGGGAAGCAGAAAAAGGTTCTTCTGAAACAAAAGTGCACAGGCGCTCGTGTAGGGAGATGGCGGCGTGCTGGGTAGGAAGGGGAGAGGAAGGAGCGCTTTTTGGGACCCTCTGTCCAACAAGGCAAACCATGTGAGAGTTTCCCCCTGGTCATAGAGCTCTGCAGCGGAGAAAGCGTGCTCTCTGAGGAGCTGCTGACACGGAGCTTTTCGTTCCAGGTAAGGAAACATCAGCTCTTTACTCCCTCTAGTGGCGGATACAGGTAAGAGACATGCCCTACTCAAACAAGAAAGTCCTTAAAAGGAGCACTAAAGCTTCCCTTTTTTTTTTTGCCTAAAAATAACAAACATGTTATACTTACCTCCACTGTGCAGCTCGTTTTGCACAGTGGCCCCGATCCTGGTCTTCTGGGGTCCCTCGGCGGCTGTCTTGGCTCCTCCCCGCAAGGACTCCACACCATAATGCGAGTGAGCTCGCATGGTGTGGAGTAATTGCGGGCGCGCTCCCGTGATACAGCGGCGGCCATAGCCGCCGACTGTATCACTCGGCCCCGCCCCCCGCATCATTGGATGTGATTGACAGCAGCGCCAGCCAATGGCTGCGCTGCTTTCAATCCACCCAGTGTAGCCAATCGGCGGTCAGGCTGAAAAACAAAGAGGATGACGGGGACGAGCGTGGGACTTTCGAGGGGCCAGGTAAGAAAAACGGGGGCTCGGGGGGGGGGGGGGGCGGTATTGTCGAATGTTTTTTCACCTTAATGCATAGGATGCATTAAGGTGAAAAAACATGTAACTTTACTACTCCTTTAAAGTTTTTTCCCCCACTTAGGATCTTTCTGGCTTACCTTTTCCCCGCCGCAGGACTGCTGAAGAACAGACAGTACCAATCTTCACCCATCATGACGGGTATGTTGTGCCAACCTTAAGGGATATGGGTTCCTACTTAAAGGAGACCTCTTCCCTGGGCCTTGTAAAAGACTCTGCCAGAAACTTTTGCGATTTTTTATGTATAGCAAAAGTACTGGACCCTAGAGCCCAGTCCTCCAAAGAGACATAACAGGCAAAAACCTTGGTCTTCTGCGAGGTCCGGGTACCATCCATTTAAGCGTATAAAATAAGAGTTTTGGATGGATCCGATTGTGCAGCCCTTTAACCCCCAAAAGGAATTTCTAGTAGAGCTTAGCCTTAGCACATCCTTAGTCGCGACCAACACCTTAGACACTGGCGAAAAAACTAAGGTACTTCCCTTGTGGGAGGGGTTATATAGGGGGAACTCTTCATTGGGTGTGCCAGTGTCCAATCACCTCTGGTGAACTATACAACCCACTATGTAATGATTAAAGGCTCTGTGTTCCGTGGTGTATGATAAAGAAAATCTCCACACACACTGAGGTTTGGAGTAATTTTCCTCGCAAAAAAATATATTTTTACATGTAGGAGAGACATGCCAGAATTGGCTTGGGTGGCAAGTTAATCATTTATTTCATTGTGCTTCCTTGGCCATACCTAGATTTTCCTTGGGCTCATCCTGTCTCCTTGGGAGTGGGATGACCCCAGCGGGTTTTTGCCATCCACATCTCCCAGCTTCCTCCATTGGAAGCCTCCTTTCATAAACATCTACGTACAGTGGAACCATGGATTACGAGCATAATCTGTTCCAGAATGCTTGCAATCCAAAGCATTTGCATATCAAAAGCGAGTTTCCCCATAGAAGTCAATGGAAACTAAGATAATTCCTTCCGCATTGATTTCTATTTCATGCAATACTGCATGTGGCCAGAAGTGGGGGGGGGGCGCCTGAGAGCCTCGGAAATACTCGGGGACAGCTCGGCTGAACTCTTAAACCCCCGGGAATGGAGTATTTAAGTATTTCCGAAGGACTCCGTACCGTTCCGAGTGTTACCGGCGCCCCCACACCTCTGGCCAAATGAGGTACTGCACACCCCATTGGCTTGAATCCTGCTCGTTTTGCGAGAATCGCAAACCGAGTCAGGATTTTTTTTTTTTAAAGTTGCTAGTCTTTCCAAACACTTGTTTACCACGTTACTCGTTAAACCAAGGTTCAACTGTATAGCATTGTTTTCTTGACGAGGTCATTTTACTCTGCGGCTTCATATTATCGGTTTTCCATATCACTACCATGATGGCCAATGTAATACCTTTTGTGAAATCTAATAAAATGTGTTCAATAGTATTAAAGTTCAGGCATCTGCTGGTGTCTGAAGGTTTTTTTTTTTTTTTTTAGACAGTTTTTAGACCCTGACTGGAACACTTTAAAAATAACCCTCAACACATAGCTCAAACAGATTTTTCACTTTCTGCACAACACAATAAGTAAAACAAAGATTTTTTTATTAATAACTTTATTTAAATAAGGACACGAGAATTTCTATACTGAAAAAATACAAAACAAAAGCCACACATCTTTTTTTTTTTCTCTCTCCAAAGCAATATCGTGTGGTAACTGGAATACTGTAAAGCACGTCGGCTAAAAATAACAGGACAACTATGTACAAATCTTTCATCGTTATTTCAACGAAAAAGGTCTACAGCGTCTGAGAATATGAGAATTGCTAGTACAGGGAATTGGAATAGACTTCTCTATAACAGAGCAAGAGCAAACCCTCATCCTTCAGCAACAGAAAAACAGCATGTCCCAACACGCCCTCCTTGTAATAATGGGATTTGTAGTACTTCCATCGCTGAAAGATTAAAGGATTTCTCAACATCGGCTAAACAACCTTGATTAAACACCTGGAGTATGTCAAGAAGATTAAAGAAAAGCTTATGGGGGGAAAATATTTGACATTTCAAAAGGTGCGCAGAAGACAACTGGTCAATGTGACTGAATGACAGACAACATTTTAATGTCTTTTTGACTTGAACATTGAAAATCCTCTAATAAACATTAACAGGAAGGAAAAAAAAAAATCAAGAGTTGTAAGTCGATATATAAATTCATCTATCCACAATCAGGTTCATGTGTTCAGTTTTTACATTTTTTATTTTCTTCTCATTCAAGACCTGAGATTTGTTACAATAAGTGCCATTCTTTCTGCAGTGTTTTGTAGGAACTGGCTTCAGTAAAGAGAAAAGACAAAAAAAAATGCTACTTAGGCTTAAAACAAGTACAAAAATATAAATAGAAAAAAAAAAATTAAATATCTTTATTCTCCACCTAAGGTCATTTTGTTTTTACAATCATTCAAACGGCAAGAGGAGAGTATTGGGGGGGGGGGGGGGGAAGACAAGGCAACTTTTTATTTTTCCAACACAAGAATATTGGAGAATGTCAAGAGTTGTGTGAAATGAAAATATTGTGTGTATATTGAGTTGTGCAAAAAAAAAAAGGAATTTGGTATGGGCCGTGGCACAGAGCCACATGTTGGCAATGTACAGAATAGGGAAAAGTACAGACAGTTTTTATCCAATTGTACGAAAGTTCACAAGTGTGTGCTCTAACTAGAAAAATAGATTCCACCTTCCTAGTGGGCTTTAATAAACAAGAGTTCAAAGTATTGCTTGTGCTACCCTTTAAAATGCCTAATTTTTTTTTTTTTTTAAAGCTTTTTTTTCCCCATTTAAATTTTTTTTTTTTCTTTTTGAGAAAGACAGCAAACTAAAGTTTTACAACTCGAACTAAGCTTTATATTTCATTAACAAAATAAAAATGGCTTTCAAGGGTTCAAAAAAAAAAAAAAAAAAAAAGCATTATTGATTGAAATAAAACAGGCTTCCATCATGCAACGGGTGACAGACATTTTGCGGGACTGAGCCTCTTAAGTCGCTCTTAGCAAGTAATGATTTGTCCCAAAAAGATTGCTGTCCCTCTTCTGAGGCAAGTCCATTTCCTTCATAAAGTCAGAAGGGCAACAGGATTTAGGTAAACATGGACCAGTAAAGAGAATTTGGATAGACAAACCTTTGACATTACTGGTAAAACTGTGCTGGTTGGGGGCACAACCTTGAACAGTCTTTAAAGTGTTCTGATCACCTAGGTTAGTAATGGCAAACCTTGGCACCCCAGATGTTTTGGAACTACATTTCCCACAATGCTCATCTACACTGCAGAGTGCATGAGCATCATGGGAAATGTAGGTCCAAAACATCTGGTGTGCCAAGGTTTGCCATCACTGACCTAGGTTAAACTGAGTCAACTACTTTAAGGGCATGGCTTGTAACTTGCCAAGATGATCCATACAGGAGAACGCGGTGGCGCCAACCAGCTGAGAATTGTTCCAGCCCACAAAATAGCTGCATTCATCGATGACAGGTCAACTTTAAGGACCTTTACAGAAACCTGGAGAAGGGGAGGAATGATTAGACTGCCAAAACGAATAAGTCAAAGTTTGCTGGTTTTGAGTGGTGACTCGTGTCCAGTACACTCCACCTAGTTTGGTTTCCAAAAAGTGGAATGTTGCAAGAGAAATGGAAACAAAAAAAATAAAATATATAAAACTAAAACTTGTGCCCATTTTTTATTTTTTTTGAGCTGCTTGCAAGATTCGAAATTTCCAATGTAGTTTACATTCCAAGTTACCTGAGATTTAGACTTCGGCTGAAGTACCTGAAGGTTAGGCCGTGGGAGGGCACTGTGCAATTAGCCATGGCCCATGGATTTATTTCTGCATTCGTACGTCTGAACTGCCACCACATAACGGTTCTGTCGCACAATGAACCCCCCCCCCCCTGTATTTTTCATTACCATGGCAATCTGTCATACACCTGGACTTATTTAAAGTGAAAAGCCAATCCTGTAGTACAGTAGTCTCCATAAGACAGCACGGAAAATAAAGGGCCAGAGTATCGTGTGTTCCTCATAGCAGCCATAAAATGAAAGGGAGAATCATGACCATGGGTACAGTTTTTTTTATCATATGCTTACATACAGGAGGGGCCCTTCTTTAAGCTAGTATCACACAGACCGCTTGTGCTCCAGCTTGCTTGGCCTAGGCCCAACATTACCCTGTGTATTCCTGCATGTAGCAGAGAAAGGACTTGTACTTCGAGTTCTTTCCTTCATGCTTTTTAAATTAAAATTACCCATAAAAAAAAACGTGGTAATTTCGGGGAAATACAGAAAAGAACCCAAACCTTGGCCAGATCCTGAAGTTCTAGAAAGTTTCACGTTTTGCTGAACACGTGTTCAGCGACTTTAGTAGAGTTGGAAAAAGACTTCCCAATGCATTACCCTTTTTGAATTATGCATGCTGGTCGCCATTGTTTTTGCCATGCCCAATAATGCAGTTAAAAGAGCTTGTACTTGTGAGTATTAACAGATACCCCCCTCTGCCTCTAGCTCTCATAACTCATTCATAATCAGTTATCCATTTGGAAATAAGTGAACCAATCAATGGTTCACCGCAAGCTGGGGAGGTTCCAAATTTCACCATTTAACCAAACTTGCACAATTGACTTACAAACTGCAAATCGCACTCATTTCCTAATCAAGGTCATATTCACCGTTTGCCTCAATGTAGCCAATTTGAGGAAACAGCATACCAATTCAAGTAATTTCTACATTTAAATACACAAGCAGATACATCATTGAAGAACAAAAGGAACAATCTTACCTTCAACTAATCAGCAATGCCAATAGTGCCAAAGACCTTTTTCCATGAATATTTTAAACTTTTTCCAAACAGAACCTCCTTTCCCAGATGTATTCTTGCTAGAATGACCGACCCTTTCTGTCATAGATAGATGCATTACAATCAAAACTGCTACTGCTCAACATCCCTTATCCATACACTATATGACTGGTGTAGGATGAGCTCACATTCTACATTCAGGACTGCAAAGTGCAGGATAGCTCAGAAGGCCAAGTACAGAACTACCAAAGAGTCCTTTTATCTTCACACAGACTGAAAAAGGGGGGGGGGGGGCGATTGATTTTCAACCCTCAACTCATTAAAGTGGTTCTGAAGCCTTAAGGTGAATAACCTTCTGTGCTGCTGCATTTCTCCCCACCCCCCCCCAGCTTTTTTTTACCCGAGCCTGACTCGATTCAGTGATGTGCATGATGTGCAGCCGCTCCATCTGCTCACGCTCTCTCTCTGTCCTCATTGGACAGATTGATAGAAGGAGCAATTGGCTCCCGCTGCTGTGAATCAAATCCTGTGACGCGGGAGGTGGGGCAGAGTCCCGCTTTCTGTGTCAATGGACGCAGTAGTGGGACTTGGGAGCCCACAGAGAAAACGGCTTTCCGTGGTGGACACCCGTAGGAGGGGCCTGGAGTGCTGGCGGGGGACCCCAGAAGAGGAGGATCAGTGCCGCTTGCTGCTCTGTGCAAAACAATTGCACAGAGCAGGCAAGTATAGGCATGTTTGTTATTTATATTGAGAAAAAAAAACCCTGAAGGTTTACAACCACTTTAACATCAAGGCTAGGTTCATATATATGCGAATCAGATGCATTTTTAACCACATCCAATTCTCATAACATGAACAGGACCGGCTTTTAATGGAGCCAGTGTACACGTCTGGGGCATCAGCGGTCTGTTTTTGAAAAGGTTTAGGTGCAAATGCAAGTAAAGATTTGCACCTGAACTGGTGAACAAAACCGCAGCCGGACATGTGTGAACCTAGCCTCATGGGAAAGCTTACAGGCGCTGGCTGTTAAATTATTGCCACAGATATCTTACAGAACTAAATTGCTATATGTTGCAGCACCTCCCTCTGACAACCAGTCTGTCTCAAAACACGGAAATATCAGATATTACAGGCTTCACACAGGCCAGCAATGGGCTCCTATAGAAGCTAAAGAGCTGAAGCCAATAAATCTAGGACGCAAGTGGAGATTCTCTCTCTCCTTAGTCAAATACCTCTCAGCTCATTAACATTTGCAGCAGAGCCAAGGGCTGCATTAAACTCAAGTGCTTACCTGATATCCGATGCACAGAAGACAGAAAGAACATGCTGTTACAGATACCTAAACATCAGTATTGATAACAGTGCCTCTCGTACCCAGTCTGCCTCAAGACCATTTCATATAAAGGTCCAGGCTTTACCAAGATCAAAGCTCAACTAAAGTTAATGAGCCAAGGGATGCAAGTCTGGAACAAGATGCCATCGAGAAAAGCGGAAAGGGTTCTTTTCTTCAATCCCAGAGATTTGTCTGTTTTTTACTATTGGTTTACCACTGAAAACCAGGACTTGGTCCCCTCTGCCACATGCAAAGCACCTGTGTGACACTAGCTTTAGATGATTGTGGTTATAAAGAGGTTATTTTATGCTTTGATAACAGAATGCAAAAATTTACCTGTTCAGACAAACTGTAAAATGCATAGTCCACAATGAAATCATTCAGAGGTACTGGTGAAAATTTCTGCACAAATTTACCTTTATCTAGAAAGAAGAAACGAGAATATTTTTTTTTTTTGATTGGGGGGGATTTGGTCCCAGCCCCAGACAGACATTGGCAGATATGATTAATTGACGCTAAGCAGTACTTTTCTGTTACAATAAGGATCAGACAGCGTTAACCAATCCACATGCAGAAGTTGTTGGTCTGGCTTTTAGACAGCTCAGGAATGGCAGAGGCCAGCTCTGCCCAGCTTACATGACAACATGGTTGTGGGGAGAAGGAGGAGGAGACCGTGATAACTGATCATCGGGCGGTCTCTCCCCACCATGTTGCTGTTCTTGTGAGGAGTCTTGGCCATTGGCTTCAGTGTTGTCTACGGTGCTGGTGGCATTATCAGTCAAGGAGGAATTGGAGACCTGAGATGTTAGGTGCTCAACGGTCACAGCAGAGCTCGGGACAGGGGTCTGAAGGTTCTTGATGGTCAGGTCCGAAGTAATGAGCAAGGAAGTCAGGAGCTTTACAGGACAGAACGCTGATCCGGTGGGGTTGAAGTTAACCTTGTTTTTGTCAGGACATGAAAGGAGAGCGGTAGGGACTGGCTGACGAGACCTGAAGAGAGGAATAGACAAAACCGCTGTATCAATCTGGATGGGATATCGCCATGAGAAAAGTCACAAGCACACAGATGGAGAATCTTTATAAATGTTGCTGTAATGTCGATGGAGAAGTCAATTCTGATGTTAAAACATCTTCCATATATTCTGTATTTATTAAATGTAAAGATATCCCCACAAGACAATGTGTGGAACAGGGGATTTCTAAGAAGACAGTCCCACTTATCCAGAGCCTCCCTGCACAATCAGCCCAATTGGAGTCAACTGTACAATTTAAGGATACATTTATTGTTTGAAAAAAAAAATAAATGCACATTTTTTTTTTTTTAGGCAAAAAAAATTGTGCATTTATTTTTCTATGGAGCCTGCAGAGCATTGCCCCTGCGATCAGCAGATCATGGGTGCAATGCCAGGCTCCTGCAGTCTCAGGGTAGCTTCCTGCCCAGACCTCATATGGTCAGGCAGTTAACAGAGCATGAATATCAATGGACTATGAGAGTGCTCACCAGCACCCTTGTAGTTCACTGAGGACTACAAGCCATCAGCTGCAATGAATGGCTTACAGTACTTTAATTTATTCATTCACAGGAAACTGAATGAATGACATGGCCCAGCACGCCCACACTAGTTTGAAATTGTGACAGCGGGTGCGGGGAGAGGATCCACTGCTCACTGTAACAAGGAGGAAAGTGTGTGGGGGGGGGGTTGTAGAATCAGGGGGAGAGGCTGCAGATGCTGGAACATGTTACACCCTAAAAATGGGTGGTATGTTTGTTCCAAAGGTGAACTTATCCTTTAAAAGTTTATTATTTATTTGGTCATTTGCCATGTTTAAAAAAATAAAATTGAAAAAGTTGTGTTCTGTTTGAGAGGTAAAAAAAATAAACAAAATAAAAACCACTATTGATCCTGAGAGAAATTGTGAGCCGATAACTTTTCCCTTCCCCCTTTCACACGGGACGGATCCGTAATGAACCTCCGCTTGCTCTGCGGGGATAGCTTTGTTGATCCCCGCTGAGCCGGCAGATGACAGGGCGGTCCCCGCACACTGTGCAGATCTGTCAGATCTCCGCTCTCCCCTATGGGGGGATCGGATGAACACGGACTGTCTGTCCGTGTTCATCCGATCCGCTCTGCAGACGGATAGAAAAATAGGATTTTCCTCCGTCTGCAGAATCGGGGGATTGCAGACACGGATGAGATCGGGTGTCAGCGGATGTTCATCCGCTGACACCCGCGATCTCATAGGGAACAATGTATGTCCCTTTTTCATCCGTAAACGGATGGATGAAAAAAAAACGGACATATGGTCCGCTAGTGTGAAAGGGGCCTTATACTTACCTGAGTCCAGCGACGTGCACGAGAGCAGCGGCAGATCCAGCAACGTACTCATCGGGCAGACAAATCAATGGGAGCCATTGGCTCCCACTCCTGTCACAACTCCAGTGACAGGGTCAGGGTCCAGCTGTCTGTTTCAATGGACACAGCAACGGGCCTTGGGAGTGAGCACTAGTGCCCTAATGGGAAGAGGCGTCCCCTGGAGGCACTAGACAGAGGAGCCAGGAGCATCGGCAGGGGACCCAAGAAGAGGAGGTTTGGTTCAGGTCAGTATAGGAGATTTTTTTTTTTTATTTACAAATTTAAATATGGCTTAAAGTGGAATAAACTCCCATCTCCGACTTTTACCTATAGGTAAGCCTATAATGAAGTCTTACGTATACGTAGTGCAAATATCTCCTAAACATGCACTGTTTACTGTACATGCAGCTGGTGACATCACTGGCGCAGTCGCTCAAAAGAAACGGCCACCTGGAGAACTACAAGCCGCCAGCCACAATGGCTGTTGGTAGTTCTAGTTCCCTCATTCATCAAACTTTGAATGAATGATGTGGCTGGGTGGACGGAGCCCTGCATGGCCATGTTTAAATAAAAAAAATAAAAAAATTGTGACAGCGTGTGCAGGGAGAAGATCCCTGGCCCACTGTCATAATGGGGACTCATGGGGATGCAGGAGCTGCTGTATCAGTAACATGTTACATCCTGAATACAGGTGTAAAATGTTAGAAGAGGTGAACTTGTCGTTTAAACTCAGTGAACTACTAATGCTGCCCAGTCCTTAAGTTTCATAAAAATACAATGCAGCCAACTATCAGATTTCAAAGAGGCTTTTGGGTTGATTGCAGCCCCCTGTCAAATGTTTGTGTAATGCTGCTATGTGAGCGATACTATAATTTACTCAGAAAAAGGGCAGCTGGAACCAGGGATCACAACTACCTGCACTTTTGCAGGCTCAGACAATAAAAACAATGGCAAGCATATTTAGCAAGAATTTAGATTGATGCAGATGATGAATGCCAATGAAAAAATTAGAGCGACTCAGATGGTAGTTGTGTCTGCTTAGCATCAATGCAATTTTTTTCCTCTGACTGGAGTATACCTGTAAGCAGAGAAGACAAGTTTGCAGCAGAAAAATAAAAAAACAATGTCACCCCGCAGGTTCTTTGTCTTCAGCAGAACTACAGAGCAGCAGTTCCGTTGCAGACAGAGGGCTTGCAGTGTGGCCAAAGCCTGCCTTACCACTCAGAAGCCACCAGCAGACAAAGAGGTTACTACTTACGACATCTCCTCAAAGACCTTCACGCGCTCGCATCCCTCTGGGGGCTCCCGTTTGAACATGTAGCTGTTGTTTGGTTTGGGAGAGGAGGCGTACTTGGGCAGCGGTGAGCTACTCCCACTGTCTGAAAATTTAAACAGTGATATTACTAGTGATTGAGAGCACGCTTCCTTATCCAATGCTTAGAGTTTCAGATTCAGTGTTAGGCATTTGGTTTTGTGCTCATCCCTATTCAGAAAAAAGGTGGAAGGGAGAAAATAAAACACAATCTGGATCACATCCAGAATGCAAAGCAGAGGCAGGGGAAAGTAAGCAGTGAAAGCATAAAGCAGACTGAAAACTTCAAGATCACGGTTAGTAAAGTACATACAGGACATACAGAAGGAAAGAAAAAACATCTGTATTGTTAAGCAGAGTGGCAAAGGCCTGACAAAAAAAAAAAAATCAAGTCCTTTCCTAAAACTGTAAAATTAGAAAATAATTCTGTGCAGTCAATTCATTTAACTGTTAAAAGTATGGGCTTTACAAAAACACATTACACTCACCTAGGTGGATACAGCTTCAATCCGATGTTGCGTCTGTCCCCCCGCCGGCTCTGCAGTGAGAACTGAGCGATCAAACACAGCTGATCACTCAGTTCTCCCCCCTAGGCTCTGAGTAGAGCCGGGACCGTCAGTCAGCAGCTCTCTGCCCCTGCAGAGCTCACTGGAGCGCTGGGCTGTGGAAAGGGCTGGCTCAGGCTCTTGGCTGATTGCTGAGAGGCAAAACCAGGTGCCAATCCAGGCTTCAGGGTGGATCCATATGGTCAGGTTCCTTCCAGAGCCTGGAATGGCTCTATGGAGGACAGCGGGCTTTAGCCCACAGATGGCTGAAACTGGGTCACAGGAGTGCAGAACAGACTACTGTGATCCACAGAAGTTGCCGACCGCTGCACGCACATATACGTCTGCAAAATGGCACAGGCAGGCAAATGGGCGTACCGGAACATCCCTTTTAATTTGCTGCCTTGTGGGCGAGTGTGCCTGCGGGTCAAGCGAACTTGATGTTTGCCGGCAGCCCGCGATCGTAAGACGGAGAGGCAGAATGGGGAGATGTAAACAAGCATTTCCCTGTTCTGCCTAGTGAAATGTCAGGGATCTACTGCTCCCTGTCATCAGCTGTGCTCAGTGTCATGTCACTGGTAGCCCACCCCCCCACAGTTATAATCACTCCCTAGGACACACTTAACCCCTTCATTGCCCCTTAGTGGTTAACCCCTTCCCTGCCAGTGTCATTTACACAGTAATCCGTACATTTTTATAGCACTGATCGCTGTATAAATGACAATGGTCCCAAAATAGTGTCAAAAGTGTCCGCCATAATGTCGCAGTCACGATAAAAAAAAAAAAAAAAAAAAAACGCTGATCGCCGCCATTACTAGATAAAAAGGAAAAAAAAAATGGCATAAGACTATCCCCTATTATATTAGACGCTATAACTTTTACGCAAACCAATATACGCTTATTACGATTTTTTTTTACCAAAAATATGTAGAAGAAGAATACATATCGGCCTAAACTGAGGGAAATTTTATTTTTTATTTTATTTAGATTTTTTTGGAGATATTTATTAAAGCAAAAAATATTGCTTTTATTTTCAAAATTGTCGCTCTTGTTTATAGCGCAAAAAATAAAAACCGCAGAGGTGATCAAATACCACCAAAAGAAAGCTCTTATTTGTGGGGGGAAAAAAAAGGATGTCAATTTTGTTTGGGTGCAACGTCGCACGACCACGCAATTGTCAGTTAAAGCGACGCAGTGCTCTGGTCAGGAAGGAGGTAAATTCTTCTGGGGCTGAAGCGATTAAATATGTGTTTTAGGATCAGAGAGAGGTTGAAAGGGTACTTCTCAACATTTTAAGTAAATCTAAAACCCGAGTGACATTTAGTATGCTAAAGCACAAATGCCATTGTGTTTTTATCATAGAATACGATTTTTAATTTTCATCTCGGCACTGCTGCTCTCTCCTAAACTTTTCCCACCACTTTCCGTCTCCATGCACTCGCTACAGTGCTAGCTGCACATCATTGTTCAAGACGGCCCTGATCAGCTGTGAACCTCCTCCTGGTGTATATGATCCAAGGATGCCGGGGAGAGAAGTTTGGATTTCTTTTCAGTGGATCATAGATAAAACCAAGTGTTTTGTGACCTCCCTGAGTTGGGGGGGGTTGCTGGTTTCTGGTAAGCCTTCATTTTGTTTGTGGTGACGGATATAACACTGCCAAGTGTTTGATCATCATTTCCAATGCACCTTTCCTTCATGGGACCCTTTCTGATGAAACTCAGCTGCATATGAACTTTTTTCTGTTTGCACGATATTTTTCACACGCAATGCAAACACTGCAGATTTGTTATAGATTCTAACATTTAGATCTATTTACACTGTGGATATTTAAATAATTGCACAGGATTGCACTTTATTATAAACTTGGTTGACTTTGCACATATCACATGCATTGTGCTAGTCGCATGAATTGCACTCTATTGTTCTAGCGCTGCACTTTATTTTAATATTTCTGTGCCTGGTATCTGGGTTATGGCGCACAGCTGCTGGTTGCTTTACTACTTGAAGCATGGATATATTATTCACATTTATTGCTCAAGACAGATTGATCAATGGGGAAAAAGCTTCTTGTAATTTACACTAAGGCCACTTTTGATATGACCACAACAGACAGTTGTCAGTCCATAACAGAAGTGCCTGAACCGGGACCTTTTGCGAGTTGTGGAAATGCACATTAAAATGCATTGACACAATGCATGCGTAACGCATTAGCTTTGTGTGGTGTGTTGTCATGCATTGTGATTGCCCATCTAATTCATTGCCCGACACACCACAATGCATACTGTGTGTTGTGGCAAGTCCGGTTTAAAAAAAAAAAGTTACACTTTTTAAAATCCGTTGCGGTACATTAATGGTCCATTCATAATGAATGTCCTGACTTAAATACAAATGTGTGTTAACGCATGCGATCAATTGGCACTGGTACTGAAGTTTCATATGCTTGGCCTTTAAGCCAGAAGGAATCTTCTAGGACCACCTGGCTTCCTAGTCTCATAGGCCATCCATGTGACTTCCCCGTTTCAGCTTCCTCGTCTCTTCTCTTGTTTGACATAGTGTACTCTTTCAGATATGTCCATGTATTTGCTCCCAACAGGACTGCTGGTGGAGGAGATTGGGGACAGGTAAGGAGGTGCTCCCAACAGGACTGCTGGTGGAGGAGATTGGGGACAGGTAAGGAGGTGCTCCCAACAGGACTGCTGGTGGAGGAGATTAGGGACAGGTAAGGAGGTGCTCCCAACAGGACTGCTGGTGGAGGAGATTGGGGACAGGTAAGGAGATGCTCTCACAGGACTTCTTGGTCAAGGGGATTGAAGATATGTCAGTAGGTACAGGTGGAGTAGTGGAGGAGGGATAGGCAAGTATGTGCTTTTGCAGAGGGAGAGACCTTGAGTCCACTAAGTGAAACTAAACTTTGATAGAGAGTAACAATTCTCAGCCAACACCCAAGAAAGGCACTAAACTCATTTAAAAACCATAGATCCTATTTTTCCAATAGGAGCAATTACAATTATTTGTCACAAATTAAATACGTCATATACATGTAATATGGGGGTGGGGCTTATTCTCAGGCCTGCTTAGAGGAGAAGACCTGGTCTACACCTGGGCCCCAGGGACATCACTGGGATGAATTTAACAACACAGGTATTCATAGGGATCACATAGTACCTGCATTTCAGTGCTATTGTTAGCACAGGTACTTTTTAGACTATAGGAGACAGAAAGTGGGTTTGGTATGGCGCGCTTTGGAGAAGTCTGTATAGTGCTATGTAAGGGAAGGGAAAGGCATAGTGCACTAGGAAATATGTGGACTCAGTCAATAGTAGTTCACTTGTACAGTATTATATGTCCATGTATAGAGGGGATGAAAATTTAGGGCGAGATTGCCGAGATAAATAGATGGCTGCCAGTTCAGGTAAAAAGCTAGAAGAGGCTCTGGAACAGACAAAACATAAAGGAACAGCGCCCTCTAAGTGCAGCAAGATAAAAACAATTTTTAATTTAAATGTTAAAATACACTCACATTTGAGTAGAGGTAGTAAGGCATGTAGAGGGTTAAAAGGGCTTCATCCGCGGATCCTCTGATGTTGTATTGATTCCCCGGACAGCTGGAGTGGGGTCCTCAATCCTATGGTTTCCTCCAGCCTGCACTAGATGTAGAGAAGCGTCGGCCTGGAGCTGGGGACTGGAGTCTGGATTGCGGAGGCTCCGTAGGGTCATTTCCGGGTCGGAGGTAAGCGGGAGGTGCTTCGCGTTCGGGACATGCATGTCCCTTCTTCAGGCATATGGAATATGCTTACCTCTGACCCGGAAGTGACCCTACGGAGCCTCCGCAATCCAGACTCCAGTCCCCAGCTCCAGGCCGACGCTTCTCTACATCTAGCGCAGGCTGGAGGAAACCATAGGATTGAGGACCCAACTCCAGCTGTCCGGGGAATCAATACAACATCAGAGGATCCGCGGATGAAGCCCTTTTAACAATCTACATGCCTTACTACCTCTACTCAAATGTGAGTGCATTTTAACATTTAAATTGAAAACTGTTTTTATCTTGCTGCACTTAGAGGGCGCTGTTCCCTTTTGTTTTGACTTTTTAGACTATAGACATGGCAATGAAGTTTGCCTAAATTCTTGTAATGTAAATAACTGACAAAGAAGTTTTTCCCTCTACAAGCGGTTTCATGTTAAAGTGAACCCACGGCTTGGTTGTGAGTGCATTTAACCACTGCCCTGCCAAGCTGCACCTACTTGACTTCCTTTTGCTGCACCCACCAACATTGGAAAGTGGTCCTGTTAGGATTTGGAACCTACACAGGGCCAAGGAGATTCTCTACCCCAAGCAGCACCGCTGAATTGCCAAACAAGCATTAGTATTGTCATGTAGGAGTAAAAGGGAGTGATTCACATGACCCCATACCCAAAGTACTGGGTACATCTCCTTGCTAAACAGTGGTACGGGAACCAATAGAAGCTGGGTATTTGCTGCTGGAAAGGGCTGTTATTAAATGATTTCACCGCTCTGCAAGGACATGCTACATGTTCCCTTTAATTCTATGTTTTTCTAGTTATGACAATATATAGAAGGCAACACAAACTGACATCCTTACTCAACTGAGCGTATGAACAGGTTCAGCAGCAATTGTAACGTTTAAACAAAGCAAATGACAGTTGATATGGCACCTGGTGTGTGTACATTGGAAGGCACAGTGCGGTTTCTACAAACAATCGGTGGCACAAAAGGAATGAATTCTGTTCGCAGGAACTGAGCTGCCAATGAAGTCAGCACTCTGGTATGCGAGGTGTTGTGAGGCCTAGGTGCTGGTGGGGTGAGGTGTGACATGTCAAACAAAGCACTGTCTATATTTCCTTACTACATGTCCAGCACAGAGTCAAACTTTTCCACTCGGCCAGGTAGAACCCAAACTCCCCAATGTAGTAATCATTACCGTCTGAGGGCCAGAGTACGAGTCTACCAATGAGTGCATCCTTAAATCAAAGTCCGTATGAAAACACAACTAATTGTTCCACGGGGGCTAAATATAATCTACCATCAACATCATGGCAATACACGTTCCCACAGCCAGAAGGGAAAAGAAAAAAAAAAAAATATTCCTAGGTTTAAGAACAAAAAAAGGACACACAGCACTGTCCTATCAAGTTATTGAAGGAATCCCTCCACCACGTAGTGCAGAGAATGCAGCTCACTGACCAAGTCTCCTCTCCATTAGGTTTGCAACACAATAAAACCTGATTGGCCAACAGAGCTGCCCTCTCTCTAAACCGCTAGTGCCCAACGTAGCCCCTTCTGGTCCCCTGCAGACACTTAACTGGTTCCCTACTGTTCTGTTATAGTAGTGATTTTGAGAAACCTTATGTAATGCATCCGCAGTCTCGGGACGGGTCACCCGCACCAGGTCCGCCCAGTCTCGGGACGGGTCACCCGCACCAGGTCCGCCCAGTCTCGGGACGGGTCACCCGCACCAGGTCCGCCCAGTCTCGGGACGGGTCACCCGCACCAGGTCCGCCCAGTCTCGGGACGGGTCACCCGCACCAGGTCCGCCCAGTCTCGGGACGGGTCACCCGCACCAGGTCCGCCCAGTCTCGGGACGGGTCACCCGCACCAGGTCCGCCCAGTCTCGGGACGGGTCACCCGCACCAGGTCCGCCCAGTCTCGGGACGGGTCACCCGCACCAGGTCCGCCCAGTCTCGGGACGGGTCACCCGCACCAGGTCCGCCCAGTCTCGGGACGGGTCACCCGCACCAGGTCCGCCCAGTCTCGGGACGGGTCACCCGCACCAGGTCCGCCCAGTCTCGGGACGGGTCACCCGCACCAGGTCCGCCCAGTCTCGGGACGGGTCACCCGCACCAGGTCCGCCCAGTCTCGGGACGGGTCACCCGCACCAGGTCCGCCCAGTCTCGGGACGGGTCACCCGCACCAGGTCCGCCCAGTCTCGGGACGGGTCACCCGCACCAGGTCCGCCCAGTCTCGGGACGGGTCACCCGCACCAGGTCCGCCCAGTCTCGGGACGGGTCACCCGCACCAGGTCCGCCCAGTCTCGGGACGGGTCACCCGCACCAGGTCCGCCCAGTCTCGGGACGGGTCACCCGCACCAGGTCCGCCCAGTCTCGGGACGGGTCACCCGCACCAGGTCCGCCCAGTCTCGGGACGGGTCACCCGCACCAGGTCCGCCCAGTCTCGGGACGGGTCACCCGCACCAGGTCCGCCCAGTCTCGGGACGGGTCACCCGCACCAGGTCCGCCCAGTCTCGGGACGGGTCACCCGCACCAGGTCCGCCCAGTCTCGGGACGGGTCACCCGCACCAGGTCCGCCCAGTCTCGGGACGGGTCACCCGCACCAGGTCCGCCCAGTCTCGGGACGGGTCACCCGCACCAGGTCCGCCCAGTCTCGGGACGGGTCACCCGCACCAGGTCCGCCCAGTCTCGGGACGGGTCACCCGCACCAGGTCCGCCCAGTCTCGGGACGGGTCACCCGCACCAGGTCCGCCCAGTCTCGGGACGGGTCACCCGCACCAGGTCCGCCCAGTCTCGGGACGGGTCACCCGCACCAGGTCCGCCCAGTCTCGGGACGGGTCACCCGCACCAGGTCCGCCCAGTCTCGGGACGGGTCACCCGCACCAGGTCCGCCCAGTCTCGGGACGGGTCACCCGCACCAGGTCCGCCCAGTCTCGGGACGGGTCACCCGCACCAGGTCCGCCCAGTCTCGGGACGGGTCACCCGCACCAGGTCCGCCCAGTCTCGGGACGGGTCACCCGCACCAGGTCCGCCCAGTCTCGGGACGGGTCACCCGCACCAGGTCCGCCCAGTCTCGGGACGGGTCACCCGCACCAGGTCCGCCCAGTCTCGGGACGGGTCACCCGCACCAGGTCCGCCCAGTCTCGGGAAGGGTCACCCGCACCAGGTCCGCCCAGTCTCGGGAAGGGTCACCCGCACCAGGTCCGCCCAGTCTCGGGAAGGGTCACCCGCACCAGGTCCGCCCAGTCTCGGGAAGGGTCACCCGCACCAGGTCCGCCCAGTCTCGGGAAGGGTCACCCGCACCAGGTCCGCCCAGTCTCGGGAAGGGTCACCCGCACCAGGTCCGCCCAGTCTCGGGACGGGTCACCCGCACCAGGTCCGCCCAGTCTCGGGACGGGTCACCCGCACCAGGTCCGCGCAGTCTCGGGAAGGGTCACCCGCACCAGGTCCGCGCAGTCTCGGGAAGGGTCACCCGCACCAGGTCCGCGCAGTCTCGGGAAGGGTCACCCGCACCAGGTCCGCGCAGTCTGACTATATCCTGTTCTGTGTCTTCTGTCTGATCATGAATATTCACTGAATTTTATATGCAGCCCTTTGGTGATGCCAGGGGCAGCACCTGAGGCCCCCAACCCCATATCAAGAGTGTTAACCACCATTGCCCCAAGTGCTGATTGGCTGGGAATTGCAGGAGTCTAATTAAAATAAACAAAAAAGTGTGGTACGATTTAAAAATCATTTTTAACCCTTGCCATAGGCCCTTCACTATGTAAGGGTTAAATTCTCATTAAGTCTAGGGGCAGAAGGTGCAATACCTACCCAATTCCTCACTGCAGCAGGCTCAATACATATGTGCAACTGGTTACCTGAAGCCTCTTCTCTAAGAGCTCCAGACGACAATCACACATTGAATTAACCAAGTACAATGCAGGGCCAATAATTACGAATTGTATGAGAGTGCGACAAGGACCCACCCATAACTCGAAGCGTCAGAGAAAGACTAGCATAATGCCTCTATTAGATGATGCCTGTAGTTTTATGTGAAGGGCAAGATTATCCCTACTCATTTTTCATCAGACACGCTACTGTGCTCAGCCACCCCATCATTTTTATTACTCTCAAGAGGGGGTTGGGTGAACAGGAGACTCTGGGCAATTTAAGTCTTGGACACCAAAGATCAGCGGAGCAGGATGTGGAACAGAAGCTCAAATAGTTGAGACCCAATACTAACGGTTAAACACTTGCTACCCAAGCCAATTCTGCCATTTCTCTCCTACATGTAAAAATCATTAATTTTTTTGCTAGAAAATTACACATAACCCCCAAACATTATATATGTTTTTTTTAGCAGAGACCCTAGAGCAGGGGTCTCAAACTGGCGGCCCTCCAGCTGTTGCGAAACTACAAGTCCCATCATGCCTCTTTCTGTGGGATAAATGTTTGTAACTGTCGGCCTTGCAATGCCTTATGGGACTTGAAATTTTTCAACAGCTGGAGGCCCACCAGTTTAATTCCCCTGCCCTAGAGAATAAGATGGCAGTCATTGCTTTTTATCTCACACAGTATTTGCGCTGCAACTTTTCAAACACTTTTTTGGGGGGGGAGAAAAAAAAAAAAAACAAACAGTAAAGTTAATCCAATTTTTTTGTATAAAGTGAAAGATGTTATGCCGAGTAAATAGATACCCAACAAGTCACGCTTCAAAATGGCACAGATTCGTGGAATGGCACCAAACTTCCTCACATGTGCCGTTTACCTATGTGCGACTTACGTATGCGTTTGCTTCTGCAAGCGAGCACGCAGGGACAGGGGTGCTTTAAAAAAATAAAAAGTATTGTTAATTTCACTTTTATTTTTCTATTTTGACACTAATTATTTTTTTGATCACTTTTATTCCCATCACAAGGAATGTAAACATCCCTTGTAATAGGATTAAGCATGAGAGGTCCACTTTACAGTGAGATATGGGGTCAATAAGTCCCCAGATTTCACCTCTAGGCTGGGAAGCCTAAAAAAATAAAGCAGCAAGTGGTTACTACCTACTGGGCTTTGCAACAACAGTTTCTTTGGTCAGTAAGCCATACAAGATGACAATTTAAAAGAGACAGAAATTGGCTATTTATGTTAGCATGGATTAAAGAGTCCCCGTCTCCTACAGAAAAACACAAGCACACTGAAGACACTATTTCAGGAAATCAAGTTTATGAAATCTCCAGGATTTAGTGATCTGGCTGCACTTTATGTCTCCTACCGAAGCAAGGTAAATAGAGAGCCGACAGGTTGAATGTTAGTTTGGCAATCTAAATTCCCCTGTATGAAGAAATCTATGGAAGATATTTGTATAGAAGCACAAAGCAAGGAAAGAGACATGGAGTGACACAAAATGGCAGAGAAGACATGAACTATGTAAAATGACAATGGACGGATGAAAGCCGTACAGGCTGAACACAGGCGACAGAGGCAGGAGGGAGGGGGGGGGGGGGGGCGACGTCTGCCGCTAAACTCACCTTTGTCTCTGTCAAAGAGCAGATCATCTGTGGAACAAGGGCTGCCCTCCTGCGATTCAGGGGGACAGGATGGAGAGGCGCATGGGGAATGGTTGCTGCTGCAGCTGCTGCTTCGCTCTTGGACAGAAGGCGTCTGAGTGTCGATGCTGCGCGTGCTACTGCTACGATATGTGGAAGGTAATGGAGCTCGACGTCCATCAGGAATTTCTAAAGGCTGTAGGAAATGGGGAAGAGGGGAAAAAAAATGAATGTGAAGTTTAAAAAAAAGCAATTTAGTCAAAAAATAAATGCAGAAAGAAAAAAAAAAGCGCCCTACATCATAAACCTGGGAAAATTAAGCACAGCATACTGTACAATGAAAATGTAAGCAGAAGTTAGTCAGTGTAAACCTCATGTATTAACTACAGATCCAGAGACAGCTAAAGTTATAGGCAATCTCAATTCACAGCCCGAGTGGTGCAACTCACTTTTACCAGATATTGGTGTGAAAAAAAGAAACCTATATTACTTAGCAGGCATGGGATTCTATTTTAAGCCCCGTCACTGGCAGTCAGAAAGACGGACTACCATGCACAAGATCTGTTGGAAAGGACCATTACTTTCCAATTAGCAAAGTCAATATAATAACCGCAGCTTATTAAACCGCCTGATACAAAAGCAACACTTGTTCCATATTAAGATATCACTTTCAGGAATAGACACTTAGGGCTTAGCTTCCACTTGCGGTTGGGGAATGTGCTAAAAATAGGCAGTTGAGCCGTTTTCACAAACCCCCAAAAAAATTTAAAGGCAGCTGGACAGCTTTGCTTCTGGGACAACCTGGGGACGGGCCGGGCCCAGGACAACCTGGGGACGGGCCGGGCCCAGGACAACCTGGGGGCAGAGGAAGTGAGCTGAATAATGCTGGCCATCAGACTGAGGACCTCTACTGAAAGGCTGAGTTAATGAATCAATAAGCTCAGTGTTGGACCAGTCTGATAACAGACTGCCACATCCCAATTAGTAGAAAGACAAAAGAAAAAAAAAATCCCAGTGGGAATTTAAATGCAGTGGACAATTGAGTAACCAAAGAAATCGTAATACATGTTTTTTTTTATAATTATTAAACTAGTAGTCAATATAACAAATCAATAAAACCAATAGAAATTCACCATACAGATAACGATGTGTAGTATTTTGAACTGGAAAGGTTGAGTTAAAAAAGGAGAAAAACAGCTAAAGCTCGTTGGGCTGTACTTCTGTCGATCACAAGAGCAGTTCGTTCCGCACTCCTGTGACCAGTTTTCAGCAGGCCGGCAGCTTGCGTCCCCTCCACAGCCCAGCGCTCCAGTAAGCATCTTCTGATCGTGGGTGCAATGCTTTACAGGCTCCTAAAGAAATGCTGATTTTTATTTATTTTTTATCGAGGTGAAGTTATCCTTAATACGGCGTTAAGAGTATTCCAGCCTGGTTCAATCTTTTAAGGGCCCTGCACACGGGAGAGCCAATCAGGTCCATTAGGTGGACCTGTTTGGAAGGCCCATGCATTCCTACACCCTACAGGTGTAAACAGATTTTTGTTAGTTTCACCCGCCTATCTCTGGGTTCCAATCAGACCTGCAAGAGGAAAAAAAATAGAGGACTGCTTCCTCTTTCATTTTGGCAGATCGGATCAGAGGCAGACAGACCACCCACACAGCAGAGTGGGGTCTATCCGTGTTTTCTCCGCACAAACTGAGAAAACACGGACCTGTTATCTGCCTCGCTCTGCTCCAATCAGAAGGGGATCAGCGGACAACAGAAAGCCTCTGCTGCACTTTTTTTCCCACTAGAACACATTTTGAGACCATGACAGCTCCCTCTTAACCTCTCGCTGACCACGCTATAGCTGAATGGCGGCTACAGCACAGTAGCACATTTCCAGGAGGGCATCTATTGACGCCCTCCTAAAACCCTGCCTCTCCACGTGCCCCCGTGGCACGCATCGGGAGCGCTTTGAATGCCGTTACCTTCGGACACAGTTGATCGGGGTAAAGGGCCAACCACAGCTGATTACAAACAGGATTTGCCGGTAATTGTCAGTAATCTCCTCATGCTAACAGCGCTTGAGAGGAGAGCCAGTAAGGAGAAATCCCCATAAGGGGACATCTACAATGATCATCAGTGCACCCCATCAGTGCTGCCTGTCAATGCCCATCAGTGGAGCCCCATCAGTGATATAGAAAATTACTCATTTGCAAAATTTTAACAAACCAAGAAAAAAAATAGCGTGTCCCAAAAACTTTTGGTGATTAAATACCACCAAAAGAAAGCTCTATCCATCTCCAAATAAAAATCTGATTGTGTCCACCATTTCCATCTTCATGGCAGGATAAGCAGGTATTCTTTCAAATACCCCCGCGTTATTTAAATGAAAAATAAAATGCATTTTTAAAAATGGTTTACAGCTTCAAAGTTGCTGACAAGCCCAGATGGCAGTTGTACTCCTGCAAAATGTTACAATCAACATTCCACATACAGCACTAGCTAAATAAAAAAGGCAATCGAGCTGCGGATTATATATAGAAGTGTTTGCTTTATGCGGCCCATTCTACTTTAAGAATAGTTCACAGGAAAGCTGTACCCAGAGACGTATTTATAGATTGTACAAAGAAAACAAAGACGATTTACTGCCGCTCTGTGCGAGGAAAACTCCCACACCAAAGTGGAAAAAATAAGTGTACATCTCTGGGTCAGGACAAGGGAAAGCGGTGCTAAACTCGGGCCCGTTCCTTACAGGGGGTGGGCGTGAGTCTGTGCGGAATTATACAGCAATGACAGGCCCAGAAATAGACTCCCAGTGAATCTACAGCACAGAGGTGAATAGGAAGAGGGGGAAATAATTGCTAGATAGAAAGTGAGGTGTACGTGATCACGTCACTACAGAGAAGACAAGTACATTCACACTTCCATGTTCCTGTGCTCAATAGCACACAATGGCACCCAACAAAGAGGAACTGAGAAGTATAAAATATACCCTCTACAGCACGGGCCAAATCATATATATAGTAATATATATTTATACGGATGTCCGTCCATCCATAATCTCAATGTCCCGACCAAGCTAAAAAACACACACACACACACACACATATGACACACACAAACTAGGTTAAGATTGTAGATCTGCTGCTACCAATGTTTAATAATTTTAGTGTAATTCTTATAATTTTTTTATATATATATATATATATATATATATATCTCTACGATTTCTTTATACAATTATGTCCATTATGTTTTATCAAACTCCCCTGCATATCATATTCGATTATATATATTTTTTTCCCCCATAATCTTTTCCCACCACCTCCTCCCCCTATTTCATCTCATCCCTTTTGAGAGTCAGGTACTCACCTGGACACTTACCCAGATGCCTATATTTATATTACTTAATTTATTTCCCCCATTAACTGTGTATCCTTTAATATAATTTTCTTCCTCCTTTTCCTCATATCGGTCATTATGAGGTTTTTGGTCATTCTTAAAAAAAACAACCCTTTCCAATCTATATCGGTAACAATTCCCACTTAATTCAGTTTATAAAAATCTTGATCAGTTTTGCCCCATTCCCTTCTCTGTATGTGCCTCCACCCCCCCCCCCCTTATCACAGCGCCGCTCTTCTGTGTTATTGTGTTTATTGTTTTTCTATATAATCTCATCATAGACATACTCCACATTAGTTACATTCCATCGCTCTTATATTTCATTTTGTTTATATATCCTTCATATAGCTCTGTGCTATTATATGCCATGTATTCCCTCTTCAACCTATCACAGTGTCCCCCCATAAATGCATGTGTGCTACCAACCAATCATGACACCTCTCTCTGCTATATAAAAGTCCACCAATCACCATGCTCTCCATGGATCTGACGAAACAACGGATGCTGTGAAACGAGTCATCCTATTGGTCCGTTCCTTGCATTACGTTACTTCCGGTCTTACGGCACGCTGCACTCCACGCTGAAGCGCATCTTCCTGGCCCTTCCTGTACCACAGAAGGAAAACCTCACGCACAGCCTCCAGCGCCTTGATGCCCAGACATTCTCTGCCGACACCGCAGACCTGCCTTCAGCTTCTTCATCTGGGATCTACATCCCCCCCGTGGACTGCCATAGATGACACTGGACCACCCGTACCTTATATTATTCACCATCTTGGCTGAGTAGCCATTTGGCTGTTTTTTACTATTTGCCATTAAAACTTCTATATAGGGCTGAATGAACCAATCGATTAATGGACAACTAATCGATTATGAAATTTATTGATTATGATTTTTAGAATCGATTAATCGGGCAGCAACATAATGGTGTTTAAAAAACTAAAATGAGCCCTTTATAGTGCAAAAAGAGTAAATAATCGCTACTGTGTAAATATTACTTTCACTGTTCCACAGTAAAAAAATTAACCCCTTACAGTAGCGATTTGCTCTTTGTCCAAATTTTTTTTTTTAACCCCAGCTTTAGTAAATTCTCTCCACCGTCTCCCTTGCATATAATTTTCTTACCTGTCTGCACTGCAGGTTTAGCCGAGTACACAAAGCTCAGTGTACAATTTCAGCATCTGCCGAGTTAAATGAACTCCCACAAATGCGCTGGAGCGATGACACCTTGGCTTGGACCATCTAAAATGGCCGATGTCAGACAGCGGCGCTTGAAAGCCCCAGGACAGCGGCGCTTGAAAGCCCCAGGACAGCGGCGCTTGAAAGCCCCAGGACAGCGGCGCTTGACTGAATGTTTTATATTGCCCAGGCATTCTTGCATAATGTTAACCTCTTCCTGTGTTCCCCACCTCTCATGCACCGGTCAGGGTCTTTAAATCGATCTTTACAAACTAGGAGGTTACATGGACTTCCTGATGACCCCTGATTGGCTGTTACTGTGGTCACATGATCGGTAGCTCATTCTGGCACCTCAGAATAATCACTAAAGTCTAAAAGCCCTGTATGACAACTTGGTCACAATGCTGGGAGTCTGTGGGTGTTACAGTCCACCCGCTTTGCTGCCACATACATGCATGATGTAGCAAGAAGCTACTGTACTTAAAACATTCAACACAAGTGAAGCGTATGGTCATGTGGCATCTGAAAGGGCTTTCGAGACTCGAGCAGTCAAACCCACTTCCTGACCAGTGATACTTCCATTTGCAAAGACACGATAGCAATGCTTTTGCACAGTTTTTCAAGCAACAGGCAAAAGCTAGACCTTTATTCTGCATGCAAAATCAGTACATCCAACGTAACGATGATTGGACATAATCTTCTTCCCATCAACAGTGTTGCCAGGGGAAAAAAAAAAAATGCACCAAGGCCAGATTTTGTAACTTTTTTCATGGCAACACTGTTGATGGGAAGAATGCCTCCCTGTGTTTTCCTGGTGCGGGGAGCCATCCTTATCAGGAAAACAGCGATTACTGCAAGTGGCTACAGCCGCTGGCAATAATTGCATGAAAAATTCCAACATGCTGGTTGTACCCAAGTCCATCAATGAATCAACTTGGGTACAATCAGCCTGCCCATACATGGTTCAAATCTCAGCCGGTCCCTGCTGAACTGGCCGAGATTTGAACCCTCTATGGCTGGCTTGACTCCAACACCAGAGCTCAGCCACCATTCAGTAAAGCCGTCAAACAAATGCAATGACAAGGGAAGCCTGGGAGGCAAAACTGGGTGAGGCCAAGGACAACTTTTTGCAAGAAAATGCAAGAGTCTGATTGTTTTGATATGCAATTTTTACAGAAGGTAATTTCTGCTAATCCATTTATTGTGAAATGCTCAGTGTGAAGTGCTCAAATTGGCAAAACAATCCATTTAAAAAGGACTTTATCCATTTGTCAAAGTGTCTGAAGGAACAACTGTCTGCGTCCAAGTTGCCCAGCAGCAACAAGATTCTTGTCCCAGTACAGCCTCTCAAACATTTGCCTCACACACGTAACCACTGACACCAAATTTTGATGGGTCGCCAGAGCCAAAGGCATTTTAACCGCCAGCGCAAAAATAGGATTTTTGTACTCACCGTAAAATTCATTTCTCCGACATCCATGGACCGACACGGCGGCTCTTATCACTGAACGTGTGGGTATTTGTCCCTGCTTGCAGGAGAAGACCTAGGCAGAATGTTAAAACATTCTAGAACAAACCAGAGCTGAACAGCCCCGCCCGGGGGGGCGGTCCCTCCGGACATTACCCTCCCACCTGCAGCTAGCAGACCTTAGTTCGTAACAAAGCAGCACAAACCTAAAAAGGAAGGGTGGGTGCCGTGTCGGTCCATGGATGTCAGAGAAATGGATTTTACAGTTAGTACAAAAATCCTATTTTCTCATATTATCCATGGACCGACACGGCGGCTCTTATCACTGAACGTGTGGGACGTCCCAAAGCAGTGTCAAGAGGGGTGGGAGCAGTATAAATGGAAAAAACAAAAAACTACACTCCAGACAAGGCAGAGCTCCTCCTCAACGGAGGAGTGCCTGCAACACCTTGCGGCCGAAGGAAGCATCCGAAGATGCAGCCACATTAACCTTATAAAACTTAGAAAAGGTATGAACAGACGACCAGGTCGCCGCCTTGCACACTTGTGCAACCGACGCTTGATGTCGGAAAACCCAGGAAACACCAATTGCCCTGGTGGGATGCGCCGTAACCGGAAAGGGAGGTGCCTGCCCCATGAGAGCACAGGCTTGAAAGACGGTTTGTCCGATCCACCAAAAAATGGTGGCAGACGAAGCCGCTTGGCCCTGTTTCTGACCAGAGACAGTCAGAGTCAGACTTCCGAATAGAAGCAGCAGACAGGCACACCCGCAAGGCTTGTACCACATTCAAAGTGTGCCGCGCACACTCTCTGGGATGCGATGGGTGAGGACACAAGGACAGGAGGACAATGTCCTCATTTTAGGTGAAAGATCGAAATCACCCTTGACAAAAGAGAAAGTCCAGATGCAACACCGCCTTATCCTTATGGATGACTAAATATGGCAACTTGCAGTACAAGGTCGCCAACTCAGACACTCGTCTAACAGAAGTGATTGCCACTAAAAGGGCCACCCTCTTGAGACAAAGCGAAGGAGAATATCCTTGATATTCTCAAAAGGAGGTTACTGGAGAACCGAGAGTACCAATTCTGATCCCACGGGGGGAGAGGAGACTTGACAGGAGGGAGCCCACGGCGAACCCCCTGCACAAGGGTGCCAACCAAGGAATGACCCACTAGTGGTCGCCGGAAGAAGACGGCCAAGGCCGAAATCTGACCCTTAATGATACTCAAAGCGAGCCTTTGGGCCACTCCATGCTGCAGGAAACGCAGGATTCTAGGGAAGGAATACGTCCGAGGATGTCAGTCCAGCTCTTCGCACATGGCGATGTAAGCTTTCCAGGTACAGAGATAGTTCTGGAGGAAGACTTCTGTGTCCTTAATATGGACGAAATGACCGAGTCCGAGAGACCTCGGTCTCCCAACACCTGGCTTTCAACAGCCATGCCGTTAAGGCCAGAGACTGTAAAGGCAGGATGAAATAGATGACTGACAGAAAGTCCTCCCTTATTGGCAACCGTCAGGGAACGACCACGACGAGACGTACCAGATCAGCGTACCAGTGAAGTCGAGGCCAATCCGGAGCCCACCCTGCTCAGCAGGCGAGGGAGCGGAGGATAAAAACGGAGATAATGACCCCATGGGCCACCAACGCCAGGTGATAATGACCCCATGGGCCACCAACGCCTCTCTGAGGCATCCGCCCAAAGATCCCCGGATCTGGCACAAATCTCGACAACTTGCGATTGAGTCGAGAGGCCATCGGGTCCACCTCCAGCGTGCCCCACCGTCTGTGTGGCAAAGGAGTTGAAATACCTCCAGGTGCAAGGACTATTCTCCCTGGTCCAACGTCTGGCGACTCAAATAGTCCGCCCGTTCTATGCCCGGAATGTAAACGGCCGACAGAGCCGGCACGCTTCTTTTAGCCCACTTCAGGGTACGGGGGACCTCGGAAGTCGCAACTGAGCTCAGAGTCCCCCCTTGATGGTCGACATACGCCACCGCCATGACTTTGTCCGACTGGATCCTAATGAAGCGATCCTGCAATCTCTCAGACCACGAGGAGAGGCAAAGTCTGATGGCCCGTATTTCCAGAACATCCATCGGCAAACGGGCTTCGTCCGGAGTCCAAGCCCTTGGGCCAACAGGACTCCCCAGACTACACCCCAGCCCTTCAGGCTGTCGTCCGTAGTGAACACCGTCCATTGGACGGGGAGGAGCGACTTCCCGCCCTGACCAGGTGGGCTCACCTGGATCGGAAAATCCAAAGACAACAGGGATTTGTCCAGAGGGAACAAGATCCCCTTCTGCAATGCCCTGGTGTGTGATTGGGCATACAGAACGGCCTCGAAAGGTCACCATGAGTCCCAGGACTCCCATGCAAAAACGGATCGACAACCATTTTTTGGGATGTCAGCATCCGCACTGCACACTGAAGTGTCAGTAACTTCCCCGGAGGTAGGAATACCTTTGCCTCCAAGGAGTCCAGAATCAGACCGAGATACTCCAGATCTTGAGTCGGGACCCGGACTGACTCCTGAATGTTTAGGAGCCACCCGAAGTCTCTGAGGGTCTGACTGACGATAGTCACACTGTCTAATTCTGAGCCATTTCCTGCTCTGAGAAGATCGTCCAGATAGCCCACGACAGCAATGCCTCGCTGTCTCAGCAAGCTAAAACCGGCACAAGCACCTTGGTGAACACCCTTGGAGCCGAGACTAGGCCGAACTGTACCTCCCGTGACATCCTTGATGATGTCATCCAGCGCAGCACCGAAAAGCCAACCACCTTTAAATGGTAAATCCTTAAGAGGCTTTTTAGAAGCTAGGTCAGCAGACCAGCATTTCAACCAGATCAGACAACGCAATACCACCGCCAAGACAGAGGCCCTGAGTTATAAGGGGCCGCGTCAAACGTGGCGTCGCCACATAAACCAGGCCCTGCACCATTTGTGGGCCAGAGCAATAGTGTCTGGAGGAAGATTATGCTCCTGTACAGTTTGGTGCAAAAAAAATTATAATTTTTTGCCCATCCTGCAAGTGTTGGAGACACAAGGGTCGCCGCTACCACAAGCCGTAGGGCGGACCCCAACAAGGCAAACATGGCTCTACTCACCACTTCTGACCACCTGTGAGTGGGGTCCTTAAATGCAGGAGTCCCCTCCACCGGGAGAATGGTGGCCTTGTTCAACCGGGTGACTGTAGGGTCGACCACTGGGGGAGAAGCCCACGTTTTAAGTAGGGCATCCTCAAAAGGGGTATCTGATAGACAAACGCCACGGGACCATAAAAGTCTTCTGCGGCTTTTTCCCCAGACCATATCAATGAGCTGGTCGAGAAAGGTACATATGGAAAAAAAACCTTTTTAGAAGGCCCGGCCCTAAGGAACCAGAGGAGATTGTCCGCCTGAGGTTCTGCATCTGCAGCATTTAAGCTTGCGAGTGTCCCTCACTGCATCAATGAGTTCACAAAACAAGCGCCCTGTCAGTTACTGACACAGAACTGGAGTCTTCCTTGCAAGGATTGTCCTGTTCAAAACCATCAAATATATTCAGAGCTAGGGTCCTGAGAGGTAGTGCCTAGGCCCATATCTGAATCAGCGCACACCCCCCTTTTTTGGGGGGAAAAAAAGTGGGGAAAGGGGCTTTTTTGCTCCCTTGCGCTCACACACTGCTTCCTCCTGGTCAGATTAATGATTCCAGGATTGCCGACAACTGGTCCCTAAGGACCGCAGGTGCAGGAGCACTGCCAGTTGTCTCTAACAAAGTGAAGAAACAGGTGAACCAGACTCCAATATTGCCACCCTCTGAGACCTTATTCACCATTACAGTGAATAATACAGCCCACCCACAGGCCGTGCTGGGGCTGAGGAGGGGATACCCGGAGTACTCACCACCCCTAGGGACCGCTCGGTACCGCTGTATGAGTCGCGCTGTAGTGCGGGTGCAGCCTGAGGTGAAGAATCTGAGGATGTGTGTATTTCGCGCCGTTCAGCAGCGCTGCTAGAGGCCGAAAACGAAACTGAAGCGCCGCGACTACAAGAAAATGGCCGCTGGGCACCAGTATAACTGTATTAAGCCCCAGCAAAATGGCCGCCAATGGCACACTTTAAAAAATAAAACGCCGCGCCAATGGTGCACAGAAAAAACACAGCCAGTCCTCCCAGAACACTTCCCATGCAAAATAACAGTCATGGAGCGGCCCCCCCAGGGCAGAGTGACCCCCCCAAGCATCCCCACACAGCACAACAGGGTGCAGAGAGCAGCATAACAGGGGGGAGACAGGGAGAACCCCCCACACACAGAAACAGCCAACATGTACTCGCCTTGCAGCAGGAGAGACTACTTACCCGTCCCGCAAGCACCTTGGAGAACACCCCCGGTGCCAATAGAGGGACTCACTGGCTTGTTTCAGACAGACCTATCACAGAGTCGTACTGCGTAGCTGTCGGCCCGGTCCACCGCGAAAGATACAGTAGGTACTGTTCGATCTTGAGAGGACCGCGGGAGCATGAAAGCAACCCGGCCACCCCTGGAGCCACGGGGTATGTCGTGAACTGAGTCTCACGCACACAAGGCGAGGATCAGCACGCTCGATGGTCGGACAGGGAAGACTACGAGGATACTAGTGTACCCAACCTGTTGCCCAGCCGACAGTTGATTGAAGGTCTCAAAAATAAAACAATAAAATTCCCAAAAGGAATAAAATTTAAAAAGTAAAATCTTCCAGGAGACTGGCTCCTGAGAGAGCCACGTCGTCTTCTGCTAGGCAGAAAAAAAACTGAGGTCTGCTAGCTGCAGGTGGGAGGGTAATGTCCGGAGGGACTGCCCCCCTGGGCGGGGCTGTTCAGCTCTGGTTTGTTCTACAATGTTTTAACATTTAACATTCTGCCTAGGTCTTCTCCTGCAAGCAGGGACATATAACCACACGTTCAGTGATAAGAGCCGCCGTGTCGGTCCATGGATAAGAGAAAGGCAATTTTAAAAAGAGGAACTGCAGTCATATTGCCATTCTGAAGCTTCCCTCCAACCACTTTGCATATTTTATATATACTGCAGAAATTTCCCTCCACTGAGTCTGGCTGCAATCATTTTAACTGTGGGCAGCTGAAGCTGCTGCCTGTTCACTTACTGGATTTACACACACACACCTCCAGCTCTGCAGCTCTCATTGGCACTCTTATGACTCACCCCTCCCGGCAAACTCACAAGTGTAAGAAAGAGCTGTGCATGATGACATAACTAATGACCAGACAAGAAACAGGCTGTAAAAGGGATTTACTGGCAGAAAAAAAAAAAATGTTATACTATCCAAAGTTGAAATAAGGGCAGAAGATTTAATTGATGGAAATCACCAGCCTCAAGGGTCGCGTCATTGACCAAAGCAGCCAAGGGGAGCATTTTTACATCATATATACATCACAGTAAGCAGGCTTTTCCCCACCAATGTAAGGAAACACTACAACGATTTTTACTCTCTGCAATTTCTGGCCATTATTATTAGTTGCAGTTCTTTACTATTGAAAATAACATTTGCCATAAAAACGCAGCCCTGGGTTTCAAGAAAGCCAAGCATGCCATGTTCTTTATTCTTTTATCACAACCTACTGTTTAGAGGTGTAAATGCTATGAGCAGGGGTTCCGCCATGTTTGAAAGGTTGAGGAAGGCTGATCTTCAAAACGGGGACTGTGAAACTAGACTATTCTTCCCTTTGACCCACTTCTTGTGTCCCTGGTCTCTAGAGGAAATGACAGGACAGAACCTGCCACATGCACCCCCCAACCAGTTATAATCTAGCACTGGAATGGAACCCACAGCCAGAAGAGAGCTGGAAGCAAGTTACGTACAGTGCAGAGTTGCCGCCCACCCCAAAACAAAATGGCTAAAACTGGGTTCTGCATGTGTAAGAGAAATAAAAGAATCCTGGAATCCACACATCCACAGAAAGTCTTAGTTTGCTTTCCTGGGATTCCCTTGTCCCTCCCACCCCAATTTTTCCATGTGTAATTCTGACCTCACTTTCACCTTACAGAGTGGAATAATGATGGGACCTGCCATGAATAGTCCTCTCAGCAGTTTTAAAACTACAGATCTCATCATTGCATCTTTTTTTATTACATCACTAGATGTGCCTTTGCACCTCATTTCTATTAAAAAGTTTAAGATGTGTACAAGATAACATTGTCAAAGTATAGGCATGATGTGGTCCCTTCAGCTGTGTTGACAAAATTAATCAGACCGTTAACATTTTAGGGATATCTGGAAGCTGAATGACTAAGCAAGAGGTATACTTTGAGAAACCAGAGCCCTGATGTACAGCCTGGGCCTAGGTGGTCGCACACTTGGCAAGGGCGCCATTCAGAAGATGCTTTGCATTTACTGAATGAATGCAAAGCATCCTCTGATTGCACGAGGTGGTGAGTGATGTCACCACACTGAGGGGCCGGCTGCCAGTGTTCCAAAGGCAGGATATCTGCTCAGCACAGGACCCAGAAGCAAATGAAGATCATTGAAATAATGGTGCCTGCTTCACTCCAGCTTCCAGGGGCATCAACCAGGCATGGTATGGTGGGTTGAAGCTGATCAAGCAACTATGCATAAAATAGCCATAAACTGGAATTCCTCTTTAAAGCAAAGCTCCACCCAAAAGGGGAAGTTCCGCTTTGAGACATCACATCCCACCTCCACTGCCTAAGTTGGCATGTCATGAAATTAACGGGCGACCTAGGTTTTGCCAGTTGTCTTTCCTCCCCTCCCAGTCTTCTGGGACACATCACAGGTCCCAGAAAACTACAGGACTACTCACAATGCACAGTGCAACTCAAGCATGCGCAATAGGCTGTGAAGCCGAAAGTGGTACAACTGGCTGCCCAATAAGGAGGCCGGCACCGGGAACCTGGAGGCTAGTGAAGAACTAGCCCAGGTGAGGACGAAGCTGGATCGTTGGACAGGTAAGTGTCCATTTATTAAAAGTCAGCAGCACCTACAGGATTTGTAGCTGCCAACTTTTTTTTTTCTGATTAGACAACCGCTTTAAGCCTGGGTTCACATTGGAGCGACTTGTCATGCACTTTAATCTCTCAAGTCGCAGCCTATTGGAGGCAATGGCACTGTTCCAATCGGTGCGACAACGATTTTGTTACTGCACTACTTTTGCCAATTTCAGGTGCGACTTCAATAGACATCTGTGCATGAAGCCACACAGGTGTCCATCATATAGCAGCTGAAATCACGCTGACCTTGCTACTTTGAAATCGCGCTACTTCAAGTGAAGTAGCGCAATTTCAAAGTAGCATCAATGTGAACCAGGGCTTAAGTATAACTAAAGGCAAAACTTTGATTTGTATAGAGGGGAGAAAGATAAGAACACCTACGTTTTTATTGCGGTCTGTGCCCCTGTTGCGGCATTTCCCCCCCGATTCACCCTATTTGTCCCATTTATCATTGAATGTGAAAGTAAAAGATAATCCCAAATTTTGGGTTGTGCCCAGAAAAAAAATAGAGGGGAAATCTTCCAATGGGGACACAAGTTTTGGTGACCTGGGGGTCCAAGGAATTCCCTTAATTCGCAGGGATTTCCTCTCACTTCCTGTCTGGCAACGGGAGTGAAAATCTCTGCAATGGGAGACAGATGGCGAAAAAAATCCGACAGTGGTACTAGTTTTATCCCCAAAAAAATACAATACATTTTTGCCTATAGTTCTACTTTAAGTGATAGGCAGCGGGAAGATTCTCAGAGAGCCGTGACTGATAACCATGGTGTCTAATCTGCAGTAGCCACTGCCAATTCTAGAGAATAAACAATTCTGTCTAGATTTCAGGCCTGTCGCTGGGGAATACACTTGGCTCATTTTCCAACCGGGGCATTCATTTCCTCGGCACCTATTTCGGCAATATACACCGTGTCAACTTCAACCCGTCTACATGCAGTAAACAACGTTCCTGTATCTGAACACACAATACCTTGACTCTGTCTTTTTCACTATTTTCCTTAATGAAGACTCTCTCGAGTTCAGGGCTTATTCCTTCAACGTTACATGGAACTCTGGTGCCTACGGATTTTGGTACCAGGATGCTTGCAGTGGGCACAGGGATGGATCGGGATGATGAAGCCTAGAAGCACAGAAATAGGAAGACAATATTAACCACTTGAAGTCCAGGCTTTTTATAGTACTTTTTGTTTACAAGTTTAAATCAGTATTTTTGCTAGAAAATTTATAACCCCCAAACATACTTTTATTTAGCAGAGACCCTAGGGAATAAAATGTCGATCTTTGCAATTTTTCAGGTCACACGATATTTGCACATAGTTTCTGCAAAAGCCATTTATTTATTTTTTTAAATACACTTTAATAAATAAAAAAAAAAACACTATAGTTACCCCAATTTTTTTTGTAGAAAGTGAAAGATGTTACGCCAAGTAAATAGATACCCAACATGTCACGATTTAAAATTGCTCACACTCTTGAAATGCAGACAAACTACGGTTCCATGGGCGATGCTTTAACCACTAGCAGACCAGCCGCCGTCATTCTACTGTGGCAGGTCGGTTCTCCTCTGCAAATCGCCATAGCCGTACAGAAGCCCTTTAAACCGATATAGTGGGCGGGCACGCCCGCTGCACCTAATGTGTGTGTTCGTCTGTTCCTACTAGCTAGGAGCAGTAATCTCTCCTCCTCTAGTCAGTCAAATCTCAATACAGTTAAAAACACGAGGGAACACATTTAACCCCCTTCCCTGCCAGTGACATTTACACAGTAATCGGTGCATTTTTATAGCTCTGATCGCTGTAATAATGTCACTGGTCCCAAAAATGTGTCAAAAGCATCCGATCTGTACGCCGCAATCCCGCAGATCGCCATCATTACTAGTAAAAAAAGAAAAATAGAAATAAAAATGCCATAAATATATCCCCTATTTTGTAGACGCTATAAACTTTTGCACAAACCAATCAATATACGCTTATTGCAGGTTTTTTTTTTTTTTTTACCAAAAAATTGTAGAATATAGATTGGCCTACACTGAGGAAGAAATTAGTTTATATATATTTTTGGGTGCCATTTATTACAGCAAAAAAGTAAAAAAAAAAGATAGCTTTTTTTCAAAATGGTCACCGTTTATAGCACAAAAAAAAAAAAGCAGAGGTGATCAAATACCACCAAAAAAAAAGCTCCATTTACACGGTCCATTAATTTTTTTTAATCACTTTTATTTCTATTACAACGAATATAAACATCCCTTGTAATAGAGATAGGGAAATAAAGGAAGACAGGTCGTCTTTACGAAGAGATCTGGGGTAAAAAAGACCTCAAACCTCTTTACCTTTAAAAGCAAAAGATGAAAAATAAAAATTATTTTCTTCCAGCTTGGACAGGAAGTGATGTCATGATGTAGCTCTGGCCCTCCAAGGCCATAGAGTCGATCAGAGAGTGTCTTAAGAAATAACGATGAGCATTGTGCGTGTGTGTGTGTCAAGCTATATATAGCTGTGATTTCTGAACGCACATAGATTATAAAAGGACTACCAAACACCTGAGGGTGTGCCACCTCAAGCATGCAATGACCAGTTGTGTTCAAGGGCAAACTCATTTGACTCTCTCCATAGTATTGAGGACCAACACAGACTTTTCAACAAACTGAAAAATCTTGATGTGCTATAAGGAGGTCTATGGTCAGAAAAACTGGTCTCTCCTATAGGGAGGATTTATCCTGGTTAAATAGATTCCTACAGATCATCTGTAGTCAGATTAATAACCAGTTCCCTCCCACCCAGGCCAATTCTGACATTTCTCTACTACTACTACATGCAAAAAAGAGGTATTTTTTTGCTAGAAAATTACTCAGACCACACACACATTTTAATGTATGTATGTGTATATGCGCGTGTATATATATATATATATATATATATATAACATGTCCCTGGTCTCTATGGGGAAATGACAGGACAGTACCTGCCACCAGTGGCGGAATTTTCAGGGTCGCAGCAGTCGCAGTTGCGACAGGGCCCTGTAGTTCTATGAAGTCCCTGGGGCCCGCCCGCCGCCCGTGTGAGAAGCACGCCCACCGTTGGATGCAGGGGCGGCACTGCGGCAACCCCCCCAAGACATCTCCCCTACCTGCACCTCTGGCTGCCCGTTTAGAGTGCATAGATGTCACAGGAGGTGGAAGGCTGCGATTGGCAGCTCTATGGTGCCTGTGTGGGCAGGGATCTCCCTGGGGCTTGTAGTACTCTCTCTCGTGTCAGTGTGTATACAGAGGAGAGGGGAGGGAAGGGGAGGAGCCTCTGACCCGGGCAGGTATTAGTTTCACTTTCACACTGCTTGTACAATGTTTCTGATGCCCAGGTCAGAGGCCCCTCCCCCTCTGCTGTATAGATCGAACGACTAGCCCCAGCAAGACCCCCCTGCCTGTGGACACCATAGAGCTGCCGATCGCCACCTCCCACCTCCACCAGCCAGGTACAGGGGAACCCCTGCAAGGGGGGAGTCAGCTGTTTGGGGACCCTGATGTAAGAGGGGGGGGGTCTTTCTGGGGACACCAATGTAAGGAAGGGGGCCTCTGGGGACACTACGGGGGGCCTCTGGGGACCCTGGTGTAAGTGGGGGAGGCCCTCTGGGGACCCTGGTGTAAGTGGGGGAGGCCCTCTGGGGACCCTGGTGTAAGGGGGAGGCCCTCTGGGGACCCTGGTGTAAGGGGGAGGCTCTCTGGGGACCCTGGTGTAAGGGGGAGGCTCTCTGGGGACCCTGGTGTAAGGGGGAGGCTCTCTGGGGACCCTGGTGTAAGGGGGAGGCTCTCTGGGGGCCCTGATGTAAGAGGGGCTCTCTGGGGAGTCCCCCTATGTGATGGTGTGTGGGGGGGGGCGGTATTGAAGGACCTGGCCTTGGGGCGACAAGGAGTAAATCTGGGCCTGGGCAGAGGCAGCGCTGAGTCTGGAGGCAGACACTGAAAAATTAAGTCAGCAGACATGCTGACACAGAGAAGGTGAGGGAGAAGCTTTCCTCTCTGCGTGGAATACCTTTACCGTCTACCCATAAGGGAAGAAGGCATCCTGGCGGGAGATTAGAAGGCACCGTGACCGATCGAACGGAATTCCCGGGGAATCGATTGACGGTAAGTGACATTTTGCAGAGCTGAGCAATCGATGCCAACCTCCACCACCTGTGCCTCTTACTGATCCCATCCCCCCACCACTGATCTCATCCCTATCCCCCCATTACTTCCATAACAGAGGTGATGGGGGGGATAGGGATGAAATCAGTGGTGGGAGGATGGGATCAGTAAGAGGCACAGGTGGTGGTGGGAGAGGATGGCACCACCACTGCCACCGCAGCCACCCCCCCCTCAAGTACTACTGCAGCCACCCCCCTCAACTACCGCCGTTGCCACCCCCCTCAAAAAAAAGTATCAAAATCATGCTCTTTCGGGGGGGGGGCCTTCGTGATTTCTTGCACCGGGGCCCAGAGGTTTCTAGTTACGCCTCTGCCTGCCACATGCACCCCCCAACCAGGAATAATCTAGCACTGGAATGGAACCCACAGCCAGGAGAGAGCTGGAAGCAAGTTACGTACAGTGCAGAGTTAGAACAACCCCAGAGCCAAAAAGAGCAACATGGGGGGGGGGGGGAAATAGGATTTTTATAACAGCTTACCTGTAAAATCCTTTTCTTGGAGTACATCACGGGACACAGAGCGACATAGTCATTACTAATGGGTTATATAGATACCGTCAGGTGCTGGCACTGGCAACTTCCAAAACCGGAAGTACCCTCCCCTATATAAGCCCCTCCCATCCGGGAGCACCTCAGTTTTGTAGCAAAGCAATAAGTGTCCCCAAAGAGGGGCGGGAGCTCTGTGTCCCGTGATGTACTCCAAGAAAAGGATTTTACAGGTAAGCTGTTATAAAAATCCTATTTTCTTTCTCGTACATCACGGGGACACAGAGCGACATAGTCATTACTAATGGGATGTCCTAAAGCAATGCCAAATGAGGGGGGGGGATACACCATATATAAGCTGAGCGCTATCAGACATGAGGATCTTTTGCGGCCTGCAACACACTGCGCCCAAAGGAGACATCCTCCTGACTTCTAACGTCCACCTGGTAGAACCTAGTAAACGTGTGAACTGAAGACCATGTTGCGGCCTTACAGATTTGAGCCAGGGAGGCCTGGTGATGCACTGCCCATGAAGTTCCAACTGCTCTTGTGGAGTGCGCTCTAACTTTGAACGGAGGCGGTCTCCTTCTCAAGCCATAGGCTTGTATTATGACCTGTCGAATCCACTCGCTAAAGTAGATTTTGACGCTGCCTGACCCTTTCTGGGGCCTTCCGGCAGAATAAACAAAGTATCCGTTCTGCGAATCTGAGCAGTGGCTTTTAGATAAGCTTTAACTGCTCTTACTACATCCAAAGAATGCAATAACTTTTCCTCTACCGAAGTAGGTTTGGGGAAAAAAGAAGGAAGAACCACATCTTGGTTCAAATGAAACCTCGATACCACCTTAGGAAGAAAGGCTGGATGAGGGCGTAACACTACTCTATCCTTATGGATAACCAGATATGGCTCCTTACAGGACATAGCTGCTAATTCCGACAGTCTTTTAGCCGAACAAACGGCTACTAGAAAAATCAATTTCCTGGTGAGAAGAACCAAAGAAATATGCTGTAATGGTTCAAATGGTTGTTTCTGTAGAACCGACAGAACCAAGTTTAGATCCCATGGACATATGGGAATATTAACCGGAGGACTAATACGCATCACTCCTTATATAAAGGCTTTGACTAGTGAATGCGAAGCCAAGGGCCTTTGAAAAAATATTGACAAGGCCGAAATCTGACCCTTGATAGTACTCAAGGCAAGCTTCCTATCTACAGCCCATTGTAGGAAGTCCAGAATCCTACCGATTACGTATTTACGTGGATGCCATTTCTTGGCCTCACACCAGGCGATGTACGCCTTCCAGAATCTATAGTAGATCTGCCTGGATACCGGCTTCCTGGCATTGATCATGGTAGATACCACAGAATTAGAGAGCCCTCTCTTTTTTAGAATGTGGGCTTCAATAGCCAGGCCGTCAAACCTAGGGCTGGTAAGGAAGGGTGGTATATCGGTCCTTGCGAAAGCAGGTCCGGACGATGTGGGAGAGTCCAAGGACTCCCCACTGACATTTTACAATCTCCACGTACCACGCTCTTCGGGGCCACGCTGGAGCCACCAGAATCACTGGTTTCTTTTCTACCCTGATTCTGCGGAGTAATCGAGGTAACCATTGTGGCGGTGTGAATGCATATATCAGCTTGAACTGATCCCAAGGGAACACTAGGGCATCCGAGCCGCAAGCTAGGGGATCCCTTGTCCGAGAGACAAACCTGTCCACCTTTGCGTTGAATCTGGATGCTAGAAGATCTACATCCGATGTTCCCCACCGCTGACATATTGTCCAGAAAACCTCGGGGTGAAGGGACCCTTCCTCTGGGCATAATTGCTGGCGACTTAGAAAGTCCGCCTTCCAATTCTCCACTCCTGGAATGAATACCGCAGATATGGCTGGGAAATATCTTTCTGCCCATTTCAGGATGTAATTTACTTCCCTCTGGGCTGCACGACTCCTGGTGCCCCCCTGATGATTGATATATGCCACTGCTGTGGCATTGTCTGATTGAATTCTGACAGGGGACCCTTGGAGTTTGGATGTCCATGCTACTAGGGCATACCGGGCTGCTCGTATCTCTAAGAGATTGATGGGCAGGGCCTTTTCTGCATCCGACCATCTGCCCTGGAGAGACTATTGCTCCAGTACTGCTCCCCAGCCTATAAGGCTGGCATCTGTAGTGACCACCTTCCAAGAAATCGGACTGAAGGATTTCCTTTTTTCCAGATTCTGGGGAACCAACCACCAACGGAGGCTCTTGCGAACGGAAGGGGACAAGGACATTGTAAGTCTAGGGCCTGAACTTTTTTGTTCCAGGCCGACAGTATGGCCCCTTGCAAATTCCTTGAATGGAATTGACCGTAGGGTACTGCTTCGAATGATGCCACCATTTTTCCCAGCAGCCTCATGCACCGGCATATGGACGGCTGTCTTTTTTGTACCCACTAAGTGGATCAAATCTTTCAAAGACAACACCTTTCCTCGAGGCAAGAATATTTTTCTCTGGCCTGAATCCAACCTTAGCCCCAAGTATTCCAGACTTTTGACTGGTTTTTAGGGCTGACTTGTCTCGGTTGATAATCCAACCGTGAGATTCCAGATACTTGATTGTCTTGTGAACGACCACGTCTAGTTTTTTCACTGAGTGGTCTATCAGCAACAAGTCATCTAGATATGCCATTATCATTACACCTTGTGTTCTTAGATTGGCCAATAAAGGGCCAGAATTTTTGTAAACACTCGTGGTGCTGTGGCCAAACCGAAGGGTAAGGCTCTGAACTGAAAATGGCGCCCTTCTACTGCAAAGCGTAGAAATTTTTGGTGGACTGGAAAGATGGGAATGTGCAAATAAGCATCTTTGATGTCGATCGCGGCTAACCAATCCTCCCCCTTGTAGGGCAGTGGCCACCGATCGGATCGACTCCATCGGAAAGTCCTGATATACAGGAATTTGTATAGCCCTTTTTAGAATTAATATGGGCCTCCCGTCCGCGTTTGCTTCGGGACTGTAAAGAGGTTTGAGTAAAACCCGAACCCTCATTCTTCCAGGGGAACCTCCATAATTACTCCTTGGAGCAATAGTTGTTCTAGTGCCAACAGGAGGGACTCTCTCTTCCGGGGATCCCTTGGCACGTTTGACCTCAAAAATGGGAAGGAGGAGAGTCTTTTAACTCCAAACTGTATCCCAAACATACTGCGGAGAGCACCTATCTGTCTTGATCGTGTCCCGCCAGGTCTCTTGCGAACAACTGGAGTCCTCCCCCCACCCGACTGAGTGGGGGCAACCCTTCAATGAATTTAACTTTGGGGGAGGTTTTGTACCTCCCCTGACCCAGGGTTTCTCATTACCCTGCTATTGTCCCTGTTTTTTTACCCCCGGGAATTGACCGAGGAGGCCGTCGGAACTGTTACACAGCCGATGCCCCAGGGACTGGAGAAGCAGGCCTCTTAAAGAGGGACCTCTAACTCTGTTTTTAACCGGCAAGAGCGTATTTTTACCGCTGGAAATTTTCTGGATATATTTGTCCAGGTTTTCCCTGAATAAGCGTTCACCATGAAATGGGACGCTAACCAGCCATTCTTTACAGGGAGCTTCAGCAGACCAGTTTTTGAGCCATAGGAGCCTACGCATATGTACTATAGACAGCGTAAGGCGGGAGGGCCTGATGGACTGAATCCTTTATGGCGTCAACCGCAAAGCCTAAGGCTCTAGGTAGATCAGCTAGGGCAAAGCCTGCTGATCTGTCAAGTCCCTCAAGACCTGTTTCAACTGATCCTTCACTGCTTAGCAGACCCCAATAGCTGCTACTGCTGGTTGTATCACCAAGCAGATTTTCATAAGGACTCCAATCTTTTATCTATTGGGTTCTTGAACATTTGGACATTATCCACTGGACATGTCAGTGATTTATACATACAAGAGATGGCTGCGTCCACTGTAGGGACCTTCCATTTTTTTTTGATGAACTTATCCTCCATGGGATAGACCACCGGAAATCTCTTGGGGGAATAAATATTTTCTCAGGACGTTCCCAATCCTGGTAAATGAGCCCTTTCAGTAAAGGGTGAAGTGGAAAAGAACAAACAGTCTGGGGGCTTCTAGCGACCCCAACGAGGATACAGTAGTGGTTGATGGTTCCGCAAGGTGCATTTTTAAATGCTGATCGGACCATGTTAGTCAGAGACTGAACCCATAATCTTTCAGCTTGAGATGCTGAGAAAAGGTTCCCCCACTGTTGATTCCTCTATAACAGAATCAACCTCATCCTGATCCCCTTCAGGCAGGTCGATCCCTGTATGGGACTGTTGCTCTGCTAACAGGCACTCTGAAGGAGGAGACGGAGATCGGGCGTGCTTTCCCTGACAGGGAGGCAGCGATAAATGTTGACAATCTCTCTCTAATCCTCCCAGAGCTGAGGAAAAAACCTCCTCTGTTACATACACAGGTGAACTGAGGACAGCCACAGTACCAAGTACCCCTGCGGGGTCTCTACGGTCACTTACCTCTGAACTTCAGGGGAGACTGGTGCAGCAGAAGTATGCCCAAGATCCTCCGAGCCCGATGAGACCCCCTTCGCTTCCTGGAAGATTCAGTTCCGGAGCTTCTGGACGGCATATTCCCAAGCCTAAAGCTGAGGTATTCCAGCCGTAATACACCACTTTTACTGAGAATAGTCTAGCACAATTGCTGCTATATCACAGTTGGTGTCTACTAATGTGCCTTTCTAGGGGATGCCTGTATCAACCGCTTGCTGTATGCCCTTTTTTTTTTTAAATGTTGCCAGCTCTGTCTCTGTACTTCATAGCCAGCTCACCACACAAAACTGTGGTTTTTACATGCTGGGACGCCCGCACATGCGCAGAAGCGCTGCGGCGCACACAGAGCGTCATCCCCCAGGCTCCGCCCCCTTTCCTGGCTCACCTCTATATATAGAGGCGCGTGGCCACGTGCGCCTTCGGCGCTAATTTTGAAAAATGGAGTAGGGACAAGAGCCAGGGCCCCTCTTTGCCGCAGGCCGGGGGATGGACGAGCATTGCAACATGGCAGAGGAAGCAGTTTCCCATAAGAGAACTCACCATCTGCCTGGACTTGCTCTGCTGAGAAGAAACTAGTCCACATGACAAGAAAACATTCCACAGCGGCCTCTAGTGGACAAACACAGGTACCGCAGTCTAATATCTTAAATATATATAAAAAAATTTTTTTTTTTTTTTTTTCTTGACCACCATTAAAAATTATTACATTTTTTTAGTAGTTACAGGCATGCACAGAATTTTGCGGGAATACCATTAGGTAACAGACAGAAAGACAAATTAGGCTTGGGGGTCCCCCAATAGAACCAAGTTCCTGGGGGCCCCCACTTACCTGTTCCCCGCCGCAGGACTTTGTTTGGTCCACAAAAGCCCAAACTTCACCTATCACGGCAGGCATTGTAATCAAACCTTCAGGGACCGGGTTCCCAAGGATTCCACTCCCCTGGACCTGTATAGCACCCTGCACAGAAAACATCTTGGTCGTGGGTATGACCAGAGCTCTGGATCCCAGGGTCCAGCTCTCCTAAGAGAAGCATTACAGGCAAAACCTTGCTCTTCTCTGCAAGGCCCGGGTACCGACCGTTTAGCTATGAAGCTTTTTTGGTCGGATCCGGAATAGCTTACTGAGGCCCAAAAGAACCTGTACGCAAGCTCAGTGAAAAACACATGTTTCTTCTTGGCCAACACCTTAGACACTGGCAAAAAACTGAGGTGCTCCCGGATGGGAGGGGCTTATATAGGGGAGGGTACTTCCGGTTTTGGAAGTTGCCAGTGCCAGCACCTGACGGTATCTATATAACCCATTAGTAATGACTATGTCGCTCTGTGTCCCGTGATGTACGAGAAAGAAAAACCAAACATACACAAGCCAAACGCCAAATGCCAGTGAACTAGTACTGACCAGCACATGCAACCCAAATCACTTATTTTTTTTAACCCCTGGAATATTCAGCAGGCTTTACAGTGCTTCTTGAGATTTGCGGCCTGCTACACAACTCCAATGATTGCCCTCCCATCCTAATATGAATATCACATGGTTAAGACTACAGGAGGATTGGAGTAGAGGTGTTGCTGCAACAAGGGAACACATCGGTCTGCATTTAAACACGCGTGGATTTGGAGCCATACAGAAAAGGCTGATCATTGGGATGTTAGTAGGACAGCCAAGTGTAAGCAGATGAAACCTTTACTGTCAAACCAGCAGACCCTGCATGCCCTGTGTCAATTAACATGGACCTAAAAACGCAAAAAACTGAAGACATGCCATTTAATAGGGAACATCTAAAATGGTAATTGTGCCTTGGCAGTACCCTGAAAAAAGTGCCCTTTGTCTTGAAGTCCCTGGCAATGTATCAGTGGCCTTCCTGTGCCTAGAGAGCCTCACATCTGCACTGTCTGGCATTGCTGTCACTGACGCTTGTCCCACTACATTTGGCAATGTCCTTTTTGGGGGGTGCTTAGTGTCTTCCTTGCTGGGGAGAAAGTAACAGTGCAAGGTTCTCCTTTCTTCAGATTCCTTGATTCTCGGAATTTATGCTGCAACTTTTCTGCTGCTTCTTGATCATTACCCCATCAGTCAGTCATCAAGAGGGGCAACACTGACACGAGGAAGCAAAACCCTTCTCCTTTACCTAGATGGCCGCCTCCACACAGACAGTGCAGAACAAGGCATGGAAGTCAGTACTGGGAAAAGATCACCTGGAGCTCCTCTAAAGTGTTACTAAACCAACGGCAAAATCAGTCTGCATATGCGTAAAGTACACTTGTTCCACCCACTGGAACTTAAGGGGTTAATCCTGCTCATTGTGTAAAAGGCTGTTTGATCCTGTCTTCTCAAATCCTTCGCTACTTCCAGTCTCCAATCCATTTCCTGATAGAACAGTACCTTTGGAGTCACTCTGCACATGCTCAGTTTCGTGTGTATTGCTAGTTAAGCACAGGACCAATCAGCACTGTCCAGACAGAGCGACAGAGGTCCTGCAGCCTCATAGGATGGTCAGAGGAGAATGAAAACTCCTCCTACAAGCTTTAACCAGACACTGATCGAAATCACAAGACTGCTATATACTGCGGATGAGAAAAGGCATTTAGTAGTTTGTATTTACTAAAATAATTGCATTTCTGGGTTTAGTAACACTTTAAAGGGGTTGGAAACCCTCGTGTTTTTTTCACCTTAATGCATCCTATGGTGAAAAAACTTCTGGTAGTGACCGCCCCCCCCCCAGCCCGTTTTACTTACCGGAGCCCCGTATTTCCCTCGGCGGGGACATGCTGTTCCTCTGCACAGGGTAACCGGCTTTTGATTGGATAGATTTATAGCAGTGCAGCCATTGGCTCCCGCTGCTGTCAATCAAATCCAATAATGCGGGGGGCAGGGCAGAGCTCGGCATTCGTGTCTAAAGACGTAAATGCTGGACTCGAGAGCGTGCCTGCAAGGTAACCCCCAGGGAGAGCGCTGCTCCTATGGGGGGGGTTATCTGATGCAGGGAGGAGCCGCAAGAGCCGCTGAGGGACCCCAGAAGTCGAGGATCGGGGCCACTCTGTGCAAAACGAGCTGCACAGTGGAGGCCAGTATAACACCTTTGTTTTTGTTTTTTAAAAGGAAGCTTTACAATTTAAGGGGGCTGTTGCATGCAGAAGTTTTTTTTTTTTTTATCTTACTTCAAAACCTTTTGCCTTTACAACCAAACCACTTAAACGGCAACTAAAAAAAAAAAAAAGTGTTCCTTTAGCCGTGGGTTCACATTGATGCGATTTGACATGTCAAACTGGTGGCAATGGCAGCGTCTGAATCGGTGCGATGCCGCATCGATTCCCAAAAGTAGTTAATGTACTACTATCGGGGTGTGATATCAAATGTCACCTGTGCCCACACAGATGTCTACCGAAATCGCCCCTGAAGTCGGGAATGAAATCGTGCAAGTTCAGCTGAACACGTACAAATTCCTGCAGTCAGTGTGAACCTGGGCTTAGGGTCAGTCCGAATACGTGTTCTTGTGAGGTTCCATTTTGAAGCCCATTTATCTAAATGATCTGCAAATCGCACCAAATGAAGAAAAAAAAATATATACTTTTAGAAACTTGTGGCACCAAACTGCATGGGATTACATTTGCGATCTGCGTTTTGGGTGCCATCAATACGCTGCCACCCGCATGCAGATCACAAGGGCTGTGCGTTTGAACAAGGTGCGGGGAAACCTGCAAGGAACACACCTTTCCCACACAGCGTTCTGGTGTGAACCGGCCCTAAAAGGATATATTTTTGATGAGCAAACATTTAGCGTTATCACAATATTTACTCACCTCACAGTAAAAACAGGTTTGCTGTACCAAATTTCCATTCCATAGAGATGTCTAGGCTCTCCGCCTGCAGGCTATCCCTGAAATAACGGCCCATTCACACCAATGGGGTGCATCTGATGGTGTGCTGTATAGAGGACGATGCGGTGACCATTGCAATGTTTTCTTGTTACAGTTTACTGGAACATTGCTTCATCCAACACGATGTGCTGTGATGCATTACACTTTGTGCGTTTTGCAAAACTGCACATATTCTGCATTTACACAATACATGTATGGTGTGAACAGGACAAGGAACAATCGTTTTTTACTTGGCATTGCGCCCAATCAATAAAGATCAAACACCTGATGTAAATGAGCCCTGGCCGAGTCTCCTCAAACAGCAATTGCACATTCTCTTAATACACGCCGCCTTCTCTCTGCACCCTGATGGGAAGTATCTAGCACTGTATACATTTCAGCTATAATAGGCAATGTTTTCTTGGAAGGTGTTGGTCCCGTCTCGGTATTTTTATGCTTTCAGCCAAAACTGATTTCCGCATGCCAGCTTAACTGCTTATACAGAACCTACAAGAAGAGAACGGGCGAGAACGAAAACTTACTGCATTTGTTTATTAAATCTGACATCGGAGACAGCCAACTTCCAAAAAGTAATGGTGGCCACATGGTAAAATGTGATTGCAAGATATCCTGTTTTAGTCAATTTTGTTAACAGTGGAAAGCTGAACAGGCAAACCGTTAAATGCACAGACTAAATACAAATATAGGAACTGTATTACCTCCCAAATATTTTTTTATTTCTGTCTATCCAGTTCTGAGATTCACACAGCTCTGCCACACAACACAGCTCTATTTGGCAGGGGAGGGGACCCAAGTCCCTCCTCCAGCCACCTCTTAGCATGTTCTTTGTTAAAGTGACTGTAAAAAAAAAAGTCATACTTAGGCCCGGTTCACACAGGGGCGACTTATCAGGCGACTTAGCCGCCTGACAAGTCGCGCTTCATTCTGTACAATGTAACCATTCTAATAGGAGCGACTCAAGTCGGTTCCTGTACTACTTTGGGGCGACTTACAAGTGGCTTGCATTGACCAATACACAAAAGTCGTTTTGCAAGCCACACTGTACGGGACAGCTTCAGAGTCGGGCGACTTTGAAGCCGCCCCTGTGTGAACCGGCTCTTACCTGCTCTGCGTAAATGTTATAATTACCTGTTGGTAATGGTTTTGCACAGAGCAGCCCCGATCCTCATCTTGGGTCCCCCCGCTGGTGCTCCTGTCCCCCCTCCGACCAAACACCCCCATACCAAGCCCCTTGCTCTGGGGGCACTGGTGCATGCTCACTCCAGAGCCAGTGGTGTGTGTCCATAAGACACGCAGAGTGCAGCTTGGGCACACCCTTGCCTCAATGGCTGCGATTGACAGCAGCAGGTGCCGATGGCTCCCACTGCGGTGTATGAGCCAATGAGGAGAGAGCGCTTCTGCTCTAGTACACATCGCTGTATTGAGATCGGGCTCAGGTAAGTATTTAGGGGCGGAGCTGCTTGCAGGTTCCGCCTGCTGCTGCATGACAGGAAGTTTCTCACCTTAATGCATAGAATACATTAAGGTAAAAAACCTGAGGATTTACAACCCCTATAAGGCGTCAGCATACCAAGACATTTTGGACAATTTCATGCTCCCAACTTTGTGGGAACAGTTTGGGGATGGTCCCTTCCTGTTCCAAAATGACTGCACAACAGTGCTCAAAGCAAGGTCCATAAAGATGTGGATGAGCGAGTTTGGGGTGGAGGAACTTGACTGGTCTGCACAGAGTCCTAACCTTAACCTGATAGAACACCTTTGGGATGAATTAAAGCAGAGACTGCAAGCCAGGCCTTCTCATCCAACATCAGTGCCTGACCTAACAAATGGAAGAATGGTCAAACATTACCATAGACACACTCCTAAACCTTGTGGACAGCCTTCCCAGAAGAGTTGAAGCTATTATAGCTGCAAAAGGTGGGCCAACTCAATATTGAACCCTACAGACTGAGATGCCATTAAAGTTCATGTGCGTGTAAAGGCAGGTGTCCCAATACTTTTGGCAATAAAGTGTCTTTGGATATCGGTTTACTTCTGGAACCTGTGTGTTTGTACAAACCTAAACGTTTTTGACAAAAGAAGAGCGAATTTGCAGCAAAATACGTGTCATGATGCCAGCCTGCCATTCACAAGCAACATTGCTGAAAACGTCAGCATGCTAAACTAAGATTACCCATGATGCCACCACAAGAACGCAGGGAAGGAAGGGTGGAGTAAATACCAGTCATGACAAGCGACTGCGAGGATTCAGTGATAATGTTCCAAGTCTAGTCTGGGGGATGTGATAAAATACAACGGTACGCCTTCTACAAAAACACCAACACTGGAATACGTATTCCACATTGAGAACATAGCATTTTTTATGTAGGTTTCAAACCCTTCTGAATTCTGGGCAATTTACATTCAATACAAATGTTTGTCAAGCCAAAACTTGCACATGCGCAGTAGGGAACCGGCTGTGAAGCCGAAAAGTTTCACTTTGGGGTTCCCTTACTATGAATGGCGACAGACACCCAAGAGCCGATGGAAACATCGGCAGGGGTGCCAACATTGCAGGATTCCAGGACAGGCAAGTGTCCAAAAAAAAAAAAAAAAAAGTCAGTAGCTGGAGTATGTGTAGCTGCTGACTCAACGGTGGAACTTCTTTAGCCCTGGTTCACACTGGTGCGTTTTGACATGTCAAATCGGCAGCATTTGCCAGCAATATCACTGTTCTAATCGGTGGGGCACTGCATCGATTTCAACGGATCGTCATTGATCCGTACGGATCAACATCTTCGGATCGGCACACCACGTGATCCACAGGTAGTGTGAGCGCTCCGCTGCCATTACTCCTTTCCTACCATCCTGATTTCTGTCAGCATCCTGTGCCATCCACTTCATCCGGGGTTCCGTCTGGTCTCCTCCGCTGCCTTTGAAGCCTGGAATGCCACCCGTGGCCGCAGACATGCGGCCTCGCGGTCCTGCATCAGCCATAGGAAAGGCAGCGGCCATCTTGGTCCACCCGGCAGCAGCCGCTGTATCGTCACATTCGGCTACGGAAGTGACGTTCCGTCGCCACTATCTTGCTACATCCCACACTCCTGCACAGTAATGACAGAGTGAGAAGGGGGTAAGCGGACATCTTGTTACACCTACCGGAGCTTTAGATTTCACTGTTATTTTCAACACAAAACGGAGCTTATATGCTTAAATACAGAATTTGTAAAATCCGGACGGACTGTTTACATGTTAAATGTGAAAATCAGAGGTGTTCTGTAACATTAGCAAACATGTAAGATCAGCAGGTTTGCTGCTGCTTTTAAAATGTAACATCTAAACAGTCCGGATTTCCAAATACTGTATTTAAGCATATAAGCTCAGTTTTCCTGTTGAAAATAACTGTGGAATGCAAAACTCCGGTGGGTGTAAGAAGATGTCCGCTTACCCCCTTCTGGGTGTATCATTACTATGGAGGAGGAGTGTGGGGTGTAGTTAGATGGCAGCGACGGAACGTCACTTCCGTAGCCAAATGTGATGGGTAGCCGAATGTGACGATACACCACAACAAGCTTTCCTGGCCTTCCTGATTGCCTGGAGTTCGCTCCCCTACTGGATCAGCCTCCGGAGTGCCTGAGAGCGCTCCCGCAGCACCCGGCGGCGGCCTAGGTGAGTTTCCCTGCCTTCCCTGACTGCCTAGTGTTCCATCCTCCCCTGGAAATTATTTAAAAGTGTTATTAAACAAAGACTAAAAACTTGTTTGTCTTGTTTTTTTTGGCTGATCCGAAAAATGATCCGATCTGTGACTCTGATCCGAGGAACGATCCGAACCGTGAGTTTTTTGATCCGTTGCACCCCTATTGACATCTGTGTAGAAACTGCACAGATGTCTCTGTAATCTGGACCGACAAGCGGGAGTGAAATCGTGCGAGTTCAGCTGAACTCGCACGGCTTAATTCCCGCAGCCCAGTGTGAACCTGGGCTTAAAGTGATTGTAAAAGATCTTATCCCCCACTCGTTTTGCACAGAGCGGCCCCAAACACTGACTTCTGGGGTCCCTTGGCGACTCCTCCCCACATCATCAGATAACCCCATAACAGAAGTGCTCTCCCGGGGGGGGGTTACCTTGCGGGCACGCTCCCGAGGCATTCATTCAGCATCCATAGCCGCCGAATGTATGACTCGGCCCCGCCCCCGTGTCATTGGATATAATTGACAGCAGCGGGAGCCAATGGCTGCGCTGCTATCAATCTATCCAATCAAGAGCCAGGACCCCGTGGAGAGAGGGACAGCACGTCCCCGTCGAGGGAAATTCAGGGCTCAGGTAAGTAAAACGGGGGGGGGGGGGCTGTCACTGCCAGGTGTTTTTTCACCTTAATGCATTAAGGTGAAAAAACACGAGGGTTTACAACCCCTTTAGGGGCCCAGCCTTTTTCTGCCATTTGTTTACAAGTAAAATTCTGTAATTTTTTGCTAGAAAATTACCTTGGTGAAACCTAGCCTTGAGGCCTCATGCCCACTGGCGTTTTTACAGCTGCGTTTTTTGCAGCTTAAAAACGCCTGTCCATGTTATTGTAAATATTATTTTATTTTTTTTTTGAAAAAAAAAAAAAAAAAAACCTCGGAGCTAAAAACGCGACCGCGCGTTAGTGCGCGTTTTTTGCGCGTTAGTGCGCGTTTGACGCTCGCGTTTTTTCCTGCCTAGTTCTGACGCTGAGGAACGCACTGGCCCTGGGTTTTTTTTACAGCTTACAAACGCCTATGCTCTTTACAGCTCAAAAACGCCTAGGTGGGCATGAAGCTATAGACTAACATGGACAGGCGTTTTTAAGCTGTAAAAAACGCTCAAAAACGCGGCTGAAAAAAACGCCCGTGGGCATGAGGCCTAAAGACACAGGCAGATGGGGTCAAGTGTCTTTTCACCATTTCTGTGCAGATCTTGCCTGTGTTCAAAAACGTCTGACACAGATCAGCTCACCTTGTGACTTGCTAGGAGGATACACATCACTGCAGGACATGAGACTGAAGTAATGTTTCCACCTGTCTGCAGCATACTGATCGGATCAGGGCAGCCAAGGTAAAGCCATTGGATTGGAGCTTAAAGTGGAACTTTAGTCAGAAAATTGGGTCCTCCTAGATTACAGAGCATCCGGAAAGTATTCACAGTGCTTCACCTTTTTCCACATTTTATGTGATGTTACAGCCTTATTCCAAAATGGATAAAATTCATTATGTTCCTCAAAATTCTACAAATAAAACCCCAAAATGACAACATGAAAAAAGTGTTTGAAATCTTTGCAAACGTATTAAAAATAGAAAATCCCATGTACAGAAGTATTCACAGCCTTTGCCATGACACTCAAAATTGGGCTGAGGTGCATCCTGTCTCCACTGATCATCCTTGAGAGGTTTCTACAACTTGGAGTCCACCTGTGAAAAATTCAGTTAATTGGACATGATTTGGAAAGGCGCACACCTGTCTATATTATTAAGGTCCCACAGTTAACAGTGCATGTCAGAGCACAAACCAAGCCATGAAGTCCAAGGAATTGTCTGTAGACCTCAGACAGGATTGTATGGAGGCACAGATCTGGGAAAAGGTACAGAACTATTTCTGCAGCATTGAAGGTCCCAAAGAGTACAGTGGCCTTCATCATCTGTAAATGGAAGAAGTTTGGAACCACCAGGACTCTTCCTAGAGCGGGCCACCCGTCAAAACTGAGTGATCGGGGGAGAAGGGCCTTAGTCAGGGAGGTGACCAAGAACCTGATGGTCACTCTGACAGAGCTCCAGTGTTTCTCTGTGGAGAGAAGAGAACCTTCCATAAGAACAACCATCTCTGCAGCACTCCACCAATCAGGCCTGTATGGTGAAGTGGCCAGGCGGAAGCCACTCAGTAAAAGGCACATGACAGCTCGCCTGAAGTTTGCATGAGAAACAAAATTCTCTGGTCTGATGAAACAAAGATTGAACTCTTTGGCCTGAATGGCAAGCATCATGTCTGGAAAAAAAACAAAACAGGCACTGCTCATCACCTGGCCAATACCATCCCTACAGTGAAGCATGGTGGTGGCAGCATCATGCTGCAGGGATGTTATTCGGCGGCAGGAACTGGGAGACTAGTCAGGATCGAGGGAAAAAGATGAATGCAGCAATGTACAGAGACATCCTTGATGAAAACCTGCTCCAGAGCACTTTGGACCTCAACAGGACAATGACCCCAAGCACACATCCAAGATAAAATAGTGGCTACGGGACAACGCTATGAATGTCCTTGAGTTGCCCAGCCAGAGCCCAGACTTGAACCTGATTGAACATCTCTGGAGAGATCTGAAAGTGGCTGTGCACCAACGCTCCCCATCCAACCGGATGGAGCTTGAGAGGTCCTGCAAAGATGAATGGGAGAAACTGCCCAAATATAGGTGTGCCAAGCTTGTAGCATCATACTCAAAAAGACTTGAGGCTGTAATTGGTGCCAAAAGGGGCTTCAAAGTATTGAGCAAAGGCTGTGAATACTTATGTACATGGGATGATGTTTTCTCGTTTTTATTTTTAATAAATTTGCAAAGATTTCAAACAAATTTCTTTCCTGTAGTCATTATAGGGTATTGTTTGTAGAATTTTGAGGAAAATAATGAATTTAATCCATTTTGGAATAAGGCTGCAAGATAACAAAAATGTGGAAAAAGTGAAGCGCTGTACTTCAGGCTGGCCCCTTTTGCAGGTGTACCTATGTAAAACATTACACATAAGTGCCTTTACGGTTTAAAATCCAATAATGTAATACACTGTCTCACCCTGCTCTGCACATGCTCAGTTGCGCTCTATTTTTCGGCACTGTGCATAAAATGTAGAGGACAATTTGTTGACAGTCTAAAGACTTGCTTAGGGGAGTGGGGCTTCTGCAGAATGGCAGCCTCAAAGACAAAGAAACAGGAGCGATGGTGGAGGCAATTTACAGAACACACTAATTGTTGGTAGCATAATTATTCATGTGGAATATATGTTCCTTGCTAAATCTTTTTTTTATCAAGATGTTATGGGTAAAAGGTCTGCTTTAAAGTGTTACTAAACCGAGGAGCCTGTATTTACTATATCTGGTCTCCCAAAGTACACAGAACATGGAAATGCAATTATTTTAGTAAATATAAGCTGCTAAATACCTTTTCTCATCAGCAGTATATAGCAGTCTTGTGACTTGTATCAGCGTCTGGTTAAATCTTGTAGGAGGAGTTTTCATTCTGCCCTTATTGTCCTACAAGACTGCAGATTGGCCCTGTGCTGATCACATGCACCCTTACAATATAAAAAAAAAACCTCTAGCAATACACACTAAACTGAGCATGTGCAGCTTGTCCCCAAGGCTCTGTTCTATCAGGAGATGACTTGGAGATAGTGGAAGAATGGGAGGATCAGAGAAGACAGGATAAAAAGCCTTTTTACACAATGCAGAGGATTAACCCCTTTACTGCATATACAGACAGGTTTTACTGTTGTGGGTTTAGTAACACTAAGATTGGCATTTTAGTGACAAAATAAAAAAAAAAAAAAAAAAAAATGGACATATCCAGAATTTTATTCTTGCAGACTTCTAAAGTTACTGAAAGGTCCACTTCAACTATTACAAGTATTCATAAAAACCTACAGTGCTTAGTATTCACCTTGTGCAATGCAATGTACACACCCCAGGGAACAATCAGCCCAATTCTGAAAGATAGTTGCCTGGCTGACAGTTTCCAGGCAGGATCTATCAGAATACACAGAGCTGCTGAGTGGATTAGGGATCGGCACATTGGACAAACATTGGCATTTCCAAATACATCAAGGCAGGCATGAACCTGCCTGGCTTAGGCAACTCCAGAATGATTTACATGTACCTACAAATATGATCTATCACAAGCCTGTTCTTTTTATCCCATTCCATTATTCTTTATATTGTAAAACAATGGAGAGAGGGCGCACCAGCCTTGTGCATTACCCAAGTGGTGCCTTATAGTAAAATTAAAAAAGATATACAGTGCCTTGAAAAAGTATTCATAACCCCTTGAAATTTTCCACATTCTGTCATGTTACAACCAAAAACGTAAATGTATTTTATTGGTATTTTATGCGATAGACCAACACAAAGTGGCGCATAATTGTGTGGCGCATAATTGTGAAGTGGAAGGAAAATAAATGGTTTTCAATTTTTTTTTACAGATAAATATGTGCAAAGTGTGGGGAGTGCATTTGTATAGCACCCCCTGAGTGAATACTTTGTAGAACCTCCTTTCACTGGAATTACAGCTGCAAGTCTTTTTGGGGATGTCTCTACCAGCTTTGCACATCTAGAGTTTAATTGTTGCCCATTCTTCTTTGCAAAATAGCTCAAGCTCTGTCAGATTGGATGGAGAGCGTCTGAACAGTAATTTTCAAGTCTTGCTACAGATTCTCAATTGGATTTAGGTCTGGGCTGACTAGGCCATTCTAACACATGAATATGGCTTTAATCTAAACCAGTGGTTCTCAACCTGGGGTCGGGACCCCCTCGGGGGTCGAATGGCGATTTGCCAGGGGTCACAGAATACTGGGCTGTTCCTGAAGCCCACACCGCTCTCCCAGCCTCTTCGCAGCCGCCCATTTAGTTCACGGCATGGCTGGGGGGCAGAGACTGGTGAGCAATGTGAAGTGTGAGGGGCTGGAGGAGACCCTATCTCCTGATTTCGGCATAGGCGTCACTGCTACGAGACACCACAAAGTCGCAGACACCGCGAAGCCGGAGACACAGTGCGTAACCCTACCTGTGTTTATAGTTTCCATTAAAAGTCCCCACTACAGTTCTTGGATCAACAGATGACCTTGCTGATAGAAATGTAAAAAAAAAAAAAAAAAAAAAAAATTACAAAAAATAGACAAGCACAATGTTCAAAAGAATTAAAACCATACAAGATAAAAAAAAGTATGAGTAGAGTCCCTTATGCGTCGAACTGGAAGGTGAACCTCCGCCTCAAGTCTTTTGCAGACTAACAGGTTTTCTTCTAAGATTTGGCTCTATCTTCCCTTCAACTCTGAACAGCTTCCCTGTCGAAGAAAAAACATCCCAACAACATGCTGCTGCCACCATGTTTCACAGTGGGGATGGTGTGTTCAGGGTGATGTGCAGTGTTAGTTTTCAGCCACACATAGCGTTTTGCTTTTAGGCCAAAAAGTTCAGTTTTGGTCTCATCTGACCAGAGCACCTTCTTCCACATGTTTGCTGTGTTCCCCACATGGCTTCTCACAAACTGCAAAGGGGACTTTTTATGGCTTTCCTTCAACAATGTCTTTCTTCTTGCCACTCTTCCATAAAGGTCAGATTTGTGGAGAAGCACGACTAATAGTTGTCCTGTGGACAGATTCTCCCACCTGAGCTGTGGATCTCTGCAGCTCCTCCAGAGTTACCATGGACCTCTTGGCTGCTTCTCTGATGAATGCTCTCCTTGCCTGGCCTGTCAGTTTAGGTGGACGGCCATGTCTTGGTAGGTTTGCAGTTGTCCCATACTCTTTCCATTTTCGGATGATGGATTGAACAGAGCTCTGTGAGATGTTCAAAGATTGAGTTATTTTTTTTATAACCTAACCCTGCTTTACACTTCTCTACAACTTTATCCCTGACCTGTCTGGTGTGTTCCTTGGCTTTGTGATGCCATTTGTTCACTAAGGTCCGCTAACAAACCTCTGAGGGCTTCAAAGAACAGCTGCATTTATACAGAGATTTTATTACACACAGGTGGACTCTATTGACTAATTAGGTGACTTCTGAAGGCAATTGGTTTAACTAAATTTTAGTTAGGGGTATCAGAGTAAAAGGGCTGAATACAATTGCATGTCACACTTTTCAGATACTTGTAAAAAAAAAAAAAAAAGTGAAAACCATTTATCCTTCCACTTCACAATTATGTGCCACTTGTTGGTCTATCACATAAAATACATTTATGTTTTTGGTTGCAACATAAAATGTAGAAAATTTCAAGAGGTATGAATACTTTTTCCAGACCTTGTATACTCCCAAACAGATCAATGATAAAAGCATATCAGGGTCCATAGTAAACGCAAAGCAACCAGGTCACCGAGACTGTTCCCAGCAAGCCAGAGGACTTTCCAGATGGCCGACGCATTTTCGAGGGAAGATGCCCTCCTACTCAGGGCTTTTTATAGTCAATATAGCCAAGCCTTGCAGCTTCATTTAAAATTACACAACATTTTCCAATGCTCCCCTCTTGCTTACATTTAGGTATGCAGGAGCGTGCAACACTCACATTTCTCCCATGACGTAGCATCAAGTACCCAAGGAGCATTTTGCCAGGCCCAAGTGCCACAACGCAGGGGTGGGTTTCAAGTCTCCAGTCCTACTCTGCAAATTAAAAGCTTGTTGCTTTTGAGTTCGAACCCCAACTGAACAGTTTAAAAAAAAAAAATCTATAAAATACATTCCAGGTGCATCAAAACAAAGTGTGAAAAGTCTTAAAACGGTGTTCCAGCCGCCAAATTTTTTTTTTTTTTTTTAAAGTCAGCAGCTGCAAACACTGTACCTGCTGACTTTTAATAAGGACACTTACCTGTCCAGGGAGTACACAATGTCAGCCCCCTGAGGCCAATTCGTCCATTGGATCGGGTGCCGGCGCCCCCATTCCAACTAAGAAAAACCAGCAGTGGAGCCTTGCGGCTTCACTGCCCGTATCCTACTGCTCATGCGCAAAGCGCACAATGCTTTGTGAATGGCCAGCTTGTCTTCTGGGACACACACAGGTCCCAGAAGACAACGGGGGAGGTCGCCAAAGAGGAGGATGCGATGTCGTGGGCCGCGCCAAAGGCTGGATCGGAAGTACACTCGGTACTTGCGAAAAGGTAAGAAGAAAAAAAACATTTAAAATATCCAAAAATGAGGTGTTGCGGTGGCCATTCATTTAAGACCACCTCTCAAAAATGGGAGGAACTCCGCTTTAAGCCGGCCATAGATGGTTCAAATCTCAGCTGGTTTAGCAGGGATCGGCCAAGATTTGAACCATGTGTGGGCAGGCTGACTGTACCCAAGTCGATTGATCAACTTTGGTACAACTAGCCTGCTGAATGTTACACGCCGTTGTTGGCAGCCATTATAGAACACAATGGCTTCACAGGAGGGATTCCCTCATACACACACACACACACACAGTTATGGCCGAAATTGTTGGCACCCCAGAAATGTTTCCAAAAAATCAAGTATTTCTCACAGATAAGTATTGCCGTAACACATGTTTTGCTATACACATGTTTATTCCCTTTGTGTGTATTGGAACAAAACAACAAAAAAGGGAGAAAAAAAAGCACATTGGACATAATGGCACACAACTCCAAAAATGGGATAGTGAAAATTCTTGGCACCCTTTCAAAATTGTGGATAAATAAGATTGTTTCAAGCATGTGATGCTCCTTTAAACTCACCTGGGGCAAATAACAGGTGTGGGCAATATAAAAATCACACCTGAAAGCAGATAAAAAGGAGAGAAGTTGACTTAGTCTTTGCATTGTGTGTCTGTGTGTGCCACACTAAGCATGGACAACAGAAAGAGGAGAAGAGAACTGTCTGAGGACTTGAGAACCAAAATTGTGGAAAAATATCAACAATCTCAAGGTTACAAGTCCATCTCCAGAGATCTAGATTTGCCTTTGTCCACAGTGCGCAACATTATCAAGAAGTTTGCAACCCATGGCACTGTATCTAATCTCTCTGGGCGTGGACGGAAGAGAAAGATTGATGAAAGGTTGCAACGCAGGATAGTCCGGATGGTGGATAAGCAGCCCCAAACAAGTTCCATAGAAATTCAAGCTGTCCTGCAGGCTTAGGGAGCATCAGTGTCGGCGCCAACTATCAGTCGACATTTAAATGAAACGCTATGGCAGGAGGCCCAGGAGGACCCCACTGCTGACAGAGACATAAAAAAGCAAGACTAGTTTGCCAAAATGTACTTGAGTAAGCCAAAATCCTTCTGGGAAACCGTCTTGTGGACAGATGAGACCAAGATAGCTTTTTGGTAAAGCACATCATTCTACTGTTTACCAAAAACGGAATGAGGCCTACAAAGAAAAGAACACGGTACCTACAGTGATATATGGTGGAGGTTCAATGATGTTTGGTTTTTTTTTTGCTGCCTCTGGCACTGGGTGCCTTGAATGTGTGCAAGCCATCATGAAATCTGAGGATTACCAAAGGATTTTGGGTCGCGCTGTAGAGCCCAGTGTCAGAAAGCTGGGTTTGCGTCCGAGATCTTGGGTCTTCCAGCAGGACAAAGACCCCAAACATACGTCAAAAAGCACCCAGAAATGGATGGCAACAAAGCGCTGGAGAGTTCTAAAGTGGCCAGCAATGAGTCCAGATCTAAAGCCCATTGAACACCGGTGGAGAGATCTTAAAATTGCTGTTGGGAAAAGGCGCCCTTCCAATAAGAGAAACCTGGAGCAGTTTGCAAAGGAAGAGTGGTCCAAAATTCCGGGTGAGAGGTGTAAGAAGCTTATTGATTGTTATAGGAAGCGACTGATTTCAGTTATTTTTCCCAAAGGGTGTGCAACCAAATATTAAGTTAAGGGTGCCAAGAATTTTGACCAGCCCATTTTTGGAGTTGTGTGACATACTTTTCTGTGAGAAATACTTGATTTTCTGGAAAAATTTCTGGGGTGCCAACAATTTCGGCCATGAGTGTGTGTGTGTACACATACACAATATATATATATACACACACACACACACATACACACATATATATATATATATATATATATATATATATATATATATATATATATATATATATATATATATATATATATAACACACACACACACACTCTCGAGTATAAGCCGACCCGAATATAAGCGGAGGCACCTAATTTTACCACAAAAAACTGGGAAAGCGTATTGACTCAAGTATAAGCCTAGGGTGTCCGTGCCTCACTGCGTCCATGACTAGACTGACGTTTAACATGGGAGTCTATGGAAGGGGTGCCCGGCTTTGAAGAGGGGAAAAAAAAAAAAAAAAAAAACTATCGGTGCACCCCGGCCGTAGGTCCCCCGGACAACAGACTGCACACTCGGGGCTACATGTGTGGCAGGTTTGGGGTCCAGAGGACCTACGCCCGGCACCGGGTCCCCAAAGTCCAGGAGATCAGGTGCAAAAGGGTGACTCAAATATAAGCCGAGGGGGGCATTTTCAGCACAAAAAAAATGCTGAAAAACTCGGCTTATACGCGAGTATATATGTTGTGTGTGATTATTATAAATAATATATATATATATATATATATATATATATATATATATATATATATATATATATTGTAATGTTCGGGGAACCAGCTAGATCGCAGGACACAGGCTTTTAAATCCAAAATAAGGTTTATTAAACTTAAATGGCTTTACAGCAGCAAAAACAAAAGAAATACCAGTCTCACCGACTTGTAGAGTTCAGAACTGCTACCGCAGTTTAACAGTCCTTTCTTGAGGTTGTAGGTAGCTTCCCCAGCTAGCAGGCTTCCAGGCAGGCCACTGCCATGTACATTCACAGCTTTTCACAGCCTCCACAGCTTTGCAATGTCCACCATTCACCATGCAGTCTTCACTATACTCCTTCACTCTCTCACCTACAACTTCCTGTCTCTCTTAAATCACTTCCTTGGACAGGTGTGTTAACCATTGCTGTTCCCTTAAAGGAACCACAGCCCAAACAGAGGGGAAATATAGCGTCCTTCCCGGACCCAGCCACGGCGTCCTGTACATATCCCCCCCCGTGCCCCAACGCCAAGGAGGTGGAGGCAACAGTGGAGCTAAAACAATGGACTCGGGAGAGGGCATCTGCATTTTGATGCAGTCTCCCGGGCCTATGCTCCACTACAAATTTAAATTCCTGGAGCGCCAGGAACCAACGTGTAATTCTGGCATTAGTCCCTTTACCTTGCCTCATCCATGTTAAAGGGGCATGGTCAGAAATTAACCTAAACTTCCTTCCCAAGAGGTAATATCTGAGGGATTCCAGAGCCCACTTAATGGCCAGACATTCTCGTTCAACTATAGCGTAGTTTTTCTCCGCTGGTGTCAACTTCCTACTGAGGAAGACTACTGGGTGCTCCTCACCATGAACAACCTGTGACAACACAGCTCCCAATCCTACATCGGAAGCATCAGTCTGGACAACAAACTCGTTTGAAAAATTGGGTGCTATCAGGACAGGGTGTTGGCACAGTGCTGACTTGAGCTCCAAAAAAGCCTTTTCAGCATCTGCATTCCATTCCACCATGACCGATTTCCGTCCCTTAGTCAGATCGGTCAATGGAGCCGCCAATGTGGCAAAGTTGGGTACGAATCTCCTGTAGTATCCCACCATGCCCAGGAATGCACGTACCTGCTTTTTCGTGAGGGGGCGGGGCCAATTCTGTATAGCCTCTACCTTGTTAACCTGAGGTTTCACCACCCCTCTACCTACAATATAGCCCAGGTATTTCACCTCCTCCATTCCCAAAGCACATTTTTCAGGGTTTACTGTAAACCCCTCCTTCCAAAGAGAGTCCAGTACTGCCTGGACTTTGGGCAAGTGTGATTCCCAGTGTCTGCTAAAAATGACTATGTCGTCCAAGTACACTGAGGCATACTCCCGGTGAGGTCGTAAAATCCTATCCATTGCTCGCTGGAAAGTGGCTGGAGCAGTTTGTAGTCCAAAAGGCATTCTTTTGTACTGAAAACTCCCCTCTGGGGTAGAAAAAGCAGTTTTCTCTCTAGCAGCCTTAGTCAACGGGATTTGCCAATACCCCTTGGTAAGGTCTAATGTTGTAATATACCTGGCTGGACCTAGTCTCTCAATAAGCTCATCTACCCGGGGCATGGGGTAGGCATCAAACCGTGAAACCTCATTAAGTTTCCGGAAATCATTGCAGAATCGCAGAGTCCCGTTGGGCTTTGGTACCAACACAATCGGGCTCGACCACTCACTCTGCGACTCAATGATCTCCAGGTCCAGCATCTTCTTCACTTCCTCTGAAACGGCCTTCCTTTGAGCCTCTGGGATGCGGTAGGGCCGGACAAAAACTTTGACTCCAGGTTCCGTGATAATATCATGTTCTATGACACTAGTTAGCCCTGGCAAGTCTGAAAACTTTTCTTTATTTCTCTGCAAGAACTCCTTTGCCTGCTGACTTTGGATTTTAGACAGGGTACTTGCTACTTGGACACTCTCCACCCCAACCTGAGGCTCAAGTCTTGCACTAGCCAGGGAGGTCACCGGTTCCCTGTCTGTCCAGGGCTTTAACAAGTTGACATGATATATCTGATACGGTTTCCTCTTGCCTGGCTGGTGGACTCTATAATTTACCTCTCCCACTTTTTCCACAACTTCAAAAAGGGACCTTGCCATCTGGCCAAGAATTTACTTTCCACAGTGGGAATTAGCACCGCTACTCGATCCCCCACTTGGAAGTGCCTTATTTTAGCAGCCCTGTTATAGACCCGTCGTTGAGCCTCCTGGGCTTTTTGCAAATGCTCTTTGACTAGTGGCATCACAGTTTGGATCCTTTCCTGCATTTGGGAGACATATTCAAGAACACTCTTATGCTGAACAGGTTCACTTTCCCATTCCTCTTTAATAAAGTCAAGTAGTCCGCGAGGTCTCCGCCCATATACCAACTCAAAGGGCGAAAACCCAGTGGAGGCCTGGGGCACTTCCCTGATAGCAAACAGGAGAGCTGGTAACAGGCAGTCCCAGTCTTTCCCATCCCTTTGTACCACTCTCTTTAGCATAGACTTAAGGGTCTTGTTAAAGCGTTCCACTAACCCGTCCGTTTGGGGATGGTAGACCGATGTGCGCAGCCGTTTAATCCGGAACAGCTTGCACACATCGGCCATAACTCTCGACATAAATGGGGTGCCCTGGTCTGTGAGTATTTCCTTGGGAAAACCAGTCCGTGTAAACAACTGGAATAATTCCCGGGCAATAGCCTTAGAGGAGGTATTCCGCAGTGGAAGCGCCTCAGGATATCGGGTGGCATAGTCAAGAATCACCAATATGTAGGAGTAACCTCGAGTCGACTTTACCAAGGGACCCACTATATCCATGGCTATCCTCTCGAATGGGACCTCAATTATGGGCAGAGGGACCAAAGGGCTCCGGAAGTGGGTCACCGGAGCGGTCAACTGACAGGTGGGACAAGAGGCACAGTATTTCTTTACCTCTGCTTTCAGACCTGGCCAGTAAAACCGGTCGGTGATCCGTGCTTCCGTCTTCTCAACTCCCAGGTGTCCCCCTAACACATCATCATGGGCCAGGTCCAGAACCTTTCGTCTATATTGTTGGGGTACCAACAATTGTTCTACCACATTTTCCCCTCACCTTGGTAACCCGATACAACAACTCATTATACATTGCGAAGTGTGGCCACCGCTCATTTGCACCTGGCTCTTAGGGAACCCCATTTACTACTACAACTTGTTCCCGTGCACGGGCCAAAGTGAGGTCCTGCATCTGAGCAGTACCAAACGCCCCCTGGGGAACACCCAAATCTGGCAGGGCAGGGGTAGAGGCCAATTCCTCGTCCTCTTCCCCCAGCATTACCTGAAGTGGGGAAGATCCTCCCCCCTCAGTGTTTTGGTAGGTCTGTGGACCACATGTCTTGACATTATCAACAGTATCAGCTCTACTTTCATCACCATTAACCCAACCATTAGCAATTTCATCATTTGGATCCACATTAAGAACATTTGGCAGTTCAGGGTTATTCCTCAGCAGCAGGAACAGGGATGCTAGTTTCTCCCCAATCTCTGAACTGTTCTCCTTGTTCCCACAGTTTTGTAAACAATGGACAGTCTCGTCCTATTATAACATCATGTACCAAGTTCTTTACCACCCCCACCTCTTGAGTACCCGTGCCACATGCTGAGGAGATGGTCACCGAGATGAGAGGGTACTCTCTAGTGTCCCCGTGAATGCACACCACCCGTAAGGTTTTTCTTACCGGACCGATCTTCCCAATTACTCTAGGATGAACCAGGGTTACCATGCTTCCGGAGTCCAACAAAGCCCTGGCAGGGAGGTGGTTCACTTGGACTTCACACTCAAATTTTTCCTCACCCAGGTCGAGATGTGTGGTGCATACTTTATGGGCATAAAAAGACCCCCTCCGAAGAACCCCGCATTCCATGGGCTCCTCTTGCAGTGGGCAGTGTGCCCGGGTATGACCCCAGGAATGACATTGCCAACATTGTACATCCCCTCCTCTCCGAACTGGAACAGAATGCTGAGGAGGTACCGGGAGTGACTCTTGACCTTCCGGGGTGTTTGCTGCAGGACTCCTTGGAACATCCTTTCGAAGGGCAGCAGTTGGTCGAACAGGCCGTGGCAGACTGGGCCCTATGCGCTTGGTAGGTCCGAGCAGGTCCTCCACCACCGTATATCGTTCTACCATCTCGACAAGGAGGTTTGCTGTCTTGGGGTCTCCATGGCTGACCCACCGTTGAAGGTCGTCTGGCAGGGATCTCAGGTATCGGTCCAGCATGACCCGTTCCACGATTTGGGGGCCAGACAACACCTCAGGCTGCAGCCATTTTTTTACCAGTTGCACCAGGTCATGCATTTGAGACCGGGGTGGCCGATCTGGACGATACTTCCATTGGTGTACTCGTTGGGCCCGAACGGCCGTAGTCACCCCCAGACGAGCCAGAATTTCTGCCTTTAACTTTTGATAGTCTTTAGCATCATCGGGTGGCAGGTCAAAGTAGGCTTTTTGAGGATCTCCGGTGAGAAAAGGGGCAATGAGGCCGGCCCATTGGTCCTGAGGCCACCCTTCTCTCTCTGCCGTCCTCTCAAATGTAGCAAGAAATGCCTCTACATCATCGCTCAGGGACAACTTCTGCAGAAAATGGCTTGCCCTCACAGTCACCTGGTTGCCAGGGGCAACAGCCACTTGTTCCTGAGACAGCTGCTGCACTGCTTCCTTTAAGGCAGTAACCTGAGCCTGCATAACCTCTTGTTGGGTCGCTTGCTGGGCTGCCAACTGGGCCACCAACACTCGAGTATTTTCTTGCTGCAGAGCCACTATATATATATATATATATATATATATATATATATATATATATATATATATATATATATATATATATATATATATATATATATATATCCCCCCTTTTTTGTATGCGCCTTAAAAGAAATTGTGTACTGCAAGGAAGGGGGCTTCCGCGTCAAGAAAATGCTGCCTACCTGGCTATCAGGCAGTCTGCTGGCCAAGATATGCATTACATGACTTCAGCTGCATGCTTGTCCCAGCTCAGCCACTAAAAATAATGAATTTATGAGAGCAGCATGACAGCCAAGCAACCTGAATTTTTGCGAAGAGGGGGTCAGCACCAGCAGCCTACATATTTCTCCAAACAAAATGTCACTGCCTTTATCTATGACTGGTCTTCACAGCAAGGAGCACTGGGGGCGAATCGCATATAAAGACACAAAAAGACAGACAAAACCGAAGCTCAACTTACCAACCAATCAGCAACCAACCAATCTATCCATCAGCATACATGTGCTTCTACTGAGAAGACTTTAAATTTTAGAGTTAGGTCTGCAGTACACAGGGAGGCCTGCAGCTTACACATGTATTTGCAAATGCGTGCAACCAAACCCCTGTTTTTAAACGCACTATTAGACAGGTGATTTTGGTTGGTTGCTGATTGGTTGGTAAGTTGAGCTTGGGATTTGTCTGTCTTTTTGTGTCTTTGTTTATATACATATTTCTCCCACCACAGGATTTCAATAATGGCAAAATGAAATGTTTTATGAATACGGTCCCCTCCTCTGGCTTCCTTACACCGCTCATACTCCCTAACTATAAATCTGTTAGTATAGCAGCAGGAGTCTGTTTTTAAGCAGCTAAAAAAAGCAGAACTACTATGAGATATTCAGCAAGGGGTTCAAGCCAGGTTTCCATGCCGAAACACAGTGTGGTTCTACTATGAAAAAAATAAGCCAACAGTAAAAAAAAAAAAACATTACGCACAGCAGAAAAAGTAAATGGGCAGACTGAATTGAATTCAGGAAAACATAGTTAAAGTGGAACTTTATCTATAACCACTTGATAAACAATGTTCTTTAGCAGGGAACATACATTCCACATTTATAATTACAGAGGAACCTCGGATTGCGAGTAACGCGATTAAGGAGCGTTTGGCAATACGAGCACTGTATTATGAAAAATTCTAACTCGTTTTGCGAGTGTTGTCTCGCAAGACGAGCAGGATTTAGGCCAAAGCGGTGTGCAGCACTGCGTTTGGCCTGAGGTGGGAGGGCGCCGGAGCCGTTCGGAAATACTACGTTCCCGAGCCTTTCCGAGGTTTGCCAAGCTGCCCTCGGGCCTTTCCAGCTGTTTGAGTCTCTCCAGCGCCCCCCCCCCCCCACCCGCCACATGCGGTATCGCATGCCATTGAAGTCAATGCGGAACAAATTATTTTCGTTTCCATTGACTTCAATGGGGAAACTCGCTTTGATATGCGAGTACTTTGGATTAGGAGCATTCTCCTGGAACAGATTATGCTCGTAATCTGAGGTTCCACTGTAGGTTACCAAAATTAGTGTGCTGTAAATTGCCTAAAGGATTGTTCCTGTTTCTTCCTGCTGAAAGCTGCCATTTTAAAGAAAGCCCAGAGCCCCTGAGCAGCAGTAAATCTTTAGGCTGTCAGCAGACAGGCCTCTACAAATTTGGACAGTGCCGAAAAATGGAGCGCAACTGGGCATGTGCAGAGGAGGGCGACAGTATTACTGGATTTAAAGCCATATAGACACTTATTTTTAATGTTTAATGAGCCTAAAGTGATCTAGCAGGACCTAATTTTCTAGTGAAGTGATCTAGCAGGAATAAAGTTCCACTAGGTGTCAATCCACCAAAAACAGACATTTTACAGCACAGATAAACCACCATATTTGGCCCCATCTGACCAAAGGCCTAGCATATGTCAGAACTCCCAGAGGAATTTACAAAACATTAACCGTTTGTCATGTTCTTTAGCCTCCTGGGTATCCCAAGTAATGCTGGCATTCCCACAGCATACCCCCTTTAAGCCCCTTTCAGTTGGGGCGAACTCAGTCTAGCAGATCCGTCTGCTCAGCAGGGGAATCTCTCCGCTATGCAGAGCTGGCATGGAAACGGCCCGTGGTTCTCTATGTGGCGGTCGAAGGGAAACTGACTACCTATCCGTTTCCATCTGACTGCCGTCCAGTTCGATGGACGGACGGACGGGGGGATCCACTTGTTTTTAGCGGATCGGATTTGCCGGCGGGTGGCAGCGGACACCTCACGCCAACATCCGCCGCTCCATAGAGAACAATGGGTGATAGAAATCGGTCTGCTGGTGTGAAACGGGCCTTAGAGTTGACTTGGAACTGAAATAAGTGAGGATACGCCATCTTACCAGGAATATCTACAAATCTTCATTATGTCCAAGCCATACCCTGAAAAATAGGATTTTTGTACTCACCGTAAAATCCGTTTCTCTGGCATCCATGGACTGACACAGCGTGTCTTATACACCTTTACACGTGGGTTATGTCCCTGCTTGCAGGAGAAGACCTAGGCAGAATGTGAGATGTTATACATACATTCTAAACAGCCATAGCTGAACTGCCCCGCCCAGGGGGTGGTCCCTCCGGCATAACCCTCCCACTGCAGTCAGCAGACCTCAGTTCGTAACAAAGCAGTACAAACTCGAAAAGAAGGGTGGGTGCTGTGTCAGTCCATGGATGCCAGAGAAACAAATTTTACGGTGAGTACAAAAATCCTATTTTCTCTTGTCATCCATGGACTGACACAGCGTGTCTTATACACCTTTACACGTGGGATGTCCCAAAGCAGTGTCAAGAGGGATGGGAGCAGTATAAATGGAAAACCAAAAACTTCACTCCAAACAAGGCAGAGCTCCTCAACGGAGGAGTTGCAACATCAAACAGCGGCCTGCAACACCTTGCGGCCGAAGGAAGCATCCGAATATGCAGCCACATCAACCTTATAAAACTTAGAAAAGGTATGAACAGACGACCAGGTCGCCGCCTTGCACACTTGTGCAACCGACGCTTGATGTCGGAAAGCCCAGGAAGCACCAATTGCCCTGGTGGAATGTGCCGTAACCGGAAAGGGAGGCGCCCGCCCCTTGAGAGCATAAGCTTGAATGACGGTTTGTCTGATCCACCTAGAAATGGTGGCAGACGAAACCGCTTGGCCCTGTTTTGGACCAGAGACAGCCACAAATAGTGAGTCAGACTTCCGAATAGAGGCAGTAGCAGACAGGTACACCCGCAAGGCTCGTACCACATCCAAAGTGTGCAGCGCAAACTCTCTGAGATGCGATGGGTGAGGACACAAGGACGGGAGGACAATGTCCTCATTTAAGTAGAAGGCCGAGACCACCTTTGGCAGAAAAGAAGGTCGCGGACGTAACACCGCCTTATCCTTATGGATGACCAAAAAGGGCGACTTGCAGGACAAGGCCGCCAACTCAGACACTCGTCTAATGGAAGTAATGGCCACCAAGAAGGCCACCTTCTGAGACAAAGTCAAGAGGGGAATATCTCTAATATTTTCAAAGGGAGGTTCCTGGAGAACCGAGAGCACCCAATTCAGATCCCACGGGGGGAGATGAGGCTTGACAGGGGGGAGCACATGGCGAACCCCCCTGCACAAAGGTGCTAACCAAGGGATGACCCGCCAGCGGTCGCTGAAAGAAGATGGCCAAGGCCGAAATCTGACCCTTAATGGTACTCAAAGCGAGCTTTTGGGTCACGCCACGCTGCAGAAAATGCAGGATTCTGGGAACGGAATACGTTCGTGGGCGCCAGTCCAGCTCTTCGCACATGGCGATGTAAGCTCTCCAAGTACGGTGATAGATCTTTCTGGAGGAAGACTTCCATGCCCTTAACATGGTCGAAATGACCGAATCCGAGAGACCCCGGTCTCTCAGCACCTGGCTTTCAATAACCATGCCGTTAAAGCCAGAGACTGTAAAGCAGGATGAAATATAGGACCTTGAGACAGAAGGTCCCCCCGTATTGGTAACCGCCAGGGAACGTCTGCGACGAGACGTACCAGATCGGCGTACCAGTGACGCAGAGGCCAATCTGGAGCAACGAGGATCACCGGAATTCCCTCGGTCGCTACCCTGCGGAGCAGGTGAGGGAGCAACTGCAGCGGAGGATAAACGTATATCAGGTGATACTGACCCCATGGGGCCACCAACGCATCCGCCCAGGGAACCCTGGATCTGGCCACAAACCTCGACACCTTGCGATTGAGTCGAGAGGCCATCAGGTCCACATCCGGCGTGCCCCACCATCTGCAAAGGAGTTGAAAGACCTCCGGGTGCAAGGACCACTCTCCCTGGTCCAGCGTCTGGCGACTTAGATAGTCCGCCTGCCAATTGTCTATGCCCGGAATGTAGACGGCCGACAGAGCCGGCACGCTTCTTTCGGCCCACCTCAGGATGCGGGCGACCTCGGAAGCCGCAGCTGAGCTCCGAGTCCCCCCTTGATGGTTGACATACGCCACTGCTGTGGCGTTGTCCGATTGGATCCTGATGGAGTGACCCTGTAGTTTCTCCGACCATGAGGAAAGGCACAGTCTGATCGCCCGTATCTCCAGCACATTCATCGGTAAGAGGGCTTCGTCCGGAGTCCAAAGCCCTTGGGCCGACAGGACTCCCCCAGACTCCCCCCCCCAGCCCGTCAGGCTGGCGTTCGTCGTGATCACCGTCCATTGGATGGGGAGGAACGACTTCCCGGACCGAAGAGCCGGGGACCTCAACCACCACGTCAGGGACGCCCTGACCAGGTGACTCACCTGGATCTGAAGATCCAAGGACAACGGGGATTTGTCCCAAGTGGACAAGATCTCTTTCTGTAAAGCCCTGGTGTGCGCTTGGGCATAAGGAACGGCCTCGAAGGAGGCCACCATGAGTCCCAGGACTCTCATGCAAAAGCGGATTGACGACCATTTTCGGGACGTCAGCACCCGTACTGCAGACTGAAGTGTCAGTAGTTTGTCTGGAGGTAGGAAGACTCTTGCCTCCAAGGAGTCCAGAATCAGACCTAGATACTCCAGACGCTGAGTCGGAACTAGAACCGACTTCTGAACGTTCAGGAGCCACCCAAACTCCCTGAGGGTCTGACTGACGATAGTCACACTTTCTTCCAATTCTGAGCCACTGTCTGCTCTTAGAAGAAAATTGTCCAGATAGCCCACGATAGCAATGCCTCGCTGTCTCAGCAAAGCTAGGACCGGAGCAAGCACCTTGGTGAACACCCTCGGTGCCGAGGCTAGGCCTAAGGGAAGAGCCACAAATTGATAGTGGACTTCGCCGACCGCAAAGCGCAGAAACTTCTGGTGGCTTGCGCAGATCGGAACATGCAAGTAGGCGTCCTTGATGTCCAAGGATGCCAGAAAATCCCCTTGATGGAGTGTAGCGATCACCGTGCGAATGGATTCCATGCGGAATTTTTGCACCTTCACAAAGGCATTCAGGGCCTTGAGGTCCAGGATTGGCCGAACCCCGTCCTTTTTTGGAACAACAAACAGATTCGAGTAGAACCCCTGAAACCTCTCCTGGGACGGAACCGGCACAATTACTCCGGACCCGATCAAATCCTGTACAGCCCCCAGAGGGCTGCCCGACGGGCAGGAAGGAGTGAGATTTGAGGGAAAGAATCTGTCTGGGGCCAGGAGCGGAACTCTATTCTGTATCCTGAGGTGACCACCTCGCACACCCACCGGTCGGAGATCCGGGAGGTCCACCGATCCGTGAACCTGCGACGTCGTCCCCCCACCCCAGAGACGGGCGGGGGCAAGACTTCACGCGGAGGCGGGCTTGGGAGCCGGCTTGTTCGGCTTACGCACCCAGGGGCGCTTGTGCCCGCCAGCCGCACTGTTGTCAGTCTGGGATGGCTTACCCGTGGACTGACGGACGAAAAAAAAAACTTTTTGCTGGAAAGGAAGGACCCGGTTTACGTCGGGCCTCCTTACCCTTGATAGTTTGAGGAAGGAGAGTGCTTTTACCTCCCGTGACATCCTTGATGATGTCATCCAGAGCAGCACCAAAAAGTCTACCCCCCTAAAAGGTAGATCCGTCAGGAGCTTCTTAGAGGCTAGGTCAGCAGACCAGCATTTCAACCAGATGAGACGACGCAATACCAACGCCGAGACAGAGGCCCTGGATATTAAAGGGGCCGCGTCCAACGTGGCGTCGCACACATATATCGGACCCTGCACCATCTGGTGGGCCAGAGCAATAGTGTGTCTGGAGGAAGGTTATACTCCTTTTTGCCCATTCCGTGAGTGTCTGAGACACAAGGGTCGCCGCTACTACGGGCCGTAGGGCGGATCCCAACAAGGCGACCATGGCTCTACTCACCACTTCTGACCTCCTGTCAGTGGGGTCCTTAAACGCAGGAGTCCCCTCCATCGGGAGAGTGGTGGCCTTGTTTAAACGGGCGACTGGAGGGTCGACCACCGGGGGAGAAGCCCACTTTTTAAGCAGGGCGTCTTCAAAGGGGTAATAGACAAACGCCGCGGGACCATGAAAGTCTTCTGCGGCTTTTCCCAGACCTGGTCAATGAGCTGGTCAAAGAAAGGTACATATGGAAAAACCTTGTTAGAAGGCTTGGTCTTAAAAGAACCAAAGGAGACTGTATCCGACTGAGGTTCTGCAGTCGCAGCATTTAGCTTGAGAGTGTCCCTCACAGCATCAATGAGTTCACTAACAAGCGCCCTGTCATTTACTGACTCAGAACTGGAGTCTTCCTCACAAGGAATGTCCTGTTCAAAACCATCCAAATATTCAGAGCTAGGGTCCTGAGCAGCAATAGCTAGGCCCATATCTGAATCAGAGCACTCCCCTTGTGGTGATAAAGTGGGGAGAGGGCGCTTTTTTGCTCCCTTGTGCTCACACACAGCTTCCATCCTGGTCAGAAATGATTCCAGGACTGCCGACAACTGGTCCATAGGGACCGCAGGTGCTGGAGCACTGGCTGCTGCCTCTGGCATGTTAGGGGAAGCTGGTGACTCTGACTCCATAATGTCCCCCTCTGAGACCACCCACAGGCTGTGCTGACTGAAGTAGGGGAATGCCCAGGGGACCCACCAACCTGACCAGGACCGCTCAGTTCCGCTGCCCTGTCTCTCTGCGCCGCGCTGCTCAGCGTGAGTGAGCTGAGAGGAGAGAGACTGAGGAGATTCGCGCCGTTCCTGAGCGGCGCTAGAGGCCAAACTAGCCCCAGCGAAATGCAGAGCAGCATGAGCCCCCCCCCCCCCCCCAGGACAGTATGGCCCCCAGGCACCCCACACAGTACAGCGCCAGCGAAGTGCACAGAGAGTGACATTAAAAAACACAGGGGGAGACAGGGAAATCCCCCACACAAGAAACACACAGCATGTACTCACCTGCAGCCAGGAGAGACTACTTACCCGTCCCCTGAGGGACCCACTGGTGTGTTTCTGACAGAACTATCACAGTGCGGTACTGAGTAGCTGTCGGCCCGGTCCACCGCGAAAGATACAGCCGGACTGTTCTATCTTGAGAGGACCGCGGAGCTGGAAGCCCACCGGCCACCCCTGGAGTCGTGGGGCATGTCGTGAACTGAGTCTCACGCACACAAGGCAAGGATCAGCACGCTCGATGGTCGGACAGGGAAGACTACGAGGATATCTTGTACCCAACCTGTTGCCCAGCCGACAGTTGATAGAAGATCTCAAAAGAAAAAAAAAATAGGAAAAAATTCCAAAAGGAATAAAAAATAGGTCAGGAGACTGGCTCCTGAGAGAGCCACGTCTTCTCCTTCTGCTAGGCAGAAAAAAACTGAGGTCTGCTGACTGCAGTGGGAGGGTTATGCCGGAGGGACCGCCCCCTGGGCGGGGCTGTTCAGCTCTGGCTGTTTAGAATGTATGTATAACATCTCACATTCTGCCTAGGTCTTCTCCTGCAAGCAGGGACATAACCCACATGTAAAGGTGTATAAGACACGCTGTGTCAGTCCATGGATGACAAGAGAAAATCGTTTTGTCCTCAACTCAAATATAGAAGCGCAGGTCCTGCGCCAAGGCACTCCTTTGCCTTGAGAAGTTTGTCTTTATTTAAAAAATAAAAAAAATGCACATCTTTTTGCAGGTAATTTTTTTTTTTTACATTGCAGCCTTTAAAATAGAAGTAAAACCTCTCTGACAAGTTTTCCCTACAGGTAAACCTAGATTAAAGGCTTACCTGTAGGTGTTTGCAATATCTCCTAAACCGTGTATATTTTCCAAAAAGAACGCACCGATGTCTACGGCGCATGCGCGCCATAGACAACGGCACAGGCACACTAAGAATGGCAGTTTTGTGAATGGGTAATGCCGGCTTTGACGGCTCTCGCGTGAGGCGACGACGTCTTCGCTGCTCCGGCCAATCACAGTGCCGGAGCGGCGATACCCGGAAGTAACCTACCTCCGGGAGAGATGTCTGCAGCTGGAGGGGAAGACGAGGACGGCTTCGATCTCAGGTAAGTAATTCATAATGAGAAAGTATGCTAGTCATACTAGCTCATTATGCCTTTGTCTTGCTGGTTTATTTTTTTTTTAATTTTGGGGTTTACAACCACTTTAAAGCACTGCACCCACAATCAGCAGATTTCAAGTGCAATGCATGGATCCTGGACACACTGCAAAAGCTGTCTGCCCGTACCTCTGATACAGGCAGGCAGTTACTAAATGGCAGGAAGCATCAATTGGCTATGAGAGGGCGCACCAGCACCACTCCGGGTTCATTGAGAACTACAAGCGGTCAGCCGCAATGGCTGATGGTACTTGTAGTTTAAATTTATTCACAGAAAACTGAATGCATGGATGTGGCCGCGTGGGCGGAGCCCCACACGGCCATGCAGTTCGTAAAATTGTAGCAGCAGGTGCAGGTGTCTGTGCAGAACACAGGCGGCAGTAGGTGGGTCACTAGGAGCATATTATGAACTAAATATGGGTGCAACGTGTTTAATTAAAAAAAACAGGTATATACTTATTTTTATCCCTCAAGTCACATGATCCGTCTTCCCATGTCAACCAGCAATGGCTGCAGGGGAGAAGAAAGTGCCAGCTATTGAGCTTGCTATACCTGCGAGCGGTGACGTCACTCATAAGCTTACCATGACCCGTCGTCCATTGTCGCTGCTCCCTCCCCTACAGTCATCAATGGTTGACACACGGGACCGGATCACATGACCGGACAGCAGCGGCCTGAAAATAGGGAAGTTTACAGATCTTTCTTACACAGGTCAGAATAGGTGTTAGGAGGAGGAGAGAGCATATTTAAAATTAGATTTATGCTGGAATTCTACTTCAAGCCCATAGCTGTATGTCTGCAGTGTGAGGCCCAAGGCACTGCTGCCTTCGGTGATATCACTAATGTGCTGATCACAGTTCTCCTTGCTGGAGAGGAAGCTGTACCTGAAGACCTACAATGCAAGATTTCCCTCTCCTCCTGCTTCCTCCACCACTGAATGTTACTCCTCCAGTCACCTGGGGGCAGTTCAGACATGAGAACGCATCCTCCTTTACCAAGGCGCCTGTCTCCACACAGACTCAGTGCACACCAAGATATGGCAAGTCAGTCATTGCAAAATGATCAGCTGCATGAAGCCTACAGTGAAAACCCTGGAATCAGCTTTTGCCCTTTTCTAGCCATTTGGCTAGCTTCCACAGTACAGGTCCTCTAAGAAATGCCTGAAGCTTACATGAGCATGCAAAAACCGCCATCACATGTTTAGTCATAGGAGGTCACTATTGTAGATCTCGTACTTAGAAAAATAGCTTTAGCTGCAAAAAATAGTTGTTAGGAAACACTAAAAGAAAAAAAAAAAAAAAAAAAAAAAATCGTATTCTGGCACAACACCGCAACATTCGCACAACAAAAAGTCTGTCAACTAAACACCGCTGGACTTCCCCTAACTCACCATCGTAACATAAAACCTCTGCCACCACCTCCTCAATGTGTTGATGTTTTTGCAGAGGGAGCGTTAAATAGCAGGTGCTACTGAAATATAAAAACAGACTTTTTTGGGGGGGAAATCACTTATGTGGGCCCAGTGACTAATCTGATACATGTGAAAGGTGTACAAGAATCTGACCCTGAATGTAGTCACTGCTCCTCCCCAGCAAAAAAAAGAAGATGCATATAGATTCTCTCTCTCTCTCTATATCTCTATCTAATCTATCTATCAACCCAGTGTCTCACTTTACAGAGTAGACATTATCCACCATTACCCATCAGCCCCTCTAGTTTTTCAGGGGAGCTTACAATTTAATGTCCCTACTACTTAAATACACACTAGAATACCGGTTTTAATTAATGGGAGGCCTGGTACCAGTTTTACTTTATGGGAGGACACCAGGGCACCTAAAGCAGGGGTGCTCAACCCATGGCCTGCGACCTCAAATCAGGGAAGCGCATGCCCATGTTCTGGAATGGCCAGATCACGATCGATGGGTTGCCAACCTTCCATCCCAGAACATCAGAGTGCATGGAGCTGGTGCTGGCAGCAGAGGATGCAGAGGGACACGAAAGGAACAGGAGCCGCATAAGCCAATGCTTCCTCTGTAGCACCGGCTCCTGTCCCAGGCGGAGCGATACCAAGTTCACCTCTCCTGGGACCTCTTACAGCCTGGAGAGAGATGCCAGCAGAAGCTGGAAGAGGAAAAGAAGGTCAGTGTATTTAACATCACATACACTACACTTTTGCAATGGGCATAATAGCACTAATAAAAAATAGGATTTTTATAACAGCTTACCTGTAAAATCCTTTTCTTGGAGTACATCACGGGACACAGAGCGGCATAGTCATTACTATGTGGGTTATATAGATATCTTCAGGTGCTGGCACTGGCAACTTCCAAAACCGGAAGTACCCTCCCCTATATAAGCCCCTCCTATCCGGGAGCACCTCAGTTTTGTAGCAAAGCAATAAGTGTCCCCAAAGAGGGGTGGGAGCTCTGTGTCCCGTGATGTACTCCAAGAAAAGGATTTTACAGGTAAGCTGTTATAAAAATCCTATTTTCTTTCTCGTACATCACGGGACACAGAGCGGCATAGTCATTACTATGTGGGATGTCCTAAAGCAATGCCCAATGAGGGGGGGGGGGGGGGGGTGTACACCATACATAAGCTGAGCGCTATCAGACATGAGGATCTTTTGCGGCCTGCAACACACTGCGCCCAAAGGCGACATCCTCCTGACTTCTAACGTCCACCTGGTAGAACCTAGTAAACGTGTGTACTGAAGACCATGTTGCGGCCTTACAGACTTGAGCCAGGGAGGCCTGGTGATGCACTGCCCATGAAGTTCCAACTGCTCTCGTGGAGTGCGCCCTAACTTTGAACGGAGGCGGTCTCCTTCTCAAGCCATAGGCTTGCATTATGACCTGTCGAATCCACTTGGCTAAAGTAGATTTTGACGCTGCCTGACCCCTTCTGGGGCCTTCCGGCAGAATAAACAAAGTATCCGTTCTGCGAATCTGAGCAGTGGCTTTTAGATAAGCTTTAACTGCTCTTACTACATCCAAAGAATGCAATAACTTTTCCTCTACCGAACTAGGTTTGGGGAAAAAAAGGAAGAACCACATCTTGGTTCAAATGAAACCTCGATACCACCTTAGGAAGAAAGGCTGGATGAGGACGTAACACTACTCTGTCCTTATGGATAACCAGATATGGCTCCCTACAGGACATAGCGGCTAATTCCGACACTCTTTTAGCCGAACAAATGGCTACTAGAAAAATCAATTTCCTGGTGAGAAGAACCAGGGAAATATGCTGTAATGGTTCAAATGGTTGTTTCTGTAGAACCGACAGAACCAGGTTTAAGTCCCATGGACATATGGGAATATTAACCGGAGGGCTAATACGCATCACTCCTTGTATAAAGGCTTTGACTAGTGAATGCGAAGCCAAGGGCCTTTGAAAAAATATTGACAAGGCCGAAATCTGACCCTTGATAGTACTCAAGGCAAGCTTCCTATCTACAGCCCATTGTAGGAAGTCCAGAATCCTACCTATTACGTATTTACGTGGATGCCATTTCTTGGCCTCACACCAGGCGATGTACGCCTTCCAGATTCTATAGTAGATCTGCCTGGATACCGGCTTCCTGGCATTGATCATGGTAGATACCACAGAATTAGAGAGCCCTCTCTTTTTTAGAATGTGGGCTTCAATAGCCAGGCCGTCAAACCTAGGGCTGGTAAGGAAGGGTGGTATATCGGTCCTTGCGAAAGCAGGTCCGGACGATGTGGGAGGGTCCAAGGACACCCCACAGACATCTTTACAATCTCCGCGTACCATGCTCTTCGGGGCCACGCTGGAGCCACCAGAATCACTGGTTTCTTTTCTACCCTGATTCTGCGGAGTAATTGAGGTAACAATTGTGGCGGTGGGAATGCATATATCAGCTTGAACTGATCCCAAGGGAACACTAGGGCATCCGAGCCGCAAGCTAGGGGATCCCTTGTCCAAGAGACAAACCTGTCCACTTTTGCGTTGAATCTGGATGCTAGCAGATCTACATCCCGTGTTCCCCACCGCTGACATATTTGTCCAGAAAACCTCGGGATGAAGGGACCATTCCCCTGGGCATAATTGTTGGCGACTTAGAAAGTCCGCCTTCCAATTCTCCACTCCTGGAATGAATACCGCAGATATGGCTGGGACATATCTTTCTGCCCATTTCAGGATGCAATTTACTTCCCTCTGGGCTGCACGACTCCTGGTGCCACCCTGATGATTGATATATGCCACTGCCGTGGCATTGTCCGATTGAATTCTGACAGGGGACCCTTGGAGTTTGGATGTCCATGCTACTAGGGCATACCGGGCTGCTCGTATCTCTAAGAGATTGATGGGCAGGGCCTTTTCTGCATCCGACCATCTGCCCTGGAGAGACCATTGCTCCAGTACTGCTCCCCAGCCTATAAGGCTGGCATCTGTAGTGACCACCTTCCAAGAAATCGGACTGAAGGATTTCCCTCTTTCCAGATTCTGGGGAACCAACCACCAACGGAGGCTCTTGCGAACGGAAGGGGACAAGGACATTGGTAAGTCCAGAGCCTGAACTTTTTTGTTCCAGGCTGACAGTATGGCCCTTTGCAAATTCCTTGAATGGAATTGACCGTAGGGTACTGCTTCGAATGATGCCACCATTTTTCCCAGCAGCCTCATGCACAGGCGTATGGATGGCTGTCTTTTTGTACCCACTAGGTGGATCAAATCTCTCAAAGACGACCCCTTTTCTTGAGGCAAGAAAATTTTTCTCTGGTCTGAATCCAGCCTTAGCCCCAAGTATTCCAGACTTTTGACTGGTTTTAGGGCTGACTTGTCTCGGTTGATAATCCAACCGTGATATTCCAGATACTTGATTGTCTCGTGAACAACCACTTCTAGTTTTTCCACTGAGTGGTCTATCAGCAACAAGTCGTCTAGATATGCCATTATCGTTACACCTCGTGTTCTTAGATTGGCCAATAATGGGGCCAGAATTTTTGTGAACACTCGTGGTGCTGTGGCCAGACCGAAGGGTAAGGCTCGGAACTGAAAATGGCGCCCTTCTACCGCAAAGCGTAGAATTTTTTGGTGGGCTGGAAAGATGGGAATGTGCAAATAAGCATCTTTGATGTCGATCGAGGCTAACCATTCCTCCCCTTGTAGGGCAGTGGCCACCGATCGGATCGTCTCCATCCGGAAAGTCCTGATATGTAGGAATTTGTTTAGCCCTTTTAGATTTAATATGGGCCTCACTTCCCCGTTTGGCTTCGGGACTGTAAAGAGGTTTGAGTAAAACCCGAACCCCCATTCTTCCAGGGGAACCTCTATAATTACTGCTTGGAGCAATAATTGTTCTAGTGCCAACAGGAGGGATCCTCTCTTCTGGGGATCCCTTGGCACGTTTGACCTTATAAAGTGGGAAGGAGGGGAGTCTTTTAACTCCAATTTGTATCCCAGACTTACTGCGGAGAGCACCCATCTGTCTCTGATCGTGTCCCGCCAGGTCTCTGTGAACAACTGAAGTCTTCCCTCCACCCGATTGAGTGGGGGCAACCCTTCATGCACTTGACTTTGGGGGAGGTTTTGTATCTCTCCTGCTCCAGGGCTTCTTGTTACCCTGCAATTGTCCCTGATTTTTACCTCTGGGATTTGACCGAGGAGGCCGTCGGAACTGTTTCACAGCCGATGTCCTAGGGACTGGAGAAGCAGGCCTCTTAAAAGAGGGACCTCTAACTCTGTTTTTAACCGGCAAAAGTGTACTTTTACCGCTGGAAATTTTCTGGATATATTTGTCCAGGTCTTCCCCGAATAAGCGTTCACCATGAAATGGGAAGCTGACCAGCAATTTTTTACAGGGAGCTTCAGCAGACCAGTTTTTGAGCCATAGAAGCCTGCGCATATGTACTACAGACAGCGTAAGGCGGGAGGCCTGATGGATTGAATCCTTTATAGCGTCCACCGCAAAGCATAAGGCTCTAGGTAGATCAGCTAGGGCAAGAGCCTGCTGATCTGGTAAGTCCCTTAAGACCTGTTTCAACTGATCTTTCACTGCTTGGCAGACTCCAATCGCTGCTACCGCAGGTTGTGTCACCATGCTTGCTGTAGAGAAAGCAGATTTTAGTAAAGACTCCAATTTTTTATCTATTGGGTCCTTGAACATTTGGACATTATCCACTGGACATGTCAGTGATTTATTCACACAAGAGATGGCTGCGTCCACTGTAGGGACCCTCCATTTTTTGACGAACTTATCCTCCATGGGATAGATCACCTGAAATCTCTTGGGAGGAGTAAATATTTTATCAGGATGCTCCCAATCCTGGTAAATGAGCCCTTCCAGTAAAGGATGGATCGGAAAGGAACAAACAGTCTGGGGAGCTTTTAGCGACCCCAACGAGGAGACAGAAGTGGATGATGGCTCCGCAAGGGGCATTTTAAATGCTGATCGGACCATGTCAGTCAGGGACTGAACCCATAATCTTTCAGCATGTGATGCTGAGAATGGCTCTTCCACTGTTGATTCCTCTACAACAGAATCAACCTCATCCTGATCCCCCTCAGGTAGGTCGATCCCTGTATGGGACTGTTGCTCCGCTAACAGGCACTCTGAGGGAGGAGACGGAGATCGAGCGCTTTTTTCCTGTGACAGGGAAGCAGCGATCAATGCTGACAATCTCTCTTCCAGCCCTCCCAGAGCTGAGGAAAAAACCTCCTCTGTTACATACACAGGAGCAGGTGAACTGAGGACAGCCACAGTACCAGGTACTCCTGAGGGTTCTCTACGGTCACTAACCTCTGATTCTTCAGGGGAGATTGGTGCAGCCGAAGCATGCCCAAGATCCTCAGAGCCCGATGGAGACCCCCTATGCTTCCTGGGATTTTTAGTCCCGGAGTTTTTAGACGGCATATTCCTAAGCCCAAAGCTGAGGTATTCCAGCCGAAATACACCACTTACTGACAATAGTCTAGCACAAATGCTGCTATAAAAACAGTTTGTGTCTACTGACGTGCCTTTCTATGGGAATGCCTGCATCAACCGCTTGCTGTATGCCTTTTTTAAATGTTGCCAGCTCTGTCTCTGCACTCCATAGCCAGCTCACAACACATAATTGTGTTTAACATGCTGGGACGCCCGCACATGCGCAGAAGCGCTGCGGCGCGCACAGAGCGTCATCCCCCAAGCTTCGCCCCCTTTCCCAGCTCACCTCTATATATAGAGGCGCGTGCACGCGCGCGGCCACGTGCGCCTTCGGCGCTCTTTTTTGAAAAGGGAAACTAGGGACAAGAGCCAGGGCCCCTTTTGCCGCAGGCCGGGGGATGGACGAGCATTGCAACATGGCAGAGGAAGCAGTTTCCCACAAGAGAACTCACCATCTGCCTGGACTTGCTCTGATGAAAAGAAACTAGTCCACATGACAAGAAACGTTCCACAGCGGCCTCTAGTGGATTAACACAGGTACCGCAGTATATATATATATATATATATATATATATATATATATATATATATATATATATATATATATATATATATATATATATATATATATTTTTTTTTTTTTTTTCTTGACCACTATTAAAATTATTACATTTTTTAGTAGTTACAGGCATGCATAATATTTAGCGGGAATACCGTTAGGTAACAGGCAGAAAGACATATTAGGCTTGGGGGTCCCCTCAATAGAACCAAGTTCCTGAGGGGCCCCCACTTACCTTTTCCCCGCCGCAGGACTCTGCTTGGTCCACAGAAGCCCAAACTTCACCTATCACGGCAGGCATTGTAATTAAACCTTCAGGGACCGGGTTCCCAAGGATTCCACTCCCCTGGACCTGTATAGCACCCTGCACAGAAAACATCTTGGTCGTGGGTATGACCAGAGCTCTGGATCCCAGGGTCCAGCTCTCCTAAGAGAAGCATTACAGGCAAAACCTTGCTCTTCTCTGCAAGGCCCGGGTACCGACCGTTTAGCTATGAAGTTTTTTGGTCGGATCCGGAATAGCTTACTGAGGCCCAAAAGAACCTGTACGCAAGCTCAGTGAAAAACACATGTTACTTCTTGGCCAACACCTTAGACACTGGCAAAAAACTGAGGCGCTCCCGGATGGGAGGGGCTTATATAGGGGAGGGTACTTCCGGTTTTGGAAGTTGCCAGTGCCAGCACCTGAAGGTATCTATATAACCCACATAGTAATGACTATGCCGCTCTGTGTCCCGTGATGTACGAGAAAGAAATGTGTCACTAGGCTGCTTTCACACTGATCTGCAGCGCAGTGGCACGCTCTCCAGCAGGTCCGCGGACACTCAGTAAGCAAGAGCGATCACGTGACCTGCAATTTGACAAGGAATAACGCTAAAGCCTTGGAGGGCAGGGGAAAAAAAACTGCCTTTCAGGTACTATATGAATAAAAAAGAAAATCTCGCGCCTAATATAACAACAAAAATAAATTAAAGCTGCTCTCCAAATATTCCAAAAAATGGAACAAAATATTGGTTGGGATAAATATATACATTTTATATACTAGTGGAGGCGCTGAGTGAAATTACTCGTGATAAATAAACAAATTACCAAGTGTAAAAACAATACAAATTATAATACCAAAACACCAGCCTGCCTAGCGTGCTAAATTAAACTGTGTATAACCAAAGTAAAATTTATACAAGATTTCCCAGATCTTGCATAGGTATGTGTAAAGTGAGCTCCTGTAAATCAATACAGAAAAAAATATTTTCATACCTTAATATAAATTTACATTTGTGAAAAAAATATATAAATGGTGAGTTCATATATCAAGTGACAATCAAGTCCTTATAATCAATGAATGGAAGATAAATCAAGTGAAAAATCTGAAGAGCTGCAGACAGAAAATCCATAGATTGTGACAACTGTCAGAAATCCACCTTCACCGACTGAGAAAGACGAATCACCCAAATGTGCTCAAATAAGGATGGCAGCTTACCAAATGAAGTTGACCCTTTTACTTAAAAAAGAAGTCAAATGTGCTTGCAGCAAAGAACTTTGCTTAGGTTAAATGGAGATGATGTCGGACCAGAACCGCTGCCTCATGGAGGCTCAGATAAGGATATGAAATGAAAATAATGCAGTGATAGCGTAATTCCGTTTATTAGGCCAAATCAATGTAAAAGTTAAAAAGCCAAATGCCTGCTTACTTGTATAAGTGCCACAAACCCGGCACTGAGGCTGGATAGCATAACAGGGAGATGGAAAGGTTGTCCCTTCTGTGGATATCTGGCGTGCGTTCCACCTACGATAATGGAGGAGCCAGAGGGACCGGAAGTAGCGTCTGTACGTGACCTAGTACCGCCTCGACGTACGTTTCGTATCACACGTCATCAGGAAGCGTACTAGGTCACTGGTGAGGGAAGACTTTTATATGAATGCCAATCAGCCGCCCCAGGGAGGAGTTTGAAATTTGCATCCAGCGTCCATCCCGGGTTTCTAGGCTACATAATGCTAACGTGACCAGCATGTCACGTGTAATAACAAAACCAGACCATAACAACGATCGGTGTAAGGTTTACACAATATACATATAGCAAGACCTGGTACCACAGTAATAAGCAATATATATATTGTTTTGGCTTATCAAACAATCTCAAATTTATAAAATTGAGCACTTTATAGTTTATTAAAATTAATTAATAAATTAATATGAAGATAAAAATAATAAATGTAGAAATTTTAAAAACCCAATACATATAGTCTCTTTATTCAAAGGGGGACTAAACCATTAGCATCGGTAAGTACCCTAATGGAAATTATTACAAAAATAAAATAAATTTATTCATTAGTTAAAAAACAATTGAGGTCCAGGTCTATATTTAACCCTTGTGGCTGCATCGTCCCCAACCGGTACAGCCACTGGGTCTCATTCTGGGAGATGGCCTTTTTAAGATCCGTTCCTCGCCAGTTGTGAATAGCTCTGTCTATCCCATAAAACTTGAGTTGACGGGGATCTTTATCATGAAAATGTAGAGAATGTCTTGATACACTGTGATTGGGGAAACCCTTCGCTATATTTGCCACATGCTCATTTATTCTTATTCTAAGTTCTCGTGTGGTGCGCCCCACATACTGAAACGAACATGGGCACTCTAAGACATATGTGACATTTTTTGAATAGCATGTTATCAAAGGTTTAATTTTGAATTCTTGCTTGGTTACAAAGGATTAAAATTTGGTGATCTTTTTTGTATGTCTAATAGTGGTACGACAGGATTTGCACCTAGTACAATAATGGAACCCTGACCCATCAAGGAAAGTTGGTGGTTTTGCAGGGGGGTCCGGGACATTTGGTGCGATCATGTTCCTCAGACCCGGTGCCCTCCTATAAATGAATTTAGGTCTATTTGGCAACACATTCTCTAAATCTTTATCTTTTATTTTCATCATTTTTGGCTTTAAGGAGCATATGCCGAAATATTCTCGGCATATGCTCCTTAAAGCCAAAAATTATGTTTTTGCTATGAATAGGGACTCTTTGTTAACCTCTAAAAAGAAAAAAACAGTCACAGGAGAATTGGCGTTTATCTCAGGTTTCCATAGGCAATATAAATATGTTGAACAGGTCTTTAAGAAATTTTGGCCTATATTACTAAAAGATAAAGATTTAGAGAATGTGTTGCCAAATAGACCTAAATTCATTTATAGGAGGGCACCGGGTCTGAGGAACATGATCGCACCAAATGTCCCGGACCCCCCTGCAAAACCACCAACTTTCCTTGATGGGTCAGGGTTCCATTATTGTACTAGGTGCAAATCCTGTCGTACCACTATTAGACATACAAAAAAGATCACCAAATTTTAATCCTTTGTAACCAAGCAAGAATTCAAAATTAAACCTTTGATAACATGCTATTCAAAAAATGTCACATATGTCTTAGAGTGCCCATGTTCGTTTCAGTATGTGGGGCGCACCACACGAGAACTTAGAATAAGAATAAATGAGCATGTGGCAAATATAGCGAAGGGTTTCCCCAATCACAGTGTATCAAGACATTTTCTACATTTTCATGATAAAGATCCCCATCAACTCAAGTTTTATGGGATAGACAGAGCTATTCACAACTGGCGAGGAACGGATCTTAAAAAGGCCATCTCCCAGAATGAGACCCAGTGGCTGTACCGGTTGGGGACGATGCAGCCACAAGGGTTAAATATAGACCTGGACCTAAATTGTTTTTTAACTAATGAATAAATTTATTTTATTTTTGTAATAATTTCCATTAGGGTACTTACCGATGCTAATGGTTTAGTCCCCCTTTGAATAAAGAGACTATATGTATTGGGTTTTTAAAATTTCTACATTTATTATTATTTTTATCTTCATATTAATTTATTAATTAATTTTAATAAACTATAAAGTGCTCAATTTTATAAATTTGAGATGGTTTGATAAGCCAAAACAATATATATATTGCTTATTACTGTGGTACCAGGTCTTGCTATATGTATATTGTGTAAACCTTACACCGATCGTTATGGTCTGGTTTTGTTATTACACGTGACATGCTGGTCACGTTAGCATTATGTAGCCTAGAAACCCGGGATGGACGCTGGATGCAAATTTCAAACTCCTCCCTGGGGCGGCTGATTGGCATTCATATAAAAGTCTTCCCTCACCAGTGACCTAGTACGCTTCCCGATGACGTGTGATACGAAACGTACGTCGAGGCGGGTACTAGGTCACGTACAGACGCTACTTCCGGTCCCTCTGGCTCCTCCATTATCGTAGGTGGAACGCACGCCAGATATCCACAGATGGGACAACCTTTCCATCTCCCTGTTATGCTATCCAGCCTCAGTGCCGGGTTTGTGGCACTTATACAAGTAAGCAGGCATTTGGCTTTTTAACTTTTACATTGATTTGGCCTAATAAACGGAATTACGCTATCACTGCATTATTTTCATTTCATATCCTTATCTGAGCCTCCATGAGGCAGCGGTTCTGGTCCGACATCATCTCCATTTAACCTAAGCAAAGTTTTTTGCTGCAAGCACATTTGACTTCTTTTTTAAGTAAAAGGGTCAACTTCATTTGGTAAGCTGCCATCCTTATTTGAGCACATTTGGGTGATTCGTCTTTCTCAGTCGGTGAAGGTGGATTTCTGACAGTTGTCACAATCTATGGATTTTCTGTCTGCAGCTCTTCAGATTTTTCACTTGATTTATCTTCCATTCATTGATTATAAGGACTTGATTGTCACTTGATATATGAACTCACCATTTATATATTTTTTTCACAAATGTAAATTTGTATTAAGGTATGAAAATATTTTTTTCTGTATTGATTTACAGGAGCTCACTTTACACATACCTATGCAAGATCTGGGAAATCTTGTATAAATTTTACTTTGGTTATACACAGTTTAATTTAGCACGCTAGGCAGGCTGGTGTTTTGGTATTATAATTTGTATTGTTTTTACACTTGGTAATTTGTTTATTTATCACGAGTAATTTCACTCAGCGCCTCCACTAGTATATAAAATTTATATATTTATCCCAACCAATTTCAGATACTATAGCATTTATCTGTGGTTAGTTGACTTAACCACCACATAAAGCCTCATACACACTACTAGTTTTTTTTCCTGTTCAACCCGCTGGAGCCACTGTACTAACAATCCGATGTTAGTACAGCATTCTACCCTGCTGTACTATTGTATTCTGACAAGGGGATTGCACCCCCCCCCCTTTTATTTACCTGAGCCCTCATTCAATCCAGCACTGAACGTCTGCAGCTCTTCTGTCCCCCCTCCCGCGCTTTTCTGAGGCAGTGGGAGTCCCATAGTCTGTGTCAATAGACACAGACAGCGAGGCTTAGAAGTGAGCTTGCAGGAGTGCCATTATGGAAAGCAGCATTCTATAGGGGAACCTTGGAGGTGAGGAACCAGGACTGTCAGCAGGGGACCTAAGAAAAGGTTTGGGGACTGCTCGATAGCACCAAGCAGGCAAGTATAAACTTGTTCGTTATTTTAGGGCTCGTTCACACCATACAAGCGCATGAAACGGATGGGAACTGAAGGGAAAACTGCACAGATTTCCCTTTCAGAGGCATCATTTTACTTCAGTTTTCAGTGAGTTTTTATGGACGTTGACATCAGTTTTCATTTGCGTCAGTTATGTGACCTGTTCACACTAATGTTAGTCATGTCAGTTTTTTTCATGTGCAGAAAACTGCATACATGTTACAGATTCCTGAGCAGAAAAAATCTGAACGCAATACCAGTGTTGTGAACAGGGTTTTTTTGTGCCCTTGCAGAACGCGTGCAGAAAAACGGACGTCTCTGCACCATGGTGGGAACGAGGCCTCAAGCCTCTCCCAGTAGGATCCCAACCAAGAGACCAATAAAAGCAGATCATGCATTTGGAACAGCGTTGATGCAAAAAGCTCTGCTTGGTGTGTGCTGAGCCATTTAGCTCAATACAAGTTCTTACCCTGGAAGACAGGAGAAGGGAGGCTTGGAGAGCATAAGGAGTGCTGTGGACATCCTCACCTGAGTATGATTGATTGCTATGTGGTTCCCCTGGAAAGGCGATGGACTGTCTTTATCTTTGATGTGACGAGTGTTGTTCTTGGTCCGCTGTAACTGCTGTCTTAGTTTGGCGATCTGTTAAAAATAAAAAAATAAATAAAAAAAGTTTATACAATTTTTTAGCCAGAATGAGATTTTGGTGGGGATTCAGGTAAACTGGCAGGTGACAAAATTACCAACAAAGCCAATCAGTCTTAGCCCTGATTCACACTGGTGCGTTTTGACATGCGATTTGGCATGTCAAAACGCCGCTATCTGCCGGCAATGGCACCGTTCTAATCGGTGCGACGCCGCATCTGCGGTCCGCTGCACCGAATTCAAAAAGTAGTTTCTGTACTACTTTTTGCGATTTCGGCCGCGATTTACATTGACATCTGTGTCAGATGTCTTTGTAATCGCGGCTGAAATCGGGACTGCCAGCGAGAGTGAAATCGTGCGAGTTCAGCTGAACTCGCGCGGCTTCACTCCCGCAGCCCAGTGTGAACCTGGGCTTAAAGTCAGCAACTAACGGAAACTTGGACTAGGAGATAAAATGTAAGCTGCAATCATTGACCTCTCCTTAAAAATATGTTTGGCCTGGCTCTTGCCAATCCAATGGCTTCAATAGTTCCGGATCCACCGACATGGAATATTCACATGTGGAGTTATAGGTTTACTGTGACACAACGGGCGGCATGCTTATACCAAGTCAGGAGCTCAGAAACCTTTAACCACTTAAGCCCCGGACCATTTTGTTGCTAAAGGACCAGGCCCCTTTTTGCGATTCGGCACTGCGTCGCTTTAACTGACAATTGCGCTGTCGTGCGACGTTGCTCCCAAAGTCACGTTCTTTTTTCCCCAAAAATAGAGCTTTCTTTTGGTGGTATTTCGTCACCTCTGTGGTTTTAATTTTTTGCGCTATAAACAAAAATAGAACGCCAATTTTGGAAAAAATTCAGAATTTTTTACTATAATAAATATCCCCAAAAAATATCTAAAAAACATTTTTTTCCCTCAGGTTTAGGCCGATACATATTCTACATATTTTTGTAATAAAAAAAAAAAATTGCAATAAGCGTTTATTGATTGGTTTGCGCAAAAGTTATAGAGTCTACAAAATGGGGGATAGTTTTTTTGCATTTTTATAAAAAAAATTATTTTTTACTAGTAATGACGGTGATCAGAGATTTTTATCGTGACTGCAACATTATGGAGGACACATCGGACACTTGACACCATTTTGGGACCATTGTAATTTTTACAGCTAACAGTGCTATAAATATGCACGGACTACTGTGAAAATTACACTGGCAGTGAAGGGGTTAACCTGTAGGGGGCACTGAAGGGGTTAAGTGTGACTCAATGAGTGATTCTTACTGTGTGGGGGCGTGGCTTGGCGTGTGACATCACTGGTAGTCAATCCCTATGACAGGGAACAAACGATCAGTGACACGCTCACTAGGAAGAACGGGGAAAGGTCTACACTTACCTCTGCCCGTTTTTCAGCTCTGTGACCCTATCGCGGGACAACGGCGGCGATCAGGTCCCGCAGTCATGGAGCTCACACGCGGGTCGCGAGCACGCGACCCGCGGCTGGGCATCTTAAAGGGGACATACCTGTACGTTAGTGGTGCAACGGATCGGTGACGATCCGTGATCCGAACGGGTCACCCCGTTCGGATCGGCACACACCGCGATCCGCGGCCTCAGGAAAGGCCGCGGCTTCGGCCTAGCTCGCTGCTCGTGGATTTGAACTGGCCGGCGGGAGAGACTGGTAAGTGGGGGAGATGCCCATTACATACGGGGGGGGGGGGGGGGAGATTGTGGCTATTACATACGGGGGGGAAGATTGTGGCTATTACATACGGGGGGGAAGATTGTGGCTATTACATACGGGGGGGAAGATTGTGGCTATTACATACGGGGGGGAAGATTGTGGCTATTACATACGGGGGGGGAAGATTGTGGCTATTACATACGGGGGGGGGAAGATTGTGGCTATTACATACGGGGGGGAAGATTGTGGATATTACATACGGGGGGGAAGATTGTGGATATTACATACGGGGGGGAAGATTGTGGATATTACATACGGGGGGGAAGATTGTGGATATTACATACGGGGGGGGAAGATTGTGGATATTACATACGGGGGGGGGGGGGGGGGGAGATTGTGGATATTACATACTGGGGGAAGATTGTGGATATTACATACGGGGGGAAGATTGTGGATATTACATACTGGGGGAAGATTGTGGATATTACATACTGGGGGAAGATTGTGGATATTACATACGGGGGGGAAGATTGTGGATATTACATACTGGGGGAAGATTGTGGATATTACATACTGGGGGAAAGATTGTGGATATTACATACTGGGGGAAAGATTGTGGATATTACATACTGGGGGAAAGATTGTGGATATTACATACTGGGGGAAGATTGTGGATATTACTGGGGGAAGATTGTGGATATTACTGGGGGAAGATTGTGGATATTACTGGGGGAAGATTGTGGATATTACTGGGGGAAGATTGTGGATATTACTGGGGGAAGATTGTGGATATTACTGGGGGAAGATTGTGGATATTACTGGGGGAAGATTGTGGATATTACTGGGGGAAGATTGTGGATATTACTGGGGGAAGATTGTGGATATTACTGGGGGAAGATTGTGGATATTACTGGGGGAAGATTGTGGATATTACTGGGGGAAGATTGTGGATATTACTGGGGGAAGATTGTGGATATTACTGGGGGAAGATTGTGGATATTACTGGGGGAAGATTGTGGATATTACTGGGGGGGGGGTAACGTGGATATTAGTAATTTTTTTTTTTTTGCCGATCCGAAAATGATCCGATCCGTGGCTCTGATCCGAGGATCGATCCGATCCGTGAGTTTTTTGATGCGTTGCACCCCTACTGTACGTGCTTATGCCCAGCCGTGCCGTTCTGCCGACGTATATCGGCATTAGGCGGTCCTAAAGCGGTTAATCAATCATTTCAAAAAGCACACACAGGAGGGCGCAAATGCTTAGTGCATTACCAAAATCTTTACTGACCAACATGAAAAAAAGCATTGATGAAAAAGGAGCGTCAAATGACACAGACCACCCCAGCACTGGGATGGCATCATATAGCTCAAATGGTCCCTTGATTTGCCAAGATTGCGTGTTTCAGGGGATGCCCCCTTCCTCAGAGCCTGCTTCCCCCCGAAATGTAAAAACTGGTATATCAAGAGACCATTTGAACTCTGTGCTGCCATCCCAGTGCTGGAATGACACGTGATTTGACACTAACTTCTCAGCAATGTTTGTATGTTTACATGTCTCTTTTGGTCAATGAAGGTTACGGTAATGCACTAGGCATGTGGGTCTTGCTATTTGTGCGCTTTTTACAGCGATCTATCGAGAATCCCTTATCCGAGAAGTGATGAACCAGTTAAAGCTCCACCCAAAAAAGGGGGAAGCTGTGCTTGTTTGCACCTTCCCTCCTTCCACTGCCACATTTAGTGCCGATCAGGACCATTCACAAGGCACAGCGCACACATGTGCAGTAGGAAAAAGGCTGTGAAGCCGCAAGGCGGCACTCCCCGTTTCCCTTACTAGAGATGCCAGCACCTGCACCAGAAGCCAATTGAAGAATCGGTTTGGGTAAGGACATCACTGGATCCCTGGACAGGCAACTGTCCGTAGAGTATTTGGAGCTGCTGACTTCGATTTTTTTTTTGTGGGGGGACTGGAGCTCCTCTAAGCATTCCTATCCACGCATGCTGTTAACATTGGGATGTCTTAACTTCTGGAGCACTGGAGAGAGAGAGAGTGTGTGATATGATAAAAGACAACCATACTAGAATGATAATTATTATACAGGATTTATATACCAACAGTTTGCGAAGCGCTTTACAGCATGAGGGCAGAGACAAAATTACAAAACAATTGAATACAGGAGAAATCAGAGGGCTCTGCTCATTAGAGCTTACAATCTAGGAGATGGTCAACAAATGCACTTTATCCACAGTACAGGACAACTATGCTTTAAACAGCATCCCATTCCTCCCCAGAAACCTAGCTGTAGGGCTCAGAGCTGTAGTCCCACGCCCTCCCTCAACTTGTCATACACTGCGCAAATTTTGAATGATTCGTGTTTATTGGCTAAAATTCAGGCTGTGGGCGACCCTGCCAACGCCAATAATCTTGACAAACTTTGATTAAGAAGCCGGTCGAAAAAAGTTGGCCAAACAGTGACAGCAGCCATTTAGTTGTAGTCACTGTTCAGGTATTCTGACAGCCACAGGTACCTGCTCGTCAGAATACAATATAGATGGCAGTGGAAGATTAGTGCATCCACATATTTTGGCATTCACGGGGGAATTCATGGATGTCTTTGTGTACGGCAAACATAACTTTAGCAAACCCCCTTAAAAGCAGAGGTCCGCTCACCGCACATACTGCAGCTGCTGACTTAACACTAAGCTGTCCTGGAGTCCAGCGATGTCGGCACCACAGCTGATGGTGCTGCCGCCTCCATTGCGAGTAGGGGTACCCGGCAGTGTAGCCTTTCGGCTTCACACCGGGAACCCTACTGCACATGGGTGAGAGGCTCCTCTCCTCTCTCCTACTGGCCCAGCGACAGGGGAAGGAGCCCCAGCCGTGATGTCAACACCCGCAGCTGAGGCTCCCGGAAGTAGGGAAAGCATATCTGTGAAAGACAGGTATGCTGTCCCCCTCCCCCCTGAAAGGTGCCAAATGTGGCAACGGAGGGGGGAGTAGAACAAGCAGAGCACCGATTTAATACATCACAGATCAGCAGGTGGCCCCAATGAGGAGTGGCATGCTACAGAGACGTACTTGCAAGTCTGTAGGGAGAAGGATTTTCCTTAAGGACCTACAGAGAATGGCCGTAATTGGCAGCATTACACAGATTTAAAAACTCGGATGAGAAAAGGAACACCTTCCAACCTAGTAAGTGCAGGTCACAGATTCTAGACTGGGCTACTTGCTGATCCTTGGAATGCAGAAGGGGATATAGGAAGGAGGGCAAGTTATGATTAAATTAGAACAAATTACTCATTGCAGATACAAAGTAAAATAAGGACTTCATTTCGGGGAAACTTTTTTTTTTAACTCTGTGCCAGCACAGGAGAGAAAACAAACAAACATTCTGTAGGCAAAGTGCATGCGAATAGACTTTGCTTGTGAGGGCTGGGAAAAAAAAAATCGATTTTAATCTAGAATCGAGTTGAGTTCAAATCGATTCAGATTTAAAGAAAATCGTTTAGATTTTTTTTTTAGGGATTTTTTTTTTTTACGATTTTTTTTTTCCTTCAGAGTTTCCGCAGCAGGGCTGCAAGGGACGTATCTGAAATGGCACTGGGCGGCGTTACCCTAATTCCATCTACTCGCCGCAGCGAGTAGATGTAATGTAACACTAACCGCAAGCCGCCGTCTGCCTACCTGATCAGCGTGTCATGTAGACAGACGGCGGCCATTGCAGTGTTCAAAAGCCACGCCTCCCGAGTCCTCGTCATCTGTCATAGGCGGAACACTCAATTTCACAGCAGGCAGTGTTCAGCCCATCATGGACATCCTCTCATCCTCGTCTGTGTTATGAGGATGAGCGGATGTCTGCGATAGGCGGAACACTGAATGCTGGGAAATTGAGTGTTCCGCCTATCACAGACGAAGAGGAGGCGCGGCTTTTGAATACTGGAATGGCCGCCGGTGTAGCAGTAAAATCCATATCCCATGAAAATCTGCATCAGGTACGGGCACAGTGATTGAAGCACGGGCACAGTGAGGCATGGGCACAGTTCACTTCAACTAAGAATAACCTCAGGATTTTTTGTTGTTTTATTAGCTAAATCCAAATACAGTATTAATAATTTGGATGTTTAACAATTTTTGTTGCACACTGACTTTGCAGTTAGAGAAAGGGTTTGCCTTTGCAAATTTGGTTTGTTGATGCACTTTAATTAATATAATAAAAAATAAAAAAAATCGAATCGTAAAGCGAGTTTTTTTTTTTTATAAAGATTTGGGGGGAAAATCGCCCAGCCCTAAAAGGACATACAATATAAATAAAAAGGATTAAAACTCGGTGCAACATCATATTTGTAGTAGAGACACCAAGTTTAGAGGAGTATAATCTGTAAAGCCCGTCCATAGTATATAAAAAAGAGGCTCCATTGGCTATTTTTTTGGGGGGGGGGGGGTTAACTTAATTTCACCATTAAAGTGTATGCCTGGGTCAAATAGGATTTTTGTACTTGCAGTAAACAAGGAGTCCATTGAGGGAAACAGGCAGTCTTTAACCTGCAAGTTATACTGCCAACTACGGGAGGCCAGCCCAGGATAATCCCTCCCACTAGAAGCATGCCTTTGTTGTGTAGTGCTGTACTGAGCACATAAATAAATGAATGGGGGGGGGGGGGGTGAGCTAGTTCCCACTTCAGGCCAGATGCACCTCAGCGATCTGAACTGGAAGTTCAACCTACGCCCCCCCCCCCATCTTCTGTGACACAACAGGTCCCAGAAGACTGCAGGATCATTCACAATGTGCAGCACGGCTCTCACATGTGCAGTAGGAAACTGGCTGTGAAGCCGCAAGCACTGCTGGTTTCCTCTACCCAAGATGGCGGCGCCTGCCCCTGAAGTAGATAGAAGAATTAGCTTGGGTGAGGACATCACTGGACCCCTGGACAAGTAAAAAGTCCTTATATTAAAAGTAAAAAAAAATAGGATTTTTTTACTCACCGTAAAATCCTTTTCTCTGAGTCCATGGACCGACACAGCTTCTCTATTGACAAAGTGGTATTATCCGTTAATTAGGAGTGACTAGGCAGAAAAACTTGTAAAAAGTGTTGCATCACACCTTCTACAGTACCGCCCAGGGGGCGGACCCTTTGGGTATACCCTCTCAGTCTGCACATCGCAGATCAGTTCGTCAAAAAGCAGTACAAACTTAAAAGGAGGGGTGGGTGCTGTGTCGGTCCATGGACTAAGAGAAAAGGATTTTACGGTGAGTAAAAAATCCTATTTACTCTTTCGTCCATGGACCGACACAGCTTCTCTATTGACAAAGTGGGACGTCCCAAAGCAGTGTCAGAGAAAAAACGAGGGGTGGTAACAGCATAAAAACAAACTTCACCCCAAAACACAAAACAGCACTCCTCCAACGGAGGAGTTGCAACTCTAAACAGCCGCCTGCAAAACCTTGCGGCCGAAAGAGGCATCCGAAGATGCACCTACATCAATTTTGTAGAATTTTGTGAAAGTGTGAGCGGACGACCAAGTCGCCGCTTTACATAGTTGGGAAACAGACGCTTGATGTCGGAAAGCCCAAGAGGCACCTATTGCCCTGGTCGAATGCGCCGTGACAGGAAAGGGGGGCGCCTGACCCTTTAAGGCGTAAGCCTGGATTACTATCTGTCGGATCCACCTAGAGATGGTGGCCGATGAGACTGCTTGGCCCTTCTTGGGACCAGCCACCGAAACAAACAGTGAGTCTGACTTCCGGAACAGGGAAGTAGCAGATATGTATACTCTCAAAGCTCGGACAACGTCCAAGGAATGCGACGCCGACTCCTTAGGATTCGACGGCTGAGGACACAAGGATGGAAGTACAATGTCTTCGTTGAGATGGAAAGCCGAAACGACTTTCGGAAGAAAGGAAGGCTGCGGCCGCAGCACCACCTTATCCTTGTGGAAAATCAAATAGGGAGCCTTGCAGGACAAGGCTGCCAGCTCAGAGACTCGTCTAACTGACGTAACAGCCACCAAAAAGACCACTTTCTGAGAAAGTGTCAACAGGGGAATCTCTCTAATATTCTCAAACGGTGCCGTCTGAAGCACCGAGAGGACCAGGTTCAAGTCCCACGGAGGTAATGGGGGGCGGACCGGAGGGGCCACATGTCGAACCCCCTGCCCAAATGTACTCACGAGAGAGTGAGTCGCCAGGGGTCGCTGAAAAAAGACAGTCAGGGCAGATATCTGTCCCTTAATCGTACTTAGGGCAAGCCTTTGGTCTACCCCATGCTGTAAAAACAGCAGGATTCTGGAAACCAAATAGGTACGCGGATGCCATTTCATTTCCTCACATATGGAGATGTAGGCCCTCCAAGTGCGGTGATAGACCTTCCTAAAGGACGGTTTCCGAGCACTTCTCATAGTAGAGATTACTGAGTCTGACAGGCCCCGATCTCTCAGTACCTGGTTCTCAACAGCCATGCCGTTAAAGCCAATGACTGTAAAGCAGGATGGAATATGGGACCTTGCGATAGCAGGTCCTTCCGTAGTGGTAGGCGCCAGGGGACGTCTGCTACCAGACGTACTAGATCAGCGTACCAAGGACGCTGAGGCCAATCTGGAGCGATTAGGATCATTGGAATTCCCTCTGCCTCCACTCTGCGGAGCAGAAGAGGAAGAAGCCTTAAGGGAGGGAAGGCATAGATTAGCCGATACTGACCCCACGATGCTACCAACGCGTCCGTTGCGTCTGCCCATGGGTCTCTTGACCGGGCCACAAACCTCAATACCTTCCGATTGAGTCGGGAAGCCAGAAGATCTACGTCTGGTGTGCCCCATCTTTGGCAGAGGAGTTGGAACACCTCCGGGTGTAAGGACCATTCTCCCTGGTCCAGCATCTGGCGACTCAGGTAGTCCGCCTGCCAGTTTTCCACACCCGGAATGTACACGGCCGACAGTGCCGGTACGCTCCTCTCTGCCCACTTCAGGATGCTAGCGATCTCCGATGCTGCAGCTGAGCTTCTTGTTCCTCCTTGATGATTGACATATGCCACTGCTGTGGCGTTGTCTGACTGGATCCTGACTGGACGCCCTTGCAGTCTCTGAGACCATTTGAAGAGGCACAGCTTGATCGCCCGGATCTCCAGGACATTGATCGGCAGGAGGGCTTCCTCTGGGGTCCAGCGACCTTGCGCCGACTGGACACCCCAGACTCCCCCCCAACCTGTAAGGCTGGCGTCCGTCGTGATCACTATCCAGTAAACCGGAAGAAATTACTTCCCGGCCATTAGAGCCGGTGCTGTCAGCCACCATACCAGGGATCTCCTGACTAGGTGGCTCACTCGGATTTGATAATCCAGAGATGAAGGGCATCTGTTCCATCTGGACAGAACTTCCTTCTGTAACACTCGAGTGTGGTATTGAGCATATGGGACCGCCTCGAAGGAGGCTACCATGAGGCCCAACACTCGCATGCAAAAACGGAGTGACGACCAATTCCTGGAAGTCAGCTGCCGTACTGCAGCCCGGAGGGTCTGCAACTTCTCCACAGGGAGGAATACCTTTGCCTCTGAGGAATCCAGAATCAACCCCAGGTACACTAGGCGTTGAGTGGGCACCAATACTGACCTTTGCGTGTTTAGTATCCAACCACAGTCTCGAAGAGTCTGACAGGTAATGGACACGCTTACCTCTAATTCTGAGCTTGAAGGGGCCTTCAGCAGAAGGTCGTCCAAGTAACCTGTGATAGCGATACCCCGCTGTCTTAGAAGTGCCAGAATCGGAGCGAGCACCTTGGTGAACGTCCTGGGTGCTGAGGCAAGGCCAAACGGGAGGGCCACAAACTGGTAGTGGTTCTTCCCGATAGCAAATCGCAGAAACCTCTGGTGTCTGGAGTATATGGGGACATGCAGGTATGCGTCCTTGATGTCCAAGGAGGCCAGAAAGTCCCCCGGATGGAGAGCCGTGACTACGGATCGAACCGACTCCATCCGAAATCTTTGTACCTTCACAAAGCAATTGAGGGCTCTGAGATCCAAGATTGGACGAACCCCCTCCTTCTTTGGCACAATGAACAGATTTGAGTAAAAACCCTGACCCCGTTCCTGTTCTGGAACTGGAATAACTACCCCGCGTTCCAGTAGACCCTGGACTGCCCCATACAGGGCCTCCCGACGGGTCGGTAGTAGCTGGAGATTGGAGGTGATGAATCTGTCTGGTGGACAAGAGAGAAATTCTATCTTGTAGCCTGAGGAGATTACTTCGCAAACCCACCTGTCGGAGACTAGAGCAGTCCACTGAGTCGCGAATTCGCGAAGACGTCCCCCCACCCGAGAGCTGGGTGGGGGCGGACCTTCATGTGGACGCAGATTTGTCCGCAGGCTTGTTGGGTCTGCGGGACCAAGGACGCTTTTGTCCTTGGGCAGGCGCTTTATCGGCCTGGGGTCTTTTCCCTGTCGCCCTAGGGGGACGAAAAAAACACTTGTGTGCAGTAAAGGAGGGCCCTTGCCCTTGGCGTGGCCCCTTACCCTTGCTAATTTGGGGAAGCAAAGTGCTTTTACTTCCTGTGGCATCCTTGATGATGTCATCCAGAGAAGACCCAAAAAGTCTGTCGCCCTTAAAAGGCAGATCCAACAGGGCTTTCTTGGAAGTCTGGTCCGCAGACCAGCCTTTTAGCCAGATCAGGCGGCGTATTGCTACTGCATAAACCAAAGTTTTAGACAGCAGGGGAATAGTATTCATGTCTGACTCGCAGACAAACCTAAGGCCCTGGACCAACAGGTCGGCCAATGTTCTCATCAGGAGGAGCATCTCGCTCCTTAACCCCTGGAGTAGCAATCTTGCCCATTCAGTAAGTGTGTGAGACACTAGGGCCCCCGCCAATGCCGGGCGTACTGCCGAGCCTACCACTGAGTATAGGTAGCAAGCGAGTGCTTCAGCCTTCTTATCCACAGGGTCCTAGAAAACAGGAGCCCCTTCTACAGGAATTGTGGTGGCTCTATTAAGTCTGGACACCGGAGGGTCCACTATAGGGGGGAGAGGTCCATTTCTTCAGAAAACTCTCCTCAAAAGGGGTACCGTACCGCAAACCTCTTTGGGGCTGTAAAGACCCTCAGTGGGTTCTCCCATTCCTTGTATAAGAGTTTATTAAAAGACACACAAGGGAACACCTTAGCAGTGCGGGCAGGTCTATGAAACCCAAGTGGACCGGAGTCTCTGCTGCTTCTGCAGTATTTTCCAACTTTAGCGTATCCCGCACTGCAGTAATAAGGTCAGATACCAAAGCCGTCTCGCGTACTGACCTGGACTTGGAGTCCTCCTCACTGTCCGATCGGTCACGGTCTGCAGTCTCTGATGCATCAGAATCTGGGCCATGAGCCGTAGCTGGACCTGGTTCTGCATCAGAAATATCCCCAGAAGATTGCAGGGGACGGGGGCGTTTATTACCCCCTGTATTCCCGTGTGCTGCTTCCACCCTGGCAGCAAACGCCTCTAGGATTGCCGACATAGCGTCCATAGACACCTCAGGGACACCAGCTGCTAAATCTGGTGTTTCAGGGGAGAAGACATCTGGCTCAGATGCCATGCTGACCACACGCTGACACTCACAGGGCTCCAGGCAAGATATCAATAGGCCACCCTCCTGCGCTGCAGAGATGCTGGGTTACCCAGAGGACTCACCACCCTGGATAGGTACTGCTATGCTGCGCCTGTGATGCTGTCCCCTTGCTGCTGTGTCAGTCTGCTTCTTTTATCAGCACTTCCTGTGTGAATTTTCACGCCAGTGTAATGCACCCTAGAGGCCGGAGGCTCTCGCAAAATGGTTGCCAAAAATGTCTGTATGGAAGATAATGTGGGCTCTAAGAAAATGGCCGCCGACAGAAGATAGAGGTCAGGCAGCCATAGCCCACAAAAAGATGGCCGCCGAACGGCAATATCTGCATACAGGGTGGACCAACATGGCCGCCGATCACCTGATAGGGGCCAGTGGGTGTGGCCGAACCACAGGAAGATGGCCGCCAGGCAGTTACAAGAGGCCAAACTTGGCATGGACCACCTCAAAATGGCCACCGACAGCATGGAGACACAGAAACACAGGTAAGCAAAAATGACATTTCTTTTAAATGTTAGTTACAGCCAGCCCCGCTCCAGTGGGACCCCCTAGGTGACCCCCAGCACCCAGCAACCTTTAGCTAGAAGCCCAGGGAGGAGGGAAAGGCAGGGAGAGAGGGAAGAAAGGGGCCACAACCACTTACTTGATCTCTCCAGGAATGTCCAGCTAAATCACCCAGCCGAGGCAGGGGAGTTTTACTTACCTATCCTGCATGTATTCTGCTGGAAGACATTCCAAACAGATCATCGTCCGCGCACGGAAGGTGACTGTTGGCCAGGCATGCTGTGATTGGACCCAGAAGGGACGATCATATGTATGCCCTGGAGCATGACGCTCACCGGACAGGCTGCTGCGACTCGGCCGTAAGGTCAGCCGAAGCTGAGCGGTCCGATGCAAGCCTTGGAGCGTAAGCTCACCGGCCAGGCTGCTGCGACTCGGCCGTAAGGTCAGCCGAAGCTGAGCGGTCCGATGCAAGCCTTGGAGCGTAAGCTCACCGGCCAGGCTGCTGCGACTAGGCCGTAAGGTCAGCCGAAGCTGAGCGGTCCGATGCAGGCCCTGGAGCGTAGGCTCACCGGCCACCCGTGGAGCGACGGGCATGTCGTGGAAAACCCAGCGCGTAGCTAGGGTCGGCACACGCTCGATGCCCGAAACTGGGGAGACTACAAGGATCGAGGATCCAGCCTGTCACCCAGTCGGCAGTTGATCGAAGATCGCAGGAAACAACAACAATTGTAGCAAAAAAATAAAATAAATATATATATATATCTTTTTTCCCCGGACCAATGGGCCCGAAGGGAGCCATGTCCTACTCCTTGCTAGACAGAAAAAAACTGATCTGCGATGTGCAGACTGAGAGGGCATACCCAGAGGGTCCGCCCCCTGGGCGGTACTGTAGAAGGTGTGATGCAACACTTTTTATAAGTTTTTCTGCCTAGTCACTCCTAATTAACGGATAATACCCACTTTGTCAATAGAGAAGCTGTGTCGGTCCATTGACGAAAGAGTAACTTATTTTTTGGGGAGGGGCCTGGAGCTCCTCTGAGTGCAAAAACGCCATTTTCTCTCTCACTTAAGGGACACAGAAGTCTAGGATTTGTAAAAAAACAGGGTTGGGCTATACAGCAGATACTAAAAGGACCAATAAAACAGAACTGGGGACTGACTGCAGCTAAAACAACCGCAAAGCCTGGTATTAAAAAAAAAAAAAAAAAAAAAGGCCACAAAGTCCACCTGGTAGAACTCAAACCAGATCGCAGCCTTGAAAATATGGGAAACAGCTGTTTCTGAAGTGCAGAGAGAACTGGATTCAGATCCCATAGAGCCACAGAGTAACGAAGAACGCAAGTTACATGGGAGATAGTCACCCTGTATAAAAGTCCTTATCAAGGATTAAGGCCAATGGTCTCAAAAGAAAAGGGCAGAAACCTGGCGCTTGATAATGCTAAGAGCCAAACACTTGTCCAGGCCCAATTGCAGGAAGGAGAAGCTAAAGCAAACTGAGAAAATACTAGGAAGGTAGCACCAAAGCTCACACATTCGATGGACTTTGTGGGTAGTAGCCCCTCTAGCTTTTAGCATTGTAGAAGTCCCACAAATTCTGCCCCCACCATCTCAAAACCAGGGCTTCAACAGCCATGACATTAATGCTAGCTACTGTGAAGCAGGATGGTAAATTGGTCCTTGAGACAAAGTATCCCAACAATCCCAAGCCCATGGAGCATCTTGTCAGGAGTACCAAATCATGCACACCTCACCTATGACACAGGTCTTGGGACCACTCTAGGTGTAGGAACCACTTCCCCAGGTCCAGGCAATGTCTGACAATGGTTTACGCCTGGGATGTTCACAGTGGACAAGGATGTTCTGCCTGGGACAGGATCCGGTTGCTTGCCGAGTTGAGAGGTATCTTAATATAGCGCGGTCTTACCCCGAAGGGTCCTGACGCACATAGCAGAGATCCTGGGAAAAGAGGACCCAGGAACCAAGAGCAGCACAGAGCGGCACAGAGCGGCAGAAAGGGTGGAAGAGAGGCTACGCAGGAAAGGCTTGCATGAAAAGCTGTGGCTAGACTTCCAGTTCGTCCCTGATGGTTAGTGTATGTCGCTGTGGGATTATCCAGCTAAACCCAAATCAGATGACTTTCCATCAGGATGTTCCAAAATTGAAGAAACAGCCAAATCATCCCAAAGTTCCAGAATGCTGATCGGGAGATGAGACGGTTTACGTCTAAGCTGATGTCTGATGGCACGCCCATGGCAACTGTTCTCTCAAAGGGAGATTGTCCAAGTAGCCTAAAATGGAGTCTGCACCATGGTGAAAATCTGAGCAAAAAACTGGTAGTACAAGGGCCCCACAGTATAACAATGCAACTGAAAGGTGGGGACATGCAGGAAAGCATCCTTAACCACAGAAGCAAGAAAGTTTTCCTGGTAAAAGGGCGTAGTGGTGAAAGACCAGGTGGATTCCAAGCAGAATTTCTGGGCTCACCTTTAGAGGTTTTAGATCCAAGGCAGATGTCCCATTTGGGTTTGGGGAATGGTGAACAAGTCGGAGTAAAACTCCTGGACCCATTCCAGTGGAATGGGGGCAATGACACAATGGTTCAGACGACACAAGGGTGCTTGACAGAGGTCTGCTAATTTGTGCAATGACACAGGAAATGTTGGCAGGCGAGAAACTGAAGAGCAAACTCCAGCAAGCGTCCCTGAGATGCCACCTCCTGCACCAAAAATGGCAGATGTAAATTGTTCAAGTTTCCACTAACTTGAACCCCAATCACCAACACCTTCCCCAACCCTACAAATTTTGAGTAGCCATTACTACCCATCAGAACATGGTAATTGAGCAAGCCTGAACAAGGGAAAAAAAAGTCCTCACCATGCAATCAACAATTTTCCTTGTGTGCGATACCAGCTTTACAGAAAACTCAGGTTAACGGTCAGTCAATAGGGCGCACTCTTAGTTTGTCGACTGGTTCCAATTATCTGCGGTAGCTTGTTTCAGTTAGGCCCAATACCACAAACAGCTGACAGCACTTCATTTACACATTGTTTTAAGGCAGCACAATCCATTAATATCTGCCATGCAAGAAAATTACAAAATTCTGGTTAATTTGACGGTTTACTCTTGCGGTAGGGCAAACGCGGGATAGTTGAGATGTTCACTTGCACTTTGTAATTAAACCAACTAGAACAAAACTGATGTCTAGGTTACCAAGTGTGGGCGTAAAGTAACTAGCGAAAAGTGTAAAACGGCGGGCGTGGGCGCAGTGTGGATGACACATAGTAATTTGCAGCCTGTGCTTTTATTCAGGCAGCACAGTTCTCTCATTGGCAGTGACAGATTGGGGTTATTCGGGATTTTAATAGCTGCTGACCTGAAATGACATTCAATATTCAGGAGAGTCTACCTCTGTCACACAATTGTCTTTCACGACAAGACCGCATGCGGGGCACACTTTTATTATATACCTTTTATGAGCGAAAGTTCCTGGAAACTTTGCGTCAAGTTCAAACAATGTTACCCAATGGGGAACTAGCAGCTAACTGCAATTTACAGCTTGAGAGGAATGCATTCAATTCTATTAAACACATCATTATTCATTCTACTTTAAAGTGCATCTAAAACCAAGCTTTTTTTTTTAAATGGCATCCCTTATAACTAGAAATAGAAAAGGGGACTCTGCAACTATGCTGGAAGCAGCAGCGGTCCAATCGGTAGAGGCATTGCAGGGACTGCTGTATAGGGGTCTAAAATCTAGGCGAGATCCAACCCCTCCAATGATAACAGTTAAAATATGGAGAGCCGCCATAGTAAAAGAGAGCTATTCAGAAACCAATCTATCCCCAAATACCCCATTGTGGAGAAATCCTGAATTGCCACATCTGGATTCTATTTATTATCGCAAATACTACAGGCGGAAAGATTCTCATTTGCAGAATTGAGGCAGCTCTGGAATATCCCTGAGAGTTACACTTTCAGATATATGCAACTTACCCATGCTTTATCAGCTCAGTTCCCTGGTGGGACGCCGCAATTAATGGAATTAGGTCTGGAGCAAATGGTAAAGAGTGGAAGTCAACCTCAACCTTATAAGTATCTGCGACTACATCGCCAGGTATAAGTAAACATTGGAGAAGGGATATTCCAAACTTGGTGGAAGAGAATTGGGAGGAAGTATGGAGGTTCCCATTTCAGATATTGGTATCACTTGAGATAAATTAATACAATATAAAATAATCCATAGGAGCCACTATACACCATATACGTTATATAAGATTTCTCCATTAAACCCCCAAAACTGCTGGAGATGTGCAGACATTCCAGGAAATTTCATGCATATATTCTGGTCATGCCCAAAGATGGTGGAGTTCTGGAGGGAGGTCCTGAGAATAATTGCTATGGTGACATCAATAGTTTTGGGACAGGAGGCAGAGATCTGAATGCTTGGACTGGTAGGGAAGAATATGGTTTTGGTAGGTAGGAGAACAGGTGGGCCTATTGTTTTATGTTAGAAAGACGAAAGTCTTGAATTGGAAAAAGGTAGAAGCTCCCTCGATAGCACACTGGAAAAATCTAGTAAATAACAATCTGCCATTGTACTGGGAGATATATTGTAATAGAGGACATGGAGAGAAATACGAGAGAGTATGGGCAAGTTGGACAGAAAATCCTATGAAGCTTTAGGATAAATAGGGGGAGGTTAACCACACCATTAAATCAAGGGAGGGGAAGGAATGTACAAAAGGTATATGTGTTAGGTGAAAGGAATGTTAAGTAGAATTTTATGGAGGCTCTAGAAGAGAGCAGATAAATGTAAATTGTGCAATGTCAAATGTGAAATGTAAACTTAAAATGTATGGGTTTTTTTTTATGGAAAAAAATGTAAAAATTAGTAAAGAGATTTATAAAAAAAATAAATGAAATAGAAAAGGGGTGCTTAACTTGGCAGATGAAATTTACAATTTAAAAATTCAAGACCATATAAGAATAGAGAAAACACAATCAATACATTAAACAGGGGATCTCGTCATAGACAAAACAGAAACAGAGCTCCTGATGAAGTGGATGTAGTCCATGAAATGTGTTGAGCTAGGTTATGACAACATATAATTTGGTTCTTTTAGATCAAAGGGATAAACTTCAGTCTGATCTAAAAGAACCAACCTCATTTACAGACTGAAGTTTATCCCTTTGATCTAAAAGAACCAACCTCATTTACAAAGGGATAAACTTCAGTCTGTAAATGAGGTCAGTTTAACAACTTAAAGGCTAAGCCTTTTTCTAACATTTGTTGCTTACAAAATTAAAAACTTTTTTTTGCTAGAAAATAAAGGGATTTTTATAACAGCTTACCTGTAAAATCCTTTTCTTGGAGTACATCACGGGACACAGAGCGACTTAGTCATTACTAATGGGTTATATAGATTACCTTCAGGTGTTGGCACTGGCCAATTCCAAACCGGAAGTACCCTCCCCTATATAAGCCCCTCCCATCCGGGAGCACCTCAGTTTTGTAGCCAAGCAATAAGTGTCCCAAAAAGAGGGGTGGGAGCTCTGTGTCCCGTGATGTACTCCAAGAAAAGGATTTTACAGGTAAGCTGTTATAAAAATCCCTTTTTCTTTTTCGTACATCACGGGACACAGAGCGACTTAGTCATTACTAATGGGACGTCCCAAAGCAATGCCAAATGAGGGGAGGGATACATAAGCTGGGCGCCATCAGGCATGAGGATCTTTTGCGGCCTGCAACACACTGCGCCCAAAGGCGACATCCTCCTGACTTCTAACGTCTACCTGGTAGAATCTAGTAAACGTGTGTACCGAAGACCATGTTGCGGCCTTACATACTTGAGCCAGGGAGGCCTGGTGATGCACTGCCCATGAAGTTCCAACTGCTCTTGTGGAGTGCGCCCTAACTTTGAACGGAGGCGGTCTCCTTCTCAAGCCATAGGCTTGTATTATGACCTGTCGAATCCACTTGGCTAAAGTGGATTTTGATGCTGCCTGACCCTTTTTAGGGCCTTCCGGCAGAATAGACAAAGTATCCGTTCTGCGAATCTGAGCAGTGGCTTTTAGATAAGCTTTAACTGCTCTTACTACATCCAAAGAATGTAATAACTTTAGGGGAGGGTACTTCCGGTTTGGAATTGGCCAGTGCCAACACCTGAAGGTAATCTATATAACCCATTAGTAATGACTAAGTCGCTCTGTGTCCCGTGATGTACGAAAAAGAAATACACACACACTATATCTATATTATACAACACACACACACACACACATTAGCAGAGACCCTAGCCTAGAGAATAAAATGGCGGTCGTTGCAATATTGTCACATTTGCATAGCAGTCTTTCAAAAGCAATTTTTTTTTTGGGGGGGGAGAATACACTTCAATGAATATAAAAAAAAAAACGTAAATTTAGCCCAAAAATAAACAAACAATCGCAATTCTCATTTTATCCAGAATCATGCAGCTCTAGTTGAGACAAAAAAAAAAAAAGTTAAGCAGCCACTTTTTGATATTTTGGATAGCATGGGGAAAAAAATTCTGTTACGTTAGGCTTCTCTTCACTTTCAGTCCCATAGCAGAAATAAGAAGTGATAGGAAATCCCTCCAAAAAGGGAAGGAATCTCTGGTTGCCAGCAGAACTAGTGTCCCAGCGAGATTTCCTCTCCATTCTCTTTTTCTCAGGACAGCCCAAAATGTGGGATTTTCTTTTACTTTCAAGGTAAAACAAGACAAATGGAAATGGTGAATCTCCCCAACATGGACACAGACAGACAACAATCTTTCTCCTCTCTAATCAGAAAACTTAGTGTTACTAAACACAGGAGCTGCAATCACTATATCTGGTCTCCCACATTGCACAGAACATGGAAATGAAATAGTTTTAGTAAATAAAAACTGCTAAAGTACCTTATGACTTCTATCAGTGTCTGGTTAAAGCTTGTATGAGTAGTTGACACTCTACTCTGACTGTCCTATGAGGCAGCATTACCCCTGACTCTTTGGGCAGTGTTTGCCCTGTGATGATCACATGCACTCTCCCAAAAAACAAAACAAACACACCAAACTAGCAATACATATTTAACTGAGCATGTGCAGTGTGTGCCTACAAGGCTCTGTTCTATCAGGGGATGGATTGGGGATAGTGGAAGAAGGGGAAGATCAGAGAAGGCAGGATCAAAAAGCCTTTTTACACAACGCAGAGGATTAACCCCTTAGGTTCCACCGTGAGCATAACAAGCATGCTTTACTGCATATAATAGATTTCGCTGTTGTGGGTTTAGTAAGACTAATAAGACTATTGTTCCAAACAAATCATGTCCCTGGTCTCTAGGGGAGATGACAGGACAGTACCTGCCACATGCACCCCCCAACCAGTTATAATTTAGCACTGGAATGGAACCCACAGCCAGGAGAGAGCTGGAAGCAAGTTACGTACAGTGCAGAGTTAGAAAAACACCTGGGCCAAAAGATCAGCATAAAAACTAAAAAAAACACACATCTGGTTTTATTTAACCTCTGTGGATAGATTCAGCAGGCTTTTTACAGAGCTTCTCAATATTTGAAAAAAAAATAAAAATAACATAAGGCTAACTTTTTTTTTCTAAGGCCAGTTCACCACACATGCAGTCCAGTGCATTTTTTCTCTGCATCAAACACACATGGAAAGTAGGTTATATGGTTCACACCAGTGAACCAGTTCCAGGAAAAAAAGAAAAAAAAAAAAAAAAGAAGAAGTAGTAGTGGAACATGCTGCATTTTTTCTGGACCGCAATAAAACTTATCAAAAACGCACCAGTTGCACTGAAACGCATCAGACCCCAGGACAGAGAAAAAAAAAAAAAGAAAAAAAGCATCTGGAAAGGCATCAAAAACTCAAAACGCGTATGCAGAAATGCATCCGGAACAAATCTGTAGAGCATTTTTGTGTTGTGAACCTGCTCTTAAATCTTAAAATTTCATAAACTTCTAAAGCTAAAAGGCATGCTGGTTACCTTTTCCTGCAGGATCTCTTATCACAGGACGAGAACCAATCATGTGACCAAGGCCCCTTTCACACTGGGCCGGGGAGGTGCGCTGGCGGCATAGCGGCGCTAAAAACCTCTACACCGTTGTTTTTGCCGTGATATTCGGCCGCTAGCGGTGCGGTTTTAACCCCCGCTAGCGGCCAGAGAAAGGGTTAAAACCGCCCGTTTGTGGGCGGTATTACCGCGGTGTCCCATTGATTTCAATGGGAAGGAGCGGTATACACACCGCTCCAAAGATGCTGCTTGCAGGAGATTTTTTTTTCCTCCTGCCAGCGCATCACCTCAGTGTGAAAGCCCTCGGGCTTTCACATTGAGAATGCTGGGGCAGGATTATTTCAGGCGTTATGTGCTATTTTTAGCCTCGGTGTGAAAGGGGCCTAAGCAGACCCTCCATTTTTTGGAAGTAATTGAAATCCATGTATATAAACGCCAGAGGCGACTTTTTTTGCCAAAATCCTTGTTATTGATAACTGATCGCATTATATAAAAAAAGAAATAAAATACAAAAAAAAAATAAAAAAACCCACAAGCTTCATCTATAGTGGGATCCTGCCTCAGACTATAGTGGTGACCTTCATCTGGGTGCTTGTGAAAACAATAATTCCACGCCAAAACTAAAATATAATCAAAAACCACAATGTAATTAGTGACACCGTCGTGCCAAGTGGATACCTTCTATGAATCGCATGCTCAATGACCTAGCAACCAATTGCTAATTGGACTGTATCTGATCATTACCTATTTTTGGTGTATCTATCACAAGATTCACTACTGTTTTGTTGCAATTTTTGAATATATATTTCAGATTGTGTTTGACATTCATAGGGCTGAAAAAACTAATCGAGTATGAAATGAATCGATTACAATTTTTATAAATCGATTAATCGGCCAGTAACATAATGAGGTTAAAAAACCTAAAATTAACCCTTTATAGTACAAAAAGAGCAAATTGCTAGTGTAATTACTCACTGTCCCACAGTAAAACATTAACCCCTTACAGTAGCGATTATTTGCTCTTTTTGTACTAATTTTAGTTTTTTTAACCCCATTATGTTACTAAACATCTCAGGCCTGGGTCACACCTCCGTGTTTTTTGCAGAAACACACTACAGTTCATTTACATGGTTTCCTATGGGACACGTTCACATCCATGATTTTTTCAGCTGCTGCGTATTTGGAAAGGGCAAGTACTTTTTTTTAATGCAAAACGGTGCCATTTTGGTTTAATATACTTCGATGAAGAAGCTGCAGAAAAGCATGTAATGTGTTTTTGCGGCAATTTGTGTTTTGTAATCTGCCCAACAACAAATTGGCCAAAACATTTAAAAAAAAATGCAAATCGCAGCAAATTTTTTTTTCTTCTTTTTACGATTAACCGAATAGTCGATTAATCGAAAAAATTATCGACCAACTAATCGATGAAAATAATAGTTGCAGCACTATTAAGGAATCAATACAATTATAGTTCCATTTAAATAGCGCCCCCTACCACCCGCATTATTCACCTGGGTGCTACCATCTTCACCGCACTACCTGTTCTCCTACACTACCCAAAAGCAGCCCCTAAACTGACTTTCGGATGTACCACTGGTTCTGACAATACTTAAAAGTACTAAAATTTTTTTTTTTTAATCCAAGCCCACCCCTCCTAGCCCCTCAAGTTCCAGGGGTTCCCGCCCCTCTCAGGCAGGTCCTCCGATGGAGTCAGCCCGACCAAGAAAAATCACCCAGTGCTATAAGGTTCTTGACAAGTCTCTTGAAATACAGACAAAAACCCATTAAAATCCAAGTGAGGTTGGTGTGTAAGCAGCCGGCCGTCAGAGGAGATACAAACCTGCCATGGTAGGGGGGATGGGGGGTAAAGAGCTGTGATATATAGGGGTAAAGAGCAACTCAGGGGGGGGTCACTTTATTTTAAATATGAACGTGTACTTTAAAATATTCAAACCAAAGCAATAAAAATACTGCAGCTTGGCAGTAGATGTGGCTACATTTGTTTTGTTTAAAGCGGTATTAAACCAAAACTGAAAATGTATTATACTGCAGCTTACCAATTAGATGTGGTGGCTGCATTCGTTTTCTTCTTTGGCACCCCCACCCCCGTTTTCACCTGGTGATCCAGCCACTAAGACACCTTCTGTATTAGTGAGACAACTCTGGATGAAGGAGCACAGGGTCCACCTTTGAACAGCAGCATTGTCAGTCTGGGGGGAGGGGAGTGTTAGTGCACCTAAATCTGCTAATACATTTAACAAATCACAGCCAAACTCCAGCTAATACTGCAGTTACAGCAAGTTTTGTTTTCTTGTTGGTATAAAGGCTTTATACAAATAAAACACTGACCATTGTAAACACTCAGTGGTAAATGGTTTCCTTCAACACTCCACTGCTACAATTGCAGGAGAGCTTGTTCTGTTGGAAAAACAGACTTACTGGCTGTATCAGGTGAAAACGAAGTGAAAGAAGGCCTGAAAAAAGAAAACAAATGCAGTAATCACATCTATGAATTGGTAAGTTGCAATTTTATAAATGTTTGCTTTAAGGATCAACACCGCGTTAAGTTTTTCCTCTATTCTTAACTGGTGATCCTGCCAGTAAAACCCCTTTCACACGGGAACGGAAGCCACTTGTCCAGAGGGAATCGCTCCTCTGATGCCCGCAAGGCGGGTGGATGACAGGTTCATGTACTGTGCACAGTCCAGCTCTCCACTATGGGGAAATCTGGTAGAAAGACCGCCTTTTCGTTTCCATCCAACCCGACAGAGGGAGAAAAACTAGGACCACCATGGGTGTGTCTGTTTTTGGCAAACAGGATCGGATCAGAAGGCGGCAGGTGTCAGTGATCCGCTGCTCCATTGAGGACAATGCAGTGTCTGATCAGGTCTGAATGAAAGGCGGACCTCTGATCGGACAGCCAGTGTGAAAGGAGCCTTACACTACCATTCCTATTGGGACAACTCGCAGTACAGTATCTATGAAGGGGCAGCACTGTCACCTTAGGACAGGACTACATAGGAAAGGGGAAGAGGCTAAATATGCACATATCAATCACTGTCCCATTACAAGTAAATAAACTGCATTAGATATATTAACAGTATTGTGCATTACAGCTGCACGATTCTGGATAAAATTAGAATCATGATTTTTTTTTTGCCTAGAAGATTGCGGTTCTCGTAACATACAAAACATTGAGCGAACTTTACGGTTTAATTTTAAAAAAATTAATTGAAGTGCATTTTTTTCCAAAAAATTGCATTTGAAAGATCACTGCACAATTACAGTGACCTAAAATATTTCAACGATCGCCATTTTATTTTCTAGGGTTTTTTTTATTTTTTTTAAATAAAGCAAACATGTTTGGGGGTTTTCAGTCATTTTTTAGCAAAAAATACTGATTATGAACTTGTAAGCAACAAGTGTCAGAAATAGGCCTGGTCTTTAAAGCGGAGCTCCGCCATAAAAAAATATTAAAGCCAGCAGCTACAAATACTGCAGCTCCTGACTTAATATTTGGACACTTACCTGTCCTGGAGTCCAGCGACGTCGGCAGCAGAAGACAAGCGATTGCTCGTCTCTCGGCTGCACCACTGCCATCATGGGTGAGGGAACCAGGAAGTGAAGCGTTTCGGCTTCACTGCCTGGTTCCCTACTGCGGGTCTTTCATTGGTCACCGTTGTGTTCTGGGAGCCATGCGTTTCCCAGAACACAACGGGGGGGACCGGGAAGTGACGAACTACAGATCCCCACAGACTGTATGCACGGAAGTGGGTGCAAATACCCGTCTTAGACCTGAAAAGGTGCCAATTGTGGCACACCGGGGGGGAATCCGATGAGCGGAAGTTCCACTTTAGGGTGGAGCTCCGCTTTAAGCGGTTAAACTGACCTTATTTGCAGACAGAATTTTGTCCCTTTGATCTCTAAAAGAACAGAAGTATAGAATGTTCATCTCTTTTGCCTCGTTTCCACAGAGTGGAACGGTTCGGGTCGGTACAGTTTTGAACTGTTTGAATGGTCCGGTCTATTCTGGTGAGCACTTTCCACTGCAAGTCGGACCGTCAGGGGCCATACAGGGTTTAGAAAAAATGCCTAGCGTGTCTGCCAATCAGTGGAATGTATTGTAGCTCCGCCCTAACTCAACCGTTCCATTTTCTATGGCCCCACATCTGAAGCAGGACACTGAATGGTGCGGTACGGTTCGGTTTTATGGCACACTTTCATAATGGAAACACCCAAAATAGCAAACCGAACCGCTCAGTGGAAACGAGGCATTTGAGCCTCCATGCACACTAGCTTTTTTTTTAACCTCCTAGAAGCAGCCATTAGCATTTGTTTTCTGCTCCTAAAAGCTAAATTTGTGTTATACTATGTGTCCATATACACTACTTTAGGCTATTAGCATTTTTTGAGCTTCAGCATCTAGAAGCAGAAAAAAACAAAAAACAAAACCACACACACACACACACACACACCGAATGCTCCTAAAAGCTACACCCCCCCCCCCCCCCTTTATGAACTGTAAAAATACTAAAAAGAAAAAAAAAGGGTAATGCTCCTAAAATGCTAATAGAAGCTGGCACAAAAATGCTATTATCAGCATTTTTCATCCAGCACTTTTTTTTGGAGCTTATGAAAACCGCCAGTGTGCATAGAGCTTCAGGCTGCTTTTTTTTTGACAGCTGTGAGCAGGACAACTGCTCTGCACTTGTTACATGAATTGTGGAAATGCTGGATTAAGATCGTGAGGGGGGGGGGTTGAATCGAGATTGCGATTTATTTATTTAATTCATTGTGTAGCTCTATTCTGCAATTTAAAAAAAAAAAAAAAAAATGCTGATTGGGCACCTATAAATGGCAGGTAATGGGTTTTAATGATAACTCCAGACAAAGAGGTTAATCAAGTAGAAATACACAATATATGAGCTATTTTACCTGTTAAAGGAATTGTGATTGTGTTCAGGCAGTCTTTATTCCGGGCACAACGGAGAAACCACAGAGCCAGGCTGGAGATCTCACTTTTCTAAAGCGCGGTTTAAGCAGAAGTATTTTGCCAAAAATGGTTTATGGCACAGTAAAACGTTAGCTCTAATGAAGTGTTCCCCATCTCAGGCTGATAAAACCTTTGTGGCATACCTTTTACTCCGGTGGATGCCAAAAGTCTGGTGCCGAGACGTCTAGTTCAGGCTGCAGTACAATCTATACACTGATCAGTCCTACAATCGACACTTCCTCCGTTCATAAGCAGCCTTGCAGTCTTTTCAAGGTGCACTATGAAAAGGAGGAGGGGAGATTGTGACGTTCATCCGCACCTCCACCAATCACAAAGCTCCTTGCATTTATTGAAAATAATGAAATATTTTTAATTAAGGAGGAAGTGCCAGGCGAGCAATCCACAGTGATCCGTGTACTGAAGCTGCAACTACAAGGTTCAGCACCGACAGGAGAGCTAGCCTGAGTAAAAACAGGATATGCAATAAATGCTGCAGTAGCCAGAGAAGGGGCACACATCACAGAAACCAATTTTTACTGTGCAAATAGCAAAAAAGTAATTTCAGGCTATACTTAAGCTCCAGAAGATTTACCCCCCCCCCCCCCCCTATTCAGCACTGCATTACTTTAACTGCCAATTGTGCCGTCATGCAATGCTGTACCCAAATTACATTTATATAATTTCACACAAATAGAGCTTTCTCTTGGAGGCATTTGATCACCACTGCGTTTGTTTGCGATATAAATGAAAAAAAAAAAAGTGAAAAATTATTTTTTTTGCAAATGAGGTAAAAAAAACAAAAAACAATTTCACAGCAGCGCACTACATTATTCTAAGAAATCTAAACATTAGCATTGTGTAATGATCAACATAAAACACCCATACATAATGAAGTGTCCATAGGCGCGACTCCACGTGCACAAAGGAAGCTATGAGATCGCAACACCCGGCATGTGAGACTCAGTGTTGTAACGCGATTTTGAATCTTTTATGTTGTAAGTGCATTACTTTTAATAAACCGATTACCTTAAGACCCCTTTCACACTGGGGCCACCCGTGCGTTCGCGGTAAATAGTTGTTTTAGCGTCGCTTTACCGCTATTTAAGCAGCGCTTTTAACCCCAAAGAAGGGGTTAAAACTGCCCATGTTGCAGCGCTTCCGAAGCGCTGCCCATTCATTTCAAAGGGCAGGGGCTATTTGAGAGTGGTGTATACAGCGCTTCCAAACCACTGCTTGCATGACTTTTTCCAACGTCCCGCAAGCGCACCACTCCAGTGTGAAAGCCCTCCAGCTTTCACACTCCGGCGGCACGGGAGGAAGTTTTCAGGAGCTCTTTCTAGTGCCAAAACACCTGAAAACTGCCTCAGTGTGAAAGGGCTCCAAGGTGCTTTTACACTATTGGAGGCTCTGTCTCAATTTCTATCCCCACATGTGGAGAGCGTCTTTATTTATCTGGATGGAGATTTGCGTGTAAAAGCGGCTCTTTCAATAACAAGGCAATATTTGCCAGACACGAGAGTAAATGGCAACAGCATCTGGTGAGCTTTATTCTTTAGGCTACTTTAACACTGGGGCGGGGGTTCATTGGCGTTAAAGCACCGCTAGTTTTAGCAGCGCTTTACTGTTGCTTTAGCAGTGCTTTTCCGTCGCTGTTGGGGCGCTTTTGACCCCCGCTAGCAGCTGAATAAAGGGTTAAAAGCACCCGTGTTGCGGCGCTTGAGCAGCGCTGCCCATTCATTTCAATGGGCAGGGGCGTTTTTGGAGTGCTGTATACACTGCTCCCAAACTGCGCCAAAGATGCTGCTTGTAGGACTTTTTCCCGTCCCGCAAGTGCACCGCATGAGACGCTTTTCAGGCGCTATTTGTAGTGCTAAAACGCCTGAAAGGCGCCCCAGTGTGAAAGGGTTTTAAGAGAGTGGACTTGGCACACATCACATTGGTGCAAACGAGATTTTGTTTCACTATTTTTTCATCACTTTAAGTGGGACTGTATTACCATATGTCGGAGCGTGTATTTATATATTTTGGATATGCCATATGGACACTTCATTATGTATGGGTGTTTTATGTTGATCATTTCACAATGTTAATATTTAGATTTCTTAGATTAATTTAGTGCGCTACTGTGGAATTTTTTTCATCTTCTTTTACATTGACATTTGTTTCAACTTGTTTGCATGGTTTATTGAATAGTAAGTGGCAGCACAAACAGGTGTTTTTCATTAACGCAGTGCGCACACACAATTGTTTTACTTTGTTATAAAAAACACATCCAATATAAAAGAAAAATATAAATAAATGTATTGAATTTCTTCATAAATTTGGCCCAAAATGTATTGCCACATTGCATCTGCTACAGGTCTTTGGTTTAAAAAAAATCCCAATAAGTGTATATGGATTGGCTTGCATTAAAGTTATAGCGTATAAAATCGATGGTATAGATTAGGGGTCTCCAAACTTTCCAAGTAAAGGGCCAATTTACTGTCTTTCAGGCTTTAGGGAGGGCAGACTGCGGCTAGAGGGTGTAGAAAACGCCCCGGTATCAGTGCCCCATCATAGGTTTTAATGGAGAATATATATATATATATATATATTATATATATATATATATATATATATATATATATATATATATATATATTCCCATTGATGGTGTCAGTTGGTGGAATAGTGCCCAAGGGCCAGATAAAGGCCGCCAAGAGGCCACATTCGGCCCTTGGGCCTCAGTTTGGAGACCACTGGTATAGATACTGGAATTTTTTTTTTTTTATACAAGTAATGGAGGCGATCAGCGACTTCTAGTGTAGTGGGACTGTGAAAGCGCGGCGGATAATCTGACACTATTATACCATTGTCAATGTACTAATGACACTGGCTGGGAAGGGGTTAACATTTAGGGCCAAAGGGGTTAACTGTGCACCCAATATGTAATCGGTTTACTGTGTGTACAGCATTGCGTTTTCTCCAAGCTATGTGCTGGTATTAAAGTGATTGTAAAGTCTAATTTTTGTTTCAATAAAAATATATACTTACCTGCTCTGTTGCAGTGAATATGCACAGAGCAGCCGGGTCCTCCTCTTCTTGGGTCCCTCTTCTGTGCTCCTGGCCCCTCCCTCTTGTTCAGTGCCCCCACAGCAAGCAGCGTGCTATAGGGGCACCCGAGCCAAGTCACAACTTCATGTGTTCATTCAGACACGGAGCCCCAACCCAGCCCCCTCTCCCCTGATTGGCTGACAAATTGACAGCAGTGACAGCCAATGGCGCCGTTGTAGTGTCTCAGCCAATCAGGAGGGCGGCTGAGACACACGTGGACATTGCTGGACAGAGAGGGACTGCAGGATAAGTATTGGGGGGGCTGAGGGAAGCTGCTGCACACAGAAGACTATCTAAATGCATTAAGATAAAAAAAATCTCACTTTGCAACCCCTTTAACTCCGTGCTTTGCAGGGAGTAAAAAAACCTGCAGCTAGCGGCGGTCTGTAGAGAGCTCTGTGTTACCATGGGGCTCTTTAACTTTCAGAAAACAAGGCATAATCTATAGTAAATGGAAGTATGCCTTTGCTTGATGATACAGCCAACAATTATTTATGTGCTAGATATCATGTTACAATAATTATAGCTCACCGAAAGACCACATTATTATAAGGTAAGATATTCAAAATAAATTACAAGTATGGGGTCCTAATAAGTACTATTCCTAACGGCAACTTAAAATGACAGCCTGTCATATTGCTGATGAGAACACACGGGGGGGGGGGGGGGATTTAGTTTGTTACCCTTTGCCTATTCTATTTTATAACCATTTCTTTGCACTGAATAATACAGCAACCAAGGACATGCATTGGTAGGGATACCATCCCTTGGTCTCCAGGAAAGTCTACATTACCAGTAGTGGGCTGCAGTGTCCAGGAAGAGACCAGTCTCTTCCAGGTCAAGGTGTTATCTTCCCCTTATCTCCTCACTTTCCTATTGGCCACAAGTGTGACAAGCAAATGAGATAAGGAGAGCAGGAAGAGGTAGGTCTTGCATCAAACAGAAGACATTCACCTATAAGCTGGCAGGAGGAAACACTGTGGCAGGGACATGGGTATGTGACCCACCAAGAAGGGTTGAATATTCAGCAGTGATTTCAAGACACTAAAAAGGCAAGATAGATTTTTATTTTACAGGCACGTCAAGTACATTTACTTTGTCTTCAACTAGAACAACCCTCTTCTGAAAAAGCATATCGGCGAAACGCATTGAGTACTGAAACTCCTCTACAGCTCATTTCTGTTGCGATTGCAGTGTATATTATTAGGCATTTATACAGCGCCGTAATTTTTTTTTTGTTGAAACGTTTTTTATTGAGATCGTATACAGGAGTACAGAAAGATAATAAATGCGGACGCAGCCGCTACAATAAATACATAAGTATACACTTACAGTCCTAAAGATAAGTTCAGACATCAAATGGTAGTATAAAAGGCAAAATGAGTTCAAAGTTGAGAAAACAAAACCTTGCAAACAGGAACATAAGTGAAATATTAATATTATTCCAGTAAGGATTGTACCTGGCATAATAGAACTGTTCTAATCAATAGAATCTTAAGTGGACAATAAGTTAAGTGAGCTATCAGATTAAAAAAAGGTGGTGAAATGGAGAAGGAATAGCCGTCAAACAGGGAAGGAAGAATGGAGATATAGATATAGAGATATAGATATAAATAAAAGTGCTATGGAGGAAATTCATAAGTGTTCAAATTTTATAATTTCAGGGAAGGGGAATGTGGAGTATTGAGAAAAGCAATGGGGGTTAGATGGGGGAGGGAAGGGGGTTACCGGAGTCTCAGATATCCTAAAGTCAATCTCAATGATGTTTCATGAAACAACCTGTTTGTATTTATCTGTAATAGTGAAATGTAACCAGCAAGACCAAATCTTGGTGAATTTGGAAGGCGTATCTCTCGCCTGGTGATAGCGCTGTAATTTTACGTAGCACTACACACATATATTTATTAATTACAGTCCCTGCCCTCAAGGAGCTTACAATCGAAGGTCCCTTAAATGCACAGCACACTTTCCACATATTTTTAAAAAATATTGAACCATTAATAATTTTTCCTTCCACTTCACAATTATGCACCACTTTGTGTTGCTCTATCATACATTTAGGTTTGGTTGTAACATGACAGTCTCTCTCGGGGGGTGGCAAAAAAGCCACCCACGAAAACGTCACGAGCGCCCTTCTCCCGCACGCAGGGCCACCATCAGGGGAGTAAAAGCTTAGTAGTGCAGTGGTTGACCGGTGCGGAGGGGGACAGAAAGCAGTTTAAGTATGAGCCGTCAAGCCGCCCCCCCCCCCCCTACAGCCGTGATTCTCTGATTGGCCCTCTGCTGTGGCCAATCATAGGGCGGAAAAGAGCAACGCGGCAAATTCAATTAGAGCCACTCTCTCTTCAGCTGACAGAAAGGGGAGGTGGAGATATACAGACAGCCCGCAGCTCTCCTCTCCCTGTCACAGCGCTGCTGCTCCATTTACCAGAGAACTCGGCAGCGGCGCTGTGACAGAAAGAGGAGAGCTGCGGGCTGTCTGTATATCTCCCCCTCCCCTGTCAGCTGAAGGGGAGGGAGGGAGAGGGGAGAGAAAAGCTTTAATTGGATTCGCCGCACTGCCGATTCGCTTCCTGCCCGCTGTTTCCCTCCCCATGATTGGTCAGAGCAGGGGGGCAAATCAGAAGACTCTGGGGGCATCATGGGAAATGTAGTCCCTGAAGAGTGGCGGCCCCAGTGTGTCCACAGACACCATGCTACAGCCCCCAGCATGCAAGCACTCTGCTAGGGGGGGGGGGGGGCGTTACAAGAGGAGAAAAGAGAATACGGTGCTGGGGGAAGCCACGCTGTACCCGCACCACCAGAGAGGGAGCCACACTGTACCCGCACCACCAGAGAGGGAGCCACACTGTACCCGCACCACCAGAGAGGGAGCAAGACCGAGCCACTGCCAGGGTACAGGCATGCTACACTACTGACTAGATTCACCCCGGGCAACCCAGAGTGAACGAACGTCCAGCCAGAGGTATCACTGTTGCAGTTTCACTGGGTCTGGTAAGAGGGCCTGTTGGCCATTATCCATTACTGTTCCTAGGGACTGAGCCATTAGGAAGTGTCTAACCTGATATCCTCTAGGCCTTGGTGACCGCCACGGCGTCCCCCTCTGTCTTCTTCCCACGACGTCCCCCTCTGTCCTCTTCCCATGAAGATGACAGGGCGGGTCTTAAAAAGGAAGGGGTGTGGCCTTGACATAAAGGGGTGGGTCATATTTAAATTAGAGGTGCGCAAGTTTAGTCAGGCCTAGGGGAACACACACACCACACACACACACCACACTATAGTTTTAGTAGGTCATGTTCAACACTTTTACTTAATATTTTTGTTACGGAATTATAAACCTGATATGTTGGATTGAATCAATGTGAATAAAAGCGTTTTTTGGATGCAAGGGTGGTCACTTTTTCTGACACAGAGCACCAGTAAAATCCCTTGGTACCTACTGGGTTTCCTTGACTGGAAGCCTTCATTTGTTTATACAGTAGGCATTTAAAGAATTGTCGAATACTAAAAAAAAAATTGTGCAAAACTTGGTAGGTATTATAAATGCACCATAGTTTACATAAAATACATTTACTTGGTATGCTGATATGCAGGAGAACTTGACATGTCATGAGTCATTTCCTCAACAAGAGGAAAGACTGGGGGGGGTGATGCCAAATTTCAATTGTGTTCTGTGACAAAAATAAAAGATACTGACTTCAATGAAAAGAAAGTCCCATCTATACCGGGGGGTGTGACATTTATTTTGCCACAAAGCCATTTAAAAATATATTAAACTGCTAGAGGGGGTGAAAAATGTGAGAGTGTTCTGCTCAAAGTACGAATAACTCTTACCCATGAAGCAAAAATGTTCACCCTAATCCCACCCCCTTCAGCTACAAAGGGGGTCGACCGATATTTTTTTGAGGGCCAATGCAGCCTTTCAGGCCAATATTAGGCACCTTGATATTCTGCACATCACCGTCACTTGCCACTGTCCCCCAGATGCAGCCCGTCACTTGCCACTGTGTCCCCCAGATGCAGCCCGTCACTTGCCACTGTGTCCCCCAGATGCAGCCCGTCACTACTTGTACTACTTTTGGCAGCCTCTCCCCAGCGATGTCCGAGCAGGAAAACTCCCACATTTGGGTGGACAGAGATGACCTAACTATCTCTGCTCGCCCGTGGCTGCAGCTCTGTCAAAAGCAGCCTTCGTGGCCCTACTGTAGGGGAGGTACAGCGGTAATGCGAGGCGGGCAGTGAGATGTCATCTCTCTGCTGCCCGCCCCCTGCTGACATATTGGCAGACACTGCAGCGAGCACCGCGCGGGGACAGGGGGAGAAGGTCTGATGAATATCGGTAATTTTGACTGATACAAATTATTTGAAAAATGTGAATATCTGCCCCCAATAATCGTCAGTTTAGATAATCAGTCGACCCCCCCCAGTCTGAGTCACTGAGGAGAGAGCGGGGGGCTCCCTGCCGTGTGTAAATGGCCACAAAGCGAAGCTCGGGAGCGAGCCTGTCGCGTCCCCCCATAGTGAGAGGCTTATTATTGGGGCACACGTCAGGGGTGAGGGAGGACCCAAAAAGGAGGATCGGGGCTGCTCTGTGCAAAACCATTGCACAGAGCAAGTATAACAGGTTATTTAAGACAAAAACATTTTCTTTAGAAAAGCTAAGCTCCAAAATCCTAGAGAAAGCCTCAAGGAATGAAGTATTGTGAAGAGCAAAAGCAAAAAAAGAAAGAAAAATAAAACCTTTACATTAGGAAGTAGTCCAGTACCTCTTTGAGTTGATCTGCACTACCCCAGGATGCAGACCGCTGATGGCCCATTTTCTTCTCTGTACCCTCTTCTCCCCAGCAGCTTGGTGTCTGTGGGAAGAAAAAGTAGAAAGTTACTGCGACTGTTCCTGCTGATCCCCCCCAACAGCAAACATCCGGGAGAAGCAAAACAGCTTGCCCCAAGAAACAAAGCAAATTACATTTCTGCACTTTGATACATTTTGAAAAGGTCCTTCATTCTCATCCCTGCAAGATATTCACACTCTAGACGAGCCAAGTCTGAGTGGAGGAAGACTTAACTAACCACCTGTCCTCCGGAAGATTTTACCCCTTTCATGACCAGGCCATTTTTTGCTATTAAGCACTGCGCTACTTTAACTGCGTGGTCATGCAAAGATGTACTCAAACAAAATTTGTATCATTTTTTTCACACTTGGGGCTCTTTCACACGGGGCGGATCTGTGAAGATCCGCCCCGTGAAGCTCCGCTTGCTCAGCGGGGATCGCTCAGTTGATCCCCGCTGAGCCGGCAGATGACAGGGCGGTCCCCGCACACTGTGCAGGGACCGCCCTGTCAGAGCGCCGCTCTCCCCTATGGCGAGATCGGATGAACACGGACCGTCTGTCCGTGTTCATCCGATCCGCCGACGGAAGGAAAAAACAGGGTTTTCCTCAGTCACACTTTGGCGGAGCGGGTCGGATGTCAGCGGACATCCGTGGCTCCATAGAGCGTCCGTCCAGGTCCGCCTAAAAAACTGACAGGCGGACCCCCTCCGTGTGAAAGGGGCCAAATAGAGCTTTCTTTTTACAATATAAAAACTAATATATATATATATATATATATATATACACACACACACACACACACACATACATATACATATATATATATACATACATATACACACACACACACACACTTTCTGCTATAAAAACATTCAATAAAAAAATTACTTCATACATTTAGGCCAAAATGTATTCTGCTATAATTCTTTGGTAAAAAATATCCCAATAACTGTATAGTGATTGGTTTGCGTGACAGTTATAGATCCTACAAACTAGGGCTGCACCGATACCACTTTAAGACAGAGTACAAGTGCAGATTAGGCCCGAAACAACTAATTGATGAAACTAATTGATTAATCGACAATTGATTGGGTGAAAATAATCGATTAACTGGCCAGTGACATAATGGGGTTAAAAAATTAAATTAGCTATTTATAGTACAAAAAGAGGAAATCGCTACTGTAAAAATATTACTTTCACTGCTCCACAGTAAAAAATTAACACCTTAAAGTAGCAAATATTTGCTTTTTGTACTATAAAGGGCTCATTTTAGTTTTTTTTTTTAACCCCATTATGTTACTAAACGTCTTAGGCCTGTGTCACACCTATGGGTCTTTTGGTGCTTTTTGCAGAAACACTACAGACCATATAACATGTTTTTTTGTGGGACACGTTCACATCTGTGCTTTTTTCAGCTGCTGCGTATTTGGAAACGGCAAGGACGTTTAACGCAAAACGGTGCTTTTTTGGTTCAATATACTTCATTGGATAAGCTGCAGAAAAGCATGTTATGCGTTTTTGCATCAATTTGTGTTTTTTAATCTGCCCAAATTGGCTTAACGCAAATCACAGCAAAATCATTTTTTATATTTTTAAGGTTATCAACCGATCAAAACAATAAATCGGCCAACTAATCAATTATGAAAAAAATCGTTAGTTGCAGCCCTAGTGCAGATCTTTTTTTTTTTATTGTCGCGTGGCAGCGGCACCGATAGGCGGCACAAGTTTATTTTTTACAATTTCTTTTTTTAACAATTTTTAACCTTTATTACCTTTTTTTTTTTTTTTTTTTTTTTTTTTTAATGAGCCCTGTTGAGGGGGGGAGATTTGGCGACATATCAGGGGTCTAAACAGACCCCTGACAACTCCCCTTTGAAACAGGGAAAGGAACTGAGGACAGAGATTCCCTAGTTCTTTTCTTAGCAGCTTCAGCTGCACTGAAGATAAATGGACAGTAGACAGTCTCCTCTCCATTCATAAACTAAAGCATCGTAAACACAGTTTACAGTGCTCAGTTATAAATGCACAGTCCGCGATCACTGACTGCATTCAGAAAAAGGAGCCGAGTTGGGATAGTTATAAGCACCGATCTCCCTGTATAGCTTTCAATAAAGCAGCTGACAGCCGCAGGAGGAGAAGTGGCTGTCGGACGCTTTATTGAAAGCTATACAGGGAGATATCAGTGCTTATAAAACTGCACCACCCCGCCGCACCGATCATCTGTGAGGCTGTGGATGCTTGGTCCGATACAACAGGTATTGTTGGATCAAGCATCGGGGTATGTGCACGAGTACTGATACTTGTGCAAACGCTCGGTATTGGCACCGATACTGGCAGCGGTGCAACCCTACTACAAACTATGATGAAAAAAGGACATTTTTTTAATAAAAATAGGATTTTTGTACTCACCGTAAAATCCGTTTCTCTGGCATCCATGGACTGACACAGCGTGTCTTATACACCTTTACACGTGGGTTATGTCCCTGCTTGCAGGAGAAGACCTAGGCAGAATGTGGAGATGTTATACATACATTCTAAACAGCCAGAGCTGAACAGCCCCGCCCAGGGGGGCGGTCCCTCCGGACATAACCCTCCCACTGCAGTCAGCAGATCTCAGTTCGTAACAAAGCAGTACAAACTTAAAAAGAAGGGTGGGTGCTGTGTCAGTCCATGGATGCCAGAGAAACAAATTTTACGGTGAGTACAAAAATCCTATTTTCTCTTGTCATCCATGGACTGACACAGCGCGTCTTATACACCTTTACACGTGGGATGTCCCAAAGCAGTGTCAAGAGGGATGGGAGCAGTATAAATGGAAAACCTAAAACTTCACTCCAAACAAGGCAGAGCTCCTCAACGGAGGAGTTGCAACATCAAACAGCGGCCTGCAACACCTTGCGGCCGAAGGAAGCATCCGAAGATGCAGCCACATCAACCTTATAAAACTTAGAAAAGGTATGAACAGACGACCAGGTCGCCGCCTTGCACACTTGTGCAACCAACGCTTGATGTCGGAAAGCCCAGGAAGCACCAATTGCCCTGGTGGAATGTGCAGTAACCGGAAAGGGAGGCGCCCGCCCCTTGAGAGCATAAGCTTGAATGACGGTTTGTCTGATCCACCTAGAAATGGTGGCAGACGAAACCGCTTGGCCCTGTTTTGGACCAGAGACAGCCACAAATAGTGAGTCAGACTTCCGAATAGAAGCAGCAGCAGACAGGTACACCCGCAAGGCTCGTACCACATCCAAAGTGTGAAGCGCAAACTCTCTGGGATGCGATGGGTGAGGACACAAGGACGGGAGGACAATGTCCTCATTTAAGTGGAAGGCCGAGACCACCTTTGGCAGAAAAGAAGGTCGCGGACGTAACACCGCCTTATCCTTATGGATGACCAAAAAGGGCGACTTGCAGGACAAGGCCGCCAATTCAGACACTCGTCTAATGGAAGTAATGTCCACCAAGAAGGCCACCTTCTGAGACAAAGTCAAGAGGGGAATATCTCTAATATTTTCAAAGGGAGGTTCCTGGAGGACCGAGAGCACCAAATTCAGATCCCACGGGGGGAGAGGAGGCTTGACAGGGGGGAGCACATGGCGAACCCCCTGCACAAAGGTGCTAACCAAGGGATGACCCGCCAGCGGTCGCTGAAAGAAGATGGCCAAGGCCGAAATCTGACCCTTAATGGTGCTCAAAGCGAGCTTTTGGGTCACGCCACGCTGCAGAAAATGCAGGATTCTGGGAACGGAATACGTTCGTGGGCGCCAGTCCAGCTCTTCGCACATGGCGATGTAAGCTCTCCAAGTACGGTGATAGATCTTTCTGGAGGAAGACTTCCGTGCCCTTAACATGGTCGAAATGACCGAATCCGAGAGACCTCGGTCTCTCAGCACCTGGCTTTCAATAACCATGCCGTTAAAGCCAGAGACTGTAAAGCAGGATGAAATATAGGACCTTGAGACAGAAGGTCCCCCCGTATTGGTAACCGCCAGGGAACGTCTGCGACGAGACATACCAGATCGGCGTACCAGTGACGCCGAGGCAAATCCGGAGCAATGAGGATCACCGGAATTCCCTCGGTCGCTACCCTGCGGAGCAGGTGAGGGAGCAACTGCAGCGGAGGATAAACGTATATCAGGTGATACTGACCCCATGGGGCCACCAACGCATCCGAGGCATCCGCCCAGGGATCCCTGGATCTGGCCACAAACCACGACACCTTGCGATTGAGTCGAGAGGCCATCAGGTCCACATCCGGCGTGCCCCACCGTCTGCAAAGGAGTTGAAAGACCTCCGGGTGCAAGGACCACTCTCCCTGGTCCAGCGTCTGACGACTTAGATAGTCCGCCTGCCAATTGTCTACGCCCGGAATGTAGACGGCCGACAGAGCCGGCACGCTTCTTTCGGCCCACCTCAGGATGCGGGCGACCTCGGAAGCCGCAGCTGAGCTCCGAGTCCCCCCTTGATGGTTGACATACGCCACTGCTGTGGCGTTGTCCGATTGGATCCTGATGGAGTGACCCTGTAGTTTCTCCGACCATGAGGAGAGGCACAGTCTGATTGCCCGTATCTCCAGCACATTGATCGGTAAGAGGGCTTCGTCCGGAGTCCAAAGCCCTTGGGCCGACAGGACTCCCCAGACTCCCCCCCCCCAGCCCGTCAGGCTGGCGTCCGTCGTGATCACCGTCATTTGGATGGGGAGGAACGACTTCCCGGACCGAAGAGCCGGGGACCTCAACCACCATGTCAGGGACGCCCTGACCAGGTGACTCACCTGGATCTGAAGATCCAAGGACAAACGGGGATTTGTCCCAAGTGGACAAGATCTCTTTCTGTAAAGCCCTGGTGTGCGCTTGGGCATAAGGAACGGCCTGGAAGGAGGCCACCATGAGTCCCAGGACTCTCATGCAAAAGCGGATTGACGACCATTTTCGGGACGTCAGCACCCGTACTGCAGACTGAAGTGTCAGTAGTTTGTCTGGAGGTAGGAAGACTCTTGCCTCCAAGGAGTCCAGAATCAGACCTAGATACTCCAGACGCTGAGTCGGGACTAGAACCGACTTCTGAACGTTCAGGAGCCACCCAAACTCCCTGAGGGTCTGACTGACGATAGTCACACTTTCTTCCAATTCTGAGCCACTGTCTGCTCTTGGAAGAAAATCGTCCAGATAGCCTACGATAGCAATGCCTCGCTGCCTCAGCAAAGCTAGGACCGGAGCAAGCACCTTGGTGAACACCCTCGGTGCCGAGGCTAGGCCGAAGGGAAGAGCCACAAATTGATAGTGGACTTCGCCGACCGCAAAGCGCAGAAACTTCTGGTGGCTTGCGCAGATCGGAACATGCAAGTAGGCGTCCTTGATGTCCAAGGATGCCAGAAAATCCCCTTGATGGAGTGTAGCGATCACCGTGCGAATGGATTCCATGCGGAATTTTTGCACCTTCACGAAGGCATTCAGGGCCTTGAGGTCCAGGATTGGCCGAACCCCGTCCTTTTTTGGAACAAACAGATTCGAGTAGAACCCCTGAAACCTCTCCTGGGACGGAACCGGCACAATTACTCCGGACCCGATCAAATCCTGTACAGCCCCCAGAGGGCTGCCCGACGGGCAGGAAGGAGAGGGAGATTTGAGGGAAAGAATCTGTCTGGGGCCAGGAGCGGAACTCTATTCTGTATCCTGAGGTGACCACCTCGCACACCCACCGGTCGGAGATCCGGGAGGTCCACCGATCCGTGAACCTGCGAAGTCGTCCCCCCACCCCAGAGCCGGGCGGGGGCAAGACTTCACGCGGAGGCGGGCTTGGGAGCCGGCTTGTTCGGCTTACGCACCCAGGGGCGCTTGTGCCCACCAGCCGCACTGTTAGTCTGGGATGGCTTACCCGTGGACTCTGACGGACGAAAAAAACCCTTTTTTGCTGGAAAGGAAGGACCCGGTTTATGTCGGGCCTCCTTACCCTTGATAGTTTGAGGAAGGAGAGTGCTTTTACCTCCCGTGACATCCTTGATGATGTCATCCAGAGCAGCACCAAAAAGTCTACCACCCTTAAAAGGTAGATCCGTCAGGAGCTTCTTAGAGGCTAGGTCAGCAGACCAGCATTTCAACCAGATGAGACGACGCAATACCACCGCCGAGACAGAGGCCCTGGATATTAAAGGGGCCACGTCCAACGTGGCGTCGCACACATATATCAGACCCTGCACCATCTGGTGGGCCAGAGCAATAGTGTCTGGAGGAAGGTTATACTCCTGCACAGTTTGGTGCAAAATTTTTGCCCATTCCGTGAGTGTCTGAGACACAAGGGTCGCCGCTACTACGGGCCGTAGGGCGGATCCCAACAAGGCGAACATGGCTCTACTCACCACTTCTGACCTCCTGTCAGTGGGGTCCTTAAACGCAGGAGTCCCCTCCATCGGGAGAGTGGTGGCCTTGTTTAAACGGGTGACTGGAGGGTCGACCACCGGGGGAGAAGCCCACTTTTTAAGCAGGGCGTCTTCAAAGGGGTATCTAATAGACAAACGCCGCGGGACCATAAAAGTCTTCTGCGGCTTTTCCCAGACCTGGTCAATGAGCTGGTCAAAGAAAGGTACATATGGAAAAACCTTTTTAGAAGGCTTGGTCTTAAAAGAACCAAAGGAGACTGTATCCGCCTGAGGTTCTGCGGTCGCAGCATTTAGCTTGAGAGTGTCCCTCACAGCATCAATGAGTTCACTAACAAGCGCCCTGTCATTTACTGACTCAGAACTGGAGTCTTCCTCACAAGGAATGTCCTGTTCAAAACCATCCAAATATTCAGAGCTAGGGTCCTGAGCAGCAATAACTAGGCCCATATCTGAAGCAGAGCACTCCCCTTGTGGAGATAAAGTGGGGAGAGGGCGCTTTTTTGCTCCCTTGTGCTCACACACAGCTTCCATCCTGGTCAGAAATGATTCCAGGACTGCCGACAACTGGTCCATAGGGACCGCAGGTGCTGGAGCACAGGCTGCTGCCTCTGGCATGTGAGGGGAAGCTGGTGACTGACTCCATAATGTCCCTCTCTGAGACCACCCACAGGCTGTGCCGACTGAAGTAGGGGAATGCCCAGGGAACCCACCAACCTGACCAGGACCGCTCGGTTCCGCTGCTCTGTCTCACTGCGCCGCGCTGCTCAGCGTGAGTGAGCTGAGAGGAGAGAGTGTGAGGAGATTCGCGCCGTTCCCAGCGGCGCTAGAGGCCAAACTAGTGCTAGAAAAAACGTGCGGCTACAAGAAAATGGCCGCCGCAATGTGCTCCGGCGGGCCACGGCAAGATGGCCTCCAATGTAAAAATCAGCACACACACCAAACATTGCGCCGAACGGCGCCCAGGCCCCTCACATCCAAAAACAAAACAGCCCCAGCGAATGCAGAGTAGCATGAGCCCCCCCCCCCCCAGGACAGTATGGCCCCCAGGCACCCCACACAGTACAGCACCAGCACTAGTGAACAGAGAGTGACATTAAAAAACACAAGGGGAGACAGGGAAATCCCCCACACAAGAAACACACAGCATGTACTCACCTGCAGCCAGGAGAGACTACTTACCCGTCCCCACTGGTGTGTTTCTGACAGAACTATCACAGTGCGGTACTGAGTAGCTGTCGGCCCGGTCCACCGCGAAAGATACAGCCGGACTGCTCTATCTTGAGAGGACCGCGGAGCTGAAAGCCCACCGGCCACCCCTGGAGTCGTGGGGCATGTCATGAATGGAGTCTCACGCACACAAGGCGAGGATCAGCACGCTCGATGGTCGGACAGGGAAGACTACGAGGATATCTTGTACCCAACCTGTTGCCCAGCCGACAGTTGATAGAAGATCTCAAAAGAATAAAATTCCAAAAGGAATAAAAATAGGTCAGGAGACTGGCTCCTGAGAGAGCCACGTCTTCTCCTTCTGCTAGGCAGAAAAAAACTGAAGTCTGCTGACTGCAGTGGGAGGGTTATGTCCAGAGGGACCGCCCCCCTGGGCGGGGCTGTTCAGCTCTGGCTGTTTAGAATGTATGTATAACATCTCACATTCTGCCTAGGTCTTCTCCTGGAAGCAGGGACATAACCCACGTGTAAAGGTGTATAAGACACGCTGTGTCAGTCCATGGATGACAAGAGAAATATCTATATATCTATCTATTGTGGAACCTCGGATTGCGAGTAACGCGGTTAACGAGCGTTAAGCAATACGAGCACTGTATTTTAAAAAATCCTGACTCGGTTTGCGAGTTTTGTCTCGCAAAACGAGCAGGATTCAAGCCACAGCGGTGTGCAGTACCGCGTTTGCCCTGAGGTGGTTGGGGGGGGGGGGCGGGCACCAATCGGAAAGACTCGGAAATACTCTGTTCCCGAGATTAGCCGAGCTGTCCTCTGGCCTTTCCGTGTTTTTTAGACTCTTGCGCCCACCCCCCCACCATTGGCCACATGCGGTATTGCATGCCATTGAAGTCAATGCGGAACAAATTATTTTAGTTTCCATTGACTTCTATGGGGAAACTCGCTTTGATATGCAAGTACTTTGGATCACGAGCATTCTTCTCCTGGAACGGATTATGCTCGTAATCCAATCGGTACTCACCTCTCCGTCGGCTTCCGGGTCTTCAGGGAGTTCGAGATCTGGTGACATCACGGACACCGGCGGGGCTTGCCGTGTCCATCTGAAGGGCTCCTTTGCTTTGCCTTGCCTTCATTTCTGCATGCCGGCGGGACCTTACTATCTGCCACACGCAAGGGCTGTTAACAATTCCCTCTATCAACCTGGGATTCTACAGTCATCCACTGGGAGTTGATAGTTCCCTTCACGGGACATCTACATGCCGACGGACTTATATTAGCCCCTCCTTATCTGGATTCAGCAGTGGTATCGTTGTACACATTTTTATACCAGTATCATACTTGGCTACATGTTTTTATGACTGCTTATGCTACCGTTTGTGTGCGCGTGCGTGTTTTGCACTGGTGGGGCACAGGCGGGGCTGCATTGATCGCCTGTACCATGGTCCCCCGTCTCTGACCATCGCCTGTACCATGGTCCCCCGTCTCTGACCATCGCCTGTACCATGGTCCCCCGTCTCTGACCATCGCCTGTACCATGGTCCCCCGTCTCTGACCATCGCCTGTACCATGGTCCCCCGTCTCTGACCATCGCCTGTACCATGGTCCCCCGTCTCTGACCATCGCCTGTACCATGGTCCCCCGTCTCTGACCATCGCCTGTACCATGGTCCCCCGTCTCTGACCATCGCCTGTACCATGGTCCCCCGTCTCTGACCATCGCCTGTACCATGGTCCCCCGTCTCTGACCATCGCCTGTACCATGGTCCCCCGTCTCTGACCATCGCCTGTACCATGGTCCCCCGTCTCTGACCATCGCCTGTACCATGGTCCCCCGTCTCTGACCATCGCCTGTACCATGGTCCCCCGTCTCTGACCATCGCCTGTACCATGGTCCCCCGTCTCTGACCATCGCCTGTACCATGGTCCCCCGTCTCTGACCATCGCCTGTACCATGGTCCCCCGTCTGACCATCGCCTGTACCATGGTCCCCCGTCTGACCATCGCCTGTACCATGGTCCCCCGTCTGACCATCGCCTGTACCATGGTCCCCCGTCTCTGACCATCGCCTGTACCATGGTCCCCCGTCTGACCATCGCCTGTACCATGGTCCCCCGTCTCTGACCATCGCCTGTACCATGGTCCCCCGTCTCTGACCATCGCCTGTACCATGGTCCCCCGTCTCTGACCATCGCCTGTATAAACATTTTTTTTTTAAACAGTCACTTTCGGTATCGGTGCTGTTTTGGTATCGGTTTTCGGCATCTTGTATTTTTCATTTTCTGTATCGGCACCAAAAAAAACAAAAAACATTCGGTGCATCGTTCGTTACGTGGGATCATCCGATCGTGTGTACACAAATCCGGACTAAAATCCAAAGTACAAACAGGCATGCTCAGCAGCAATGCTAACCATAAGACAAAATTAGCAGAAGCTGCCCAAAGTGTGGTGCTAAAGAGCTGAAAAACCACCTAGTACGTCTATTACTTCACTATGTTCGCGTTTGTTGGTATGCATAAATACTGCACAACATTTTCAGCCAAGTTCACGGACAACGCCCTTCGGACAAATATCCACAGAAAAGTCAGATGGAAGTCTGATCGTGTGTACGAGGTTTAACAGATCGTCCTCTCTGTATAGAGCTCTGTGTCGATTGCACACAGCCAATCAGCAGGCCCAGCCCATAAAAATCATTGGCCAGGAACTGCTGTGTACAATCACAGCAGGTGCTGGCCGCGGACCTGGAAGTAGGCAGTGACGTACGGGTACCCAGGACCCTGCATTCACTATATCTGGTCTCCCACATTGCACAGAAATGCAATTAATTTTAGTAAATATTAACTGATAAATACCATTTCTCATCAGCAGCATATAGAAAGCTTATGACTTCTAACAGTGTCTGGTTAAAGCATGTAGGAGACATTTACATTCTCCTCTGACTGCCCTATGAGGCTGCATGACCCCCGACCCTCTGTCTGGACCGTGCCGATAGGGTGCATGTGATGATCACATGCACCCTTTCAAGGAAAAAAAAAAAAACTAGCAATACACCAACACAAAAGTGAGCATGTGCAGACTCCCTCCAAGGCTCTGTACAAGCAGATGGATTGGGAACTGTGGAAGAAGGGGAGGATCAGAGAAGACGTATCAAACAGCCTTTTTACACAATGCAGAGGATTAACCCCTTAGGTTCTACAGCGAGTATAACAAGCATGCTTTACTGCATATACTGCTGTGGGTTTAGTAACACTTAAAGAGAAACAAAATATGGGGAAGGGTACATGTAATGCACTGAATATTTTTCTGAAATAACTCCCGAGTAGAAAAAAAAAACTAAAAAAACAAAAACAAAAAACAAACAAACACTGTTCAGTATTTCCTTTCCAGTGTTTGTACATGAGTAGAATCCGAGGTCCTTTGCTATCGGAGTCCCATTGTGCAGCAGAATCACTGGGCCCGATAGAAGCCTTGTGTCTCCGTACATTAAACATGCAGAAGCAGAAGCAGACACTGGGCTCACCGAGGAGCTGTATGGAGCGGCAGAAAGTCGCTGCTATTCTGTTACCAATTCTAAGCCGGTGTGAAATATTAAACAAGTCTCTCAAGTCACTAAACATTAGCAACCAATTTTACAAAGCCCGTGTATGCCCCAGCCTGGCAAGACGAACACTTACTTAATTCCTTCATATCACCAATCTATCCAGATATTTTACTGTTCAGAGAACACTGCAAATTCCAAAACATCCACAGAGCATCCAGAAAGTATTCACAGTGCTTCACTTTTTCCACATTTTGTTATCTTGCAGCCTTATTCCAAAATGGATTAGTCATTTTCCTCAAAATTCTACAAACAATACCCCAAAATGTCAGCATGAAAGAAAATTGCTTAAAATCTTCGCAAATTAAAAATCAAAAAATGAGAAAATATATAAAACATGTGCAAAAGTATTCTCAGCCTTTGCCATGGCACTCAAAATTGAGCTCAGGCGCATCCCCTTTCCAATGATCATTGTTGAGATGTTTCTACAACTGTCTACCTGTGGTAAAATCAGGTGATTGGACACCACCTCAGCTCCAAAGGGTTAAGGCCACTTTCACACTGGGACGCTTTACAGGCATTTTAGCGGTAAAAATAGCACCTGCAAAGCACCTCTCCCGTCACTCCAGTGTGAAAGCCTGAGTGCTTTCACACTGGAGCGGTGTGTTTGCAAGATTCTAGAAAAAAAAAAAAAAAAAAAGTCCAGCAAGCAGCATCTTTGGAGCGGTATATACACCGCTCCTAAAACGACCTGCCCATTGAAATGAATGGGCTTCAGCAGGGGCACTACACGGGTGATATAAACCCCTTCTGGCGCTAGCGGGGTTTAAAGTGTCCCGCTAGTGGCCAAAAAGTGCCGCTAAAACTAGGGTAAAGCTACGGTAAAGCACCACTAAAACTAGCGGGGCTAAAACTAGCCTGGGTGTATCCATAAGTGCCTTATAAGCCTGTATTGCAAGTCCGTTTCCTGTGAACTTTGTTGTTAAACTAAAAGAAACACCTTTCAAAAATAATAATAATAATAATAAAGTAGCCCACACTGGGGTGCTTCGGTGGTAAAGTGCCGCAATTTTTAGCGGTGCTTTACCGTCAATTTTGCTGCGCTACGTAGGGCGTTTTTACCCCTGCTAGCGGCCGAGAGTGTCAAAAGCGCCGCAGCGGCGCTTTGCCAGCGGTATAGCCGCTGTGCCCATTCATTTCAATGGGCAGGAGCGATATACACACCGCTCCAAAGATGCTGCTAGCAGGACTTTTTACCGTCCTGCTAGCGCACCGCTCCAGTGTGAAAGCCCTCTGGGCTTTCACACTGGAGACAGCAGCGGCTCTTTCCAGGTGCTTTGCAGGCACTATTTTTTGCGTTATAGCGCTTGCAAAGCACACCAGTGTGAAAGGGGTCCAAGTGTGTGCAATGTGTGATGCTTTTTACTAAAAAAATCTTTGTTACGTATTCCTGCTTTGCAGGGAGAAGAAACAGTCAGATCGCTGATCTGTGTACTTTAACACAGAGCTCTGGGCTGTGATTGGACACAGCTGATCAGCAGGTCCTGGCCATGAATCATTGGACGAGAGCTGCTGATAAAATCCCACTGCAGGCAAACCGATAAATTTACAGTTGCAATACACACACACACACACACACACAGCTGGCTGAGACAATAGCTATTCATAAATAATTTGGCCTATGCAGAGTACAATGCACTGAGCTCTGATCATCCACACAAAACAGCCTGTGGTGGGACTCACAATATCTACTGCATGTTAATGAGATATCACTACAAAAGAGCAGATTGTATGACGGCTTCATGCATTATTTCATCAAAGGCCATTTCAATATACAATAAAACCCAACTTCAGCTTTGAGCGATGCCACACAGACTATAAATGGGATGAACACATAAAAACTACTATTAAGAACTGCAGTCGATGAGCTCCGTTAAAGAAATGTCTTTGTAGAGGAAATATTTATACGATTTTAGATGGGGGTGATTACACTGAAATGTGCAGTGATCAATATACTGTATATCTGAATACAGATGAGGAAAGGAAGGACGGGGGAAAGAGAGAAGAAGAAGACAAGGACGGGGGAAAGAGAGAAGAAGAAGACGACAAGGACGGGGGAAAGAGAGAAGAAAAAGACAAGGACGGGGGAAAGAGAGAAGAAGAAGACGACAAGGACGGGGGGAAAGAGAGAAGAAGACAAGGACGGGGGGAAAGAGAGAAGAAGACAAGGACGGGGGAAAGAGAGAAGAAGACAAGGACGGGGGAAAGAGAGAAGAAGACAAGGACGGGGGTAAGAGAGAAGAAGACAAGGACGGGGGTAAGAGAGAGAAGAAGAAGACAAGGACGGGGGAAAGAGAGAAGAAGAAGACGACAAGGACGGGGGAAAGAGAGAAGAAGAAGACGACAAGGACGGGGGAAAGAGAGAAGAAGAAGACAAGGACGGGGGAAAGAGAGAAGAAAAAGACGACAAGGACGGGGGAAAGAGAGAAGAAAAAGACGACAAGGACGGGGGAAAGAGAGAAGAAAAAGACGACAAGGACGGGGGAAAGAGAGAAGAAAAAGACGACAAGGACGGGGGAAAGAGAGAAGAAGAAGACGACAAGGACGGGGGAAAGAGAGAAGAAAAAGACGACAAGGACGGGGGAAAGAGAGAAGAAAAAGACGACAAGGACGGGGGAAAGAGAGAAGAAAAAGACGACAAGGACGGGGGAAAGAGAGAAGAAAAAGACGACAAGGACGGGGGAAAGAGAGAAGAAAAAGACGACAAGGACGGGGGAAAGAGAGAAGAAGAAGACGACAAGGACGGGGGAAAGAGAGAAGAAGAAGAAGACAAGGACGGGGGAAAGAGAGAAGAAGAAGAAGACGACAAGGACGGGGGAAAGAGAGAAGAAGAAGAAGACAAGGACGGGGGAAAGAGAGAAGAAGAAGAAGACGACAAGGACGGGGGAAAGAGAGAAGAAGAAGAAGACGACAAGGACGGGGGAAAGAGAGAAGAAGAAGAAGACGACAAGGACGGGGGAAAGAGAGAAGAAGAAGAAGAAGACAAGGACGGGGGAAAGAGAGAAGAAGAAGACGACAAGGACGGGGGAAAGAGAGAAGAAGAAGAAGACGACAAGGACGGGGGAAAGAGAGAAGAAGAAGAAGACGACAAGGACGGGGGAAAGAGAGAAGAAGAAGAAGACAAGGACGGGGGAAAGAGAGAAGAAGAAGACGACAAGGACGGGGGAAAGAGAGAAGAAGAAGACGACGACGACAAGGACGGGGGAAAGAGAAGAAGAAGAAGACAAGGACGGGGGAAAGAGAGAAGAAGAAGAAGAAGACAAGGACGGGGGAAAGAGAGAAGAAGAAGAAGAAGAAGACAAGGACGGGGGAAAGAGAGAAGAAGAAGAAGAAGAAGACGACAAGGACGGGGGAAAGAGAGAAGAAGAAGACAAGGACGGGGGAAAGAGAGAAGAAGAAGAAGACGACAAGGACGGGGGAAAGAGAGAAGAAGAAGAAGACAAGGACGGGGGAAAGAGAGAAGAAGAAGAAGACAAGGACGGGGGAAAGAGAGAAGAAGAAGAAGACGTCGACGACAAGGACGGGGGAAAGAGAGAAGAAGACAAGGACGGGGGAAAGAGAGAAGAAGACGACGACGACAAGGACGGGGGAAAGAGAGAAGAAGACGACGACGACAAGGACGGGGGAAAGAGAGAAGAAGAAGAAAAGGACAGGGAAGGAAAAAAAGGACAGGGAAGGAAAAAAAGGACAAGGAAGGAAAAAAAGGACAAGGAAGGAAAAAAAGGACAAGGAAGGAAAAAAAGGACAAGGAAGGAAAAAAAGGACAAGGAAGGAAAAAAAGGACAAGGAAGGAAAAAAAGGACAAGGAAGGAAAAAAAGGACAAGGAAGGAAAAAAAGGACAAGGAAGGAAAAAAGGACAAGGAAGGAAAAAAGGACAAGGAAGGAAAAAAGGACAAGGAAGGAAAAAAGGACAAGGAAGGAAAAAAGGACAAGGAAGGAAAAAAGGACAAGGAAGGAAAAGGACAAGGAAGGAAAAGGACAAGGAAGGAAAAAGGACAAGGAAGGAAAAAGGACAAGGAAGGAAAAAGGACAAGGAAGGAAGGAGAAGGGGGAAGGAAGGGGGAAGAAGGAGAAGAACTTGAGTTCATGTAAGCTTTTTAAGCCCCAATGAAGGGGGGAGCTTGTGTCCCCCCCCCCCTAAATGCATTGGCCATTTTTGTGAGGCTACTAAAGAATTAAAGCTAAAGTTTAAGTAGAGCAATTTTTCACATAGTTGACAAGCTTGAGCAAATGTAAGTCAGTATTGTGCCATACCAGGATGATCTCCATGGAAGCTGGAAATTACTAATAGGCACTGCAGCGATTTCCTCTAGCTTCAGAGTCCCATGCCGAGCGGCTGTCCCGATGCATTGTGAACACAGAAATTCAATCGTTCGGCATTGGCGCCAGTCAGGGAAAACGTTGTATTTTCTCAATGAGTACAGAGTATTCCCTTATTAGTCGAGGTGGAGAGGCAGAGCGGTGTTTTCGTCAGGATCTTCACCCCGCCCAGAGAACAATTTTATTTTCATTGCAAAAATGCTAAAGGTTGTCTGCTTAGCGGCCATGCCGAGCGAGCGATCTCCTGTGTTCACAATGCAGCAGGGAGGCCGCTTGGCACGGGACCGTGAAGCTAGTGGCAATCACTGTACAGCCATGGCCAAAAGTTTTCAGAATGCCAAATATTAATTTTCACAGAGTCTGCTACTTCAGTGTTTTTAGATCTTTTTGTCAGATGTTACTATGGTATACTGAATTATAATTACAAGCATTTTATAAGATTTAATGGCTTTTATTGACAATAAGATGAAGTTTATGCAAAGTCAATATTTGCAGTGTTGACTTTTTTCAAGACCTCTGCAATTCTCTCCGAAATGCGGTCAAATTCTGGGCCACATCCTGACAGATGGAAGCCCATTCTTGCATAATCAATAATTGGCGTTTGTCAGAATTTGTGGGGGGGTTGTTCATCCAAAATTTCAATGTTTTGTTCCCCAAGCCAATTAGTTATCACTGTTGCCTTAAGGAAAGGTGTTCCATCATGATGGAAAAAACATTGTTCCCTTCAAACTGTTCTTGGATGGTTGGGAGAAGTTGCTCGGAGGATGTTTTTGTTCCATTCTTTATTCATGCATGTGTTTTAGGCAAAATTGTGAGTGAGGCCACTTCCTTGGCTGAGAAGCAACCCCACATATAAATGGTCTCAGGATGCTTTACTGTTGGCATGACAAAAGGACTGATGGTAGAACTCACCTTTTCTTCTCCGGACAATGTTTTTTTCCGGATGCCCCAAACAATCGGAAAGAGGATTCATCAGAGTAAATTACTTCACCCCAGTCCTTAGCAGTCCAATCCCTGTACGTTCTGCAGAATATCAGTCTGTCCCTGATGTTTTTCTTGGAGAGAAGTGGCTTCTTTGTTGCCCTTCTTGACACCAGGCCATCCTCCAAAAGTCTTCTCCTCACTATGCGTGCCGATGTCCTCACACCTGCCTGCTGCCATTCCTGAGCAAGCTCTGCACTGGTGGTGCCCCCGATCCCGCAACTGAATCAACTGTAGGAGACGATCCTGGACTTTCTTGGGTGCTCTGAAGCCTTCTTCACAAAACGCAGTAGAAATGTTCATGGGATTAAGTAAATTTTTATGGCAAAGAGGGACTTTGCAATTAATTGCAATTCATCTGATCACTCTTCATAACATTCTGGAGTATATGCAAATTGCCATCATAAAAACTGAGGCAGCAGACTTTGTGAAAACTAATATTTGTGTCATTCTTAAAACTTTTGGCCACAGCTGTAGTATCAGTGCCTACTGCAGCGATTTCCAGGTGAATCTAACAGGTATGGCCCAAGCTGGACCAATGTAACTATGTAACAAACGTTATACCAAAACTTCAGCTTTAAGGCAGTTTGTAATATTTTTGGCTTGGAACTCCTTTTATATTTTCCCAAAGTTGCATCCTTTGTAGCCCCCCCTCTTGGAGGAGATCCCAGTTTTATGTGAGCAGCCGAGCTGGAGCCAATAGACCCAATGAATTAGTGCATCTTCTTCACGTCCAATAAATACAGTGTTGTGAAAAAGTATTTGCCAGCATCTTCCCTCACCAATATTTCAACAGTACAAACAAATAGCCTCCGCCTCACCTATAACTGGACTTTGCAGCAAGGAGCACATGAAAGGGCAACACATGCAAAACAAAATCAAATTATCCTGTCTAACAGTATGCGTTAAAAACATGTTTAGTTTGCACACATTTGCAAATACATGCGTAAACTACAGATCTTTGCCAAAGTGCACCTTTTGTTTTGCATGCGTTGCTCTTCCATGTGCTCCTTGCTGGAAAGGCCAGTTACAGGTGGCCATTTGTACTGTTGAAATATTGGTGTGGGAACATACTGGACACCTTTGGTGCCATTGTCCTATATGCTGGGTGTCCAGTGTACCCCTGTGCCTTTAAAGGAGGTGTGGGCTCCCTCCAGGCTCACCTGCCCTCTGTCCTTCCACTGTAAAGGCTCTCAAACTTCGAGTTAGGACTACAGAAAATATTGGGGTGCCTTGACCAGGCTCTGCAGCTTACGCATGTATTTGCAAACTAAACCTGTCATTAACGCATACCTGTTAGGCAGTATAATTTGGTTGGTTAGTAGGCTTGTCGGTAGGTTGAGCTTGGAATTTCTTGGGTTTTGTTTTGCAGGCAGTAAAGCCTCGTAAGCTGGTGTGAAAGGAACACAAAGATCCCAATTACTGAATAAACCTGGAAGAATTCATGCTTACCAGATAAGTAAGCCAATAGAACATATGGCTTTTACCCAGCCAGGGCCTTTCAATTCCCACAAGGTTGATTCGTCAGAGAATTATTGGGTATGGTCGCTTGAACTATGACTCCATATTATGTATTACATTCGACCCAAAAAGGAGAGAGAAAAAAACATAGCGTGATCCTGTCTCGATAATTAGTCAATAGAAATCAGCATTGTGAACAACACTCGATGTGGGAAGTATGCAAAAAGTGAACCACCACCTCACAGTCAATCTCCTTACCAGATTGCACTACATAAGGAGCTTTAAGCCAAAAAAACACCCCAAACACAGAAGGTTGTGATCCACCACCTCTCATGCAATCTTCTTACCAGATAGCTAGTATAATACAGCCTGATGTATGTAGGTGACGATCCGTAACCGAAATCCTATAGATAGCTGCAGGCTCGAATGATAAGGGGGTGAAATCAGATTCTCCCCACTGGGACCGTAAATCCACGTATGCAGTGTGATCATTTATTACCTGGTCCTCTGCTCACCCACTCTGGTGGTGGACTGTCCCTTGGCATCAACACTTCTAAGGCAGGGATATGGACCCTGCTTTGGCCTTGATGACAGGAGTCTAGAGCATGTTGCCTCTTCTCCCCCATGCTCTAGACTCCTGTCATCAAGGCCAAAGCAGGGTCCATATCCCTGCCTTAGAAGTGTTGATGCCAAGGGACAGTCCACCACCAGAGTGGGTGAGCAGAGGACCAGGTAATAAATGATCACACTGCATACGTGGATTTACGGTCCCAGTGGGGAGAATCTGATTTCACCCCCTTATCATTCGAGCCTGCAGCTATCTATAGGATTTCGGTTACGGATCGTCACCTACATACATCAGGCTGTATTATACTAGCTATCTGGTAAGAAGATTGCATGAGAGGTGGTGGATCACAACCTTCTGTGTTTGGGGTGTTTTTTTGGCTTAAAGCTCCTTATGTAGTGCAATCTGGTAAGGAGATTGACTGTGAGGTGGTGGTTCACTTTTTGCATACTTCCCACATCGAGTGTTCTTCACAATGCTGATTTCTATTGACTAATTATCGAGACAGGATCACGCTATGTTTTTTTCTCTCTCCTTTTTGGGTCGAATGTAATACATAATATGGAGTCATAGTTCAAGCGACCATACCCAATAATTCTCTGACGAATCAACCTTGTGGGAATTGAAAGGCCCTGGCTGGGTAAAAGCCATATGTTCTATTGGCTTACTTATCTGGTAAGCATGAATTCTTCCAGGTTTATTCAGTAATTGGGATCTTTGTGTTCCTTTCACACCAGCCTGCCAAATTGGACTTTATTCAATAATTTGTGATTCCTTAGCGCGATTTTCTTTTTTATTTCTATTTGTGTTTATCCCACTTTTATTGCTGCTGTAAGGACTTTATTATTGTATTAATTTAATTTAATTAATTATTTTTCGTAGTAAGCGCGGTTTTTTTCCCTTTAGTAAAGCCTCGTACACACGATCGGATTTCCATCGGACAAATCCGTGGAATTTTGTGCGAAGGGCGTTGGCCATGAACTTGTTCTGCATACAGAGGGCAGAATTTTCAGACAACATACACAAAACTAGGTGGTTTTTCAGCTCTTTAGTGCCACCCTTTGGGCAACTTCTGCTAATGTTGTCTTATGGTTAAGCATTGGTTCGGAGCATGCGTGTTTGTACTTTGGATTTTTTCCAACGGACTTCTGTAAACACGATCGGATAATCCGACAAGACACATTTGTTGTCGGAAAATTTGAAAGCCTGCTATCCCACATTTGTTGTTGGAAATTCCGACAATTATCCGATGGAGCACACAGACAGTCAGATTATCCGACAAAACCCTGCCATCACACATTTGACAGAAAATACCAATGTGTTTACGAGGCTTTACACTGACAGGAAGACTCAATGATTTACTCAATGAATTGAGAACTACAAGCCAACATCCGCAAAGGCTGTTACTTGTAGTTTTCACATCCGCAGAGCTCTGAATAAATGACGTGGCAGCAAAGCCCTACACAGCCACGTGTTTTTTGTTAGGTTGTGACAGCGAGCAGGGAGAGAAGATCCCGTGTTCACTGTCAAGACGGGGGGTGGATGTGCGGGGGAGTCGGTGCAACTGTAAGAGGTTACAAAAGGAAAATCTTTTAACTGCAGCAGAGAGGGCAGTGCTGTGTAAATCTCAGTACTGGATGAACAAAAATACTAATCCTTTGCCAGGTACAACAGCTCTTATATAGGTATTTCATCTGTGCATTTGCTGTTTGCCTTAGAGATTTCAGCTTTAAGTCTTGGCAGGATAGTGACAATGTAAGCTTATTAGCAGGCAGTGGACTGATGGGAAAAGTCTACACATACTGCAAAATACCAAGGAATTAGTCATTGCTAAATAAATTAATCTGAAAAAAAAAAAAAAGAAGAAACATCCACGTAGTAATATGGGGCCTGCAATCACTGACCTTTTGAAGATGTCTTTTTACTCCTTTCAGTTACTGACCTGGAACAAGCATTACTTAAAACAAAAAGTCAGGATAAAATCAGCACTTCTGATGGGCCCGCTTGTGCCTGGCCAGTGACTAAAAGCCTTGAAGCCATAGGACTGGCATGACAGACAACTGGCATTATCAGGAGAGGATAGTAATATTCACCTACATATTCTATCAGTTTCCTAAAAGAAAAAAAAAAAAAAAAAGATTACCTGTGTGGACTTGTCATTCATACACGAAGGGTAGTGCACATGATGGTCCCGAGGCCATTGCCCGCTCAGGTAGGTTCCAGTTATGGCGTCCAAGGAAGAAGTCCGTCGTATTGCGTTTGATGGTCGCAGGTGATGTGAACTTGACCTGTCGGCTGAAACAAAAAAAAAGTTAATGATCCTCCAAGTAAAGACTCAAAGCACCCATGCATATTACAAATTAGACCCTTCTCAAAGGATTCACGCTTGTGTAATTTTATGCATATCACCAAGGGAAAATTTTGCAATCAGCAATCTGCTTTAAAGTCTAAAAAAATAATAATCTTGAAGTGCCTGCTCGTAGCCAGCTATGTTACATTGATGTTAAAGGCAAAGCTCACCTTTTAAACAAAAAAAAAAATGCATATATTTTTGCAGTAAAAAAATGTGCATTTACTAGCTCATTATGAAATCATCTTAGAAAGAAGCTCGCGCTGCGGTCCTCGCACACTGCTCCGGCCGGCGATATCGCACGGGAGCCACCAGTAATGGCACATCAGCTGAAGCAATGGCATGAACGAACCGTTGCTTCAGTGCACATGTGTCAATAACGTCGGCACATGCCGATACTGGGAATATCTCCTAAAGACCTAAACCGTGACGGTTTTGGAGATACCCGGGGTAGCAACAGGTAAGCTGTAGTAAAAAGCGGTTTGTAAGGGTCTACAAACCACTAATGCCTTGTACACACGATCGGATTTCCGATCGAATAAAATCCGATGGACTTGTTTCATCGGAAATTCCGATCATGTGTGGGCCCCATCTGACTTTTTTCCATCGGAGTAAAAAAATAGAACGTTTTAAAATTTTCCGATGGAAACAAATCCGATGGGAAATTCCGATCGTCTGTGTGGAATTCCATCGGAGAAAAATCCACGCATGCTCAGAATCAAGCCGACGCATGCTCGGAAGCATTGAACTTAATTTTTCTCGGCTCATCGTAGTGTTTTACGTCACCGCGTTTTGGACGGTCGGAATTTAGTGTGTATGCAAGACTGATGTAAGTCAGCTTCATCGGAAATGGATGGAAAATTCCATCGGATTTTATTCCATCGGAAATCCGATCGTGTGTACAGAGCATTAGACCATGTTTTTTTTATTGTGTGTGCTTCCTGTGACAACTGCGTCCTATCCTACTTGGTGTCACAGACTAGAAACTAGGGAAAATCTTCCCAATGGGGACAGTCAAAAACTGAATAAAAAAAATAAATAAAAATAGAACCACAATTCTGAGGTTAGGCTTTAGCCCCCATTCACATCAGTGCCACTTGTCAGGCAAATTTCACAGTTCCAAAATCGCCGGCAATGTAACCGTTCATATTGCCGCGACTCATGTCGCAGCAATTATGAAAAAGGTTCCTGCATGAATTTTTAACGATTTCATTGCGACTTGCATATACCGTATTTATCGTCGTATAACACGCACCCTAACTTTAAGAGGGAAGTTTCAGGAAAAACTTTCCACAGCCCCCTGTGTATAAACACGCAGGCACAGTTTACCCTCTATTTTCAGGGTAAAAAAGTGACTGTTACACGCCAATAAATACAGTACTTCTGTTAACCACTTGCCGACCACCGCATGTACATTTACGTCAGCAAACTGGCACGGCGGCACGTTCTAGGGGACATACAGGTACGTCCCTTTGCGCAGCTGTGCCATTTTGCTGACGTAAATGTACATGCGGTGCTCGGTGAGCGTGCCCACAGGTAACCTCAGACTCTGTCCGCGATCGCCTAACGGAGCGGCAGAACGGGGGAGATGTTTATGTAAACAAGGCATTTCCCTGTTCTGCCTAGTGACATGACAGGGATCCACTGCTCCCTGTCTTCGAAAGCAGTTAGAATCACTCCCTAGGACACACTTAAACCCTTCATCGCCCCCTAGTGGTTAACCCCTTTACTGCCAGTGTCATTTACACAGTAATCAGTGCATTTTTATAGCATTGATCGCTGTATAAATGACAATGGTCCCAAAAATCACAGATCGCCCCCATCACTAATGATAAAAAAATATTATAAAAAAGCCATAAAAACTATCCCCTATTTTGTAGACGCTATAACTTTTGCGCAAACCAATCAATATACGCTTATTGCAATTTTTTTTTACCAAAAAGAATACATATCTGCCTAAACTGAGAAAGAAATTAGTTTTTTTCTCTTTCGTTCATTGACGGACACAACTTAAATCTTAGCCTTAGGGATGTCCCCAAGCAGTGTCAAAAAAACGAGGGGTGGAAACAGCAAGCAAACAAACGCCACCCCAAACAAACAGAGCTCCTCAACGGAGGAGTTGCAACCTTAAACAGCCGCATGCAAAATCTTGCGGCCGAAGGAAGCAGATGCACTCACATCAACCAGGTCGCCGCCTTACACACCTAGGAAACGGATGCCTGATGTCGGAAAGCCCAGGAGGCACCAAATGCCCTGGTCGAATGTGCCGTGACAGGAAAGGGAGGCGCCCGCCCTTTTAAGGCATAAGCCAGGATCACGATATGTCTGATCCACCGAGAAATGGTGGCCAACGAGACCGCCAGACCCTTTCTTCGGACCAGTCACCGACACAGAGCGAGTCTGACCTCCGGAACGGAGCCATAGCGGACAGATACACTCGCAGAGCTCTGACCACGTCCAAGGAATGCAAAGGAACCTCCTTAGGATGTGACGGCCGAGGACACAAGGACCGAAGCACAATGTCCTCATTTAGATGAAATGCCGAAACAACCTTAGGAAGAAAAGAAGGCTGCGGGCGTAGTACGGCCTTCGCCTTGGAGGATCAAGTAGGGAGACTAGCAAGACAAGGCCACCAACTCAGAAACCTTCCTGGCAGATGTGATAGCCACCAGAAAGGCTACCTTCTGAGAGAGAGAGAGTGTCAATAAGGGGACCTCCCTAATGTTTTCAAATGACAGTTTGAAGAACCGAGAGCAGCAGATTCAAATCCCACGGAGGCAGCGGTGGCCGAATCGGAGGGGCCACATGTCGAACGCCTTGCACAAATGTGCTCACCAAAGAATAAGCCGGCAAGGGTCACTGAAAAATAGACAGCCAAGGCTGATCGATATCTGCCCCTTAATGGTGCTTAAGGCAAGTTTTAGATCCACGCCCCACTGTAAAAATAGCAGAATCCTGGAAACCGAATGCGGACGCCACCCTTATCTCCTCACACAGAGATGTAGGCCTTCCATGTGCGATGATAAATCTTCCGAGAGGATGACTTCCGTGCCCTCAACATAGTGGAGATTACCGAGTCCGACAGACCTCGGTTCCTTAGCACCCGACTTTCAACAGCCACGCCGTTAAAGCCAGCGACTGTAAAGTAGGATGAAGAATAGGACCCTGCGACAGAAGGTCGGCAGTCGCCAACGAACACCTGCCACCATGTCAGCGTACCAGGGACGCCGAGGCCAATCTGGGACAATTAGAATCAACGGAAACCCCTCGGTCTCCACTGACAAGGGAGAAGAAGTTTTAATCGGGGGGGGGGCATAAATCAGCCAATAATGCCCCCAAGGAGCCACCAACGCATCTGCCCATGGGTCCTTAGACCTGGCCAGAAACCTCAGCACCTTCCCGATTGAGTCGAGAGGCCAGGAGATCCACATCTGGTGTGCCCCATCTCAGGCAAAGGAGTTGAAAGACCTCCGTATGTAGCGATCATTCCCCTTGGTCCAGCATCTGGTGACTTAGTCTGCTTGCCATGTTTCTACACCCGGAATGTACACGGCCGATAGAGCTGGCACGCGCCGCTCTGCCCACCGCAGGATGCGAGCGACCTCCAATGCTGCAGCCGAACTCCTCGTTCCACCTTGATGGTTGATATACACCACCGCCGTGGCGCTGTCCAACTGGATCCTGACTGGGCGTCCCTGCAGCCTCTGACCATGTGGAGAGGCACCGCCTGATTACCCGAAGTTCCAAAACACTGATCGGCAGGCAGGATTCTTCCTGCGTCCAGCGATCCTGTGCTGACTGCACGCCCCAAACTCCCCCCCAACCAGTCAGGCTGGCGTCCGTCGTGATCACCATCCAATAAAGGAAGGAAGGAAGGAAGGACCTCCTGGACTGAAGGGCCGGAGACCTCAGCCACCAGACCAGGCATTCCCTGACTAGGTGGCTAACCCAAATCCGACAATCCAGAGACAACGGAGACTTGTCCCATTTGGACAGAATCTCTTGTTGTAAGACTCGTGTGAAATTGAGCATACGGTACCACCTCGAAAGTGGCTACCATGAGACCCAGGACTCGCATGCAAAAAACGCATCGACGACCACTTGCGGGACATCAACAGCTTCACCGCAGTCTGAAGAGTCTGCAACTTGTCCGAAGGGAGAAAAACTATCACCTCTGAGGAGTCCAGAATCAAGTCCAGGTACTCCAGGCGTTAAGTCGGTACTAACACCGACTTCTGGAGGTTCAGAAACCGCCCGAAGAGTCTGACTGGCTATTGCCACATCCTCCTAATTCTGAGGCTGAAGCTGCCCTCAGGTCGTCCAGGTAGCCCACGATTGCGATTCCTTATGGTCTCAAAGCCAGAATCAGGGCGAGCACCTTGGTGAAAACCCTTGGTGCCGACACCAGGCCAAAAGGGAGAGCTACAAATTGGTAGTGCTCATCACCGACCGCAAATCGCAGAAAGCTGATGCCAGACACATATGGGGACATGTAAGTATGCGTCCTTGATGTCCAGGGACACCAGAAAATCCCCCGGATGGAGTGCAACGACCACAGAGCGAATTGATTCCATCCTGAATCTTTTCACCTTCGCAAGTCTGTTGAGGGCCTTGAGGTCCAGAATTGGACGGACCCCTTCCTTTCTTTGGGACTACAAACATATTGGAATAGAATCCCTGAAACCTTTCCTGCAACTGTACCGGCATTATCACCCTGAGCAGCAGCAGGTCCTGCACTGCCCCCAACAAGTCTTCCCGACGAAAGAAAGGGGGCCGTTTTCCAGACATACTTAAGGCCATGCACCAACTGGTCCACCAGTTCCACGCAGACCGTGGAAGCCTGTTTTTCCAACTCATGGTGCAACAACTTTGCCCATTCAGCAAGTGTCTGGGACACCAGGGCCGTGGCCAACACTGGCTGCAATGCTGACCCCACCACCGTAAAACATGGACCGGGTAACCGCCTTGGCCCTCTTAACAGCAGGGTCCTTAAAGGCAGGGGTCCCCTCCACTGGAATCGTGCTTACCTTATTTAACCTGGATACCGGGGGGGTCAACAATCGGGGGAGATGTCCATTTTTACAGGAAATTTTTCTCAAAGGGTTAACGCACCGCCATGCGTTTTGGGACCGAAAAGGCCCGCTGCGGGTGTTCCCATTCTTTGATAAATTTATCTACAAAGTTAGGTAGGGAAACACCTTAGCCATGCTTGTGGGACCCAAAAGGGACCGACACCTCAGTAGATGCCCGCGCTGTATCCTCCATTTTTAGGTTATCTCGCACCACTGTGATAAGTGCTCCGACAACCCCCCTTCCTGCGCTGACATGGAATCATCCTCACTGTCCAAACGGTCCTGGTCCGCATCCTCCGACACGTCAGAACAGGGGCCGGTTGCCACAGCAAGGCCAGAGTCTGAATCAGAGCTTCTCCCCAGAAGACAGTTTTTTTACCCCCCTTAATCCCGCACACCGCTTCCACCCTGGCAACAAAAGACTCTAGGACCGCCGACAAAGTGTTCATAGACACCCCGCAGGTGCAGGTTGCCACCGCAGGTATGTCTGGGGAAGAAGCGCCAGCTTCTGACACCATGCTGACCCACCTCGCCTGACACCCGTTAGGGACCGCAGGCCAGTAACACAAAAAGTCCACCCTCCTAGCTGCCACAGACTGAGGAAGCCCCCCGCAGGACTCACCACCCGGCCCAGGTACTGCGCTGCCATCTGCTCTCCCTCATGAGGTGTTCTGTTCAATTTGCGCCGTTCCAGAAGGATAACCAGCGCTAGAGGCAAAAACCAAGCTCAGACTACAAGAAAATGGCCGCCTCAAGAAAAAACGCCCGAGGGCTGCGAAAAGATGGCTACCGGACTTCCTGACTAAGGCTACAGGAAAATGGCGTGACCACGCTGACCTTTTTCACAATGTGCACACCAGAACACCCCACTACAAAAATAGTAAACATAACAGCGGACCCCCAACACCCAGCCCCCCGGAAGAATCTCGTTCAGTCACGCAGCAGCCCAAGTATGGGGAGGAGGGAAAGGACAGGGAGAGAAGAGAAGAATGAGACCCCCAATTCAACCTCCCAGGGAATGCCCAGCTGCTCTGTCCTGTCGAGACAGGTGGAACCATACTTACCCCTCCTGTGGGGACTGCAGGACACATTCCGGACAGACCCATCACCCGAGCGGTACGGTGTGGCTGTCGGCCACGGCACATTGATGCGGACAGCAGTAGCCCGGACATGTGTGCTCCGAAGCATATATCTCGCCGGCCACCCCTGGATCAGACGGGGCATGTCGTGGCCAACCCAGCGCGTAGCTAAGGCATGCTCACGCTCGATGGCCGGGGAGACTACCAGGATCTATATTATCCAGCCTGTCACCCAGCCCAGCTGTTGATAGTAGATCACAGGAATCAAAAAGCAGAAAAAATGAAAAAATCTCCAGGACCAATGGTCCCCACCAGGAGCCAGGTCCTTCTACACTAGGCAGATAAAAGCTGAGCGGCTTGGATGCAGTGTAAGGGGGTTATAGTCAGTAGTATCGCCCCCCTGGGTACTGTACAGTTTTGCTGTTTTAAGATGTTCTGCCTAGTCCTCTCCTGAAGGTGGCAATCTAACCCTAAGGTCAAGATTTAAGTTGCTGTGTCCGTCAACGAAAGAGAAAATGGCCCGGTCATTGGGCAGCAAATTCTTCCAGGGCTGAAGTGGTCAAATGAAGTCACAAGCTGTAATGAAAATCAGCAGTGCAAATTGCACAGATGTGTAGCTGGGAAATTGTGCTGAAGTAGCATGAATTCAAAGCCACACTGGTGTAAACCAAGGCTTCATGAGGGCAAACTATTATTGGAATTGGGGACCACCTATGACAAGAGTGGTAGGTTTTCATTTGGTTGGTCCAGCCACAGATCACCGGTATACCATTGGTCACTCCTGTGATTGCAGACTGAAGCTCACACACAACTATACAAGGAGGAGCAGACAGATCACCTTTACAATCAAGCCTCAGGAAACATCCTTTTTATAGTCTATAAATGTAGCCGCATAGATGGGAACCAGACCCATGAAAATATGTCACGGGTAATATGCCTGCATTTTACTTTGCCAGTCTGATGTGCACGGCTGCGATCTCGTATTCACGTGGTAATGGCAGCTTCCTGCAGCCGCTGCTTGTTTGCAGACTCAGCTTAATTATCCTGTTAGCTGTGAAGTGTTTGTGCTCAAGATGGAAAGATTTCATGTCCCTCAGACAACGTTCATACTATAAATGAAATGAAGGGCTGGAGGCCTCTGTACAGAATCTCACTGTGTAACCTTACACACAAAACCACGTCTTTATATAGGACTATATTATATCTTAGCAACTTGTGGTGTATCCAATACCAACTGCTAGACCCCATGTGGTCAAATCAGTATTATTGCTCCCGTGTTTTTCCACGCCACCTTAGGCCAGCCATAGAGGGAGCGATATTCTTTCGCTTGATTCCCCCAACAGAGCCATTGTGCACTTTCAGAAGCCGATTTTAAAATTGGTTGTTAAAGTGGTTGTAAACCCACTTTGACAACATGCACCTACAGGTAAGCCTAGATTAAGGCTTACCTGTAGGTGCATGAAATCTCTCCTTAACCTACACGGTTAAGGAGATATTTGCTTTTAAAAATAGCGCCGATTACGTCACGCGCATGCGCATTAGCAGGCCGGGGTCATTGCCGGTTTTATGAATGAGACCTTGCCGGCCTGCGTGTGACGTCATCGTCGCTCCGGCTAATCAGAGCGGCGATACCCGGAACTAGCGAGAGGGGACATGGCGGTGGACGGACCGAGGCAGACTGCGATCTCCGGTAAGTGACATGCGCTAGTATGCTGCTGTGCATACTAGCTCATTATGCCTCTCTTGTAGGTTAGTTAAAAAAAAATTTTTTACGAGGGTTTACTTCCTCTTTAAGCCATTATGTGATATTTAAACCATCCTCTCAATTAGATAATGTGTCCCTGTATCTGTGCTTTACAAAAAAAAAAAATGCAGATTTCTACCTGATTTCACAGCGCCTCCCAGTGCTCATGTGACTCCTGGGCTCTCCCCTCTCCCCCTCTGACAGCTCCAGCGGGCGTCAGGAAGGAAGGGAGGAGAGAGCCGAGGAGTCACGTGAGCACCGGGAGGCGCTGTGAAACAAGGTAGAAATCTGCATTTGTTTTTTATAAAGCACAGGCACGTTATCCAACAGAGGGGATTGTATAGACATAAGAGTTTTATAGCAGCAGGGAGAGGAGCAGAGCGGCGCTGGTACGGGGAGCACAGGAGAGCTGCAGATGACGGTGACACGTAAACTGACCATGGTGTCAGTGTTTAGCTGCCATAATAACCCATGGTCAGTTTACAAGGGGGGAACTAGGCAGGATCAGCCATGTATTTCAGGTGATAAAAAATTGACAGTTACTTACCGTTAACTGCTTTTCTAGGATATCTTCCAGGACGGCACACCTGAGATGACTGGTCCACCTGACAGGAAACACAATCAACACATGAGGTTAAAAGGCCCCTCCCTTCCCCTGCACCTCAGTTCTACCAAAGTAATAGGTTATCCGGGTGCCAGAGGGAAACTCTACCCGTAGTACTTACATCAAACCAGGGGTGGGAAGTAGGCCTGCCGTCCTGGAAGATATCCTAGAAAAGCAGTTAACGGTAAGTAACTGTCAATTTTCTCTAGTCATCTTCCAGGACGGCACACCTGAGAGGATGGACAAGAAGTTCAAGGCCTACCTTAGGGTGGGACCACCGCTTGTAAGACCTTCCTTCCAAACGTCAGATCCTGAGGCGATAGTAGTTCCACTCTATAGTGCTTTAAGAAGGTGTCCTGCTTCGCCCATGTGGCTGCTCGGCAGATCTGTTCGATTGAGGCCCTTGCTTTTTCTGCCCAAGAAGCCGCCAAAGATCTTGTTGAATGAGCTTTAATGTTACCTGGTACTGGGGAACCTGACTGCTCATAAGCCATACCTATGGTCTGCCTAATCCACCTAGCCACTGTAGATTTAGAAGCCTGCCCTCCCTTCCTAGGGCCGCTAAATAAAAGTCGACTTCCTGAAGTCCTTCACTCTGTCCAAGTATGTCAGCAAACATCTCCTGACATCTAAAAACTGAAATTTTTCCTCTCCTTTGTTCTTTGGGTTTTCACAAAAGGAAGGCAAAAAAGGGATTTTTATAACAGCTTACCTGTAAAATCCTTTTCTTGGAGTACATCACGGGACACAGAGCGACTTAGTCATTACTAATGGGTTATATAGTTTACCTTCAGGTGCTGGCACTGGCAACTTCCAAACCGGAAGTACCCTCCCCTATATAAGCCCCTCCCATCCGGGAGCACCTCAGTTTTGTAGCAAATCAATAAGTGTCCCAAAAAGAGGGGTGGGAGCTCTGTGTCCGGTGATGTACTCCAAGAAAAGGATTTTACAGGTAAGCTGTTATAAAAATCCCTTTTTCTTTTTCGTACATCACGGGACACAGAGCGACTTAGTCATTACTAATGGGACGTCCCAAAGCAATGCCCAATGAGGGGAGGGATACACTATACATAAGCTGGGCGCCATCAGGCATGAGGCTCTTTTGCGGCCTGCAACACACTGCGCCCAAAGGAGACATCCTCCTGACTTCTGACGTCTACCTGGTAGAATCTAGTAAACGTGTGTACTAAGGACCATGTTGTGGCCTTACAGACTTGAGCCAGGGAGGCTTGGTGATGCACTGCCCATGAAGTTCCAACTGCTCTTGTGGAGTGCGCCCTAACTTTGAACGGAGGCGGTCTCCTTTTCAAGCCATAGGCTTGTATTATGACCTGTCGAATCCACTTGGCTAAAGTAGATTTTTGATGCTGCCTGACCCTTTCTGGGGCCTTCCGGCAGAACAAACAAAGTATCCGTTCTACGAATCTGAGCAGTGGCTTTAAGATAAGCTTTAACTGCTCTTACTACATCCAAAGAATGCAATAACTTTTCCTCTAACGAACTAGGTTTGGGGAAAAAAGGAAGGAAGAACCACATCTTGGTTCAAATGGAACCTCGATACCACCTTAGGAAGAAGGCTGGATGAGGACGTAATACTACTCTGTCCTTATGGATAACCAGATATGGCTCCTTACAGGACAAGGCGGCTAATTCCGATACTCTTTTAGCCGAACAAATGGCTACTAAGAAAATCTATTTCCTGGTGAAAAGAACCAAGGAAATGTGCCGCAATGGTTCAAATGGTTGTTTCTGTAGAACCGACAGAACCAGGTTTAAGTCCCATGGACATATGGGAATACTAACCAGAGGGCTAATACGCATCACTCCTTGTATGAAAGCTTTGACTAATGAATGCAAAGCCAAGGGCCTTTGAAAAAATATTGACAAGGCCGTCTGACCCTTGATAGTACTCAAGGCAAGCTTCCTATGTACAGCCCACTGTAGGAAGTCCAGAATCCTACCTATTACGTACTTACGTGGATGCCATTTCCTGGCCTCACACCACGTGATGTACGCCTTCTAGATCCTATAATAGATCTGCCTGGATACCGGCTTCCTGGCATTGATCATGGTAGATACCACAGGATTAGAGAGCCCTCTCTTTTTTAGAATGTGGGCTTCAATAGCCAGGCCATCAAACCTAGGGCTGGTAAGGAAGGGTAGTATATCGGTCCTTGCGAAAGCAGGTCCGGACGATGTGGGAGGGTCCAAGGACTTCCCACTGACATTTTTACAATCTCCGCGTACCATGCCCTTCGGGGCCACGCTGGAGCCACTAGAATCACTGGTTTCTTTTCTACCCCGATTCTGCGGATTAATCGCGGTGGGAATGCATATATCAGCTTGAACTGATCCCAAGGGAACACTAGGGCATCCGAACCGCAAGCTAGGGGATCCTTTGTGCGAGACACAAATCTGTCCACCTTTGCGTTGAATCTGGATGCTAGCAGATCTACATCCGGTGTTCCCCACCGCTGGCATATTGCCTGGAAAACCTCGGGGTGAAGAGACCATTCCCCGGGCATAATTGCTGGCGACTTAAAAAGTCCGCTCTCCAATTTTCCACTCCTGGGATGAAAACCGCGGATATGGCTGTGACATACCTTTCTGCCCATTCCAGGATGCAATTCGCTTCCCTCTGGGCTGCACGACTCCTGGTGCCACCCTGGTGATTGATATATGCCACTGCTGTGGCATTGTCTGATTGAATTCTGACAGGGGACCCTTGGAGTTTGGATGTCCATGCTACTAGGGCATACCGGGCTGCTCGTATCTCTAAGAGATTGGTGGGCAGGGCCTTCTCTGCTTCTGACCACTTGCCCTGGAGAGACCATTGCTCCAGTACTGCCCCCCAGCCTATAAGGCTGGCATCTGTAGTGACCACATTCCAAGAAACCGGACTGAAGGGTTTCCCTTTTTCCAGATTCTGGCACCAACCACCAATGGAGGCTCTTGCGAACAGAAGGGGACAGGGACATTGGTAAGTCTAAAGCCTGAACTTTTTTGTTCCAGGCTGACAGTATGGCCCTCTGCAAGTTCCTTGAATGGAATTGACCGTAGGGTACTGCTTCGAATGAAGCCACCATTTTTCCCCAGCAGCCTTATACACAGGCGTATGGATGGTTTTTCTTTTTTGTACCCACTAAGTGGGTCAAATCTTTCAAAGACGACACCTTCTCTGGGAGGTAAGAAAAACTTTCTCTGATTTGAATCCAGTCTTAGCCCCCCAAGTATTCCAGGCTTTTGACTGGTTTTAGGGCTGACTTGTCTCGGTTGATAATGCAACCGTGAGATTCCAGATACTTGATTATCTTGTGAACGACCACTTCTAGTTTTTTTCACTGAGTGGTCTATCAGCAACAAGTCGTCTAGATATGCCATTATCGTTACACCTTGTGTTCCTAGTTTGGCCAATCGTAGGGCCAGAATTTTTGTGAACACTCGTGGTGCTGTGGCCAGACCGAAAGGTAAGGCTCAGAACTGAAAATGGCGCCCTTCTACTGCAAAGCGTAGAAATTTCTGGTGGGCCGGACAGATGGGAATATGCAAATAAGCATCCCTTATGTCGATCGAGGCTAACCATTCCTGCCCTTGTAGGGCGGTGGCCACCGATCGGATCGACTCCATCCGAAAAAGTCCTGATATGTAGGAACTTGTTTAGCCCTTTTATATTTAATATGGGCCTCATGTCCCCATTTGGTTTGGGGACTGTGACAAGGTTCGAGTAAAACCCGAACCCGTTTTCTTCCAAGGGAACCTTCATGATTACCCTTGGGGCAATAGTTGCTCTAGTGCCAGAAGGAGGGATCCACTCTTCTGGGGATCGCGTGGCACGTTTGACCTTATAAAATGGGCAGGAGGAATATCTTTTAACTCCAGCCTGTATCCCAGACTTACTGCGGAGATCACCCATCTCTGATGGTGTCCCGCCAGGTCTCTGTGAACAACTGAAGTCTTCCCCTCACCCGATTGAGTGGGGGCAACCCTTCATGACTTGGGGGGAGGTTTGGTACCTCTCTTGACCCAGGGTTTCTTGTTACCCTGTGATTGTCCCTGATTTCTGCCCCCTGGATTTGACCGCGGAGGCCGTCGGAACTGTTTCACAGCCGATGTGCCAGGGACTGGAGAAGTAGGCCTCTTAAAAGAAGGACTTCTACCCTTGTTCTTAACCGGCAAGAGTGTACTTTTACCGGCAGAAGTTTTCTGGATATATTTGTCCAGATCATCTCCAGATAAGCGTTCTCCATGAAATGGGAAGCTAATCAGCAATTTCTTACAGGGAGCTTCAGCAGACCAGTTTTTGAGCCATAGAAGCCTACGCATATGTCTACAGACAGCGTAAAGCGGGATGCCTGTTGGATTGTATCCTTTATGGCGTCCACCGCAACACAAGGCTCTAGGTAGGTCAGCTAGGGCAAGAGCCTGCTGATCTGGTAAGTCCCTTAAGACTTGTTTCAACTGATCTTTCATTGCTTGGCAGACTCCAATCGCTGCTACTGCAGGTTGTGTCACCATGCTTGCTGTAGAGAAAGCAGATTTTAGTAAAGACTCCAATTTTTTATCTATTGGGTCTTTGAACATTGGAACATTATCTACTGGACATGTCAGTGATTTATTTACACAAGAGATGGCTGTGTCCACTGTAGGGACCCTCCATTTTTTTTTTCTTTTTTATGAACTTATCCTCCATGGGATAGATCACTGGAAATCTCTTGGGGGGATTAAATATTTTATCAGGATGCTCCCAATCCTGGTAAATAAACCCTTCCAATAAAGGGTGGATTGGGAAGGAACAGACAGCCTGGGGAGCTTTTAGCGACCCCAGCGAGGAAACCGTAGTGGATGGTGATTCCGCCAGAGGCATTTTAAATGCTGATCGGACCATATTAGTCAGAGACTGAACCCATAATCTTTCAGCCTGAGATGCTGAGAAAGGTTCTTCCACTGTTGATTCCTCTATAACTTTATCAACCTCTCCTGATCCCCTTCAGGTAGGTCGATCTCTGGGACTGTTCCTCCACTAACAGGCATTCTGCAGGAGGAGACGGAGATCGGACGCGCTTTTCCTGTGACAGGGAAGCAGCGATCAATGCCGTTAATCTCTCTTCCAATCCTCCCAGAGTTGAGGATAAAACCTCCTCTGTTATATATACAGGAGCAGGTGGACTGGGGACAGCCGCAGTACCAGGTACTCCTGCGGGGTTCCTACGGCTACTGACCTCTGAAATTTCAGGGGAGATTGGCGCAGTACAGCATGCCCAAAATCCTCAGAGCCCGACGGAGACCCCTTTCGCTTCTTGGAAGATCTATTTCCAGAGCGTCTGGACGACATATCCTATAAGCACAAAGCTGAGGTATTCCCGTCATCATACACCCATTTTGCTGGTAATAGTCTAACACAGTTGCTGCTATATACCAGCTGGTGTCCACTAAAGTGCCTTTCTATGGGGATGCCTGCATCAACCGCCTCTGTGTGCCACTGTTTGTTGCTAGCTCTGTTAGCATCCAGCTGACACTTGTACTGTGTCTTTATACAAGCTGGGACGCCTGCACATGCGCAGAAGCGCCGTGGCGCGCATCGAGAGTCATCCACCCGCCCCGCCCCTTTTTTTTCATAGGAGGCGCGTGCACGCGCCATTTTCGAAAATCAAACAGGGACTAGGAGCCAGGGCCCTTTTTGCCGGAGGGCCTGTGCGGTGGATGAGCGCAGCAACAGGGCAGAGGAAGTGGATTCCCACAGAGAAACTTACCAACTGCCTGGATCTTTTGACTTGAGAAAACCAAAGATCCACATGACAAGAAAAATGGACCACAGCGGCCTCTAGTGGTTTAACACAGGTACCGCGGTCTTTTTTTTTTTTCTTGACTATTAAAATTTTACATTTTCAGTAGTTACAGGCATACACAGATATTAGCGGGAATACCGTTAGGTAACAGACAGAAAGACAAATTAGGCTTGGGGGTCCCCCAATAGAACCAAGTTCCTGGGGGCCCCCACTTAACTGTTCCCCGCCGCAGAACTCTGTTTGGTCCACAGAAGCCCAAACTTCACCTATCACGGCAGGCATTGCAATTAAACCTTCAGGGACCGGGTTCCCAAGGATTCCACTCCCCTGGACCTGTATAGCACCCTGCACAGACAACATCTTGGTCGTGGGTATGACCAGAGCTCTGGATCCCAGGGTCCAGCCCTCCTAAGAGAGGCATTACAGGCAAAACCTTGCTCTTCTGCTGCAAGGCCCGGGTACCGACCGTTTAGCTATGAAGCTTTTTTGGTGGGATCTGGAACAGCTTACTGAGGCCCAAAAGAACCTGTACGCAAGCCCAGTGAAAACACATGTTACTCTTTGGCCATCACCTTAGACACTGGCAAAAAACTGAGGTGCTCCCGGATGGGAGGGGCTTATATAGGGGAGGGTACTTCCGGTTTGGAAGTTGCCAGTGCCAGCACCTGAAGGTAAACTATATAACCCATTAGTAATGACTAAGTCGCTCTGTGTCCCGTGATGTACGAAAAAGAAATGATCTCCTGCGACCTATGAAACTGTGATGCGACTTTGGGAAGAAAAAGTGGGTCTTGCTTCAGCACCACTCTATCTTCCAGAATCAACAGAAAAGGCTCTTTACTTGACAAGGCCTGCAGGTCACTTACTCTTCTGGCTGTTGTGATGGCCAGTAAAAAGGCTAACTTAAGTGTCAAAAATGTAATGGAGATCTCCTGAGCTGGTTCGAAAGGCGCTTTCGTCAACGCTTCCAAGACCAATGTTAGATTCCAAGGGGGGAATCTTTTAACCTTTATGGGGGTTAACCTCTCCCTAGCTACTAGGAACCTCCTAATCAGAGGCTCTAACGTGAGCCTCTGGTCCAAAAATACAGATAGAGCAGCTATCTGCACCTTCAGGGTATTTGTGGCAATTCCTTTGTCCACTCCTGCCTGTAAAAATTCTAGTATCACTGGTACCGAAGGACTAGACACTTCTCTATCTTGACGCCAGTGAGAAAAAGTATTCCAAACCTTTGAATATATCCTCCTAGTGACTGGTTTTCGACTACCTAGGAGGGTCTCAATCACTTTATCGGAGCATCCTTTGCCTCTGAGAATCTCCCTCTCAAGAGCCATGCCGTCAACCTGAAGAATCCTGGGTTGGGGTGAACGACTGGCCCCTGCAGAAGAAGATCCTGCCTGGTTGGGAGAGGAAAAGGAGGGGCCACCGACCATTTCTTCAGAGTAGCAAACCAAGTCCTCTTGGGCCACCAAGGGGCTATCAGAATCAGCTTGCACTCCGAGTTGGCCAGCCTCTGTAGAACCCGAGGAATCAAAGCTAGTGGAGGGAAAGCATATGCTAGGTGACAGTCCCAATTCTGAGCTAGAGCATCTATTCCCTCTGAACCTCCCTCTCTGGAGAGAGAAAAAACGCTCCACCTTTCTGTTCCCTCTGTGGGCGAAAAGGTCTATCTCCGGAACCCCGAACTCTTGACTTATCTGGAGGAATACTCTCTGGTTTAGTTCCCATTCCCCTTGGTGAATGGGCTGTCGGCTCAGGAAATCCGCTACCACATTGGTGGTCCCTCTTATGTGGACCGCCGATATGGATTGAAGGACCCCTTCTGCCCAACTCAGAATCTCCAGGGCTAGACTTAGTACCCTTCTGGATCTTGTACCCCCTTGTCGGTTTAGATAGGAAACTGCTGTCACATTGTCCGAGAGGACTTGGACGTCTAGTCCCTGAACTCTGCTTTCGAAGGCCTTCAGAGCCTGACCCACCGCAAGAAGCTCCCTGTAATTGGAGGAGGCCCTTGCTTGGATCTGGTTCCAGGATCCCTGCGCTTGGAGGTCCCCCAAGTGAGCACCCCAACCCCAGGTGCTTGCATCTGTGGTAATTTTTATAGGGTTCCACTGGGTCCAGAGACGACCCAACGTCAGTCTGTCCTGACCCAGCCACCAATCTAGGGAGGCCCTTACCCTTGCTGGAATGGCCACCTTCCAATCCAGAGACTCTGTCTTCTTGTCCCAGGAGGATAGAAGGAAAAACTGTAGCTCCCTGGAATGGAGCTGAGCCCAGGGAACCGCCGGAATACAAGCAGTCATTAGGCCAAGGACCCTCATGACCTGTCTGCGAGAGCAGTCCCTGGGTTCCAATAGAGAGGAAACAGCTGATATTACCTTTAACCTTTTTTCCTCTGGGAGAAAAAGCTTCTGAGCCCCTGCGTCCACAGAGTATCCTAGGAAAGTTTTTATCTGGGATGGCACTAGGGACGATTTTTCCCTGTTTACTATCCAACCCAAGTTCTCCAAGGTGCAGATCACCGTCTTTACATCTGCTGTCACTTGCTCTAAAGACTGTCCATAGATCAGGAGGTCGTCTAAATCGGGTATCAGAGATAACCCCTGTAAATGCAGGTAAGCTACAACCTCTGCCAATATCTTTGTGAACACTCTTGGGCTTGCAGCTAAGCCAAAGGGAAGTGTTCGGTATTGCCAGTGTTGTATACCCTTGCTTGTCAGGACTGCAAACCTCAGCAGGGATTGGTGTTCCGGGGCAATAGCCACGTGGGGATACGCGTCCCTCAGATCCACTGTGGCCATAAAGGCATCCTTCAATAGATGTTTTCTCACAGTATAAATGCTTTCCATCCGAAAGCTCTTGTGTATCAGAAACCTGTTCAGCTTCCTGAGATTTAATATCAGGCGAAATTTTCCTGACGGCTTCTGGACCACAAACATGTGGGGGTAAAATCCCTGGTAGAGCTCTTCGGGTGGAACGGGAATGATAACCTCCTGGTCCGCCAATCCCTGCAAATTGTCCATCAACCCTGCTGCTCTCAAAGGTTCTTTGGGGAGATGGGTCAGAGTAAAATTTTGAGGGGGAGGAGAGGAAAGTTCCAGACGATATCCTGTCAGGATATAGGGGCTTTCGGAGATCCTTCGCCATTGAGGGACAAATCGAGAAAGTCTCCCCCCTACCCTGACGCTGGCGTCACTTTGGCTGCCTGCTGGCGTCCTTGGGTCCGGAGAAGAGCAGGCCACCCTTCTGTCCGCCCTTTCCCTTCCCCCATCTTCTATTGGTGTCTCTTGGCCCTGATTAGGAGGGGCACGAAAAAACTTTTTGCCTTTTTCTCTCTTGGCCTTAACCGGGAACTTTTTCCCCCTTCTCTGCAGATCGCGATAGGATCTGATCCAGACCAGGGCCAAAAAGCTGGGAACCTTCAAAAGGTAACCCGCAGAGCCGTGATCTGGACATAGGGTCCCCCTGCCATGACTTAACCCAGACCGCCCTTCTTGCGGAGTTCAGGAGGGCCGCTGACTTGGCTGAGGTTCTGACCACCTCCACTGTCGCATCAGCCAAATATGCTACTGCTTTGTTAATTATTTCTAGAGAGTCCATAACCTCTTCGGAATTGTCCCCTCTAGAAACATGGCCAGAGAGCCTACCTAGCCAGGCATTCACATTCCTGGCTACGCAGGCAGATGCTAGTGCAGGAGCCATGGCTGCCGCATTGGCATCCCATGCTCTGCGCATTAGCGTTTCAGCCTTCCTATCCATTTGGTCCTTAATGCTACCCGAGTCCTCAAAGGACAAATCGGATTTCTTAAGAGACCTGAGAAAGGGCTGCATCTAATTTGGGGGTCTTGAAAAACTTCTCTTCTTCCTCCCCAAAAGGGAACCTTCTCTTCCAGGTTTTTAGCTTAAGGACCTTCCTTTCCGGGTCCTTCCACTCCCTCAGAATTACCTCCTTAAGGGTTTGGTGTACTGGGAATACTCTGGACTGAGGTTTTCCTAAGCCCTTATACAACTTATCCCGGGCTGTTGTCTGTACTGGAGGTTCTGGGATATCTTCAGAGGCATAAATTGCCTTAAGCAACTGTCCCATGTCCTCCACGGGAAAGAGATGCCTAAGTTTAGGACTGTCACTGTCCTGGCTTTCAGGGTCTGAACCTTCCCCCTCCTTTAATGAGTCCTCTTCTGACTCCTCTGGGTCCTCAATCTCATCTACTCCTGAAGTAATGATAGAGGGAGGCCCCTGTGGGGTTCTCTGACCTCTGTCAGATGTGTCCCCCTGAGATGAAGTACCTTCTCTAGAGGACAGAACCTCTCTGTCACTAGTGCTATGCTCTTCCTTAGATGCAATAACTGTCTTAAGGGAATGTTAACGTAGTTAGCATCTCTGCCTGTACTGTAAGGAAGTCCCTCAACACCTGTGAGGTTTCCTTACCTGACAATTTATGTATGCACCTGTAACAAAAAGGCTTTGCGTGATCAAGTGGGAGCTTTTAATTGCAATTCCCACACCTTTTTGTTCTAGGGGGAGGGGTACTTTTGCTTTTAACCTTGTGGGCCCCTTGAGCAGATCCACTGGGTTCTAAGGAGACAAAAAGACAAGACAGCACTAGTTTTTTAGCAAGCTGTACTTTCTCCTGCCCCCCCCCCCCAAGGGGTGTGGGTAAGACCTCCCTTAACCAACCCCTTGTGAATAATAGAGGAAAGACTCACCACTCGTGGTCCCCTCCTGGGATGCAGCCACTGCTGTGTCCTCCTCTCGCTCCATTCCTGGTCTCAGCTGGTTCCTACTTCCTAGGGGCTCTGCTGTGAGACTCCAGGCGGTGAGAGGGGCCTGTGGGACCTCCGCCTGGCTCCACCGGATTTTTATGGCCAGGACGCCGATCGGCGCCATTTTGCTGGAGTCCCGCCGCCAGAGGTAGTCCCATTTTGGCCTCTAGTGTCCGGATCCGCCATTTTGGCGCGGACCGGAAACCGGAAGTGATTTCCCCCGGAACCGGAAGAGGCGCCATCTTGCTCCACCCGACGAATGCTCACTCCTGCCTAGGAGAGTTTCCAGCATTCCCTATGGAGCTGCACTGTCAGGAAAATGACAGCCTTCCTCCTCCAGCGGCCTGGACTCCTGCAGACCCTCTGGTTCCTTCATCCCCCAAGTACCCTAGACTGGGTGGAAGGTAGGTGGGGAGGCATGTACCCACAAGAGATCCGGGAAACGCCCCTGTGCCCGGGAGGCTCTTTACCGGGGAATACTACCGGTCATTGGGAACCCCCCGAGAAGGGACTGATCCGTGGCTGGACCCGCAACCCTCCCCGGCCTTGGCGTCCAGCTCTCAGGGGGGAGACCATCCGCTACCGACTTCAGGTCTGACAAAAATAACAAACGTTTCGCTGCCGGGAAACAATCAAGAACTGAGGTGCAGGGGGAGGGGCCTTTTAACCTCATGTGTTGATTGTGTTTCCTGTCAGGTGGACCAGTCATCTCAGGTGTGCCGTCCTGGAAGATGACTAGAGAAAAGGCCATATTACACAGCATAAGCACTGTGCTGTATAAAATGCTTCAAGGGAACCAGATCCTTTTATTTTAGGGTAACAAACACTGATCACCTACTGAGTATGCAGCTTCTTAATCTTTTAATCCTTGCCAGTTTAAACGATAAGTTTACCTTTCATTACATGTTACACTCATATTCGGGGTGTAATATGTAATATTTTATGAATGCACCGGCCCCCCGCAACTCCTGCTCCCCCACTGACAGCCAGTGGTGGGATCTCCCCCCCCTGTCAAATTTTGAACTGTGGCCGTGTGAGGCTTCGCCCGCGTCACTCGTTCACAGTGCTCTGTAAATGGAAAACTAGGAGGTCCGGCAGCCTTTGTGCCTGTCGGCTTGTAGCTTTCAATGAACTACCACTGGGCTGCGAGTGCTGCGATAGTAGATTCATTCTTCCTTTCAGTCTATATTGGCTTCCTCCTACGAGCAACCCGATACACTGACAGTCTCCTGCATGGCATCAGTTGTCTGCTGATCGCTGGTGCAATGCTTTAAAAGGCTCCAGAAACAAAATAAATGCACATTTTTCACCAGCAAAAATAAAAAAGGGAATTTTGGCAAAAGGTAAACCTACCCTTTAAGCTGGAGCCATGACCGCTGCCCCAGGTGTCCCATTTCAGGGTGGCTGCTTTCTCTTGCAGCATCCTATGGAGCTACCTTCACAAAGCAGCAACTAGAGCTATGTGCATCAATAGAAACACACATCCAAGGATGAAAAAGGGACTTCCGTGCTCCTCTCCCCTTTCCTTTTTTCAAGCTGGAGACTTCCCTGTCCACTGTTAACACTCCTGTAAAGAACAGAAGTTTAGGGAAGCAGCACTGAAAGTTGTACGTTGCAAGTGCAAGGAAAAAATATAAAAAAAAAAAAAAAAACTTTAGCAAAAGGTTTACTGGGGAATTTTTATCATGTTGTGCTCAATGTGTTAAAGTTCTTGAGTCAGGCAGCTCCAAACTGAAGGTGAATAGTTTACACTTAATTGGCTGCTAATCTTTATCTTAGTTTTTGCTCTACTTTCAGGAGGAGCACATTTAGATAAATACTTATTCTACCTTCTAAATAAAAAGTGTCCAGTTGTTGAATTCTGATGGATTTTGTTAACCCTGACCTTGGGAAGCTCATTTCCTTTAGAGCCCATCTCCCGACACTGCATCATTTTTGTCTAGGTAAAAAGAAGTAGATATTCTTACCTGAACCTCTGATCCTCCTAGCACCAGGCCAGTCCAGCACCCCTGCGCTCCCAATGGTCTTGAGTTGTGGACTGTTCCAGACGTCATCAAGCCCAGCGCAGGCTCCATAGACTAGGAACAGTCCACCTCTGGACTGTGGGGGAGCGCCGTTTTCCGGTGGAACAAGGAATGGGGCGAGCATAAGCTCTCTTCACCCCTAGACAAAATGAGCAGTGGGCATGTGCAGTGCAGGCACAGCACCAATGCATTGGAAAAAAAAAAACTTGTTTTTGGCCAGAGTTGGGCTTTAAAATGTAATCCTATTTATTTTCTTTAACAAAAAGGGTATTCGTTATGCAAAATACAAAAAAAAATAAAACACACACACACACACACACACGCACACGCACACACACACACACGCACACACACACGCACGTGTATACATTGCTGAACAATATAAACATGTCACTTTGCAGAACACGCAAAAGGTACAGGCAAGACGGAGCCTTTCCTTCCTGTTCTGTATTAGTCATCCGTCAAGCAGTCTCTTAAATGCACCCACATCTCTCAGTCATCAGTTTAAAAGCCTTTAATGTAGGGGTAAAACGCATCCTGTGCACGCACGTTCATTAAGGAGACCATATAATCATTTTACGTCAATTTTAGTAAGAATTATCGTTTTAAAAAGTTTACCAGTCTAAACACTGCTGTTGTAGACATAGGTTAATTTAAAAGTGGTTGTAAACCCCTCACATATACCCAGTAAAGTGACAAGCCACAGATGAAACAAATCCCCCTACATAAGGTGTACCCATTTATCTGAAGCCACCTCTCCTCCACAGCCATTCAAAGTATAAATTTTACACAGCATTTCTGAGCTTCCAGCGGCAGGTGGTGAATGTGACATCACACAGCTCAGAAGAGCCGAGTGTAATTTGAGAACAGAGACCTGTAAAGGGAAAAGACACTCCCCTCTGCACAGTCTCATAGGGAAACATGCACAACTGAGGCTGTCAATCACCTTGTGTGTGCTGAAAAGAAACAAACTGTCTCCCAGATTGTCTGGTGAAGAACTAAACCCACCTATCCTTTTCAAGGAAGCCCTCATCTAAGCTTCTGTTTAAACTACAACTGCCACGGTGCTGCACATGTGATCAGTTATGACACCAGCTGTTTGATAGTTTTGTTGCGGGCACAAGCAAATGTTCACATTGCCGGGCATGCTGGGAATTTAACTTTTTTTTTTTTTAAACTGTTAGTTTAGCAGCATCAGAATTAGAGGTTCAATTAAATGAAAATTCTGGTGCCAAAAACCAAAATAGACAGTTACAAAAAAAAATTATATATACATATACACACACGACTTTTTAATTAACGGTTACTCTTGTCGCGGCGCACATGCATATATGCAGCTTCCCGGCTGGTGGACACTGGTGCCACGCGACCAGATATTTGCGTGCATTAGCTGCATGCATGGTTTCCGGCGACATCACTTTATATTTTGCGGAGCACTTCCACCAGCATCTGAAGTCTGCTCTAAGTCCATGGGGGTCTCCTTCGGGTCTCCCCGGCTGTAGCCCTCGTCAAGACCCCTGAGCTCATCCAGGGACTGACCCATCCATCCAACCTGGCAGTGAAGTGCACCTTACCATCTATGTGAGTTATTGAACGCTCCTGTACATCTCCACCTTTATTTGCTCCAAGCACCTATTGTTACCATGCGTACAATTATCCGACCAGGAGGTTTATTTTTATTTTTAACAATAAATTGTATATCTGCTTTGGATTTTAATGGATTTATCCTTAATTTTACTACTTTGGAACAGCGCTCCTTTTTGTGTTTTAGTCCCTTCTCATTTGTCTTATGAGTTGGGGGAGCAGCGGCCAGTGTTGTATGGGATGGAGGGGACGAGGCCGACATGGGATGGAGGGGACGAGGCCGACATGGGATGGAGGGGACGAGGCCGACATGGGATGGAGGGGACGAGGCCGACATGGGATGGAGGGGACGAGGCCGACATGGGATGGAGGGGACGAGGCCGACATGGGATGGAGGGGACGAGGCCGACATGGGATGGAGGGGACGAGGCCGACATGGGATGGAGGGGACGAGGCCGACATGGGATGGAGGGGACGAGGCCGACATGGGATGGAGGGGACGAGGCCGACATGGGATGGAGGGGACGAGGCCGACATGGGATAGACCACCTAGATGTGGGGCCAGCAGTGTAGAGTGTTGGGAGTGCCGTGTTTCGTCATCACTTGGTCTCATCCAGGTGGTAATATTACACAGCACGCCGATAGATAGAGACCACCCCCCCCTGCTGTGGTAGAAAAATTAAAGTGGAGCTCCAGACAGATTGGAAAGACATCAATGAAGCTCTGTATTAAAATTAATATTTTGTTATGTAATTTATTGTAACTAGCAAAAGTACATACATTTGATTTCATTTTGGCCTCTTGCAATCCTCTATCGATCAGTATTTAGAAGAGAGTGGCAGTATTGGGAGCCAATAAGATATGCTGCATGCAAATGTATAGACAAGGGATATGCTGGTAGGGAGAGACAGTTGAGTGAGCTGCTGGTCTTTCACCACCCAATCAGAAAGCCTGGGGGTGGAGAAGTCAACTTTTAAAATTGGTAGTAAAAGGCTAACTATTCTAAAAACATTACTACCCAGCCATACTTGCCTAGCCTGCATACCAAAAAGTAAGCCCCTTTTAAAGTAATTGTAAACCTTGTAAAACCACCCATTCCATTTAAAAAATGAAAGGCAAACACATTTGTGTATAGATATATATTAAACACAAACTTTTTAAAAAATAGTCACATTCCCTCGCTTGTTAGAGCTTGGGAAGGAGAAGCAAAATTACACTGATCTATATATAAAACACACACACACACACACACACACACACACACACACACACACACACACACACACACACGGTTTCAGTGCAGCAGTCCGGTGCAGTTCTTTAAAATCGCAAAGGACCCTTCATTTAAATCGCACTATATTTTTGTCCAGCATGCTTTGAGCAGATGGGAGGATTGCCATGTGGCTGGAAGTAAGCAGATACTGCTCTCTAATCCCTGAGGCCTGTCTGCTCAGGGCCTGCAGTCTGTATGAACCCGCCGCATGCTTTACCTCCAGGCCTCCCATTAGCACAAAGCAAAGAGCTCCTCCAGTAAACTATGGGCCGCAGTTTGTTCCTGTCCAAGTCTTTTCTGTGGTCTCTTGATTTGCTCTTCTTGCTTTTTGTTATTTCAGAATGACTTTGTAGTACTAGACCTGAGCATTTCTGGTATGTGCTGTTTTGATTTCCTCAATGAGCCATGCATTCATTATTGTTCTGTTATCTAGAAAAATTGTTTGTTTTCTTCTTCCCGTTAGTGGTGTGCAGGCAATTCTTAGGCCTCATGCCCACGGACGTTTTTACAGCTGCTTTTTACAGCTTAAAAACGCCTGTCCATGTTAGTCTATGGCTTCATGCCCACCTAGGCGTTTGAGCTGCAAATGGCATAGGCGTATTTAATCTGTAAAAAAAAACGCGACCAGGGCGTTCCGTGGAGTCGGTGTTAGAGCTGAAAAAATGCGAATCATTAAAAACAATGCTTAAAAACGCCCAAAAACACCGCAGCTGCGTTTTTGAGCTCCAGCGTTTATCTGCAAAAAGATGATTGGACAGTGTAACCTCTGTAAACACAGGAAATTCCTGTCTGGACATTAGATTTCCCAAGAGTCCTTTGCAAACGCTACCCCAACGCTTAAAACGCTAATGAAAAACGCGGTAAAAAAATCACGTTTTTAATGCCGCTTTTTCTAGGCGTCCAACCTAGCTTTACAGCTCGTTTTTAAAAACGTCCATGGGCATGAGGCCTTATGGCCCGTACACACGATCCAAATACTGGACGAAAACGATCGTCCGAGGAAGAATCGTACGATTTTCGGATCGTGTGTACACTACTTTCGAGAGCCGATCGACAGTTCATCCGATATTATTCGGACAAGCGCAAAAAATTTCCTCGTACGATACCAGATCGTACGATTTTCGTTTGGTCAGTACAGTTGTCGTCCGAAAATACAATACAAAACAAATGACATCAGTCCCGATTTTTTTTCGGTCGTACGAAAATTTGCGTGACTTTAGTAACCTATTCAATTTCTACTTGCAACTATTAAGCGAAAAAAGTCGTACGATCTGTCATACGATATTCGGATCGTGTGTACGGGGCATTAAAATGAACCTACACTAAATAACATGAACGTTAATGTCATCAGTCTTGTCGAGTTGCATAACTAAACAATAATAGAGGGGATGTAATACTTACCTTTCCTGGAAAAAATACTTCTTCCAGGCTCCCTCCAGAGATGCTCACATAACAAAAGCAAAAGGCATTTAATCATGTGGTGTGATGAATGGGAGGTTGGGATTAGCAACCGTCCCTTCAGCAGAGATCACAGGACCAACTAACTGCCTAGGTCTTCAGCCATGGAGGGCGGCACCAGAGGGAAGCTGAATCAGCTTTTTCTCAAGGAGGAAGTTTTTTTGTCAGGCCATCTGTTACTCTTATCCATCCCAGCAAGACTGGTAGCAGTCCACTTGAACAGAACAGTTGAAGCCATATTAAACCCAAAATGTAATATGCTGCAGCTTACCAATCATTTGTTGTAGTGGCTATTTTTTTTAGGCTCCTGTCTAAATTATATATATATATATATATATATATATATATATATATATATATATATATATATATATATATATATATATATATTAGGGCTGGGGAAAAAAAACGATTTTAATCTTGAATCGAGTTTTGAGCTCAAATCGATTCAGATTTGAAGAAAATCGATTTTTTTTTTTCCCCTTCAAAGTTTCCGTAGCAGGACTGCAGGGGGCGTATCCGGAATGGCACTGGGCAGCGTTACCCCAATTACATCTACTCGCTGCAGCCGCCGTCTGCCTACCTGATCAGCGTGTCATGCAGACAGACGCCGGCCATTGCAGTGTTCAAAAGCCGTGCCTCTTGAGTCCTCGTCTGTGATAGGCGGAACACTCAATTTCACAGCAGGCAGTATTCAGCCCATCACGGACATCCTCTCATCCTCGTCTGTGTTATGAGGATGACCATGATAGGCGGAACACTGAATGCTGGGAAATTGAGTGTTCCGCCTATCACAGACGAGGAGGAGGCGCGGCTTTTGAATACTGGAATGGCCACCGGTGTAGCAGTAAAATCCGTATACCATGAAAATCTGCATCAGGTACGGGCACAGTGATTGAAGCATGGGCACAGTGAGGCACAGGCACAGTTCAATTCAACTAAGAGTAACCTCAGGATTTTTTGTTGTTTTATTAGCTAAATCCAAATACAGTATTAATAATTTGGATGTTTAACAATCTGTTGCACACTGCAAAAAACAACAAAAGGTCACAAGCCCTAAATTGGTGGATAAAGAAAAAAATATAATGGATGATAATAATAAGAAAAAAATCCCAAATATTTTGGGAAGTACAAAGTATCCAAAAAGGGGGAGAAAAAAAACAGGATCCAGCGCAGCAAGAAAAAATCCGTACCCAGAAGTACAAAATACACAACATGCACACAATATAATCCAGCGCTCATGGAACATACATTATTAACTATTGAAAACTCTTGAAGAATTGATAAAAAAGCTTAGTCCATTTATTAATCACAATAAAGAGAGGGATCCAATCCCAAATGTGCAGAGGGCAAATGAATCTTAATGAATCTCTCCAGTTGCCAGTGGTGACAAACTTGTTAAACTTGCAGTGACATCCGTGGAGCAAGGAGGGGTTAAAAAAGTCAAAAAACAAAGCCTGTGGCATGATCTCAGTGTGAGCACAGTACCTTGAATGATGGACAACAGGCAGACCAGCGTGTGGAGGGGCCTCCAACCCAAAAGGATGCAGAGCCAGGATCGCAGCAAGGCTGGGACAGAAGGAATCACACACAGAGTTTCAAGAGTTTTCAATAGTTAATAATGAATGTTCCATGAGCGCAGGATTATATTGTATGTTTGTTGCACACTGACTTTGCAGTTAGAGAAAGGGTTTGCCTTTGCAATTTTGTTTGTTGATGCACTTTAATATAATTAAAAAAAAAATAGAATCGAATAGCGAGTTTTTTTTATAAAAAAAAAAAAAAAAAAAAAAACATACACTAGAGCTGCCACGGCGCGTTGACGTAATCGATTACGTCGACTACGAAAATACGTCGACGTGCATGAAAGACGTCAATGTGTCATACGTTGCAGGTCAATAAATACACCCGCACCGCGGCTTTCATCGCGGTGCTTCTCTCCCACACACGATCACCGCTGACTGTCTCCCTCTCTCCTCCGTTTCTGTCCCCCTCCGTGCCGCCGCCCCCCTCCGTATCTCAGGATGGAGAGCGGAGGTAGGAGCCGGTAAACACGGCTCCTTCATTTTCTGAATGGACAGAGTCAGTGATCACTGACTGTCCATTCACATAACGGAAACATTGTAACCTCCTGTGATTACGATGTCTTAATGAAGAGAAGCCGTTGTCTTTTCTCCATTCATTATCAGTGCAACTGAGGCTGCTCAGAAAGGGACTGGGGAATCTGTGTCCCTGGTCCCTTTCCCTGTCTCAAATGGGAGATGTCAGAGGTCTGTTAAGACCCCTGATATGTCACCATAGCCCCAACAGGGCTGATTAAAAAAAAAAAAACACACAACAACAACAACCACACTGACGCTGTCCTCACATTCCCCGCCAACTTAAAAAAATAAAGCATTGTAAAAAATAAAATTATAAACGTTCATGAACTTCTGAACAGAAAAGAAAAACAGAACATAAAAAAAAAATGATAAGATAATATATACCGTATATACTCGAGTATAAGCCGACCCAAATATAAGCCGAGGCACCTAATTTTACCACGAAAAACTGGGAAAACGTATTGACTCGAGTATAAGCCTAGGGTGTCCATCTGCATGCCTCACTTTGCCTCACTGTGTCCATGACTAGACTGACGTTTAACATGGGAGTCTATAGAAGGGGTGCCCGGGTTTGAAAAATCGGTGGTCCCCCTAGGCAACAAACTTTGCACACTTGTAGAGGAGAAATGGGGCTATATGTGTGCAAAGTTTCGGGTCCAGGGGACCTTCGACCTGTCGGTACCAGATCCCCAAAATCACCAGAGAAATTACCGTTTAACATGGGAGTCTATGGAAGGGGTGCCCAGCTTTGAAAAATCGGTGCTCCCCGGCCATAGGTCCCACGCACAACAAACTTTGCACACTTGTAGAGCCAAGTTTGGGGTCCAGGAAACCTACGGCCGGCCGGTACCGGGTCCCCAAAATCCGGGAGATCAGGCGCAAAAAGGTGACTCAAGTATAAGCCGAAGGGGGGCATTTTCAGCACACAAAAAAAAAAATCGGCTTATACTCGAGTATATACGGTAGTTATATTCTTTTATCTTAACAAAAAATGATAAGATATATATATATATATATATATATATATATATATATATATATATATATATATATATATATATATATATATATATATATATACACACACACACACACACACACATACATATATATTTTGTGTGTGTGTTTATATTCTTTTATCTTACCTTTATTTTTATGTACTAATTTTTTGTAAAGTTATCCAAAGGATTAATTGGATCATCAAAAAAAAAAACACTAGATTATGGTAAGTAAAAAAAAAAATCGTTCTAGTCGATGACTAATCGAAAAAATTAAATCGCTAGATTAGTCGACAGACAAAATAATCGTTAGTTGCAGCTCTAATATACACATATACAGTGGGTACGGAAAGTATTCAGTCCCCCTTAAATTTTTCACTCTTATATTGCAGCCATTTGCTAAAATCATTTAAATTCATTTTTCCCCCTCAATGTACACAGCACCCCATATTGACAGAAAAACACAGAATTGTTCACATTTTTGCAGATTTATTAAAAAGAAAACTGAAATATCACATGGTTTTAAGTATTCAGACCCTTTGCTCAGTATTTAGTATTTGCACCCTTTTGATCTAATACAGCCATGAGTCTTTTTGGGAAAGATGCAACAAGTTTTCACTCCTGGATTTGGGGATCCTCTGCCATTCCTCCTTGCAGATCCTCTCCAGTGCTATCAGGTTGGATGGTAAACTTTGGTGGACGGCCATGTTTAGGTCTCTCCAGAGATGCTCAATTGGGTTTAAGTCAGGGGCTCTGGCTGGGCCGTTCAAGAACAGTCACAGAGTTGTTGTGAAGCCACTCCTTCCTTATTTTAGCTGTGTGCTTAGGGTCATTGTCTTGTTGGAAGGTAAACCTTCGGCCCAGTCTGAGGTCCTGAGCACTCCGGAGAAGGTTTTCGTCCATGATATCCCTGTACTTGGCCGCATTCATCTTTCCCTTGATTGCAACCATGCACCACAGCATGATGCCGTCACCAACATGCTTCACTGTTGGGACTGTATTGGACAGTTGATGAGCAGTGCCTGGTTTTCTCCACACATACCGCTTAGAATTAAGGCCAAAAAGTTCGATCTTGGTCTCATCAGCCCAGAGAATCTTATTTCTCACCATCTTGGAGTCCTTCGGGTGTTTAGCAAACTCCATGCAGGCTTTCATGTGTCTTGCACTGAGGAGAGGCTTCCGTTGGGCCACTCTGCCATAAAGCCCCGACTGGTGGAGGGCTGCAGTGATGGTTGACTTTCTACAACTTTCTCCCATCTCCCGACTGCATCTCTGGAGCTCAGCCACAGTGATCTTTGGGTTGTTCTTTACCTCTCTCACCAAGGCTCTTCTCCGATAGCTCAGTTTGGCCGGACGGCCAGCTCTAGGAAGGGTTCCTGTTGTCCCAAACGTCTTCCATTTAAGGATTTTGGAGGCCACTGTGCTCTTAGGAACCTTAAGTGCAGCAGAAATATTTTTTGTAACCTTGGCCAGATCTGTGCCTTGCCACAATTCTGTCACTGATCTGCTATACCGCCTGAAAAAAAATCGCGCCCTGCAGTCTTCAGTGTTAAAGCCCAAAGGCTTTCACACTGAAGCGGTGCGCTAGCAGGACCGCTCCAAAAAGTCCTGCTAGCCGCATCTTTACAGCGGTGAAGGAGCGGTGTATTCACCGCTCCTTTACCGCTGCTGCCCATTGAAAGCAATGGGAAACCGCGGTAATACCGCCCGCAATGCACCTCTGCAGAGGCGCATTGCGGGCGGTATTAACCCTTTTTCGGCCGCTAGCGGGGGTTAAATTCACCCCGCTAGCGGCCGCATACCGCGGTAAAAACGAAGGTATAGCGACGCTAAAAATAGCGCCGCTATACCCACAGCACACCTTCCCGCCCCAGTGTGAAAGGGGCCTTCAGGCAGTTCCTTTGACCTCATGATTCTCATTTGCTCTGACATGCACTGTGAGCTGTAAGGTCTTATATAGACAGGTGTGTGGCTTTCCTAATCAAGTCCAATCAGTATAATCAAACACAGCTGGACTCAAATGAAGGTGTAGAACCATCTCAAGGATGATCAGAAGAAATGGACAGCACCTGAGGTAAATATATGAGTGTCACAGCAAAGGGTCTGAATATTTAGGACCATGTGATTTTTCAGTTTTTCTTTTTTAACCACTTAAGCCCCGGACCATTTGGTAGCTAGAGGACCAGAGGTGAATTCAGAATTTTGCACTGCGCTGCTTTAACTGTAAATTGTGCGGACATGCAATGTTGTACCCAAACGAAATTTGCGTCCTTTTCTTCCCACAAATAGAGCTTTCTTTTAAAGGTATTTGATTGCCTTTGCGATTTTTATTTTTTGCGATATAAACGGAAAAAGACCGAAAATTTTGAAAAAAAAAATGATATTTTCTACTTTTTGTTATAAGAAAAATCGAATAAACTCAATTGTAGTCATACATTTAGGCCAAAATGTATTCAGCCACATGTTTTTAGTAAAAAAAATGTCAATAAGCGTATATTTATTGGTTTGCGCAAAAGTTATAGAGTTTACAAACTAGGGTACATTTTCTGAAATTTACACAGCTTTAAATTTATGACTGCCTATCTCATTTCTTGAGGTGCTAAAATGACAGGGCAGTACAAAACCCCCCCCAAATGACCCCATTTTGGAAAGTAGACACCAAGGAAATTGCTGAGAGGCATGTTGAGCCCATTGAATTTTTTATTTTTTGTCCCAAGTGATTGAATAATGACTAAAAAAAAAAAAATACAAAAAGTTGTCACTAAATTATATATTGCTCACACATGCCATGGTTATATGTGGAATTACACCCCAAAATACATTTTTCTGCTTCTCCCGAGTACGGGGATACCACATGTGTGGGACTTTTTAGGAGCCTAGCCGCGTACGGGACCCCGAAAACCAAGCACCGCCTTCAGGATTTCTAAGGGCGCAAATTTTTGATTTCACTCCTCACTACCTATCACAGTTTCGAAGGCCATAAAATGCCAAAATCGCACAAAACCCCCCCCCCCCCCAAATGACCCCATTTTGGAATATAGACACCCCAAGCTATTTGCTGAGAGGAATGGCGAGTATTTTACAGCTCTCATTTGTTTTTGAAAATGAAGAAAGAAAATATATACATATATATTTTTTTTTTTTCAATTTTCAAAACTGTGACAAAAAGCGAGATCTGCAAAATACTCACAATACCTCTCAGCAAATAGCTTGGGGTGTCTACTTTCCAAAATGGGGTCATTTGGGGGGGTTTTGTGCCATCTGGGCATTCCATGGCCTCCGAAACTGTGATAGGCAGTGAGAAGTGAAATCAAAAATGTACACCCTTAGAAAGCCTGAAGGCGGTGCTTGGTTTTTGGGGTCCCGTGCGCGGCTAGGCTCCCAAAAAGTCTCACACATGTGGTATCCCCGTACTCAGGAGAAGCAACAGAATGTATTTTGGGGTGTAATTCCACATATGCCCATGGCATGTTTGAGCAATATATCATTTAGTGACAACTTTGTGCAAAAAAAAAAAAAAATTGTCTTTTTTCCGCAACTTGTGTCAACATATAAAATATTCCATGGACTCGACATGCCTCTCAGTATATAGCTTGGGGTGTCTACTTTCCAAAATGGGGTCATTTGGGGGGGTTTTGAACTGTTCTGGCATTTTATACACAACATTAGGAAGCTTACATCCACTCTTCTAACCACTTGAAGACAAAGCCCTTTTTGACACTTTGTTTACATGAAAACATTTTTTTTTGCAAGAAAATTATGTTGAACCCCCAAACATTATATATATTTTTAAAGCAAAGGCCCTACAGATTAAAATGGTGGGTGTTGCATTTTTTTTTTCTACACAGTATTTGCGCAGCGATTTTTCAAACGCATTTTTTGGGTTAAAAAATACACTTTTTTATTTTAATGCACTAAAGCACACTATATTGCCCAAATGTTTGATGAAATAAAAAAGATGATCTTAGGCCGAGTACATAGATACCAAACACGACATGCTTTAAAATTTCGCACAAACGCGCATTGGCGACAAACTACATACATTTTTAAAAGCCTTTAAAAGCCTTTACAGGTTACCCCGTTAGATTTACAGAGGAGGTCTACTGCTAAAATTACTGCCCTCGATCTGACCTTCGCGGTGATACCTCACATGCATGGTGCAATTGCTGTTTACATATGACGCCAGACCGACGCTTGCGTTCGCCATTGGGCAAGAGCAGGGCAGGACAGGGGTGCTTTTTTTTTTTTTTTTTTTTATTATTAATTTTGCTTTTTTATTTTATTTTTAAATTGTTCCTTCCATGTTTTTTTATCATTTTTATTGTTATCTCAGGGAATGTAAATATCCCCTATGATAGCAATAGGTAGTGACAGGTACTCTTTTTTTGAAAAAACTGGGGTCTCCTAGACCCTAGATCTTTCCTCTGCCCTCAAAGCATCTGACCACACCAAGATCGGTGTGATAAAATGCTTTCCCAATGGCGCTTTTTATATCCGGGGGGGGGGGGGGGGGCATTCCCTCCCACTGCTTGTAAAAGCAGTCCAGAGGCTAATTAGCCGCTAGGATTGCTTTTACATGAAAGCCGGCCGCAGGCTGAAAAGAATGATACCAAGATGATACCTAAACCCGCAGGCATCATTCTGGTATAAACATTCAAAGTCCAGCAACATACCAGTACGTTGCTGGTCCTTGTTGGACATGTATTTTAAATCTTTTTATTTCATGCAGCCAGTTGGCTGAACGAAAAAAAGAGATTGATCGGTGGGTATGCCCACCATTAGAATACCGCCCTTCATCCACCCACTTCCAATGATGGGCATACACGCACCATTTATATATGCCGAAGCATGGGGGCATCCTCCCGCAAAAAAGTTATGCCGCACACACATGGTCGGACTTTTCCACGGGCAAGCCTCCGTCGGAATTTCGACCGTATGTACGCGGCATTAGGAGCAAAATCGCTCCTCCGCCCCTGCTGCCCCAATGCTTCGGCATATTTGCTTTTTTTTTTTTAACTGTGGTGGTGAAATCACCTCCTACAGCACTGGAGTCGCAGGGATCAGGCCTGTCTCTGCGAACGCTGCAGTTGTGTGTTTTTGTTTTGTAAGTGACAGTGATCGATCGATACTGCACTTGGGTGGCCTGGGCTGGACGGAGGGGCAAAACGCAGGTGCCAGCAGGTATCTGGGCTGGTCCCGCTAACACTGCGTTTTTGGGAACCCTAAACTGCTGGGGACGCTAGTATAGATATGATCAGATATTGATCTGTTCAGATACTATACCACTAAGGGGGGTGTATGCTTCACGCGTGGGTGTTAGCGTTACTGGCACTAACCTGACGCTGCCTGGGGTGTGACTCAGACCCTCTCTGACGCTAAAACCTAATTGATATCACCCGCCGGGCGATCAGGGGGTTAAACCTTTATTGGGTTATATACACGGCGGGTGCCCTGACACTATAAAAAGCAAACTAACTAACCAGCGTCACCCGTAACACTTATATGGTGATCACTGGTGAAAGGGTTAACTAGGGGCAATCAGGGGGTTAAAACCTTTATTAGATAATATATGGGGGTACCTGACGCTATAAAAACCTGCGGCGAACCTAAAAAAAATTACCGGCTACCGATCTGCATCACAGACACTAAGACAGCGTTTAGAAAAACGATCGCTTAGCGACAGTGGTGATAGGGGGTGAAAGGGTTACCTGGGGGGCGATCAAGGGGGTGAAACCTTTATTAGATAATATATTGGGGTACCTGACGCTATAAAAACCTGCGGCGAACCTAAAAAAAAATTACTGGCTGCCGATCGGCATCACTGACGCTAAGACAGCGATCAGAAAAATGATCGCTAAGCGACAGTGGTGATAGGCGGTGAAAAGGTTATCTGGGGGGTGATCAGGGGGTTAAACCTTTATTAGGGGGGGTTAGGGGGCTACACTGGACCTAAGACTAAACTTTGGTGACACTTTTACAGTCACAAATGTCACTGATTGCAGTGATCACTAAATAAATGGTCACTGCAATCAGTGACACTGACTGGGGGCTGGGGGGGTGATCTGGGTTGTGATCTGGGGGGGCGATTTATGTCCCTATGTGTCCTGGTGTCAGTGTAGTGTTGTGTGCACTGACCTGATATCTTCTCTTGTACGGCGCTCGGTATATGTGAGCGCCGCACCAGAGATGACATCACTTCCTCCTGCTCCCTCTGTCTGACACAGACAGAGGGGGCATTTCCATTCGCCGGGAGCGATCGCGAGGGGGTGGCCAGAAACGAATGGCTGCCCCCTCATCCCGGAACGCTCCCGGACACTTAGCCACCGCTCACTGTATAGGAGGGGGGTCCGATCGGACCCCCCAACTGTACAAAGGCAATCACGTATGCTCTACGTGATTGTGCCTGTCGGTGCCATTCTGCCGACGTATATATACAGTGAGCGGTCGTTAAGTGGTTAATAAATCTTCAAAAATGACAACAATTGTGTTTTTCGGTCAATATGGTTTGCTGTGTGTACATTAATGAGGAAAAAAAAATTAACTTAAAATGATTTTAGCAAATGGCTGCAATATAACAGAGTGAAAAATTTAAGGGGGTCTGAATTCTTTCCGTAGTGTGTGTGTGTGTACGTACTGCACTGACGTGTGTGTGTGTGTGTGTGTGTGTGTACGTGTACGTACTGCACTGACGTGTGTGTGTGTGTGTGTGTGTGTGTGTGTGTGTGTGTGTGTGTGTGTGTGTGTGTGTGTGTGTGTGTGTGTGTGTGTGTGTGTGTGTGGGAGAGGGTGTACGTACTGCACTGACGTGTATGGAGGGAGAGGGTGTACGTACTGCACTGACGTGTATGGAGGGAGAGGGTGTACGTACTGCACTGACGTGTATGGAGGGAGAGGGTGTACGTACTGCACTGACGTGTATGGAGGGAGAGGGTGTACGTACTGCACTGACGTGTATGGAGGGAGAGGGTGTACGTACTGCACTGACGTGTATGGTGGGAGAGGGTGTACGTACTGCACTGACGTGTATGGTGGGAGAGGGTGTACGTACTGCACTGACGTGTATGGTGGGAGAGGGTGTACGTACTGCACTGACGTGTATGGTGGGAGAGGGTGTACGTACTGCACTGACGTGTATGGTGGGAGAGGGTGTACGTACTGCACTGACGTGTATGGAGGGAGAGGGTGTACGTACTGCACTGACGTGTATGGAGGGAGAGGGTGTACGTACTGCACTGACGTGTATGGAGGGAGAGGGTGTACGTACTGCACTGACGTGTATGGAGGGAGAGGGTGTACGTACTGCACTGACGTGTATGGAGGGAGAGGGTGTACGTACTGCACTGACGTGTATGGAGGGAGAGGGTGTACGTACTGCACCGACGTGTATGGAGGGAGAGGGTGTACGTACTGCACCGACGTGTATGGAGGGAGAGGGTGTACGTACTGCACCGACGTGTATGGAGGGAGAGGGTGTACGTACTGCACCGACGTGTATGGAGGGAGAGGGTGTACGTACTGCACTGACGTGTATGGAGGGAGAGGGTGTACGTACTGCACTGACGTGTATGGAGGGAGAGGGTGTACGTACTGCACTGACGTGTATGGAGGGAGAGGGTGTACGTACTGCACTGACGTGTATGGAGGGAGAGGGTGTACGTACTGCACTGACGTGTATGGAGGGAGAGGGTGTACGTACTGCACTGACGTGTATGGAGGGAGAGGGTGTACGTACTGCACTGACGTGTATGGAGGGAGAGGGTGTACGTACTGCACTGACATGTATGGAGGGAGAGGGTGTACGTACTGCACTGACATGTATGGAGGGAGAGGGTGTACGTACTGCACTGACATGTATGGAGGGAGGGTGTACGTACTGCACTGACATGTATGGAGGGAGGGTGTACGTACTGCACTGACATGTATGGAGGGTGTACTGCACTGTGTGTACTGACATGTATGGAGGGTGTACTGCACTGTGTGTACTGACATGTATGGAGGGTGTACGTACTGCACTGACATGTATGGAGAGTGTACGTACTGCACTGACATGTATGGAGGGTGTACGTACTGCACTGACATGTATGGAGGGTGTACTGCACTGTGTGTACTGACATGTATGGAGGGTGTACGTACTGCACTGACATGTATGGAGAGTGTACGTACTGCACTGACATGTATGGAGGGTGTACGTACTGCACTGACATGTATGGAGGGTGTACTGCACTGTGTGTACTGACATGTATGGAGGGTGTACTGCACTGTGTGTACTGACATGTAAACAAATTATGCATTTTGTATGCAGAATAATCGGCTGACCAACTAATCGATTATGAAAATACTTGCCAACTATTTTCATAATAGATTACGCCGATAAGTTGTTGTTTCAGCCCTAATGTGAATGGGTATTCATGTAACAGATCATACAACTTAAAAAGAGAATAAGTGAACAGCCAAAGTAAGGAACCCAATAAACGTTTTCAGGCCTCTAAACAGCTTAGCAGTAAAAATAACCAAAGAGAAAAAAAAAGCTTAAGTGCAAAGACAAGCCCGGCTATTGATGGCTTACTTACTACAACTATGTGAAAGCTCGCAGCGGTTACAACCTCAAACAATAAACAACAACGCCATAGTAACTGCATGAAGGCCAGCCAGAGATGGAGGATGTATGCATCCGTCTCATGAAAGGCAAGTACAGAAAACCTGCAAAGGACTGCAAAATCCTGACAAAGATGACTCATGCGGACTGTCGGGGGAAAGGTACAACTTCCACTGTCACTCTTCAGACATTAAACCATTTTGTGTGTGTTTTTTATTTGGGGAAGTGGTGATTACAGCCCGGTATAAATCCACTGCACAGCAATACCGCGACAGAGGGCGGGGCGACACCAAGTCTACCACTCTAACACAAGACACTTCCTAGCAGGCAGATGAATCCATTGCTATAGAAAACACAGAACCCATTCTCCGCCATCAGTGCCCTGACCCATATACCAACATTCAGTTACCCACATCTCTGCCCACCATTTGTGTCCTCCTCATTGCATGCTCCTGCTATGTTACCCGCTATGAGTGCCATTCAGGGTGGATATAAATCAAAGGTTTAAAAACGTTTTAAAAAAAAAGATTTTGGGATTTAAATCAAATTTTAATAAAATGCTTTTGGAGTAAAAATCTATCCAAAGATAGGTTTTCCCCATTTAAGATACATGAATAGTTTAGTTTATTCAGCATGAAATGGAGCATGAGGCTGTATGTTCTGCAATATTTAAATTTTTTTGTAAACTCATTCAATTAATCCAAGCTCTGCAAGCTGAGACAACATGCACTGCATTGATCCACACACAATGTCACAGTAACCATGAGATGAAACAAAGTTCAGGAATATTCCTTTATCCCATTATTTTGCATATCTATGTACACTACAAACTGTATGATTGAATCGGTTCCGATATCGCTGTTTTACTAACCCGACAGCTTATTCTAAATCTGACGCCTTCATTTTGTTAGCAATTAAAGATTCTAACTACCAGCAAGAATAAGTCCTTACATTTAAATAGCACCTGTCATTTCAGATCCATCATGGCAGTGCCCGTTAGCGGGCATCCACTCACCTGCTGCCGCCACGTCACTCACCTTGTTGTGTCGCTGCCACATCACCAGCCGTCCCATTAAAGTGAATGGGACTGTCGGTGAGTCAACAGCGGGTGGGAGGAGGAGCCGCTGCGGGACAGATGACAGTTGCTCTTTAAAAATTGTTTGAATCAAGCAATTTTACTAGTGATTCAAACCAAATCCACCCTGGTGCCCTTCCAGCTTTACAAACCTACCCCAGAAGGCAGCATTCCAGCCTGCATCCAGCACATCGGGCTGTAAACTGAGCACCCGCTGTCCGTTTTGTCCGCAATCCAGTGCCTAGATGTGAGGCAAACTGCAGACATGCTGCATAATCCTGCACAGGACATGGCACCTCCGTATTGGTATGAACAAGGCACATAGGAAACCATTGTGCCTTGTGTGTCTTGCAGAGACTTGCTGCAGAAAACCGCAGATCTCTGCAGATGGTGTGAAAGAGCCCTTAAAGTGCTTTTAAATGCTTGTTGTAAATATGCATAGTATAGGAACAGACTCACTTTATGTACAAGACATTCAGAAACCCAAACTGTTTGTTCTTCCAACAGCCCATGTCCTACAACAGCGCTGAAGTGAGTTTGCAAACAGCAGCAAGCAAACTTCACAGATAAAGACTGAAACAAAATTCCAAACCCCAGCAAAAGTTAGAGGGGAGGTCCAGTCGTCATTCCCGCCCCCCCCCCCACTGACTTTTAACATAAGGACACTTACCTGTCCTGGGAGCCCACGATGTTGGCACCCCAGCCGATCTTCGGATTGGCTATCGGGTGCAGCCGCCATTCCTGGTAAGTAAACGCGGCAGTGAAGGCTTTCGGCTTCACAGCAAATTCCCTACTGCGCATGCACACTGCACTTTCCAATTGGACCGGCTGCAGGGGAAGGAGGAGGGGGGGCCGGAACGGGCTGCAGCTCCGTATCCTGGAAGTGGGGAATGGTACATGTCAAAAACAGGCACCCGTTCCCCCGTCGCCTCTGAAAAAGGTACCAGATGTGGTACTGGAGGGGGGGGGGGGGGGAGGCAGATGAGCGGAACTTCCACTTTAACACAAAAAACATAAGACGACAAACCTGAAGTATAACTAAAAAGGCAATTTTTTTTTCGTTTTGGAGAGTGCAGAAGGATTAGAACACCTGTCATCTTTTATTGCTGCCCGTGTCCCCTCTACTTGGCCTGTTTACCATTGAAAGTAAAAAATAAAAAGTAATGGGAGGGGAAACCTTCCAAAGGGGACACAAGTTCTGGTGATCCCAAGGAATTTCCCCAATTTGCTCAGTTTGGCTATGGGACAGGAAGTGAAGGAAAAATGTTTGGCACCCAAATGTTATTTTTGTAAACCAACCAGAGCTCAGCTTTAAACATGATGTTGGAAACCAAAGAGCTTCCAACTTCCAGCTCCATCAAAAAGGAAACAAAAAAAAAAAAAAGGAGCAGTTTACATGTTTAAACGGCAGCCTATATATACTGCACATAGTTCAGACTGGAGAAATCATCACTATAGTGGCTTCTTACTCATCATACTCCTGCCAAAGCACAGACACCATTTTAAAAAAGGTCCAAGAGAAAAATGCTGAAGAACTAGACGAGGGTCTGAAATCAGTCTGTATATGCAGTAAAGCATGCTTGTTGTACTCACTGTGGAACCTAAGGGGTTAATCCTCTGCATTGTGTAAAAAAGTTGTTTGATCCTGTCCTCTGATCCTCCCCTTCTTCCAGTCCCCAAACCATCTCCTGATATTAGAGCCTTGGAGGCACTCTGCACATGCTCAGTTTGGAGCGTATTGCTAGAGTTTTTTCTTGGGAGGGTGCGTGTGATCAGCACAGGGCCAATCAGCACTATCCAGACAGAAGGTCAGAGGTCCTGCAGCCTCATAGGACAATCAGAAGAGAAAACTCGGGGGCGTGGCCTAGACAGGCATGTGAGCGGACACTTTGCACGGAGCTCCCGCTAACGGTCCTCATCTGATCCTTCTCGCGTGATTCTCCTTCACCGACATTCGGATCAGAGACACAGGCTCTCACTGAACGTAGCGGTCGGAGGCTCATTGCTTTTCAGAGTTCCGGATGACCCGTAATGGGGAGAAAGAAGCTGCAGCAGCAGCGGCCATGGAAATCCAAGATGGCGCCGGCTCCTCTCAGCCCCAGCGAGCGGCGCATGGAACGGACAAACAGGAGACTGGCGGTAAGTCTCTCAAAGCCCTCAAACAGGGGAAAGAGCAGCCCAGAGACATGTTATATTATACTCAAAAAAGATGCAGGGCCCCAGCTGCTCTCTTCCCCCGCAGGCACAGGCCCTGGAGCAAAATGGCAACACTGCTCTGGACGATACGATGCCACTAGACAACTCCTCTGACCATGCATCAGATATCTTTGATGAGGTACAGGATGACACTCCGCAGCCCACACTGAGTGGAATCCTGCGTGCTGTGCAGCGCTGCACTACATCTGTGACAGCTTCTGTCGATGGCCTGAAGGTGCAGTTTGGGGAGCTTACAGAGACAGTAGCTCTCATAAGACATGACCTCCAGAAGATTAGGGAGAGGACCACGGCTGTGGAGGGGAGGCTTAGTGAGGTGGAGGACCAGCTACCACCCCATGCCAGATCTGCACTACAGCACTCAGCACAGGCCAACGCAAAAACTGACGACATCGAGAACCACCTAAGGAGAAATAATGTTCGCATTGTGGGTTCCCTGAGAGGGTGGAGGGCAGGGACCCCATGGCCTTTATAGAAACGTGGCTCCAGGAAATATTTGGCAAGGAGTCGTTCACTGGACTGTTTGCAGTGGAAAGGGCTCACTGCACATCACCTAGACCCCTTCCCCCGGGTAATCCACTCAGGTCCATGCTGGCCAGGCTGTTAAACTACAAAGACAGAGAGATCATACTGCGACTGGCCAGGGAAAAGGGAGCGGTGCATTACAATGGAGCTAGGATATCATTCTATCCGGACTTCTCCGCTGAAGTACAACGCAAGTGAGCCAAGTTTGCTGAGGTGAAAAATGCTTGCAGAGGATCCAACTTACCTACGCCATGCTGTACCCTGCCAAACTACGAATTAGTTAGAGGTCAAGCCACCTTTTTTGAAAACGCAGCGGTAGCAGCAGAATGGCTGGCCCGCAATGAACAAGACCTGAGGAGACGCCGAGATGCGGACAGAGGTGATTGAACCCTACGTCTTCTTCACACAAGGTCGGTAGAGTACCTGCAGACGAGTTAAGTCTACCACTTACATACCGGGAATTTACAACCCTTTATATCATTAGCACTTGTTAACGAGCTTTGAAAGTTAAAATCTTACCATACTGGATACTGAACTGAGGTGGTGGTTGCCTGCCCACTATGACTATTGAGTTTGCAGAGTCCCAGTTGAGGGGACATGTTCCTCAGTGCCCTGTTGGCACGGTTTTCCTTCTTTTGCTCACACTGCATTACTTGCTGGACCTTTCCTTTCTGCTCCCTCACAGACATTGCTCATGGCCATATCAACATCTGGCGGCCCATCCCTTGACTGCTGCCTGTGCCCGGATTGGGCGGGCTTCCCCACTGGCCCAGGACTTTGACACAGTGGCCTTTGGCCTCTAGCAGTGTACCTTTCTTCCACTGACCATGGCCACCACCCCGATTGTGACATGGAACGTTTGCAGAGTCAGTGATCCGCTGAAGCGCACCATGATTAACTCGTGCTTGAAAAAGTTCTACCCAGCCATTGTGGGCCTCCAGGAGACCCACCTTACGAAAGACGGTTGGTTGCCTGGGGTTTTCCTGGGTGGGCAGGGCCTACCACTCCACTCACACCTCGTACTCCCGGGGGGTGAGTGTACTGGTATACAAATCCTTGGCCTACCAGGAAATAGATGTGGCAGTGGATTCCCTCGGGAGATATGTTTTTGTGCACTGCAAAGTATTTACTGTAACGATAATATTTGCTTTTGTCTATATACCCCCTCCCTTTTCTAGGGAGGTTTTGCAAATTTTCTTGCCTTACTTGGTTGATAAGCCTGATGTCCCTGTTATGATCATGGGGGATTTCAATGGCTGTCTGGACCCTAGAATGGAGAGACATCCACCAGCTCACCCTCCACTGAGGTGTAGGGTCACCGTTTTGAGCCAACTGCTGGTGGAGGTGGGCTGGATCGATGTATGGAGGGCTAGATACCCGACGACCAAGCAATTTTCATGTTTCTCTAAAACGCATGGATCACTATCCCGCATAGACCTCTGTGTGGGATCCCCACAGGTTCTACCCATGGTCCCCAAGATAGACTACTTCCCTAGAGGGGTGTCAGACCATTCCCCACTGGTTGCCTATCTTGTCACCCGTCCCGCCTCTTTCCTACCTATGGCCCCTTGGAAGCGGAACGCCTTTTGGCTGAAGCTCTTTACATCACATGAGCAGGTGGCGCGCCAGATTGAGCAATATTTTGTAGACAACCGACTGTGTGCTGACTTGGCGGTGGGTTGGGATGCCTTTAAAGCATGCCTGCAGGGTACGTTTACAGCTGAAATCACGGCCATCAAACAATTCCTCTGCGCTTCTGGAGCAGGTTGAGGTCCATGTGAGACAGTTAGAACTAGCATTCGTAGTTGACCCAACCAATTCTGCAAGGGAGGCCTGCATCTCAGCCCAGGACTCTTTGGACCGGTTGAGAGCCTCCGCCGCAGAAAAGAAGCAGTTTTTCACCAATCAGGCATATTATGAGGAGGGGGGAGAAGACAGGCCGGCTTCTGGCCCGAATTGCCAGGTCACAGCAGGCGTCCCCTGCCATTGGAGCGATCCGTGGCTCTCAGGGTCGGTTGGTGAATGACCCTGAGCAGATTATAGCGGAATTAGCTACTTTTTATACTGAACTATACAAATCCTGTGATGACTACACGGATGAGGAATTGATACGATATATGGGTGCTGTGGCCCTTCAGTCTCTGGGCAAGTTGGCCCGCGCGGAGTTGGCGGCTCCACTCACTCTTGATGAGCGAAAGAAGGCAGTCGCCTCCTTTCCCACATGTAAAGCCCGGGGGATGACGGGATCCCCATGGAGGTATATGTCCAATATGGTGAGGTGATACTGCCCAGATTGCTTGCAGTCTTCAACTCCTCATTTAAGTCAGGTTCCTCGGCCCAGCTTCTTGGTTCGCGAGCCGGCTCGATCCCAAAAGGGCTTGAGGCCCAACGGTTTTAGAAACCCATTAGACGAATGCCCACCTATTCGCTCCTACAGAAGGTATGGAATAAGGCCGAACAACTACAGAAGGTTATGGGGTTCACTGTGAACAGTCTGCTGTGGGAGAACGACACTTATAGTGAATTAGTCAAGATTGAGCAGGGACCTAAATGGCGCTCCATGGGTATAACTCACCCAAGACCGGTTTTTCATATTGGGGCCTTGCTTCCTTTCAGCACACTTCAGTCTAGATTTGCGCTTCTATCTACCATGTTATTTTATTATCTGCAACTGCAACATGCTGTTAGAGCCCAGGCAGATGCGATGGAGTGGGTTCAGTCCCCCACTCCGGTTTTCCATATATTGCAGGACGCATCGGAAACTAAGGGTATCATTTCCCAGTGCTATAACATGCTGTTATTCCTAGATGGGCACCCCATGAAGGTAGCGAGTCAGTGGGAAGCTGATGTTGGGCCCATTGCAGGGGAAATGTGCGAGGAGGCACTGCAGGTGGTTAATACTTGTTTGCTAAATGTGTCACAGAAGGTATCTCAGCTGTACATTTTATTGAGGGTGCATTATACCACGGTGAAACTCTTCAAAATGGGCAGGGTGCCTGATCCGCTGTGTGGTAGGTGTAGGACAGTGCCTGGGGATCTGATTCACCTGCTCTGGCGTTGCCTAAAACTCCACAGATACTGGGCGATGGTCATGGATACACTCAATTCGGTGTTCCAGACCAACGTCCCTCTAGACCCACTACACTGCCTGCTTGGAGTTCTGGAGGGGGTGATACCGGAGGAGGTGACTCGAATGGCATTTACCAGGGCATTGTTCCAGGCTAGAAAAAACATCCTTTTACACTGGAAATCTGACGCGCCGCCCACGGCCAAAATGTGGATACAGCAGATGGGTAGAATGCTCATAATGGAAAAGTACATTTATCAACACAGAGGCAATGCTGGAAAATTTGATAAACTCTGGGATTCATGGCTCACTGTACCTGGTTTAAGCCCCTTGGAACTAATACGGATGAGGCTGTTAAGGGGGATGTAGACATGGACATTGCATTGGGGATCCAATGGTTCGACTTCTGTACAAATGCCTGAACAAGGAGGTTGGTGGGGGTAGGGGGTGGTGTGCACCTTATGCAAGACGGGATTATGAGTGAAATGTTTACTTCTTGTCTGTTGTGCTCGAGAAATGTCGTATCATCATACTGTCTGAACTACATGTACCGTAATGCATATTTTTATATCCTGTTTGTTTTGTGAGCAATAAAAACGTTTGATTAAAAAATAAAAAAAGGAGAAAACTCCTACAAGCTTTAACCAGAAACTGATAGAAGTCACAAGACTGCTATATACTGCTAATGAGAAAAAAGGTATTTGGCAGTTTATATTTACATTTCCATGTTCTGTGCATTGTGGGAGACCAGATTTAGTGACTGCATGATCCTGGGTTTAGTAACACTAACTCCGTGTGTGTACTTTTTACCCTCCAATTTTATCACATAATAAAATGCTGCATTTGTTCTCATTTGTATTTGGAGGGTGAAATTGCGTTAACTTGCAAACATTGGTCTGAGTTCTGGATAACTGCACCCCATTCATCTAATATCATTTATTAAAAACGTACCAATTATTTCTGTAGCCAGTGTTTAAAAAGGTTCAAATACGAGCCTACCAAACCTCCAGGCACAAATCAGAACCCCAACAGCATGCCCAACACAAACATCCATTCATATAGCTGAAAGTGTCCTCCATGTGACCGGTTCATCACCCCCCCCCCCCCCCCTCTACAGTGAAAGTAATGGTACTGATCCATCTGATGGGAGATTACAGCAGGAAAGAAGAAAAATAAAAAACACACTTCCAAAGTCTGATTTTTGTAACCTTCCCTTCCAATACAAGCTAAATGAACAGATCGGCTCTGTTCACGGCATGCAGAGTCCATCTCAGGATGGAACAAGAGAGCAGCTACATTCCTACATAGATTGGGATCACGGAGAATGAAGGTAGGTACCCTCCAGAAGGAAGACAAATCACAGCAGCAAAAAGATAAAAAAAAAAAAAAGAGAATTTGGAGATTTGGGAGGAGGAAGAGAGAGCAATAAAATAAACCTGCCAGAGTATAGTAGAGTTTAGTGTCACTTTAAAGTGGGGTTGCAGCGATACTAGTATCAATACCGAGTATTGGCACGAGTACTTGACCTGATACTTGGACATTCAGGGACGATCGGTGCGGTGGTGGGGGGAGTTACAATCATCGATCTCCCTGTATGGCATGCAATAAATCTGAAAGCCACTTCTGCTCCTAACTGCCGTGGCTTTCAGTCGCTTTATTGAAAGCCATACAGGGAGATCGGTGACCAACTTCCCCCACCGATCGTCTCCGACTGTCCCGTGTCGTCCTCCGGGACAGTCAGATGTGCACGAGAGCAGCTGCAGGCAAGCTGATGGGGTAGCAGGGCCGATCCGACCTGTGTGAATAGATGCGGACAGGGAGGCCCAGGAGCGAGCCTGCACAAGTCACCACAAAGAAAGAAACTTTCTATTGGTGGGCACTCGCTGAAGAGGAGGATCGAGGCTGCTCTGTGCAACAAAAAAAAAAACAGAGCGTGTATGACATGCTTTTTTTTTATTATTAAAACAGCTTTAATACCACTTGAAATTGAGTCTGCTTTTGTTTTGTAAATTTGTCCAGAGTTTTGCTTTAAAGCGGAGTCCCACGCATTTTTTAGTTTATTAAAAGTCAGCAACTACAAAAAGCATAGCTGCTAACAAACAGACACTTACCTGCCCCACGGTCCAGCGATGCGGCCGCCCTGAGGGCTCATTCTTCTCCCCCCTCCTCTCCTTGGCGACGTCATAGTAACTGTGGGCACACGGGACGTGACATCTTACGGCTTCACGCATGAGTCACACTGTGCTCTCCTATTGGCCATCCGATCTTCTGGGACCTGAGTTGTGTCCCAGAAGATCGCTGGCAGGGAGGGGCCGCTTAGGGCAAGAGGTGTCGCCGCATAGGCGACCGAAGAAAGGAAGAAGTGGGACAGGAAGCCCCACAAAAAATAAAAAATAAATAAATAAAAAAAGGGTACATGCAGGGGACAGGGGATATCTCCTAAACCACAGGTGTCAAACACAAGGCCCGCGGGCCGAATCCGGCCGCTCTGGCCATTTCATGTGACCCTCGGACCTCTCCTGTAGCTGCAGGAGAGCTCCAGCCCTCCTCCAGACCCCTACTTTCTGCTTTCAAGCAATGCATCCAGCTTCTACCCAGCAGCAGCATAAGGAAAAGGGGGTGCAGCACTGTGATGTAAGGGAGAGTGGGGGACTCAACTTCTGATGGTGGGGTGGCTCTTGACATCCAATGTAAGGGGAGGGAATGCGCTGGACATCTAATCTTACAGATACAACCGGCCCTTTTGACGACAATCATAATGCTGATGCGGCCCAAGATGAAATTGTTTGACCCCTATATAAGTGTTCAGGTTTAGGAGAAATCCTGGGTAGCTACAAGTAAAGTGTTACTAAACCCATAACAGTAAAATCAGTGTGTATATGCAGTAAAGCATGCTTGTTATACTCACTGTGTAACCCAAGGGGTTAATTCTCTGCATTGTGTAAAAGGCTGTTTGATCCTGTCTTCTCTGATCCTCTCCTTCTTCCACTGTCCCAAATCCATCTGCTGATATAACAGAGCCTTGGGGGCACTCTGCACATGCTCAGTTTAGTGTATTGCTAGAGGTTTTTTTTCCTGGTAGAGTGCATGTGATCAGCACAGGGCCAATCAGCACTGTCCAGACAGAGGATCAGGGGTCTTGCAGTCTCATAGGACAGTCAGAAAACTCCTCCTACAAGCTTTAACCAGACATTGATAGAAGTCACAAGACTGCTATATCCTGCTGATGAGAAAAGGTATTTAGCCATTTATATTTACTAAAATAATTGCATTTCCATGTTCTGTGTACTGTGGGGGACCAGATATAGTGAATGCAGAGTCCTGGGTTTAGTAACATTTTAAAGAGCTGCACTGAAATAAGAGTGTGAACTGCTCCACTAAAATAATAAAAGAACGCTTCTTACCCTTCAGGTGTGGTTTGTATGTGCTGGAAAATGCCCCTCTGTGCAAAAGGCAACCAGCTAACAGACATAGTACAGAACCACATGCAGGAGAGCTGAAAAGCATTGTAGGCCAATTAGGAGCCAAGTGTTCTAATTAGGAAGTGATTTCACAACGCACCTTGGCAAATCTGTCCCTGGTGGTTTTATGAATGATGTCACTACGAGAGTAAACAGAAAATAAAAAAATATCAACCTACGGCTCATCTGGGGATTTCATCAAGAGATCTACAGAAATACACAGTGTTTGGGATTAGAAATGCAAATCGTTCTCGATCATATCCATTAACCACAAGAAGATTTACCCCCCTTCATGACCAGGTCATTTTTAGCAATATGGCACTGCGTTACTTTAACTGACAAATGCGCGGTCGAGTGACGCAGTACCCAAATAAAATTTATGTAATTTTTTTTCCACAAATAGAGCTTTTTGGTGGCATTTCATCACCTCTGCGGTTTTTCTTTTTTGTGCTATAAAACCAAAAACCGACAATTTAAAAAAAAAAAAAAAAGCGCCAAAAAATAAAGATCGGATTTCAAATACCGGTATATATTTGTGTGACGTTTATTTTTACACCAAAGGCTGTTTTTATTTTTTATTTTGAACATGACTGGAAGCAGAGTAGAAGCTCCTTCTGCAGACAGGCTGGGAGAGATCTGGGTCATGTGACAGCTGGATATACCGATTAGGAAAAAGATACTTGGATGGTTTTTTGTTTGTTTTTTATTAAATTAGTGCCATCATCCATATATAGAAATGGAGGGGACAATGTAAATTAAACAGGGTTTGTTTAGTATCACTTTAACTTCTGGTCGATAACCTAAAGCTGATCATTGTAAGCATCCCTGCCAGTGGAAAATGGATTGTCTCATCCCTCCACCACTGCTACATTTGCAGGACAGCTTTTTCTGTCCAACAGCAGACGTATTGGGCAGATCACCAGGTGAAAAGAAAAATGACCAAGAATAAAAAAGAAAACAAATGCAGCCATCACATCTAAGAACTGGTAAGCTGCAAAATAATGAATTAGCTTTTTGCGCTTAATATCACTTTAAAAAAGGAGTTCCACCCTGGGAGGGGGGGGGGAGGGGGGATTTAAAAGTCAGCAGCTACAAATACTGTGAACTGCTGACTTTTGGAACCCTTTCACACCGAAGTGCTTTTCAGGCGTTTAAGTGCTAAAAATAGCACCTGAAAAGCGACTCTCACGCCACCTCAGTGTGAAAGTGAGTGCTGCAGCACTGGCGCTTGCGGGAGAGAGGGGAAAAAAAAAAAGTCCTACAAGCAGCATCTTTGGGGCGGTGGGGTAGGGGTGTATACGACGCTCGCCCACCGCCCATTGAAATAACGGGCAGCGCTGCCGAAGCGCCTGCAAAGCACTTCAGCAGCGCTGCAACACGAGCGCCATTAACCCTTTCTTCTGCAGCTAGCAGGGGTTAAAAGCGCCCCACTAGCGCCACTATAACAGCCGTAAAATGCGGCCAAAACTAGCGGCGCTTTACCGCCAATGCCGGTACCACCCCAGTGTGAAAGGGGTCTTAATATGTGGACACTTGCCTGTCCAGGGAGCCTGCGATGTCGGCACCACAGCCGATCTTCGGATTGGCTGGCGTCACAGACGGTTCCCTAATGCGCATAGTGGTTCCTAATTGGCCTGGTGGTGGAGGAAGGAAGAGTGGGGCGAACTTCCGAGGTACTGCGCGGCCTCCTGAAGTGGGGGAAGAGGGACCTGTCAAAAACAAGGTACCCATTCCCCCAGAAAGGTGCCAAATGTGGCACCGGAAGGAGGGAGCAAATAAGGGAAAGTTCCACTTTTGGGTGGAACTCCGCTTTAAGTGTGTGTTCATGCACGATAAATACACTTTATGTGTGCAGACATCAATTTCTTGTAATGCACTGCATTGTGTTGATCTGCATTTTTGGCGTACTGCATTGAACACCTCCCCCTTTTCATAATAATGTGGAAGGAGAGTGGGCTGTGTTCTGTAGTTCACAGAAGTGAACTAGACAGGAATGATAATATTGTTTAAAATACTGCAGAGTGCACAGGACAGAGCTGGCAGGATCAAACATCAACTTATTTTTGTATTGAACAGAAAATGACAGAACGCCATCAATGGCATATTTAGCAGACCAAAGGCAGCACAAGAGATCAATGTTGGGGTTTAAATACACTTTAATTGTACAGGACAGGAAATGAAAAGCCCAATATCAGGCCTCCAGCAGTCCGATATCTACCAGCATGTCTCACAACCACAGGTCTGCAGATAAGACTTGCAGCTAGACACAGAAAGGGCCGCTAATCTGCCGTGTGCTATGAGCGGATAACAAACAAGTCCTATATGGGCTGAAAAGGGAAACATATGAACACACTTGGGCACAGAATGTATTGGTTATTTTTTTGCAAGAGCAAAAGTGCAAGGCTGTGGCCTTTACTGAACAGAGGACGACAAATCCCATGAAAGTGGTTGGAAAACTCAGACATTAAAAATGAAAGAACATATCCCTCTATAGATCAGTGTTTCTCAACTCCAGTCCTCAAGGCGCCCCAACAGGTCATGTTTTCAGGCTTTCCATTATTTTGCACAGGTGATTTGATCCGTTTCACTGCCTTTAGTAATTCCCACAGCAGTTTCATCTGAGGGAATTCCTGAAAACATGACCTGTTGGGGCGCCTTGAGGACTGGAGTTGAGAAACTCTGCTATAGAGTGTCGTTTATATAAGAGCACCAAGGCCGGCAATACACGGTTGGAATCTCTGCTGGTTCAGTAGGAAGAGGCCAAGACTCAAACCTCTAATGAGCAGGCCGAATGTACCATAGTGATCGATCAACTTGGGTACAACCAACCTGCCAGGTTCATTCCCGATTATCGCAAGCTAGCCGACGATAAGCACCATCTTCTCCCGGCGGGGGTGGCTCCCCCCCCACCAGGAGAAGACAATGGCCGATTCCCCTGTCAGCACCGTCTGTTGATGAGGGAATCGTGCAAATGTCTTTCCTGCAAATTCACAGTGTATGGCCGGCCTAAGTGTCATTTCTGTCTGCTGCTTTGTTCCTCACTCAGCATGAATCACTTTATTCTTACAAATTCTCCTGACACCATAAGGTGAGGTAGATCCAGCACACAACCCATGATTGACAGCCGCAGCTCTGTTCCTGTGTGAAGGGGGGCGTGTTCCCTCCCTCCAATCAGATCTCAGAGCTCTCCACTGATCTCTGCAGTGTGCAACTTCAAGGAGTTGTAAGGGTAGGTATTTTTATCTTAATGCATCTATATAAAAAAAAAAATCTCTCCAGCAATGTCCACGAATGTCTAAGCCTTCCGGGACACACCTCCTGATTGACAGCCGTGGGAGCCGCTGCTGTGTCTCAGCCAGTCAGCCAATCAGGGGAGAGAGGGGGCGGGGCCAGGCTGTGTCTGAATGGACACATGGAGCTGTGACTCGGGTGCCCCCATAGGAAGCTGCTTGCTGGGGGGCAGTCAATAGGAGGGAGGGGCCAGGAGCAGCAAAGAGGGACCCGAGAAGAGGAGGATCGGGGCTGCTCTATGCAAATCCAAATTGCACAGAGCAGGCAAGTATAACATGCTTTGCCGGACCCACAAGTCTGGGCGAAACATGGTATCAGGGACATTATGCCGGCCGGGACGTTACTTGGATACAAGGACCTCTCGGCCAAGTTTCATCTACCTAGATCAGTGGTTCTCAACTCCTGTCCTCGTGACCCACTAACAGGCCAGATTTTAAGTATTACCTTGGGGAGATGCAGGCTAGAATACCGCAATCACTGAGCAGCAAAGGATACCACCTGTCATGTATTTCAGTTATCTTGCAAACCTGGCCTGTTAGTGGGCCCTGAGGACCGGAGTTGAGAACCACTGACCTAGATAGATGTACTTCTGTTATTGCCAGCTGCGTCACGCCACTAGGGCCCAATTTCTGGGGCCCATCGCCATGACCATGGATCCCATAGAGGTGCTCTTGGCCCAGGAGTCCCCGACCAAACCCCTCTCTTCCCTCTATATGTCGCTACTTAGCTTGGATTCCCCCAAGCTGGAGAGGCGGTCCGCACTCGGGTGACACCCTCCCGACGGTGAGGAAAGTTTTTCTTTTTTTTACAGTTGACCCGTTGGTTCACCCCGCAGCCGGCTGGGCCACCTTCAGCGCCGCGGCCACGCCTGGTGTGCGCAGTGTCCTCCTCCTCCCTACCCTACCGAGCCTCAGCCTGTCACATCTCACACTGCACTGTGTGATGATGATGTCACCACACAAACACAGTACTTTCTCCGCCCGGGTGGCACGGCTGCGGGGGGGTCCACAGTCCACCGCCGGCCCAAGCCCAAGTTGAGGTGGGGGGGGGGGGTGCCATTGTACTACCAACACGCCACCCAAGAGCTAGTGTGTATGGGAGGACTCAGTCTCAGTGTCTGGCACCCTGTGCAAGTATGGTAAGGAAGGGGGGGGGGGGGGTGCAAGGTGGTAGACAAAGCTATAGATAATATATCTATAGATATATTATGTAATATAGCCAGTCCAGCCGCCCCCCCCCCCCACCAGACCAGCTAACTCCGCTACTGTGCCCATAATATATCTGTCACCTTACCAGACAACACTCACTATATAATTTATATTAGCTGACTAAGCCACCCCCACCCTGAGCTGGTCTAATGAGGATTGGGGGGGGGGGGGGACACAGATATTATATTAGATATAGGCCAGGGCTTGACAAATTTGCTTGGAATCTAGGAGCCAGCTAAAAAAGTTAGGAGCCAGGAACGCGCCCTGTCCCGCCGAGCTTGCGCGCAGAAGCGAACGCATACGTGAGTAGCGCCAGCATATGAAAGCGGTGTTCAAACCACACATGTGAGGTATCGCCGCGATCGGTAGAGCGAGAGCAATAATTTTAGCCCTAGACCTCCTCTAACTCAAAACATGCAACCTGTAGAATTTTTTAAACGTCACCTATGGAGATTTTAAAGGGTAAAAGTTAGTCGCCATTCCACGAGTGGACGCAATTTTGAAGCGTGACATGTTGGGTATCAATTTACTCGGCATAACATTATCTTTCACAATATAAAAAAAAAAACTTGGGCTAACTTTACTGTTGTCTTATTTTTTTATTTAAAAAAAGTGTATTTTTTCCCAAAAAAGTAAGCTTGTAAGACCGCTGCGCAAATACGGTGTGACAGAAAGTTTTGCCATGACCGCCATTTTATTCTCTAGGGTGTTAGAATAAAAAATATATATAATGTTTGGGGGTTCTAATTAGAGGAAAGGAGATGGCAGGGAAAACAGACAGGGAAACTCCATTAGCATTGCTGGTTGCAATACCAACGGCCACCACAAGATGGCGCTAGACCACAGAAGGAAGCATAGGCCTGCAGAAGGCCGCAAAGCCGCGGCCTCAATTACCGGCCGGCGCGGCCCGACGCGATCCCGCGGCGCGGAGGGGGGGGGTCACGGAGACACAGGATACCCCAGCTGTGCTGCCCCAGGCCGCTAATTCTAGTCGCAATGGCGACCTGGCGCCCGGGGTTTGTCGAGCCCTGATATAGGCACAGTAGCCCAGTTAGCTGGTCTGGTGGGGGGAGGGGGGCAGCCTATAGCTGTGTCTAGCAGACCACCTCCCCCCCCCCCCATGAGACCAGCTCGCTCAGGGTGGGTGGGTGAGCTGGTCTCATGGGGGGGGGGGGGGTGACACCATGTTATACCGCACCAGGTGACACCAACCCTAGTGACGCCACTGTCTGGGAGGCCTGGAAAACAGATATCCTCACATACCCTACTTCCCCTCACTATTGACCCTATCCGGGTGGTTCAGTATTGCAGACGTTGAACAAATAATTGTTGGCTAAGAATATCAAAATCTTTGTTGCCTTAACAAATACGGTTCATAAACTGATCATACCCTTTGCTTAACTTTACATACCCTGTATATACAGATATCATCGGCTTGACTGTTATACCATACTTGTCTATTCTATAATAAAACTGACATATTTGGACCGTGAAAAAAAAGGAGGGAGAGGGAAATACAAAAAATAAAACACTTTCAGCTCTATGCTCCTTTTTCTAAAAGCTCAGACAAGCTTCAAAAATTATGGACTTTGAAGGGCTGTAGAGAATAGAAGACTGTAGATAAAACAGGAAAAACTTATGTAGGAGGATTTGTTTCATCTGAGGCCAGTCAATTCACTGGGTTTAAAGTTTTTACAGCCCTTACATATAGCGTGTGCAAGAGACTCTGGGGCACTTGAATAGCGCTCCACCATACCTGGAAAGTGTGGGGCGAGGGACCCCGGAATTAGTGGGGTAGGAAGTAAATTCAAATTTTGCCTGGAATGGGGAGTTAGTGGTTCTAATGTCTTAAGATTTTTTTTTTTTAGTAAATGGGTATAAATAACGCGCTGTCCCTTTAAAGTGAAGAAAAAGCAGCTTGCACAGCAAAAAGATCAGAGATTTGCAAATAATGGCATGCATTAACAAAAGAATGTGCAGCGCTAGAAAATTTATGCGATATCAAAATAAGGATATCATATATTCATCAGTAAAACAAACAAGCTTAAAAAAGCATTTGGTAAGAACACCATAAGTGGAAAAATATTCAAGTGAATGAAAGAACTGAAATAAAATTAAATTTAGTTCTTTTGATAGAAAACTAACTTCTGAGAATGATAACGTCCCAAATAGTGAACACAATCAATATGTGACTTGGAAAGATTTGATAGGAGATCCACCACCGTATGTCATAAAGCTTACCAGAGGGATTGAACCTAGATAAGCATACACTCACTAGGTCAATCAAACTTGTATGGTCAAGAGAGGGATGTCAGCCGGAACACAGATTCCAGGAACCCAACGGTGGAACTTCCAGTGATGTTTAAAGGCTATAAACGCCCAAACAGGTATTGGATGTAAATATAGAAAAAGAGGAAGACAGGAGGGCACATAGCGTAATTCTGCAAGATATCTCACAGTAGATTTATTAAAAAAGGAGTAACTCACATTTGAGATAATACAATAGCGGTTTATAAAAACCAGCGACAGTGGCATAAGTAGTCCATCCCGACGAGTTTCGTTCAAGAGATCATCATCATCTGGGGTACTGACCCACTGTGGTTGTTATCTTTATATAGAATAGAACCCCCATAAACAAGCTGTGGCTCCAATCGAAACTCCGGAGTGAATGAGCGTTACTTCCGGGTTTACCAAAATGCCGTCTATGGCGTGCAGTTCAAGCCTCGTTCTAAACGAGAACTAGAACCCGGAAGTGTGTGTAAACGAAAGTTAAAACGCTTGCGGTTCACACCTCGCTATAATAGCGTTCCAACAGGCGGAAGAGACAAATCATACTTCATGTCACATAGGTGATGAAAATCAGCAAAATATAAAAGAGAAGAACAAATAGAAGTTGTGTTGTTAGACAAACGGAGCAGCAGAACATATAGATATCATCAAGAGCTCCCATATATGCGGAATGGTCATACTTTACACACAACACTAATAGTCAAAAGACTGGATTTTAAAAACAGTCAGAACCGCCTTGAATAAATAAACAGCAAACTAATAACTACCCATTCATAAACGTCTTTTAAATTTTGTATTTATGCGACATGAAGAATTAAGGAAATGATAATCAATTTAATTTTTTTTGAAGAACTACTAATCATCTATTGGGGAGGAGACCACAATTGAATATGGGTGTTCCCTACAAATTATGTACATATCAATTGTTAATTAATACAACCAATACAATAATAAAGGCTGATAAAAAAAGCCACTAAAATTGATATAAAATTAATGATAAAAAGGTTAAGAAAATTTAGACAAGGAGAATGAATCCAAAAATGGATCAAAAATGAAGAAAAAATTAGTGTAGTGCATACTGAACCCACAATCAACAGACATTAGGATTTATTAATGAACGCATTAATGTCCCACTCAACATTGAGGCCATATGGCGAGTGAGACTGCAATTCATAAATCCAATAAGTTTCTATCACCGGCAGGTGATAAGATATACAACATGAGTGGTTGCACAGGTGCAAAAAAACTTTTATAGGGTAGGTTTGATTGGGCACTTGACTGAAACTCCAAAGATTTACGCCTTCCACATGAGTTGTACTGGCACACTGCATTTTCTACATGGAAAGTAGCCCTCCATGTTTTGAAATAAAGTGGGGCGCACTGACATTGATGACATTAGGAGCAATACTGCCCCTAAGGGACGGAGCGCCCCTAAATATAACCTTAGCTTGTTCCGGTAAAATAGGGCAAGAATTCCGTCATTCCTCAGTACATTCCAATGACAGTTAATGATGGTCTTCAATTCCCTATGTTGGACAGAATAGGATGTAAGCATTGAATATCTGAACGATTCATCAGGCTCACGTGGAGGTCAGTTAATGCAGAGTCCCGCTGTCTGTGTCAATGGACGCATCAGTAGGACTCGGGAGCGAGCACGCACTGGTGTCCCCATACAAAGCAGCTTTTCATGGGGGCACCAGCCCAAGAAGGGCCTGGAGCGGGGGACCCCAGAAGAAGATATTAGAGCTGCTCTGTGCAAAACCATTTTACAGATAAAGCCAGTATAACCGGTTTGATATTTTAATAGAAAAAAAAAAAAAAAACGAAGGTTTACAACCACTTTAAAAATGATAGCGCACCTAAAACAATCGGCTCACATACAGGAGGTACGTTGCGCTTTGCTTTACTTTTAGGCTATATCTGCCTCCATAAACTATCCCAGGTGGGGGCTCTGTGGTTGAGAGATGTTTAGTAATGGGCATGCAACATCAAGGAAAAGCCTAAACCCTGCAAGCCAAGACCTTCAAGTGCGACAGCACAAAACAAAAACACTTCTCTTAGCTGCTTATGTATACTGAGTATATATTGTTTTAGGACTAAAGCAAGGAGCTTGGCGCTTGAAGGTCTTTGAATTTTCTGGTCCACATGTCCAACAGCACAGTATCCAAGTAGCTTTAGACCATAGGTGCTCAACCTGTGGCCCGCCAGCTGTTGCAGAACTACAAGTCCCATCATGCCTCTGCCTTTGGTAGTCATGCTTGTAACTGTTGGCCTTGCAATGCCTCATGGGACTTGTAGTCCTGCAACAGCCACAGGTTGAGCACCCATTAGGGTATAGGACTGTAAAGAAGCCCATTACTGCACATATATAACCACTCAAAATCTGTTGTAGAACTAGAATTCCCAGCATGCAGGATTGCATCCAACTAGCATTTGTTCCCTGACCTCACGTGGAGGCTAAAGACCTAAATATGCGCTAATCCTTTGAAGACCAACCCTGTGCTTATTAAGATCCATTGCTCAGGCTACAGAAGGGTCAGGCAACCTGCAGGGAACAAGTCCTAGTATGCTCTGCGTGTATCACATGGGCTCAACACTCCTAACAGTTATTGCTCACACAGCTAGTTGGTGAACTACAAGTCACAGCAATCAGTCATGAACTACTGATCCACCGCAGGCAACTGTAGCCCACCATCCTGGCCTCAAAGGAGGAGGTGTAATACCAACAATCACACAGGGCCTCGTAGCTTGGAAATATAGGATGTGACGATGCAAAAACCTCCATGCTTTAGAAGGCATCTGCTGAAACAGCAAGTCCAAGCACAGTGTAGACAACTCACGACCCCACTAGGTGGCTCAACTGCAAAGGAGGTAGGTAGAAGTACATGCAATTCTATAGAAAAGAGGGCAGAATGCTATTCAAAGTGTACTGGAGATTTGCAGCTAGAAGTCAGCCAAGTATTCTAGGCACATAATTTACACCCTCCTGTTCTCAAGAGATAATAAGAGGTCATACTGGGACTTCACTCGAAGTCTCACACTACTGTATAACCGAGGTGCCAACAGGCAATGGATTGCATTCAGCCAAATATTCAGGTACAGCTTGCACCAGGTCACCATGGCAACTAGAAATTGCATCCTGGCACCTGGACAGCCGCCGGAATGCTTCCACACCCGCCCGCCACTATGTATCCTGGGCTCTGCTTGCCCATCTGCGGGCCCAGGACCAGCATAGTGGGTGCCATCAGGTAGAGGGGAGGGAGGAGAGCGGACACCACACGTCTACTCTCCTCCCCTTCTTGTTGCTGACCCGGAAGTGATATGCATGACGTCACTTCCGCGTCCCCGTTGACAGTTTCCCCGCCCATCAAAGAATGTAATGTAGTGCGATATGCATTACATTCAGCGGAGGAGCATCAGGGAGATATCCAGGGTTAGACCCTGATGTCTCACTGAAGAGAACCTGTCAAAAAAAAATACCTAGGGGTTATTTGCCCCCTAGGTGATGGAAAGAAAGAAGAAAAAAAAAAAAAAAAGTTACACCCAAGCATATAAACCCCCCCCCCCCCAAATAAAAACAAAGCCCCACCACATGTACAGGCATCTACACCTGAAAACATTGATTGCGATACATGTTAAATAAATATCGCACACATTACATATGTTGTGGAAATTTTATGAAGATGTATTTAAAGCAGAGGTCCACCCTAAAGTGGAACTTCCGCTCATCGGATTCCCCCCCTCCGGTGCCACCATTGGCACCTTTCAGGGGGGAGGGGGGTGCAGATACCTGTCTAAAGAGCTGACTGGGGCAGAGCGCCGCTGGTTGAGATCCGTCTGGTAAAGCTTTGAGGACGCAGAGAAGTGTTTGCAGGGTGGGGATATGTCCACCAGCGAAGGGCCCCTGTGCGATGCACTGAGAGATCCCCCCTGGGGGGGGGGGGGGGGTGTTCACTCTGCAGAGACATTATTGGTTATGAGGGGATGTACGCTCACGTCACCCATGTGCCTGATCAACACATGGGGGGGCCGTGGCATGCCCCTGCAGATAATCTCCCATCCACAAGAATGGTAGTATAATCCGGGTATGCGTTCTCTGAACGCAGAATAAGGATTCACGCCAACCGTAAAAACGGGAGCTTTTGAATTGTTATGGTCGGGGAGAGCGTCCATGATTTCAAGCCATGCGGCTTCCTGTTCACTGGAGAGCATGGCTTCCAGGTACAGGGGGCGGGAAATTGTACACACTGCCCCCGCCCAGACACGCCCATAAGTTTGCCCTAGTCATTGTTCATTGGTTGTTGTATAACCCCTCCTGTCTGAAGGAATGCCTTTGCTTGATTGGTCGATTGTGAAACTATCAAGCTCTATTGTTATATAAATAAAGATTACTCCCAGAACCAGGGCAGTTGGTCGAGCGGAGGACGTAAAAATGGTGGTAATGTCTGTTTATTTATACAGAAAACGGGGTTTACTAAGGTGCATTATACCAAGAGGCTAAAAGGGCGCTTAAAGCGCAAGAGACATGGATTACGCATGGCTTATAGTGGAATTTCAAACGACACATCACTGCACACCCCGGAATGAGAGCAATAATTCTAGCACCAGACCTCCTTCGTAACACTAAACTAATGACCTATAGGGGGCTTTTAAAACGCCACCTATGGAAAACATAGGGTACTGAAGTTTTTTGCCAATAATTCTAGTACCAGACCTCCTTCAGAACGCAAAATAAAGCTTGCACTCCTGTTCCTTAACCTGTAGATGCCCTTACTTTACATTACATCCAAGAATAATAGGAGGCTGTCAGGCATGATGAGTCTAGAACAGCCGCAACACACAACTGGGGGAGATTTACTAAAACTGGTGCACTCTGGTTCCTATGCAAAGCTGCACTAGATTCTATCAGCTTCCAGGTTCACACCGATGCAGGTTTGAAATCGGCAATGCAGTCCAAATTTGGGGGGGGGGGGGGGGGCGATTTGAGACATCTGTGTGGGTTCATGCACAGATGTCTATTCAAATCACCCCCCCAAAGTCGCCAAAAGTAGTACAGGAACCACTTTTGGGAACCGGTTCCGGCGCCGCAAAGTCGACGTCACACCAATTCGGACGGTGCCGTAGCTGAGAATAGCCGCCGATTTGGCGTGCGATTTCCCATGTCAAATCGCATGCCATATCGACCCAATGTGAACGTGGGCTTATAGTCAAAGCTTAATTGAACAAGCTGGAGTTAGAAGCCAATTGGCTACCATGCACAGCTACACCAGATCCTGTCTGCGTGCTCCAGTTTTTGTAAATCCCCCCCCCCCCCCAATTTGTACCTACTCCTGTAGCAGTAGAAGCACCAGTGCAAACAGCACCGAAGTCCTGCCCATTACACTGGGACCTCTAGTTCCTCACATGTAGGCAACTCCTATTGTTGTAGAACAAGTCTGCACAGCAAGGATTGTGTTCAGCCAAGAAATCTGGATCCTCCACCCTGACCTCACAGGAAACAATAGGAGAAGTAGCAGAGTGCAATCAGTACAGAGCTGGCCTTGCATAACCTGTGCATTGTAAAACTGCTCTGGTACTAAAAGTACCAGCAAACCAGAGTGCGTTAAAGGGATATGTCACTTAAAAAAAATAGAAAGGAGAACACACACACACACACACACACACACACACACACCCCCCTCCCCCTTCCTGGTCCCTGCTGCACTTACCTCCAATGCGTAATACACAGTTTCACTGCCCATGAAGTCCAGTGCAGCAGTCCTGAGATTTGAAAACTGCGTCGTTCTTCCTCACCTTTCCCTATGGACGCTGGGATGGATAAGAGCAATTTTAATAGGTCTTCACTGGCACGTGACCACACCAACCAATCAGAATCGCTCTGATCCATCCAATCATTCTTATGGAATGAAGAGTACATTGTGGTTTTTAAACCCCAGGACCGCTGCACTGGGCTGCATGGACAAGGAAACTATACCACTCATTGGAGGTAAGTGCAGCAGGGACCTGGGGTTGGGGGAGGTGTAGAGTGTTCGCTCACCTTTTCATTTTTTCAAAAAGGTAACCCTTTAAAAAGTGTATTTCCACTTCTGCAGGAATTCCCATTATGATTGTAATGTGGTCCCAATTACACAGCATGCCTAAAATATATTTAATAAAAGTATTTTAATTTGGAGCCGATTTATACATACGACTCTAGACTGCTTCTGTTTAGAATAGCTTGAGGTGTGCCATTAGGGGACAGTCTAAAGGACAGTTTTTTTCCACCAATCTGAAATATTCCACCCAAGCCTTAAAGATATTTAGCTTTGTTAGGACAGGCAGTACGTGTCTGCACCTAGTTTACAACTGATCATGAGATCTGACAGCACAGCACACAGAGTTAAACTTCCTGGCTGCTCACTGTAGATGTAGGGCTACAGGGCGGCCCGGCTGTGCTGGATCACATACACCTACCTAATCCAGTATTTACAGGTAGGGAGCGGCCCCAGCTTTGCTGTCATTTGCTACGGCACAAGCCAATCAGCAGGTCCCGCACAATGATTTATGGCCGGGACCCCCTGATCAGCTGAGCGAATGACAGAAGAGACCTGTGTTGGGTAACACAGAGCTGCCCATGGACAGCAGCGACCTGCTGGTTTTCTCTCTGTAAGGCAAATTGCTTAGTAACAAACACAGTGACTGCCCCCAAATGTTAACCCCTTCCCAGCCAGAGTCATTAGTACAGTGAATATTAGCACTGATCACTATTAGTATCACTAGCGATGTTAGTGGCAATTAGTTCCCACAAAGTGTCAGTTCGTGTCAGATTTCCCACCGCACAGGCCCACTATAAGTCGCTGACCGCCACCATTACTAGTATACAAAAAAAACACTAATATATATCTCATCGTTTGTAGGCGCTATAACTTTCATGCAAACCAATATACACTTATTGGTATTCAATTGCAGCAGTTCAGGCAAGTTAATGTGATTAGGAACATGCAATAAAGGCGGCGTTATCCTAATCGGAAATGCACTTTAGGCAATGAGATCCCTAATCAGATCTTGCACAGTGATCTCCTCTTGTGACTTAAGAAGCAATACTAAAAAAAGGGTGGCTGTGGCACCCCAGTTCCCAGCATGCACTCAGCCAAAGGAGCCTTGCTTTGTATTTGCAACTCTGTCATTTTAACAGCTGATTAGATGCAAATTGCTCACACTATACAACTCCTAACCACTGTGCAAACTGCATTCTGACAAGAAAACCACCCACATCATCAGTCCTTCTGTTCCATGCTTCCAACCTGTACCCTGACCTCCTAGGAGGGTGGCGCCGATCACTGCTATCCTGATATTGCGCACCGGAGTCAGCCGTTTCCCAGCAGCTGAAAGACTGCCAACTACCCGTGCCTCTGTGGACTTACAAGTGCCAGCAGACAAAGAACTGCATTTAGCCAAGAGATCTAAAGTTACTGCTTGCACCCCTTGTAATCCACTATGCTGCCTTCTCTGTGACCACAACAGGGATAATACAAAGAGGACAGTTATCAGGCCACCCTGGGCCTTAGCAAAATGCCCACATAGCTGCAACTATAAGCACCAGCACGCCAGGGATTACATTCTGCCCAGGTATCTGCAGTCACAGCTTGCATCCTCCATGCTGCCTGAACTTCCAGCTAATATGAGAGGGAGGAGGGAGGAGGGAGCTGCCGTGGCACTAAGCCGGCCTTGATCAGCCTGTGACTTGCAATCTCTTGCAAGAAAACTGGTGTCAAGGAAGAACTTTTTTTTGCAAATGCAATTCCCTCCACACTGCCTGTGCAAGCTGAGAGTTGGTTACTCAACAGCTGGAGGGTTTCAGGTTACTGCATTTGGTGCAGAGATCTAGAACAGGGGTCTCCAAACTATGGCCCTCCATTTGTTCAGGAACTACAATTCCCATCATGCCTAGTCATGTCTGTGAATGTCAGTTTGACAATGCCTCATGGGACGTGTAGTTCTGCAACAGCTGGAGGGCCGTAGTTTGGAAATCCCTGATCTAGAGCTTAGACCACTCTGCCGCTACCATGCTTAACCACTTCCCGCCCAGTCAATAGCGAATTGACGTCCGGGAAGTGGTTGCAATATCGATACTGGACGTCATATGACGTCCTGCAGGATATTGCCTTGCGCGCGCCCGCGGGGGCGCGCAGCGCGGTGATCGGGGACGGCATGTGTCCCTCGGACACAGCGCTTCCCCGATCACGGTAAACAGCCAATTTCATTGGCTGTTTACCATGTGATCGGCTGTGTCAAAGTCACAGCCGATCACCTGTCAAAACAAACTCGACGGCGCGCTCCGTGCGCGCCGCCACAGGCTTGCAGAGCGGGGAAGGCGAGTGTCCCTTGGACACAGCGCGTCCCCGATCAGAGTAAACAGCCAATGAATTGGCTGTTTAACACGTGACCGGCTGTGTCCAATCACAGCCGGTCACAAATGTAAACAAACTCCACAGGAGTTACTACCTGATCCCTGCTCTCTCCTCACACACCGATCTGTGAGGAGAGAGAAGAGATCAGTAAGTTAGCTCAGTGTAGTTTGTCTACATAAGTTTACAGTGCACAACACGCCCCCCCCCCATAAAGAGGACCTGTCACACAGCCCATCTGTCAATCACCCCACCTGTCAATCATTCAATCACCCCACCTGTCAATCATTCAATCACCCCACCTGTCAATCATTCAATCACCCCACCTGTCAATCATTCAATCACCCCACCTGTCAATCATCTGTCACAGGCCCACCTCCATCGGTACCGCCATTGGCACCGCCACACAGGCTACCAGTACCGCCATCGGTACCAGTACCACCACCAGTACCGCCACCAGGCCCAGCATCTATACTGCCACACAGGCCCGCTACCAGTATCACCACCACCAGTACCACCACCCGTACCACCGTCGGTAGTGCCACCACCACCTGTACCGCCATCGGTACCATCACCACCCGTACCACCACCACCTGTACCGCCATCGGTACCACCACCACCCATACCGCCATCGGTACCACCACCACCCATACCGCCACCTGTACCGCCGCCACCACCACCACCACCCGTAACGCCATCGGTACCACCACCCATACCGCCATCGGTACCACCACACAGGCCGCCACCACTACCACCAGCAGTACCATTACACAGGCCCACCAATAAGCACTGCCATAATGTCCCAAAGGGTTTACACACCTGAGGAGGCATATGCCATTCTTGCCATGTCGGATGATGAGAGCAGCGGGGAGCTCCCATTATCCGATTCTGGTTCGGAATACGAGCCAGTGGAGGATAGTGGCTCAGAGTCCGAGTCCCCGGAGGAAACCGTCCCTCCCAAAAGAATGCGATCGGCACCAAGATCAGCACCAAGATCAGGAGAACTGCCCACCACCAGCAGCGCCATACCCCAGGAAGAGGAGCCCAGTACAAGCAATGGAAATGCACGCCCAACCCGAAGAATCCAGCCCCAATCCTACCTTCCCGATGCCCTGGCAAACCCCTTATGGTTGCCTGCCAACTCAGGATCCGCTATCATCCCCCCTTTCACCACACAGCCAGGTGTGCAGCCCGACTACAAATTTTTCTAAATTTGATTATTTTTGTTTATTTTTCCCACAAGATTTGCTGCAGAATATAGTGGATCAAACGAATCTGTATGCATCCCAATTTATTGCTGCCAACCCCGATTCTTCCTACGCCCGCATGTTCCAGTGGCGGCGTCTAACATTGGAGGAATTTAAATTATTTTTGGGCCTTATGTTCAATATGGGGCTTACAAAAAAGAACGAAGTCCATTCATATTGGTCCAAACGCCCCATCCAACACATGCCCATATATTCCGCTGTCATGTCCAGGAAAAGATACGACATGATTATGCGCTTTCTCCACTTCAATGACAATTCACAGTGCCCTCCCCGAGATCATCCCAACTACGACAAATTGTACAAGATACGCCCCCTAATCAATGCCTTTTCCCAGCGATTTGAAGAAGTTTTCATCCCAGACCAAAAAATTTGTGTGGACGAGTCCCTCGTACATTTCACCGGCCGACTGCAGTTCAAGCAGTACATACCAAGCAAGAGAGCCAGGTATGGGTTAAAATTAAATAAATTATGTGATCGAGCCACTGGATACGTCTGCAAATTCAGGATCTATGAAGGCAAAGACTCCCAGCTCCAGCCCCGTGATTGCCCCACATATATTGGAACCAGTGGGAAAATTGTCTGGGAGTTGGCATACCCCCTGTTCGGAAAAGGTTACCATTTATATGTTGATAATTATTATACCAGCCTGCCCCTTTTTCGCCACCTTTACAGTAAACAAACCCCGGCCTGCGGTACCTTCAAAAAAAAAAAAAAAACCGGGATTCCCACAAAATTTATTGACAAAAAAATTGCGACCTGGAGAATCGGCATCCATGAGGAACGAGGAGGTGTTGGCCATGAAGTGGGACAAGAAAGATGTCCACATCCTCTCTACGATCCACAATGACACCATGGTGGAGATCCCAAGAAGACGCGGCTCCATTGTAAAGCCTGAATGTGTCCACGACTACAATTTGTACATGGGGGGGGGGGGGGTGGATTTAAACGACCAGATGCTACAGCCCTACTTATCAACCAGAAAAATGCAAGTTAGACTTACCGGTAACTTGTTTTCCAATAGGCTTTCAGGACAGCACCCGAGAGATCATGGCTCCTCCTCCTACAGGAAACACCTCATCAATTAATTCTTTAATTGGAGGCCTCCATGTTGCTTCCATCAGTTGTTTGTAGAGAACCTCCAGCCCCAGCTGCAACACATAAGCGACAGTTATTACATAGTATTACAGCCACAGCATAAAAAAAGGGCGGGATCCTGCTGTCCTGAAAGCCTATTGGAAAACAAGTTACCGGTAAGTCTAACTTGCATTTTTCCAAAACTTCTTTCAGGACAGCACCCGAGAGGATAATCGAGACTTACCCCATTTAGGGTGGGACAACAGCCTGTAAGACTTTCCTTCCGAAAGCCTGGTCCCCAGCCGTCATGAGATCTAATCTATAATGACGGGCAAAGGTCGTCAGACTTGTCCATGTAGCTGCCTTACAGATTTGTTCGGGGGTGGCACCAGCTTTTTCTGCCCAACTCACCGCCGAAGCTCTAGTAGAATGAGCCCTGATACTTACTGGACTCTCCTGGCCTGTAAGGGAATAGGCGTCTGAGATAGCCATTCTCAACCATCTGGCAATTGAACTGAGGCAACCTTTGGTAAAAAGTTAGGATCCGTCTTCAGCACAATTCTGTCTGAAAAAATAGAAAAAAATGGTTCCCTGATAGATAAAGCTTGCAGCTCACTGATCCTTCGAGCTGTTGTAATAGCTACTAGAAAAATTGTTTTTAAAGTAATTAGCTTCAGGGAGGTTAAATTGAGAGGTTCGAAAGGTTCCCTGGTCAGGGCCTGTAGAACGACTGATAAGTTCCATGACGGACAGTTTTTGATCACTATCGGTCTAGCCCGAGTGAGGGCTTTAAAGAATCTGTTTACTAGGGGTTCTGATGAAATAGATTTCTCAAAATATACCCCCAGTGCGGCAACCTGAACTTTTAGGGTACTGATCGCTAGGCCCTTGTCTGCTCCTTCTTGCAGAAATTCCAAGATAGAAGAAATCTGCTTTAATGGTCTGCCGGATGTAGTGCACCAAGAGTTAAAGACTTTCCAGACTTTGTGATATATTGCTCTGGTAACATTCTTTCTGCTAGATAGGAGGGTAGCCACCAACCTATCCGAGAATCCTTTTCTCCTTAAGAGCTGCTCCTCAGAAGCCAGGCTGTGAGTTTTAGCTTTTCTACTTCTTGGTGAAACAGCGGACCTTGTAACAGAAGGTCTTGCCTCAAGGGAAGATGCCAGTATGGTTTGATCTGCATCTGTAGAAGAGCCGAAAACCAAGGCCTCTTGGGCCAGAAGGGAGTGATGAGGATTACTGTCGTATCCTCTTTCTGGATTTTTGTTATGACCTGCGGAATCAGCTGAAAAGGAGGGAAGGCGTAGCTGAGGTGAAAATTCCAACTGTGCGCCAGAGCATCTACCCCAAGAGATGACTCGTTCCTGTTCAGGGAAAAAAAGAGAGATATTTGTGTATTTTCCTGAGTCGCAAAGAGATCCACTCTTGGCTGTCCCCATTTCTTCACTATTAGATTGAAGACATCTGGATTCAATTGCCACTCCGCTTCGTACACCTGGTTCCTGCTGAGGAAATCCGCTATCCTGTTTAGGGTCCCTTTTAGATGGACCGCGGACAAGGATTGAGTATGGAGCTCTGCCCAATTTAGAATGCTCTCTGCTAGGCCTTGAAGTATTCTGCTTCTGGTGCCCCCTTGTCGGTTTATGTAAGCCACCGCCGTGGCGTTGTCCGACAGAATTTGTGTATGTCGCCCTTGGACTTCTTCTGCAAAGAACAATAAGGCCATTTCTATCGCCTTTAGTTCCCTCCAGTTTGAAGATCTCAGTGCTTCCCTTGTGGACCAAGATCTCTGAGCCCAACGACCGCTCATGTGAGCCCCCCCAACCCCAGGAGCTGGCATCGGTTGTTAGCCTTACCTGGGTTGGAAAGGACCATAACAGGCCTGCTGAGAGTCTTGCCTGGTTCTTCCACCACCAGAGACTCCTCTTTACTTTGGTGGGGATCTTCACCAGTGAATCTAGTGAATTCTGCTGGCGATCCCAGATTTTTAACAGAAACTTTTGCAGTGGCCTGAAATGGAGCTTTGCCCATTGTACTGCCGGTATGGAAGAGGTCAGGGTTCCTAATGCTGACATGACCCTCCTGATGGACAGAAGCTGACTGGTTTGTAAGAGTGACACAACCTTTAACAGCTTTTCCCGTTTTTCTTCTGGGAGAAAAATCTTTTGCTCCACAGAGTTGATACGGAAACCCAGGAATAACACCTCCTGAGAGGGAATCAGATTGGACTTTGAGGTTTAGTATCCATCCGATGGATTCTAGGTGAGCACGTGCTCTATCCAAGTTTCTCTGAAGTCCATCTCTTGTTTGAGCAAACAGTAGCAGGTCGTCTAGATAAGGAATCACTGAAATTCCCTCTAGACGCAAGGGTGCTAGAGCTTCGGCCATTACCTTCGTGAACACCCTTGGAGAAGATGACAGGCCAAATGGAAGAGCTCTGAATTACAGGTGTACCACCTTCTTCCCTTCTCTCAGTGCTAACCTCAGATATCTCTGAGATCTGGCAGCAATAGGAATGTGGAGGTATGCGTCCTGCAAATCTATTGACGCCATGAAGCATCCTTGAAAATGGAATCCATCCGAAATCTTTTGTATTCTACTGACAAATTCAGCATTTTTAGATTTAGGATGAGGCGGTACTTTCCTGAAGGTTTCTGTACAAGGAAAACGTGAGAATAGAACCCCTGGAAGAACTCCTTTGTTGGAACCGGAACAATGACTCTCTGGGATATCAGTTCCTGAATTAGGGACTTCATGGCGAGTGCCTTGACCGGATCCCTCGGGACGTTTGTCACTAGGAATCTCTTTGGGGGTTCTTCCGTGAATTCCACCACATATCCTTGGGAGAGCATGTTTACAATATACTGATTTGTAGTGATGTCTCTCCACTGGGGAATGAACTCCTGGAGTCTTCCCCCTACTTGGGGTGGATTGTCACTGCGGCTTTCCGGGGGTCGCAGGAGGATGGAAGAGCACTCCACTCCTACCTTTTGGTTTCTGGGAAGACCACTGCTTCCTTTTGTTTGCGTTTTCCCTTCCTGTTGTCCTTTTTGGGGACGAAAAAAACGCTTACGGGTCTGTACCTGTTGTTTTTTGACCGGAAACGCCTTCTTTTTGTCAGCCGTACGGTCAAGAATGGACTCCAGCTCAGAACCAAATAGCAAATTCCCTGTAAAGGGAATGCTACACAGTCTATTTTTAGATGCAGCATCTCCTGGCCAAGTTTTAAGCCACAAGGCTCTCCTAGCAGAATTGGTCAAAGCCGCTGACCTGGCTGACATACGAATGGATTCTGCTGAAGCATCCGCAATATATGATACTGCTGCAGAAAGCGTTGTAAATGAGTCCAGAATCTCCTGTTTTGGAGAATCTGCCGTAACATGGGCCTTCATCTGGTTAATCCAGTGTTCTAAATTCCTAGCGACACAGGTTGTTGCTATTGCTGGTTTTAGATTGTTCATCACAGACTGCCAAGCCCTTTTAAGAAGCAAATCCATTCCTTTGTCCATGGGCTCCTTTAACATGCCCATGTCCTCAAAGGCAAGGTCAGTTGATTTTGAGACCTGTGAAAAAGCAGAGTCCAGTTTTGGAACCTTGTTCCAGATGGAATCCGGGTTGTCCTCAAATGGAAATCTTCTCTTATGAGACCGGGAAAAAAAATGGCTTTTTCTCGGGTTCCAACCACTCTTTTTTAATCATGTCCGAGATTATTGAATGGACTGGAAAAACACGGCTTTTTGGATCACCCAAACCTGCATACATGCGGTCATGTAGGGAGAGCTCCTTCTTTTCCTCTTCAATCCCCAAAGTCGCATGGATTACTTTTAAAAGTCCTGCGACTTCTTCAAGCGACATTTTGTACTTAGAAGCGCTCTCTGCTTCATTTTCTTCCTCCTCAGAGTCTGTTCCATCTGGAGCAAGGGAAGCAGATTCTTGGGAAGCGTCTATCGGACCTCCCAATAATATTTGAGAGCCGTCTTGGGGTTCTGAAGAAGGCTGCGGAGCCCTAGGTTCCCTTGAAGGGCCTGGTTCTTCTCTTAGGTTTGACCTAAAAGCTTGAAAGGTGGCACGGAGTTCATCCTTAATTGTAGATACTAGATCACCACAAAAGGATGGAGACTCTTCCCTGACTACATTTGCAGTGCAATCTGCACAAAGCGACTTGGTCCAAGCCTCGCTTAACTTTTCCTTGCAGACAGGGCACCTTCTCTTCACTGGTTGAGCAGAACTTTTGGCCTGCACAAACAGAAAAGAAAAAAAACAGGGACCACGCTAAGAAAAAACTGTTACACAGTACAAATCAATACACCCAGGTACACATAGGAAAAAACACTTTCACTTCCTTGTGCCCCGCAAGCCATGCACCACCACCACCTTTTACAAAAAGACCCCTAGTATTATGCAGACATGCTAAATCACCAGCCACTGCACCACCAGGGAGATGGGGGGTGGGGGAGATGGAGGGGGAAGAAGGTGAATACCCCCCCCCACAGGAGAAAACGGCCCAGTGTAAAATAGGACACAGTCCCTTACCTTAGCCTTGCTGGTGCCTTGGCTTGCCCCCTTATCCGCTGCATCGCTGTCCATAGCTGTCTGCGGATGCGTGGTGAAGAAAAAAACGCCGGTTCCAGATTCGAAAACGCCGCCGCGCTGACCTGGAACCGGAACTTTAAGGCACCAGGTGACCCTGCCCTCTCCCTCTGCGCTTTGCGGCCGGAAATGACGCGCGCGCCGACCCGGAAGTGCTGCCTCTTCCCATACAGGACGCGGCCGAGGCTCTCCTCGGCCACCAGAACAATGGCGGCCGCTGTAAAGCTCCACGCCGCTATTCGCAAGCGGTCGGCGAGAACACAGCAAACCACCGCTCTGAAGACAAAAAGGAGGCAGCACTCCCGGGCTGTACAGGCTCTCCCCGAGCACGGAAGAGGGAGAGGGAGCCCACGGGACCATCCATGCTAGGAGGTAAGTGGGAGGATCACTCTCCTAAAAAAAAAAGACTGACTGAGAACCTTGTCTCCCAGGAAAGCCCTGAGAGATCGTGGCTCTCACCAGAGGTGTTCCTCCGGCTGGAGGAAACACAAAAAACTGATGGAAGCAACGTGGAGGCCTCCAATTAAAGAATTAATTGATGAGGTGTTTCCTGTAGGAGGAGGAGCCATGATCTCTCGGGTGCTGTCCTGAAAGACGTTTTGGAAATTCCCATTATTGGCACAAAAAAAGTTGCGTTTCACCTGTTTCAAATGGCCCTTTTTAATTCGTTTGTCTGCTACCAAAAAGCAACTCAAAATCACCGACTCCACTACCTCCAATATATCGAAGATATCATCGATAGGATAGGATAGGACACCTCTGCCTGCTACCTGGACCTATGCTTTGGCTGTGCTCTGGCTGTGCTGACAGTATCTCTGCCTGTGCGAACTATGGACAGTATTCCTGCCTGCTGCCTGGATGTTTGCTTTTGCTGTCGCTGACCTCATCCCTGCCTGCTGCCTGGACCGATGCTCTCCTCTGTGGACCACTGCACTTCTAAAACCACAGGTAATCTTTTGTTATTTGGTATGCACCTGCTATGTGTTAGATATATGAAGGGCCTTCAAAAATGTGATCGGTAGTCAGAAAATGATATGTGCAATTAATGCTGCTAGAATGCCTGGAGGTGCTACTTGGATGTTGGGCCTCTGTATGTGGCCAGGCTGTGTAAACGTCTCAAACATGTGGTATCGCCATACTCAGGAGGAGTAGCAGAATGCATTTTGGGGTGTAATTTTTGCTATGTACATATGTGTTAGAAATATCTTATAAATGGACAACTTTGTGTAAAAAAAAAAAATGCATTTTCATTTTTTCTCCACATTTTCCAAAACCTTCTGGAAAAAAATGAACCGTTCAAAAGACTCATAATGCCTCATAGATTATACGTTGGGGTGTGTGCTTTCCAAAATGGGGTCATTTTGTGGAAAATTCCATTTTCCTGGTGCTCCAGGGCCTTCAAAAGTGTAATAGGTGGTTGAGAAAGGATATGTGCGATTTATGCTTGTAGAACGCCTGAAAGTGCTACTTCAATGTTGGGCCTCTGTATATGGCCAGGCTGTGTAAAAGTCTCACACATGTGGTATCGCTACACTCAGGAGGAGTAGCAGAATGTATTTTGGGGTGTAGTTGCAATTATGCATATGCTGTGTGAGAGAAAAAAACTGTTAATATGACCAGTTTGTGTAAAAAAATAAAAATAAATACATTTTCCCAAGAACTGTGGGAAAAAAATACAACTTCAAAAAACTCACCACGCCTCTTAGTAAATACCTTGGACTGTCTACTTTCCAAAAAGGGGTAATTTTGGGGTATTTGTACTTTCCTCGCTTGTTAGTGTCTCAAGAAATGAGATATCCCTTCAGTACATCAGGCGTGATCAGATGTGATAAATTTTCAGTGATTGCCACCATAGTTTGTAGACTCTATAACTTTCACAAAGACCAAATAATATACACTAATTTGGGTTCATTTTACCAAAGATATGTAGCAGTATACATTTTGGCACAAATTTATGAAGAAAAATTACTTATTTGCAAAATTTTACAATAGAAACTAAAAAAAAGTTTTTTTAAAAAAAATTGCTGTTTTTTTGCTTATATCGCAAAAAATAAAAAACCCAGTGGCGATTAAATACCACCAAAAGAAAGCTCTATTTGTGAGAAGAAAATGATAAAAAAAATTGTTTGGATACAGTGTAGCATGACCAAGTAATTGTCATTCAAAGTGTGAGAGTACTGAAAGCTGAAAATTGGTCTGGGCGGGAAGGTGCATAAGTGCATGGTATTGAAGTGGTTAAAGTATTCAAAGCAAACTCCCTCCATCTCTCCAAGTCTCCATGATATAGTTTGCTGCGAAATCACTTTGAAAAACACCACCCTAGCATTTCTGGCAGTGGCCATCTTGAGTAAGGGCAAATGATTCATCATGTAGCATTTACTTCCTGGATTCCATCTGCCCTTACTTCAGAGATGCAGGCAGGAGGGTGTGCTTAGCTGCGAAAACCCCTCCTCCCCTCCGGGGATGTAGGACATAATTTGCCTAGGCATGGAAACCAGGAAGTAACTGAAGAAATGTAAAAAATACAAATAATAAAAAAAAAAAAAAAAAAAAAAAAAAAAGTCAAAACAATATAATACACCAGTGTTTCTCAACCTTTTTCCAGTCGGGGCGCCATTAAAAAGTATTTTCATTCTTGAGGCACACCAGTCCAAGGCTTGGTTCACGTTACTGTGTGTCGCGGAACATGCGCAAAATCGCGCTCTGCTCTTTAGGGGTGCAATTAATTCTTAATGGTACCCCACGCATTGGAAAACGTGGGGTGCTTTTGGTGCAGTGCAATTTTTGTGGGTAGAAAAGCCCATTGAAATGAATAGGCTGCCATACACGCAGCCACACAGATGTGAACCAAGGGCTTGTTCTCATGTCAGGTTGGAGGGGCGGTAAAACCACATGGTTCAGCTGTTTTTACCAACCCCAACTTCTCCCCCTTTAGCTGCAGAGGCAGCAGCTGGGGGTGTACACATGCTGTGGCTGCAGCTGGAGGTATACCCAGGGTGAATGGGGCTGTACTGCAACCACCCCCAACTGTGTGCATTGCATGGGGTTGCGGTGTAGTAAAGCTGCAGGTACGGTCTTAAAACAGGTGGTGAGGAGGCAACATAATGCCCCTTTACCACCTGTCAAATGCCTCTGAAAATCTATGTGTGGATAGATTGCTTTTCTGAGGCGTAGCATTCCTTGCTGCAATCACAAACAAGCCTACAAAAGCAGTTCTGATGGTATAGGAATGGGGAGGGGGCTCAGGATTAAAAGTAGCATACACACACACACATACAGACACATACGCATACAGACACGTGTACACATGTACAGACACGTTTACATACACACACATACAGACACATGCACAGTCACACAGATACAGACACATGCACATACAGACATGTGTACTCACACATACAGACATGTGCACACACACACAAATACAGACACATGCACACACATACAGACACATGCACAGTCACACACACACACATACAGACACATGTACAAACACATGTACACACACAGACACACACACAGACACACACACAGACACACACACAGACACACACACAGACACACACACAGACACACACACAGACACACACACAGACACACACACAGACACACACACAGACACACACACAGACACACACACAGACACACACACAGACACACACACAGACACACACACAGACACACACACAGACACACACACAGACACACACACAGACACACACACAGACACACACACAGACACACACACAGACACACACACAGACACACACACAGACACACACACAGACACACACACAGACACACACACAGACACACACACAGACACACACACAGACACACACACAGACACACACACAGACACACACACAGACACACACACAGACACACACACAGACACATGTATAAAGCCCTTTTTAAAACGAATCTAGCTCTTAGCACAGTACCTTTTCAGTTTCCTCAATAAACCGGGTACTGCACTCTAGGGGGAAGCAGAGAGCACAGCACACTCCCCTGCTCTTTACTTTCAATTTTGAGGCTGACGGAGCTTCTCATAGTGCCGATGTATAGTTCGGCAGGGGATCGGGAGATCAGGCTCATCTGACAGCCCTTCTCTCCCCTCATCCCGCGGCACACCTTAAAACCTCTGACGGCACACCAGTGTGCCGCGGCACAGGTTGAGAAAGGCTGTAATACACCTTACTATTTATATTATGAATGCTAGCAGCATAAGGATTAAAAATACGCAATGTTGGTTGAGAGACTTAAAAGGGTTGTAAAGGGAAGAAAAAAAAAAACATGTTATACTTACCTCCACTGTGCAGCTCGTTTTGCACAGAGTGGCCCCGATCCTGGTCTTCTGGGGTCCCTCGGCTGCTGTCTCGGCTCCTGCCCGCAAGAACTGAACACCTTCATGCGAGCTCGCATGGTGGCAAGTTCTTGCAGGCGCACTCCAGTGATACAGCCGCTCACTGTGTCACTCGGCCCCGCACCCACGCCATTGGATGTGATTGACAGCAGCGCGAGCCAATGGCTGCGCTGCTTTCAATCCATCCACTCTAACCAATCAATGACCAGGCTGAGCGGCGAAGAGGAAGTCGGGGCGAGCGCAGCAGGTGAACGGGCTCAGGTAAGTAAAACGAGGGGGCTAGTATTGTCGGATGTTTTTCACCTTAATGCATAGGATGCATTAAGGTGAAAAAAACAAACCTTTAGTGTCCCTTTAAGTTCTGTATGGACTACGTGGGTCAGCACATCAAGAATTGCTGCAAGAGAATACAGGGATGTTGGTGCGATTTGTAGAAATTACTTGCAAATGATCAGCCCTGGATGCAGACTGTCGGTGTCCAGAGCCAACCATTGGCAGGCAGAGATGTAACTAGAACCTGCAGGGCTCCGATGCAAGAAACTATGACCTTCCTGACCACTGGGGCCCTTTCCATTGGACCCAGAGCCCCTCCCTCCAAGCCCAGGGTTCTAAACAGCAATGGGTAATGTCCTAATTAATGCAACTCCTGCACTACTTTTCTGTAACTTTAGTGCGATTTAAGTGCCATAGACTGCAATGTTAAAAGTTGCAAGCAAGTTGCACATCTTTGGGGGTTGCAGCAGTACAAAGCGAGCCTTATGGTCCCACAGTGGCAGAATGCCAGGGCCCAGTCGCAAGTGCAACCTTTGTGACCCTGGCAGTTCCACCACTGTTGACAGGCAATCGCTGAATAGTGATAACATGCGAGTGGCTGCAGGAGCTAGCAGCCTCCTGCAGCTAAAAGAAAGGACACCCCCCCACCCCCCCCCCACCCCCCGCTGATTTTCTCACATCTACATGCGGCCTGTCAAAAATGCAGGTGTGAATGTATCCTTTGTCCTCAATCATGTTGAGCTTATCTTACAGGAGGGGAATAGAGGAAAGCAGCTACTCGTCATGCATGCAAAAGTTTCAACCCAATGCAAACTTTTCTGAAACTCAGAGTCCCAGCAAACACAGGCCAGTTCCCTCTCCATATTACTTTTTCCTGACCTCATAGGAAAGAATACGAGGACAGAAGCAGGCAGGTCAAGCTGGGACTTGCAGTACACAATTCTCTACATTGATGCTAAACTACAAAGCCCAGCACAACAGGGACAGCATTCCGCTCAGAGATCTGGGTCCACATCTTACTCTACCAGTATGTGTTTCTAGTCCCTCAACAGCAGGAGACCCCCCCCCCCCCCCCCTCCCCCTCTCCATTTTCTCAATCACTATGGAACTGAACGTTTTATCAGGTCAGCTACTCTATAAGCACTGTGCAGAACTTGCACCCCTCTGCCCCCTGTCCCAGTGACTGTCCCTGGAGGTAATACGAGAGGCTGGCAGCTGCCAGTTCATGCCAGGACTTGCCATAGCAAATTCCCCACAATCGTGTGAAAACTACAAGTCCCAGCATGTCAGATTGTATTTAGGTTGCAAACCCACAACAACTTTCCTCTCTGGTTACTGAACTACAAGCATGTCAGGGATTTCACTCAACATCTGAAGCTTCATCTTGCATAGTAATAGAGTCACAAATTACCAATACAGTGCATCCAGAAAGTATTCACAGTGCTTCACTTTTTCCACATTTTATGTTATGTTACAGCCTTATTCAAAAATGGATTAAATTCATTATTTATTTTCCTTAAAGTGGTTGTAAACCCACTTATTGTTTTTTTTTTTTTGCACCCCACCTGCAAGAGAAGGCATAATGAGCTAGTATGACTAGCATAATAGCTCATTATGTACCACTTACCTTAGACCGGGGCCCCCCGAAGCCGTCCGTGTCCCTGCCTTGAGCCGCAGCCATCGCTGCGGCGATAGCCGGAATCTTACTTCCGGGTATCGCCGCACCAGCCAATCACAGCGCCGCTCCGGCGCTGTGATTGGCCGGAGCGGCGGAGACGTCACTCTGCGCATGCGCGCAAGAGCCTTTTCATTCGGCTACGCCCAGCTATTGCTGGGAAGTAGCCAATTTTGTGAATGGGATTAACCCCATGAATGCGCCGTAGACAGCGGCGCCTGTCATTTTTAGTAAATATCTCCTAAACCGTGTAGGTTTAGGAGATATTTCTTGCACCTACAGGTAAGCCTTAATCTAGGCTTACCTGTAGATGCAAGTTGAAAAAGTGGGTTTACAACCACTTTAATATTCTACAAACAATACCCCATAATGACAATGTGAAAGAAGTTTGTTTGAAATCTTTGCAAATCCCCCCCCCCCCCCAAGGACTAAGTTCTTAAGGAAATGCAAAGGCATAGAATGCATAAAGGTAATAAAACCTTATCCTTAAAGTGATTGTAAAGTTGTTGTTTTTTCTCAAAAAAAAAAAAAAAAAAAAAACATGTTATACTTACCTGCTCTGTGTAATGGTTTTGCACAGAACACTCCCGATCCTCCTCTTCTCGGGTCCCTCTTCAGCTCTCCTGGCCCCTCCCTCCTGTCGGGTGCCACCACAGCAGGCAGCTTGCTATGGGGGCACCTGAGCCGAGTCACAGCTCTCTCTCCTGATTGGCTGACAGCAGTGGGAGCCAATGGCGCCGCTGTTGTGTTTCAGCCAATCAGGACGGAGAGTCTCAGACATCACTGGACAGAGGGGACCTCAGGTAAGCATTAGGGGAGCCGCTACACAGGTCTTTTATCCTAAAATAGAGTTCCACACAAAAGTGGAACTTCGAGTCATTTGTCTCCTTCCCACCCTTTTGGTGCCACATTTTGCACCTTTGGGGGGGGGGGGGGGGAGAATTCTGTCTTTGACAGGTATCCTGTCCCCACTTCTGGGAGACCTGGCTGTGGCGCATTACATCAGCAGCTCAAGTCAAGGGATTAGGTCCACTTTGACCTGGAAACCTATTCTGTACTACATGGGCCCCAGTTTGGAGACCACTGACCTGGAATACCTGGCACATTACCTGACCTCACAGATGGTAGCAATAAAAAAACTGCCAGCTGTCAGAACATAGCGGGATGTCCAAGTTTAGACCTTGCTCACCTCTGTCCCTGCACTGTGCAGAACAAACCCAGCATTATATACATAGCTCTAATCACTGCCATAATGAACTATAAGTCACAGCATGTGTGGGACAGCTTCAGAAACCAAAACTTACACCCCTCTGTCCCAACATATTGTAAGTATATGGAAAGGCTGTCAGCTGTTACCAAGTGCCCACACTTTTTAAAAGGTCAAATCCCAGCAAATCAATGGCTGCACCCAACCTAGCAATCTGGAGATGCAGCATGCACCCCTCACTATCCTCGGCCATGCTGAACTACAAGTCCCAGCACATTCAGGACTGTATGCAAAGCGTGCACCCCTCTGTACTCCTACATGCTAAACTACAAGTCTCAGAATATAAAAGATTGGAGGCAATCTAGACATCGGTAGCCACAGCTTCCTACTGGATGCTAGTTGTACTATATTACCATCATAACAGGGACTACATTTATTCAGGAGCTTGCTCCCCTCAGCGCCCCGCCATGTTGAACTACAGATCCCAAAATGGCCAGAAATGAATACAATCCAGACAGCTGGACCCACACATTGTCGTCGTCCCCCCATTGTGATGAACTACAAATCCCAACAAGGCAGCATCCAATCCTGGAATCAAAACTCACAGCTTAAACCCCAAGTTGAACTACAAGTTCCAGCATGTCAGACTGCATACTGTCTGCAACTGGCACCCCGTCATTATCCTCCATGTATCCAATCCTTCATATGCTGAGACTTGTGGTAGCTCCTACCATGATGAACTACTGAAAGTGCATTCATTGTAGAACATGCACTCTTCTGTCCTCCCCCACATTGAACTACATGTCCCAGCATACCATGAAAACTGCCACCACCTAAAGATCTGAGGTCACATTTTACACCCCCATGATGAACCAGAAGTCTTAGCATGCCTTGTAATCACTGGGGAGCATGCTCCCCTCTTCCCACCTATGTGGTGAACTACATGTCCCAGCATGCCATGACAGACAGCTAGGGTCACAGAGGGAGATTTACTAAAACTAACAGATTCTGGTGCAGCTGTGAATAGTAACCAGCTTCCAAGTTTTACTGCCAAAGCTTAATTGGAAATACTGATGTTAGAAGCTGATTGGTTGCTATTCACAGCTCCACCAGATTCTGTGTGCTCCCGTTTAAGATCTCCCCTATAGTGCCCCCCACCATTATGTACTCCAAAATTCCAGCATGCCAGAGACTGCAGTCAGGGTACAGTGTGCCCCCTCCCCCCATGCCAAACTTTATATCCCAGCATAAAATCCAGCCTCACCCTTCTGCCCTGCTGTGAGGAACCACAAGTCCTGCCATGCATTGCATTCAGAACTTCTATCTCCTGCCGTGTAGAACTCCCTGCATACCGCCCACTGATCTGTGGTTACATCTTGCACCCCCTGCCCCTTACCACGAGTAACCACAAGTCCCAGCATACCATACATTACTTACAGCCCAAAGATGAGGTCAGACCTTCAGCTCCACAAATCCCAGCATGCCAGACCGTACCTGCATTTTACAGCTTGTACAAACTACAGGTCCCAGCATACCTTCTAGTGATCCTGGGCTCTCCTTGCACCCTCAGCCCTCCCCATGATGAGCCAGCATGGCTTCATTATACAGCCTCCCCCCCTCCCCACAAATTGTGAACTAAAACTGCCAGCATACAGCTAAATATGTGGGGTCAAACCCTCTAACCTTCATGTTAAGCCACAATGCCCCCTAATAATCTATAGGTTTGGGGGGGTCACACTTTGCACCCCTCTGTCCCTAAACATGATCAATCACAAGTCCCAGCAAGCCAGAGTCCGGCATCATTGTACAGACCCCCCCCCCCCCCCATAATATAATCTTGCTATATGGAGTCACATCTTGCACTCACCATGTTGAGCTCCAAGTCCCAGCATGCCATGCATTGCACTCATTGTAGACACAGCACCCCCTCCCCCACTATGCATTAGATTGCACTCACTGAAAACACCCCCCACGTTGAAATGGAGCATACCATATGGCACCCCCGACTCCCACTCTGATGAACCAGAAGTCCCAGCATGTGTCAGATCACATTCACTGCTGACTCTGAACCCCTCCCCCCACCATTGTGAACCACAAGTTCCAGCAGGCCATACACTGCACTTGGTGTAGCCTTGGCATCCCCTCTGCCCCCACTGATGACCCCCCCCCCCCCCCAGCAGGCCATATTCTGTACCCACTGAGGACTTGGCATCTACAACAGGTGCTAAAAAACAAAACAAGTCCCCGCATGGGATACATTGCACTTATAGCAGACTTGCACCCCCCCTGCCACAACTATCATGAACCGCAAGTCCAAGCATGCCATGGATTACACCCTTCTTGGACCACCAATATGGCAAAACACAAGTCCCAGCATGCCGAAGCTTACACCCCCCCCCCCACCATTTGTTAAACCAAGTCCCAGCATGCCATTATATTGCACCCACTGAAGACTCTGCACGCCCTGCCCCCCACCATGGTGAACCACAAGTTTGGCATGCCATAAATCACAATTATTTTAGGTTCTGCACCCCATTGATCCCACCATGCCGTATATTGCACTTATTGTAAACTTACCCCTTCCCCCCATTTATTAAACCCCAAGTCCCAGCATGCCATTATATTGCACCGACTGCAGACCGTACATCCCTGACCCTCACTGTGATGAGCCACAAGGCCCAGCATACCACTGATGGGGCTAATTGAGCCTGTGGACCCCCCCATATGGCAAAACACAAGTCCCATCATGCCATGTATTGCACCCTCTGAAGGCTCTGCACACCCTGCCCCCCACTATGGTGTACCACAAATCTCAGCATGCTTTGGATTGCACTTTTTGGGGACTTTGCCCCTCCTCCCCACATGTTCTGCATTTCGCTTATAGTATAATTTGCAGCCCCTGATCCCCGATATGTTGAACCCCAAGTCCCAGCATGCCATGGATAGTACTCAGACCTTGCCAGACCCCCCCCCCCCCCCCGTTAATGTGGCGAATCACAAGTCCAAAATGCCATACACTGCACTCATTGTAGGCTTTGCACTCCCCCCCCCCCCAATTAGATCTCATAATGCAATGGATTGCACTTACTGTAGACTTGAACCCCCCCTAACCCCCACTATGGATTAACCTCAAACTCCAGCAGGCCATATATTGCCCCCATTGTAGACTTTTAATCACCCCCGATCCTCAATATGGTGAGCCACAAGTCCCAGCAAGCCATGGATTGCACTCATTGGGGACTCTGCACCCCCCCCCCCCATAATGAACCAGTCCCAGCATGTCCTGGGTTTCACTTAGTGTACTTTGCACCCCCCTGACCCTCAATATGTTGAACCCCAAGTCCCAGCATGCCATGGACGTACTGTCCATGCTGGACCAGACCCCTAATGTGGTGAACCACAAGTCCCAGGATGCCATATACTGCACTCTTTGTAGCCTTTACACCCCCCCCGATCCCCCAATAATATAAACTACAAGTCCCAGCATGCCATGGATTGCACTTATACACTTTGCACACCCCTGACCCCCAAGCCCCAGCATTGGAGGATACCATTGGACGGTTTTTACTGCAGACACGTCACCTTCATGTGGTGAACCAGAAGTCTCAGAATGCCATTTCCTGTAGGCTTTGCACCCCCACTATGTTCAACTACAAACCCCAGCAGGTCATAGATTGCACCCAATGTAGACTACAAATCACCCCTGACCCTCAATATGAAGAACCACAAGTCCCAGCATGTCCTGGATTTCACTTATTGTATACTGTGCGTCCCCCTGACCCCCAATAAGTTCAACCCAAAGTCCAAGCATGCCATGGACAGTATGGACTAGACCCCCCAGCCCTAATGTGGGGAACTACAAGTCCTAGAATGCCATAAACTACACTCATTGTAGGCTTTACACCCCCCCCCAAAAAAAATAATATAAACTACAAGTCCCAGCATGCCATGGATCACACTCATTGTAGACTCTGCACCCCACCATGGAGAACTACAAGTCCCAGCCTGCTATGGATTGCACACCTTGCCCCCCCCCCCCACCATGGAGAACTACAAGTCCCAGCATGACCCGGATCGTACACCTTCCCCCCCACCATGGAGAACCACAAGTCCCAGCATGTCTCACCTCTGCTCCCGGGGGACACGGTGTTCCTCCTCTCCGGAGAAGTACTGCTCCTCCTCCTCCGGACTCTGGCCGCCTCGGGGCTGCTGTGGGTTGGGGGCGGGGTGGAAGGGCTGGGGGGTCCGGCCGGTTCGGTGTTGCTGGCCACGGAGGAGGCGGACGGGGAACGGCTGGCAAGGAGCTGGTAGGGCACGGTGGCTCGGATGGGCTGCAGGAGACGGGCTGAGCCCCCCGGGGTGGGAGGGGAGCCGGAGCCGCGCTTCACTCGGGGGTGAGTGGAGGACATGACGGGCGAGCTGCACTCAGGAGGAAGCCTTCTCCTCCCCCCGTGGCCGCCGGTGACGCAGCAGCTGCTCCTCCTCGGCCCCCCGAATGGCCGCCGGCGACTGTCACACAGCGGCGAGGAGGAAGGGGGCGGGGACGGCGAGTCCAGGCCAATCAGACGGCGGCGGGCAGAGGTGACGCAAAAGGTTCGGCCAATCGGGAGACGAGCCCACACATGCAGCGCGGAGTGGGCGGGCCTGGTGGAAGGTTGTAGCGTAGACTCGATGAGTGACGTCACTAGCGGAGTAATCCGAGAGAGCACTGAGCATGCGTACAACTTCAGATACTACTACCCTCAATGTGTACAACTAGAAATACTATTACCACCAATATGTGTACACCTACAGATACTACTACACCCGAATATGTGTACTACTACCCCCAATATGTGTACACCTACAGATACTACTACCCCCAATATGTGTACAACTACAGATACTACTAACCCCAATATGTGTACAACTACTACTACCCCCAATAATTGTACACATACAGATACTACTACCCCCAATATGTGTACAACTACAGATACTACTAACCCTAATATGTGTACAACTACTACTACCCCCAATATGTGTAGAACTAAAAATACTACTACCCCAATATGTGTACAGATACTACTACCATACAATTACTACTACCCCCAATATATACCCAGCACTAAGCATGTGTACAACTACAAATACTACTACCCCCAATATACACTGAGCATGTGTACAACAACTACTACTACCATCATACAACTACTACTACTACTCCCATACAACCCCAATATACACCCAGCACTGAACATATGTAAAACTACCCCCATATAACAACTACCACTGAGCATTTGCACAACCACAAATACTACTGCCCCCAATATGTGTACAACTACAAATACTACTACCCCCATAGAACTACTACTACCCCCAATATACACCTAGCACTGAGCATGTGTAAAACCACTACTACCACCATACAACTACTACTCCCATAGAACTACTACTAACCCTAATAGACACCCAACACTGAGCATGGGTACAACTACAAATACTATTATCCCCATACTACTACTACTACTACCCCCAATATATATCCAGTATATATACCCAGTACTGAGCATGTGTACAACTACTACACCCACATAACTACTACTACCCCCAATATACACCCAGAGTATATATATTCAGCACTGAGCATGTGTACAACTACTAATATCCCCAATATGTGTACACTAAGAACTACTACTACCCTCAATATGTGTACACTAGAAACTACTACTGCCCCCAATATACACACAGGGTATGTATACCCAGCAGCGAGCATGTGTACAACTACGACTACCCCCAATATATATCCAGTATATATACCCAGTACTGAGCATGTGTACAACTACTACACCCACAGAACTACTACTACCCCCAATATGTACTCAGCACTGAGCATGTGCACCACTACTACTACCCCATATAACTACTACTACCCCAAATTTATACCCAGTATATATACCCAGTAATGAGCATGTGTACAACTACTATTACCCCCTCAGAGCTATTACTACCCTCAATATATATTATCCAGCACTGAGCATGAGTACCACTACTACTACCCCATAGAAATACTACTATTCCCCCCAATATATGCCCAGTGTGTGTAAATATACCCAGAATGGAGCATGTGTAAAACTACTACCACCCCCAACATGTGTACACCGAGAACTACTAGTTCCCAAATATATACCCAGTACTGGGCATGTGTACACCTACTACTACCCCCCCTCATACAACTACTACCCATAATATATACCCAGTGTGTGTTTGAATACCCAGCACTGAGCATGTGTCAAACTACTACTACCCCCAATATATACTCAGTGTATATATATATATATATATATATATACATACATATACCCACTGAACATTTGTACACTGGGAACTACTACTACCCCCAATATGTGTATACACAGGGAACTACTACTACTACCCCCAATATACACCCAGAGTATATATATATATTCAGCACTGAGCATGTGTACAACTACTACTATGCCCAATATGTGTACACTAAGAACTAATACGACCCCCAATATGTGTACATTGGAAACTACTACTGAACCCAATATCCAGCACTGAGCATGTGTACAACTACTACTACCCCCGATATGTGTACACAGGGAACTACTACTGTGCCTAATATACACCTAGAGTATATATACCCAGCACTAAGCATGTGTACATCTATGCCTACCCCCAATATGCGTACATCACTACTACCCCCATAGAACTACAACTACTCTCAAAATATAACCTGCACTGAGCACGTGTATAGTTTTTACTACCCCCAATATATACCTGGTATATAAATATACCCAGCACTGAGCATGTGTACACCAGGAACTACTACTATCCCTATAGAACTACTACTACTACCCTTAATATACACCCAGTATATAGTATAGACAGTACTATGTACACTGAGAACTACTACTACCCCCAATATATACCCACTGTATAAATACCCAGCACTGAGCATGTGCACACCTACAACACCAATTCCAAAAAAGTGTATGATGTACCCGATACCCATTCACATAGGGGGGTCGGGATCTGGGAGCATCCAGATTCCGATAAGCCCCCCGCTTGCAGACCCCGACAACCAGTGGCGGTGTGTCCATAGAGGGCGCCGGAGCGCCGCCCCCTCTCGCTCCCGCACCGCCACTGAAATACAATACACAGATTCATGCATTGCATGAATCTGTGTATTGTCACCGCTGCCGCGCTGCTCACTATTCATATGGCCGGCCTCCTGGTGAGCGCCGGCCATATGAATTAGAGCAGCGGCCGGCGGTGGGTGTGACTAGGAAGTGTCTATCAGAGCCATCGGCTCTGATAGGCTTTCCGAATACAGCTCTCACGCTGTATTCGGCTTCCAAAAACTCCTCCCAGGTACGCACGGGGGTGCGTTCCTTGGAGAAGACTGTGGAGGTTTCAGCCAATCAGGTTCACCGGATCTGGTTACCGGTAACCTGATTGGCTGAAGCGACATCGAGGGCGGGAGAACACATCGAGGATGGCGCAGACCGAGGAAGGTAAGTGCAGGGCTGGGGACAGGCTGCATTTGGGGGGAACTGGCTGTATATTGGGGACAAACTGGCTGAATATGGGGGGAACCTGGCTGTATATTGGGGACACACTGGCTGAATATGGGGGGAACTGGCTATATATTGGGGACAAACTGGCTGAATATGGGGGGAACTGGCTGTATATTGGGGACACACTGGCTGAATATGGGGGCACACTGGCTGTATATGGGACAAACTGGCTGAATATGGGGGGAACTGGCTGTATATTGGGGACACACTGGCTGCATTTGGGGGGAACTGGCTGTATATTGGGGACACACTGGCTGAATATGGGGGGAACTGGCTGTATATGGGGGACAAACTGGCTGAATATGGGGGCACACTGGCTGTATATGGGGACAAACTGGCTGCATTTGGGGGGAACTGGCTGTATATGGGGGCACACTGGCTATATATATGGGGACAAACTGTCTGTATATGGGGGCACACTGGCTGTATAGGGGGGCACACTGGCTGTATAGGGGGGCACACTGGCTGTATAGGGGGGCACACTGGCTATATATGGGGACAAACTGGCTATATATAGGGACAAACTGGTTGTATATGGGAGCACACTGGCTGTATATGGGGGGCACACTGGCTGTATATATGGGGGGCACACTGGTTATATATATATGGGGGCACACTGGCTGTATATGGGGACAAACTGGCTGTATATGGAAACAAACTGGCTGTATTTGAGGGGGCAAACTGGTGGCGTTTGGGCACAGTGGCTGCGTTTAATGGGCACAGTGGCGGCAATTGATTTTTTATTTTTATTTTCAGTTTGTTTGCGCCCCCCCAAAAATTTTGAGCACCAGCCGCCACTGCCGACAACCACATCCCAGGGTTGTCAGGAATAGGCCCTTGTCATCATCAACAGGGGGGGTAAGGTGCTTTGGGGGGGCAGAGAACCCCCCCAAAGGATCCATCCCCCCCATGTTGAGGGCATGTGGCCTGGTATTGTTCAGAAGGGGGGGGGGGGCGGCGCTCGCTCATCCCCTCCCTCTCCTGACCTGCCGGGCTGCATGCTCGCATAAGGGTCTAGGGTAACCACGTGTCCCGGATTGCCCGGGACAGTCCCGCATTTTGCAGGTCTGTCCCGGGCACCTTTATTCCAGGACAATACAGTGTCCCGGAATGAAACTGACACAGCCACCCCCCGGGCCAATCTGATGCCCCCAAAAAAGGTCGCCACATCACCTTTTTACTCACTGACAGTACTTGTCCTGGCTGGGAATGCCTGGAGGAGCACAATCCCGCCCCCTGCTTGTGATTGGAGAAATCATCAATCCCGCCTCTTGTGTCCAATCACTGTGCTGTGATTCGTTACAGCACAAGCTGATCTTTGGGAAGGAAGGATGTCCCTGAATGGTAGTTTGGAAATGTGGTCACCCTAGTCTGGTATGGATTTTGGGGGGATCCCACGCCATTTTTAAAACATTTTGGCATGGGGAGGGTCCCCTCCAGGTCCATACTAGACCTGAAGGGCCTAGTATGGACCTGGGGGGGGGACCCACGCCGTCTTTTTTTGCAATTTTTTTGCCTGCAATATTTTCTATACATTCAGATGCGGTGGCCGGCTTCCCAAGCCCCTCCTTAGCAAGCAGCTATATAGTGTGTTTAACCACTTCAATACCTGGCACTTTCTTCCTTCCTGCCCAGGCCAATTTTCAGCTTTCAGCGCTGTCGCTTTTTCAATGACAATTGCGAGGTCATGTAACACTGTACCCAAGCTAAATTTTTATCATGTTCCCACAAATAGAGCTTTTTAAAATTTTGAAAAAAAAAAATTTTTCTTAGTTTCTGTTATAAAATTTTGTAAATAAGTATGTTTTTTCCTTCACTGATGGGCACCAATGAGGCTGCACTGATGGGCATTGATAAGGCGGCACTGATGGCACTGATGACGTGGCACCAATGAGGTGGCACTGATGGGCACTGATGATGGGCACTAATATGCAGCACTGATGGGCACTGATAGGCAGCACTGATAGGCACTGATATGTGGCACTGATGGGCATTGATAGGCGGCACTGATGGGCACTCATAGGTGGCACTGATAGGCGACACTAATGGGCACTGATGGGTACTTTTGGGTGGCACTGATAGGTGGCACAAATGGACATTGATGGGTGGCACTAATGGACATTGATGGGTGGCACTGATGGGCATCACTGTAAAGGAGGCACTGGCAGGCATTACCGATGGGCACTGATCGGCATAATTTTTGGTCACAGATTGGCATCATTTTTGGGCACAGATTGGCATCCCTGCTAGACCACCAGGATGCCGCCCAGGACCACCAGGGAAGCGGGCAACATGTGGATGGCCAGGTAAGTCCCCCCATGGCCATCCACATTGTAACAGCAGGCAGGTAAAGTCACCAGGTTGCATCCAGGATGGAAGGTCTATATGTCCTAGATTCAGGCTTTATGTCAGTTTATACCAGGGGGGGGGAGTGCTGGGAGTCTTGCAGGGGAAGAGTTAATGAGCCCAGCTGAAGTAAGTGGGCTCATTGGGGCCTCTACAAGAACTCCCAGCATGCTAAGGGAGATGCTCCAACCTGGAACCAGATCTGTGTGGATAGTCTGGGGAGTGTAATCTCTGTGCGGTGAGCCAAAGCCAAAGCCAAAGCCAAAGCCAAAGCCAAAGCCAAAGCCAAAGCCTGTGTGGTTATTGCTAAGAACTTCAAAAAGCAGGGAGCTAGGGACTGGGACAGCACAAGGCTGTACCCAGTTGTTAGTTAGGGACACCAACCAGTGTAGTGAGCGGTCAAGTTGACCAGGATTTCTTTTCCTGTTTCTTTTGTTTTTGCTGTATTTTTTTTTGTCTGTATATAGTTCAAATAAAACCACACCCTTTTGTTTTCTCCTACCACTGTGTGCTGTGCCTGTTTTTGTGTGGTGAACCCATCCAGGGGGTCACACACACTGAGTTAACCCCCTCACAACATGTACAAATGTACAAAATGTACAAATGTATAGCCAACATATGCCAATCAGTGCCCACAAATGGACACTGACTGGCACCATCATGGCACCAACAAAATTAGTGATGCCCAGCAATGCCACCCACCAGTGTCACCATTGCCGCCCATCAGTGCCCACCTATCAGTGCTATTCTGTGCCACCTATGCGTGCCGCCTATGTGTGCCTATCAGTGCTGCCTATCAGTGCCCATCAGTGCTGCCTATCAGTGCCGCCTATCAGTGCCCATCAGTGCCCACCTATCAGTGCCATTCTGTGCCACCTATCAGTGCCACCCATAAGTACCCATCCATGCCGCCTATGCGTGCCCATCAGTGCAGCCTATGCGTGCCCATCAGTGCCGCCTATCAGTGCCGCCTATCAGTGCCACCTCATCGGTGCCACCTCATCAGTGCCACCTCATTGGTGCCCATCAGGGCCGCCTTATCAGTGCCGCCATATCAGTGCCCGTCAGTGAAGAAGAAAAGGTACTTATTTACAATTTTTTTTTTACAGAAATAAAGAAAAACTTTTTTTTTTTCAAAATTTTCGCTCTTTTTTTATTTGTTGCGCAAAAGATAAAAATCGCAGAGGTGATCAAATACCACCAAAAGAAAGCTCTATTTGAGAGAACAAAATGATAAAAATTTTAGTTTGGGTACAGTGTAGCATGACCGCGCAATTGTCATTCAAAGTGCAACAGCGCTGAAAATTGGCCTGGGCAGGAAGGTGTATAAGTGCCCGGTATTGAAGTGGTTAAACTAAACCTCTCTAAAACTGAGCTATTAATAATCCCCCCCCCCCACCCGTGCCCCCCTCCATGACTTTTTCATCAAAATCAACAATGCAACCATCAGTCCCTCCCCTCATGCCAGGGTACTAGGTGTAATCCTAGACTCTGACTTGTCATTTCAGCCTCAAGTCCAATCGTTATCAAAAATTTGTAGAATTCACCTCCGTAACATCTCAAAAAATCGTCCTATTTTAGCAAATGAAACCACCAAACTCCTCATTCACTCCCTTGTTATCTCTCGCCTTGACTATTGCAACTCCCTGCTCATTGACCTGCCTATCCATCTTCTCTTCAGTCTACCATAAATGCTGCTGCCAGGCTTATCCACCTTACCAACTGCTCAATGTCTGCCAACCCTCTCCTCCAATCCCTACACTGGCTCCCGATCGGCCAGCAAATTCAATTTAAAATATCAACCACAACTTACAAAGCCATCCACAACTCTGCCCCGAGCTACATCACCAAACTTGTCTTTAAACATATCACAAACCGTCCTCTCCGCTCTTCTCAAGACCTCCTACTGTCAAGCTCTCTCGTCTCCTCCTCCCATGCTCATCTCCAGGATTTCTCCAGAGCCTCTCACATCCTCTAGAACTCGCTACCTCAACCTGTCCGGCTATCCCCTACTCTTGCTAGTGTAGCGGATAGTGTAGCGGGTACTTGAATTTAGGGGAGGCATCTGGGTGGTAGTGTAACCCAGATGCACAGATTGCGAGGGTATCCGAGACCCTTTTTTGGTTCTTGGAGAACTCTGGTGGTGTGAGGTTCCTTGCGGCCCACAGGTGGCACTGTTGCCCTGGGCCGGGGCTGAACTCACACCGCAAGACTGTACTTTTTTGTCCTCCCCTAGAGCTGGAACAGCGGGGCGGGGAACCCGCTGTGACTAGGGTTGCCACTTTTTCCTCAAGCAAAACCCGAACACTTCAGTGGCTTCACTTTTTTTAGCAAACACTATAGGATTGTAACAGACTTGGGACACCTTTGGGTGCTCCAAAGAGAATAGTAATGTGGTGTGCGTAGTGCTCCTTCACCCTCCTATCAGGCCCTGTTCTGAGCCACATTCCTGTCTGAATATTGTGTCTGGGTTTCAGGCGGACTGAAACCCGGACACTTGATTCAAAACCCGAACTGTCCGGGTGAATCCCGGACAGGTGGTAACCCTAGCTGTGACGCAAAGGGAGAGGGAATAAAAGGGGCAGACGCCCTTACCACAGGGTTCAGAGTTCGTAGTTGGAAGACGCGGCCGCACCCATGCACCTTCGGCCTGGGTGCTGGCGTTCCGGTGTTCCGGGCCCAGGTGCCCTTGACCTGGCCGGAGCGAGGATGGAGTCCATCCCAGGCACCTTTAGCCAGGGGTGAGGTACTATGGCGGAGGCCTGGGGCTCAGTACCTTCGACTGAGTTCCGTGAGGGTGGAGGAATCCGAGGGGGGCCCTAATTCCTTGGGTGCCCGTGTCTGGGTTCGTGAGGACTGCTGTGTGGAACTTCTCTGGAGAGTCCGGCGCAGCATCGCTTGTGACAGAGAAGCCTCCTGTTTCTCCCTTGGACGGATCTCCTTCCCCTGAGAGGGGCCGTGCTAGCGAAGGTAATTCACGTTCTACCTCACATAGTCAGGCTATCCGCCACTGGTGATATCACAGTGGTTAGCAGGAGAAGGGAAAGGATTGTGCCTCGATCTATTCCCCATTACTACTCAGTAGAAGAAACTGTTTGTTGTTTGCCAAGAAGAATAAAACTGAGTTGGACCTATTCACTGTGTGGAATTCTGGTTACTAGGAGCAAAGGAGTCAGGAACGAAGTACTGGACTTGACTCTAGGACACCTACACAAGACCCAATCTTCTGGCCTTCACCTCTTAGTTATGGAGGACATGGGCCGTGGTGTATCTCATCTCTCCCTCCCAGGGACCCCTAGACAACAGCTACATAACCGATAAAGCAAGAGAGAGAGAGAGAGAGGTCGCTACACTACCTTCAGGCCATCCCTGAAAACTCATCTCTTCATGGAAGCCTATAATGCCTCCAACTAATCTTTTACCACTTCCATCAGCTCATCCCCCACAGTTACAACCTTTTGCACCACCTGCCCCACCCTATAATGCTGCGTACACGCGATCGGAAATTCCGACAAGAAAAGTTCGATGTGAGCTTTTGGTCGGAAATTCCAACCGTGTGTAGGCTCCATCGGACATTTTCTGTCGGAATTTCCGACAGCAAAAATTTGAGAGCTGATTCTCAATTTTTCCGACAGAAAAAACAGGCATGCTCTGAATCAATTCGACACATGCTCTGAATCATTGAACTTCATTGTTCTCAGCTCGTTGTAGTGTTGTACGTCACCCGCGTTCTTGACGGTCGGAATTTTGTGTGACCGTGTGTATGCAACACAAGTTTGAGCCAACATTCCGTCGGAAAAAAAATCCACGGTTTTCTTGTCGGATTTTCCGATCGTGTGTACGCAGCATTCGATTGTAAGCTCTTCTGAGCAGGGCCCTCTTAATCCTCTTGTATTTTATTGTATTATAACTGTATTGTCTCCCTTTTTAATATTGTAAAGCACTGCGTAAACTGTTGGCGCTATATAGATCCTGTTTAATAATAATAATAACCTAGTCTAAAGCTGAACACTAAATATGGAATTTTTTTATTGTTTTGCACAGTTACATTGGTCCAGCTTTGATCGGTGTAAGTACCGTATATACTCGAGTATAAGCCGAGTTTTTCAGCCCTTTTTTTAGGGCTGAAAGGATACCCCTCGGCTTATACTCGAGTCAGTACCTCAAAATCGTGAAATTCTGCGGCCGGCGTCTATTGTTCAAATCTCGCGCCGTTCTCCCTGTCCCTTCGGCGATAGGCGTTTCCAGAAAACACTGTGATGAGTGTTTGCGCCTATCACGGAGGTCCTCTTGTCCGACGTCCGTGATTGGCCGAGCACTGAACACAGTGCCTGCTGGGAAACGGAGTCGGCGAATGAGAGGACCTCCGTGATAGGCGCAAACACTCAACACAGTGTTTGCTGGAAACGCCTATCACGGAAGGGACAGGGAGAACGGCGTGAGATTTGAACAATGGACGCCGCCGCGGAATTACAAGATTTTGAGGTACTGACTCGGGCACAGGGAGGCGGCAATGGGCAGTGAGATGGCAATGGGCACAGTAAGGGGGCACAGTGAGACGACAATGGGCACAGTGAGGTGACAATGGGCAGTGAGGTGGCAGAGTGAGATGCCAATGGGCACAGTAAGGTTGGGCAATGGGCACATCCCCCCCCCCCCCCCCCCTCGGCTTATACTCGAGTCAATAAATTTTTCCAGTTTTTTTTTTGGTAAAAGTAGGTACCTCGGCTTATACTCGAGTATATACGGTATATATATTCCATGCCTGGCCGATCGATGTGGAAGTGGAGAAGCGCTGTAGTAGCCGCTGCAATTTTTATAATAAAGTGAATATGATAATACGCTTGTTGTTTTATAAGACCGGAGAGTGGAGGCGCATTAATCTTCGCTGTGATCTGAAAGTCATGTTTGTGTGTATTATCACCGGTGTTGGAGTGTACGGCGTGCCTGGGAGCGTGATGCACAGAGTGACACAGAGAACTCTCTGATGAGTACAGATAAGTTATCTGCCTCCCCAGACTAAGCAGAGGCACGGCACGTACCGGATCTCATGATACAACGCCGGATCTCACCGAAAATCTCAATGTTCCAAACATCTGCTAGAAACCAACAACCAATCCGATCCCACTGGACACAACTTCAATCTGACTCCCGGCCTTCCTCCCATAAAGTATAACTAAAGGAAAAACTTTTTTTTTTTTTCGTTTTGGATAGAGTGGAAAGGAATAAGAGCCCCTGCCAGCTTTTATTGCTGTCTGTGCCCCAGTTAGGGAGATTCACCCTCTCTATTTGTTTACCATTATCATTGAAAGTGAAAGTAAAAGAAAATCCCAAATTTTGGGTTGTCCCCAGAAAAGTAATAGAGGGGAAACACTAGTTCTGGTGATCTGAGAGTCCCCAAGGAATTTTCTTTTATTTGCAGGGATTTCTTCTCACTTCCTGTTTTGGCTATGGGACAGGAAGTGAAGGGAAATCTCTGCAATGGGACACAGATGGGAAAAAAGAAATCTGCAGGTGTTATAACCAGTGGCGGCTGGTGCTCCATTTTGTTTTTGGGGGGGGGTGGCAAACATACCCCCCCCCCCCCACTAGGGTTGCCACCTTTTCTTCAAGTCAAACCTGAACACTTTAGTGGCGCAGGGCAATACATTTTTTCCATAGTATGCACTATAGCAGGGGTCTCCAAACTTTTCAAACAAAGGGCCAGTTTATTGTTCTTCAGCCTTTAGGGGGGCCGGATTGTGGCCAGCAGGGGTAGTAAATGTCCCGGGCCCAGCATTGGTGAGAATAAATATGGCCTCAGAGTTTGCGGTCAGTAGGATAAGGAGTAGTGCCCCTATTAGTAGGAGTAATTGTATCTCATCATTTGTATCAGTGGAAGAAATAGTGCCCCCTTGTTGGAGTCAGTGGGAAGAATAGTGCCTCATATCAGTGGGTGGAATAAAGCCCTGAGGGCCAGATAAAGGCTAGCAAAGGGCTACATCTGGCCCTCAGGCCACAGTTTGGAGACCCCTGCACTATAGGATTATAAAAGACCTGGCTGGGACACCTTTGGGTGCCCCAAGGAAAGTAGTAATGTGGCGCGCATAGTGCGTGGTGGCAAACAGTGGATGTGGCCAAAATTCTCTTGCTGGAATCAATGCCCAGCCTCCCAGTGATGCTGAACCTGACACCCGACATCCACCTGCAGCTTCCGGACCGAACAGATTTGTGTGGGGCTATCTCAGTTACTTGGGGAGCCACAGCCTGGTCTAAATAATGTGTCAGGCGGACTGAAACCCGGACACATAATTCAAAACCCGGACTGTCCGGGTGAATCCTGGAAGGGTGGCAACCCCACCCCCACCGCCCGCTCGCCCATGTCTCCCAACTTTCTGCGATGGGAACGAGGGACACCTTTTAGCAAAAGTATGAAGGCATAGGACACACACCCTGCCACGCCCCCCTTAAAGGAGAATTGTACACAAAAAAAATAGTTTGGTTAAACACACAAGTGCTTTTTTACCACTATTATTCCTTTATATTGGCTTTTGAAATGTACAAATGCAGCAATTTCGAAAAAGGATTAAAGGTTTAGCGTCGTAAAACACTTTTTGATAGGCAAATAGTGCTTTTTTCTATGTAACTATAAAGGTCAGACCAAAAAGAGGGACAAATGAGGAGGAATGAGGGAACGGGGGGGAGTTTGTGCCAAATCAGAGACAGTCCCTCGAAATCAGGGTCAGTTGGGAGCTATGCACTCGCTCGCCAGCCAGCCCCGCACTTACCCCATCCAGGTTGCAGATGGCTTCCCCAGCCTCACCGGCTCCTCCTCCCGGCCATTGCGGTCTTAGGACTTGCTTCCTGTCCTCATGGGCTGGGAGGAGAAGCTGGAAGACAATAGCGAATCAACATTCGCTAATGTCACAAGTGGTGGGCTCAGGGGGCAGTGCTCTGCCCCCCGAGCCCACCCTTTTTTGAAGCCAATTAGAGCCTCAGGCTCTAATCATGTGCTTCTAAAAAAAAAAAAAAACGCATAGAAATCAATCCATTCAGTGTCCCGCATGGAGATTAGGGTCCGGCGCATGGAGAGTAGGGGGTGGCGCCCCTGCGCCCCTTATGGACCGACCGCCACTGGTTATAACCCTCCTTTACTTTATTCAAAATGAAAAAAAAAAGTTTTGCCTATGGCATACTTCCCAACATTTTGAGATGGGAATGAGGGACACCTACTAACAAATGTATGTAGGCATAGGACACGCCCCCCTACCACACCCCCTTAACCACTTGCCGACCGCCGCACGCTGATGTACGTCGGCAGAATGGCACGGCTGGGCATATTGGCGTACAGGTACGTCCCCTTTAATATGCACAGCCGTGGGTCGTGACCGTGCCCGCGGGACCCGATTGAGGCGAGGTGCTGTGACGCACAGCGCGATCCTGTGCATTGCATGGCGTGAACCAGCCCTGTCACAACAACTACAGGTGCAACCAAGAGCAGGCATGTCTCCATGCGTTCCTGTGCAATCAGCATCATCAATTCAATGGGCTCCCCTACACACAAGAAATGTGCAAAAGAAGTCTATGACACACTGAAATTCATGGTTTGCAGATGTGTTGGGGTGCCATTAACACTTATGAATGCAGTGGCGGCCCGTCCATTAGGGGCGCCGCCCCCTCTCTTCAGGTCACCCCCTATTTGTATCATGGATAGATTCATGCATAGCACGAATCTATCCATGGCCGCCGCGGCCACTCCCTATTCAGGCGTCCGGCCCCTTTTAGGACGCCGAGCGCCTGAATTACAGCGGCGGGGGTGTTTTTTTTAAGCACTTGATTAGAGCCATAGGCTCTAATAGGCTTCAAAATAGGGTGGACTCGGAGCGCAAAGCATTGCGCCATGAGCCCACCCAGATGTGTTAGAAAAGCAAATGAATGTTTGCTTTTCTAACATTGAACTGCCAATCAGGAAGCGTGGGTCTGATACCCGTCACCTGATTGGCTAAAGGACAGGCGCTCCTATTGGATGCCTAGCAGAAGGAAACGCATGGAGGAAGCATGGAGGACACAGGAGCTTCTGCCTGACCCGCTGATAGTCCCACAGCTCATCGCCTTAACCCATTGCCTGACCCGCTACCAAGATGGGGTAAGTGCCGGTCAGACAGCGAGCGGGCGGGCGGGGGGGTTCACAGTGGCTGCATATGATGGGCATAGTGGCTGCATATGATGGGCATAGTGGCTGCATTTGATGGCACAGTGGCTGCAATTGATGGGCACAGTGGCTTCAATTGATGGGCACAGTGGCTGCATTTGATGGCACAGTGACTGCAATTTATGGGCACAGTGGCTGTATTTGATGGCACAGTGGCTGCAATTGATGGGCACAGTGGCTGCAATTGATGGGCACAGTGGCTGCTTTTGATGGGCACAGTGGTTGAAATTGATGGGCACATTGACTGCATTTGATGGGCACAGTGGCTGCATTTGATGGGCACAGTGGCTGCATTTGATGGCACAGTGGCTGCATTTGATGGGCACAGTGATTGCAATTGATGGGCACAGTGACTACATTTGATGGGCACAGTGGCTACATTTGATGAGCACAGTGGCTGCAATTGATGGGCACAGTGGCTACATTTGATGGGCACAGTGGCTGCAATTGATGGGCACAGTGGCTGCATTTGATGTTTTTTTTTTCCCAGAATTTTCAGTTTGTTTGCGCCCCCCAAAAATTTTGAGCACCAGCCACCACTGTATGAATGTCAGGAATGCGCGATTTTGCATGCGTTCATGACATGCAAAGGTCTGAACCTAACCTTAGGCTAGGTTTACACAACTACAGGTGTGACAGAGTGTGCAGTTCCTGTGTTCATTTTTTGTGCATTCCTGTGCGTTGCATTAAATAGCATCCTATTTATTTCAATGCAACAAACCTAAAATGCCTAACTCCAGAATCAGGCATTTGGCTAACAGCTCTCAAACTCTCCCTGATCAACAAAGATTAATGGTTAACCGCTTGCCGACCGCAGCACTTAGATGTATGGCAGCAACACGGCTCTCCTGCGCTGGATTACGTACCTAGTACTTTGCAAATTTGTACATAGTTTGAATAAACCTGTGCTGACTCAGGCTTGAGGCCTGTGAGTTTACTCCAGACACTGGGGACAGTGTCTATTTTTCCGGGGGGTGTATGTAGTGGGGTCCCCAAATTTAACCCCGCTATACCCAAATTTAGGGGAAGGTTTGAGCTGTAGTTGGGCTCAGACCACCTTAATTGTTAGGATTTAATTTTACACCGCAGGTAGTATACTGGTGTGTAGTTCCCTGTGGCCTGTAGGTGGCGCTGTCATAATGGGCCAGGGTTGAACCGCTGGTATAGTGCTGTGCCTTGGATATCCTCTCTCGGCGGTTGTGTGGTGGGCATGATCAGCCTGCTGTGCACGCCGGGAGAGGATATAAAAGGGACAGACTCTGCTTGAGGGGGGTCTCTTTTTTGGTAGTCGGGTCCGGTTCGAGCCCAGGGGGCCATCGTGGAGCATGGTACCTGGCCCTCCAGGCCAGGGGCCCACGTGTGCATCAGTCCCAGGCACCTTTAGCCCCGGGGCTGTAGCAAAAGCCTTGGGCCCAGCACCTTTAGCTAGGGCCCGTGCCCTGGAAGGAGAAATCCCAGGGTGCACCTGGCATGGGGACCCGTTCTGAGATGAGGAGGCCGGGGGAGGACCCTTCTAAAGGACCGGTGAAAAGTTCACGGAGAAAGAAGGGCCTGGTAACTCTCTGGAGGGATTAGATCCATCCAACACTAGAGGATTGGGATTAACGGTTCTGTGGCAGAGAATCTCCTAGTCGCATCTAAAAGGGGAAAACTAAAGAGACGTCCAAGCATCACTTCGGCTGCTAGGATCCGCTTTCATAGGGAACTATCCGGGTGAGCTAAGCCTACTTGAGGAATGAGTAGTGAAGTCATAATTTGTCTTGTGCCTGGACCAGTGGCGGCTGGTGCTCAAAATTTTTGGGGGGGGCGCAAACAAACTGAAAAAAAAAAAATCAATTGCCGCCACTGTGCCCATTAAACGCAGCCACTGTGCCCAAACGCCACCAGTTTGCCCCCTCAAATACAGCCAGTTTGTTTCCATATACAGCCAGTGTGCCCCCATATATATATATAACCAGTGTGCCCCCATATATACAGCCAGTGTGCCCCCATATACAGCCAGTGTGCCCCCATATACAGCCAGTGTGCCCCCATATATATATATATAGCCAGTGTGCCCCCATATACAGCCAGTTTGTCCCCATATATATAGCCAGTGTGCCCCCATATACAGCCAGTGTGTCCCCATATATATAGCCAGTGTGCCCCCATATACAGCCAGTTTGTCCCCATATACGGCCAGTTCCCCCCAAATGCAGCCAGTTTGTCCCCCATATACAGCCAGTTCCCCCCCAAATGCAGCCAGTTTGTCCCCCATATACAGCCAGTTCCCCCCAAATGCAGCCAGTTTGTCCCCCATATACAGCCAGTTCCCCCCAAATGCAGCCAGCGTGTCCCCCATATACAGCCAGTTCCCCCCAAATGCAGCCAGTTTGTCCCCCATATATAGCCAGTTCCCCCCAAATGCAGCCAGCGTGTCCCCCATATACAGCCAGTTCCCCCCATATTCAGCCAGTTTGTCCCCCATATACAGCCAGTTCCCCCCATATTCAGCCAGTTTGTCCCCCATATTCAGCCAGTTCCCCCCATATTCAGCCAGTTTGTCCCCCATATTCAGCCAGTTTGTCCCCCATATACAGCCAGTTCCCCCCATATTCAGCCAGTTTGTCCCCCATATTCAGCCAGTTCCCCCCATATTCAGCCAGTTTGTCCCCCATATTCAGCCAGTTTGTCCCCCATATACAGCCAGTTCCCCCCAAATGCAGCCAGTTTGTGCCCCATATTCAGCCAGTTTGTCCCCCATATTCAGCCAGTTTGTGCCCCATATTTAGCCAGTTTGTCCCCCATATTCAGCCAGTTTGTCCCCCATATTCAGCCAGTTTGTCCCCCATATACAGCCAGTTCCCCCCATATTCAGCCAGTTTGTCCCCCATATTCAGCCAGTTCCCCCCATATTCAGTCAGTTTGTCCCCCATATTCAGCCAGTTCCCCCCATATTCAGCCAGTTTGTCCCCCATATACAGCCAGTTCCCCCCAAATGCAGCCAGTTTGTGCCCCATATTCAGCCAGTTTGTCCCCCATATTCAGCCAGTTTGTGCCCCATATTCAGCCAGTTTGTGCCCCATATTCAGCCAGTTTGTCCCCCATATTCAGCCAGTTTGTCCCCCATATTCAGCCAGTTTGTCCCCCATATACAGCCAGTTCCCCCCATATTCAGCCAGTTGTCCCCCATATTCAGCCAGTTCCCCCCATATTCAGCTAGTTTGTCCCCCATATTCAGCCAGTTCCCCCCATATTCAGCCAGTTTGTCCCCCATATACAGCCAGTTCCCCCCAAATGCAGCCAGTTTGTGCCCCATATTCAGCCAGTTTGTCCCCCATATTCAGCCAGTTTGTGCCCCATATTTAGCCAGTTTGTCCCCCATATTCAGCCAGTTTGTGCCCCATATTCAGCCAGTTTGTGCCCCATATTCAGCCAGTTTGTCCCCCAAATGCAGCCTGTCCCCCCCCCCCCCCCCCCCAGCCCTGCACTTACCTTCCTCGGTCCACGCCGTCCTCGATGTGTTCTCCTGCCCTCGATGTCGCTTCAGCCAATCAGGTTACTGGTAACCAGATCCGGTGAACCTGATTGGCTGAAGCCTCCACACGGTCTTCTCCCAGGAACGCACCCCCGTGCGTACCTGGGAGGAGTTTTTGGAAGCCGAATACAGCGTGAGAGCTGTATTCGGAAAGCCTATCAGAGCCGCTGGCTCTGATAGGCACTTCCAAGTTACACCCACCGCCGGCCGCCACTCTAATTCATATGGCCGGCGCTCACCAGGAGGCCGGCCATATGTATAGTGGGCAGCGCGGCAGCGGTGACAATACACAGATTCATGCAATGCATGAATCTGTGTATTGTCTTTCAGTGGCAGTGCGAGAGCGAGAGGGGGCGGCGCTCCGGCGCCCTCTATGGACGCACCGCCACTGGCCTGGACTCATATCCAAACTCTTACTGTCCTGTCTTCTATCCACCCTTTTCTATTCATTGACTTTGCATATAAAGAAATAAAATCTACGTTGGAGTTTACTACTGGTGTGGAACTTGGAGTTACTTGGGGATATAAAGACTTGTCCTTACATTCTAAGAGACGGGAACCAACTGAAGGGAGAACCTTGCTGCAGGACCCTAGTTTGTGACACCGCTCAACCTCTTCACACAAGAGGGTACGGGCACATAGCATGGTGTGCCTTTCCTGCAAGTGAGCCAAAGGCAGGTAAAAGAGGCACGTGTGCTACACACACACACACACACACACATATATATATATATATATATATATATATATATATATATATATCCTGGGGCCCTTTACTACGATCCCACAATGGGCCCTTTCACATGTTCTGCAGTGAGCTCCCTTCCTACTATACTTCGGCAGTGGCGGCAGTCTGTTTAAGACCTAGTGCTGGTGACATTATGGGTGCATGCAGGGGAAGGCTGGCACTATTGGCACTATTGGTTATAGAGAGCCGAGCCCCCAGCTGGTCACCTAGCAGCAGTAATGCTGTATAACCTCTGTTGACATGCTGATCGGGATGTGATCCTGGTGATGCTCCCAGTCAGATCTAATAAACACAGTATTTATTAGCATCAAGAGTACTACCACATATATATAATCAACTGTATGTTCAGCAGCCATGTGGGCTCTATGCCTGTAAAGTGTGGGCTTTGATCAATAAAATCACTGATATTTAACACTAGGATTTGACTAGGAGCATCACCTGGATTGCATCCCGATCAGCATGTCAGAGAAGGCTCCACTGCTGCTAAGCAACCTGCAGGGAGCTCAACTGTCTACAACCAATAGATGGGCTCGGGTGTGTTTGAAATCCCACATGCCCGATCTCCCGCCAGGAAGCCGACACTCCACAGTGCTAATCACAGCCAGTGAGACATTTCCTGATCTGTGGAGCTGCGGACCGGGAAATGTCTCACTGCCTGTGATTAGCGCTGTGCAGTGTGGGCTTCCTGGCAGGCTCTGGCATGTGGAATTTTGAACATGCCCAGCCCATCTCTAACAACAAATTGTGCTGGCCCTACTGTACATCAGCCCCATAAAGTAACCAGCACTGGGTTCCAATGTGCTGCCGCCGCTGCCATGGAGACAGAGACCAGCGCTGTGAATAGCCGGGAGAGGACAGCAACTCTGGTTGTTCCAGCACTGGTCCACACTGGGAACATTCCCCCATCCACCTATAATGTGTAGATGGGGGAATTGGATCATTTCTTTTTTTTTTTTTATTCAACCTAATAGTTAAATGAAAAAAAGTGATCAATGTATGGGCTGCCTAAGAGCTAAGACCAGCCATAGACAGTTTAAATCTCAGCTGGTTCAGCAGGAACTGGCTGAGATTTGAACCATTAATGAGAAGATTCTCTTATGATTATCACTAGTGGTTGCTATAGTCACTAGTGATAATCACTGTTTGTCGGGAGAATACAATTACTGGTGTAGCAGCACCCCCTTTTCCCACTTCTCCCTCTTTCTCTCTTTGCGGCTGGCTGACTCGTCTAGGGGTACCAGGGAGAAGAATGGGGGGAGAGCACACCACCAGCTCGTGCCCTCTGATGTGTGTTATACAGAGGCATGAGCTAAACCCTTTACCTTCGGGTCTGTGTTCACGTCCGGAGCTTCAGCTTCTCTTGTGGAGGATGATTGCCCCTGTCACAGGCAGGGGCACTTAGCTTCCAGTAACTTGAGTTCCACACCAAATAAAGTCCAACACTTATTTATTCTTTTAGAGCAACAAATAGTAGGCTGGTTGAACTTAAAGAACAGACAGGTGTGGGAAGGAGAAGGTCCAGACACAATCAAAGAATTAAAGTTCTCTCCTGTTCCATATAGTGCAAACAGGCTTGGCGCACGGTCGCTGCCACCAACCGTGAATTTGGTTTCTGCCACAAACCCTGGTGAAAATAGAGGCCTCTGCCACAGACCTTGAATAGAGGTTTCTGCCACCGACCGACCCGGTTCAGTTGGATCCCCGCCACTGACCACAAGAACATAGGATTCCTCCGTTAGGATAAATGGCCCCTGTCAGGGAAAGACATCCATCCGGACGGTCTCCAGAGGCCCACACCGTCTCCAGCATTATGCTGTACCAGCTCTTCAGGAGGGTCACATCTCTGGTCCCTTACGCCCTGGATTCGGGCACCCAATTCCGGGGGCACCCTAGGAATACTTCATCCCTCGCGGGACCCAGTGGAAGGTACTGGGCCCCAGGCCTTCTTGCAAAGTACCTCACCCCAGGCTTAAGGTGCCTGGGATGGAACTCGACGCCACGTGCCCAGGCCAAGGGCACCTGGACACGGACGAACGGACAGCAGCCCCAGGCGGAAGGTCCCTGGTGCTCGGACTCCTTGTGCGCAAGATGTCCGCCCCCTTTATACCCTCTCCCAGCAAGCACAGCGGGTTCCCCGCCCCGCCCTACAATGGTGGTTCAACCCCAGCCCAAGGCGACAGCGCCACCCAGGGGCCGCAGGGAACTGAACACCATTGATATCTTCCACGAACAAAAACAACCACAAAACCCTCGTAAATGCTGCATTTGGGCCATGCTACCACCCAAATACTCCCCCTAAATATTGATACCCGCTACACTGGGCAGGAGGGATATTCACCTGTCAGCACTGTCTGTGTTGATGGGGGAAATATGCAAGTTTCTTTCCTGCAATCTGTGGATGCAGGAAAGAAATTTGCACCGTATATTACCTGCCTAACTGAAAGTGAAAGTAAATTGTGAATGTCTTGAAAGAACAGGAGAGGGTGATGGAGATAGATGGGGGAGAGAAGGGATGGAGATAATGCAGTTCAGTGATTACAGTGTACTGCAGTCTGCAGTGCACACACTTACCCACGGTCCAGGCTAGAATCTCAGGCATCATTCACAAATAGGGTGACCACGTGTCCCGGATTGCCCGGGACAGTCCCGCATTTTGCAGGTCTGTCCCGGGCACATTCATTCCAGGACAATACAGTGTCCTGGAATGAAACTGACACAGCCACCCCCCGGGCCAATCTGACGCCCCCAAAAAAGGCCACCACATCACCGATTTACTCACTGACAGTACTTGTCCTGGCCGGAAATGCCAGGAGGCGCACAATCCCGCCCCCTGCTTGTTATTGGAGAAATCATAAATCCCGCCTCTTGTGTCCAATCACTGTGCTGTGATTCGTTACAGCACAAGCTGATTTTTGGGAAGGGAGGGTGTCCCTGAATGGTAGTTTGGAAATGTGGTCACCCTATTTACACAGCCAGGAATGCTGCTGATTTTCATATTTCCCGCCCACACATCCCCTCTCTTCAGATACAGCACGCAGGGATAGTGTGGGCAGGACTGGAAGGAGGAGGAGGAGCTGTATTCCTCCCTGCTCGTATGTGAGGAGAGTGAGGGGGGGTGGCTGGACTTGCTGGGCTGTGAAAGAGTGTCATAGACTGACACTCGGCTCAGCTTGCAGTCACCACTCTCGGAATTTACAGGCTGGTTCTCCTGTCCTAAGGATGGGAGAAATCAGTCTGTTTGTTTAGTAACCGAGAAGAAGGCTTGGGCCCCCCTTTCCCACCCCCACAGTGCTCATGGAGTCCTTCCTGCAACTCGCTCTTCTCCATGCCAATGAGGATGCAGGGGAAGGAGCAGATCGGGTGGCTGTGGTTGTGTGAGCGCTCGCATTATGCAGTGTCAGCGAGCAGAGGGAGGGGGGAGGAATCCCCCGCAGGAGCTGACTGGGGATGCTCTTCCTCTCAGGATAAACTGTGTTACTCCAGCGGCGGCCCAAGCAAAATAAAAAAAATGCAAAAAAAATTAAAATGTTGGGGGGGTCAGGGCCCTCTCTGCCCCCCTAGGGACACCATTGCTGTCCCTGGAGCCTGTGGCCGCCCAGCTGTGCTGTTCCTGGAGCTTGCGGCCGCCCACTCAGCCTCTTCACAGCCGCCCATTCAGTTCACGGCATGGCTGGGGGGCAGAGATTAGAGGTCAGCTGACTGGTGAGGAATGTGAGGCGGGAGGGGCTGGAGGAGACCCTATTTCCTGATTTCGGCATAGGTGTCACTGCTACAAGACACCGCAAATTCAGAGACACAGTGAAGCCAGGGACACAGTGAGTAACACTACCTATGATTATAGTTTCCATTAAAAGTCCCCACTACCTGGAGCTCTAGAGGGATATTTTATTTGAAACATATAGTTTATAATGGATCACTTAAAACCTTTGATAGACTTAAAACTGAGTTTGAACTCCCAAATTACATGTTCCTTAGTTACCTACAGCTCCGCCACGCCTTTCGTGCACAATTTGCATCAGATAGTGTCTCCATGGCTGGCAACCCTCTGCTGGCAGCAGTAAAGTGCCCTGACCTCAAAAAACTGATCTTGCAGTTCTACTGTATGCTCTCACTCCCACAGGCGACTGTCTCCGCCTACGCACTAAAGACCAGATGGGAGGGTGACCTGGGACCTATAGAGGATGACGAGTGGAGTGATGCTTTAGATACCTGTAAGTTAGTCTCCCCTAAACTGTCTGATCGCCTCACGCAGATCTTTATAGTACACAGATCTTATCTCACTCCACTCAAAATCTCCAAATATAAGCCGGAACAACCAACAGTTTGCCCCATGTGTGGCCAGGCCCTGGGCACCTTCTATCATCTCCTATGGCAATGCCCTAAAATGCAGGCGTACTGGACCCAGGTTGTAAGGTTTCTGCATGATACCATGGGCTCTCCTGTCACATTGCAGCCCAAACTATGCTTGTTGGGAATTTTTCCTGATCCAGAGATGAATACGTTTACAAAAATATTTCTGCACGAAACCTTGCTCTCTGCAAGGAAGGTTGTTGCTAGGGTTTGGATGAGGACAGAGCCACGGGGCTGTCACACTGGATAGCGGAGGTAAATGCTACTCTACCTTATAAGAAAATAGTTTACTCTCATAGGGGGTGTCCTTCAAAATACGACAAGATTTGGGATAGATGGCTCGGGGCCTCGGAGACCATTATGTGACCCAGGAATGGTGCAACAATACTTTTTCAATGACCACAGTACTGATCGCATTTCTCTTTCTCAGTTTTAACGTGCCTGTTAGCAACTGAAATGTCTCATGTTTTCATGTACATTATCTAGGAAAGTCATGTCAAGATAACTTCATTATCAGCGATTGTAAATCCAAGACCTGTCATGTACAGTTTGAACATGTAACCATGCTTTATACTTCAATAAAAACTATGTTTAATGCAAAAAAAAAAGTCCCCACTACAGTTCTCAGATCAGCAGATGACCTTGATCAAGAGCACTTAAAGCGGAGCTCCACCCTAAAGTGGAACTTCCGCTCATCTGAACCCTCCCCCCCCCACCGGTGTCACAATTGACACCTTTCAGGGGGGAGGGGGTGCAGATACCTGTCTAAGACAGGTATTTTCACCCACTTCCTGGAGTCTTCTCTGCTGGAAATCTGCGGGAAGTACGTCACTTCCCGCAGAATACCCGTTGTGTTCTGTGGGGACACTCGACTCCCAGAACACACGGGGACCAGTCAGAACGGCGCAGCGCGACTCGCGCATGCGCCGTAGGGAACCGGGCAGTGAAGCCGCAAGGCCTGGTTCCCTCACCGAGGATGGCGGTGGAGGCAGCAGAGTGACGAGCGATTGCTCGTCCTCTGCTGCGGACGTCGCTGGACTCCAGGACAGGTAAGTGTCCTAATATTAAAAGTCAGCAGCTGCTTTAGCTCTAGCTACTGGCTTTTAATATTTTTTTTTCGCCCGAGCTCCGCTTTAAGTTGGCTGATCAGAACTCCCCCCAGCACTGCCACTGATCCCAACTCCCCCCGGCATTGCCACTGATCCCAACTCCCCCACCAAGGAGTAAGAGAAGGAATAAAAATAGCATGAAATGGAGAGGAAAAGAGGGGGGGAACAAAGAAAAAGGGAGAGAAATGTTAAGAAAGATGGCTAGAGAGAGGGATGGGTGAAAAAAAACAAGAAATCAGCATGAAGAGAGATAAAGAGGAAAGAAAGGAGAACAAAGTGAAAGAGTGGTACATCCTAAAATGTACCATAAGGGGTTTTAATACTGTACGAGTGGAAGGGACTCAGGGAGCGCTAAATGTCCGTGGGTTAGGGGCGCAAATTACTTGTCTTGCCTTGGGTGCTGACAACCCACTGTCAGGGACGTGCTGGGCTTGAACCTGGGACCTCTTCTGTGTCTGGCATTGACTCTTCCAGCGGAGCTATCTGAGATGCTGGACAGTTCCCTGCCTGATCTGCTGGATAACCTATCTGATCCATTAGACTACTCTGCTTGGTGTCTGATTACTGTTGAACTCTGAACCCCTTGCTCCTCCCATGTACTTCCTATAAAAGACATCCCAGAGATGTTGCCCCTTGTGGTTTGATCTGCTTCTGTTCCCTGAGTTCCTGATTCTGTGCTTGTATCCTGTTCCTGTGTTTGACCCGGCTTCCTGACCACGCTTCTGTCTCCAGTCCTGACCTCGGCTCGTTTGACCCTGCTCAGTTATCTGCCAGTCTGCCTGTTGCCAAGATTCGGCCTGGACTTTGACTACTCTCTGCCTGCCACTTGTGATGTTTACCTTGATGTGTATGACCCGGCTTGTCTGACTCTGCAAACCTGCACCAGCTTACCTGCATCCTCTGCTCTGCAAGCTGCACACGCTGACCTGCATCCTTTGCAATGCAAACCTGCACCTGCTGACCTGCATCCCTGCTCTGCAAACCTGCACCTGCTGACCTGCATCCCTGCTCTGCAGACCTGCACCTGCTGACCTGCATCCCTGCTCTGCAGACCTGCACCTGCTGACCTGCATCCCTGCTCTGCAGACCTGCACCTGCTGACCTGCATCCCTGCTCTGCAGACCTGCACCTGCTGACCTGCATCCCTGCTCTGCAAACCTGCACCTGCTGACCTGCATCCCTGCTCTGCAAACCGGCACCTGCTGACCTGCATCCCTGCTCTGCAAACCGGCACCTGCTGACCTGCATCCCTGCTCTGCAAACCGGCACCTGCTGACCTGCATCCCTGCTCTGCAAACCGGCACCTGCTGACCTGCATCCTCTGCTCTGCAAGCTGCACCTGCTGACCTGCATCCGCTGCTTCCGGAACCAGCCGTTCCAGTCTCCACTCGGCTCCACCACTCCAAGCAGTGAGGATCAGACAGGCACCCTTACCTCACTGTGCTCTTACCACCACTGTCCCCACTCCAGTGGTCTCCGAGCCGGGGTTGTACGGGAGGTCCCTCTCCGCACGTCAGGCTCACACCCAAGGTACGTTACACCCACACTACGAAAATAATTTTACTGTTAGGGGTCCCCACAACTTGGGAAATTTTATCAAGTGGTCATGACACTAGAAAGGTTGAGAACCACTGCTCTAGCCAGTGGTTGCATGCTGATGTCATCAAGTACAGGGAGGCCCCACTGAAAGCTTTAATTGTGGAGAAATTTTACTTTACTTTACAAGGTGTAATCAGGACAGGAAGTAGTGGAAAACTCCCTTAGTTGGGTCACAGGCGCCTGACAGTGGTCCTATCATTTCTAGAATATGCAAAGTTTTGGCTAGAGTTGGCTTTATAAAGCTGAACTCCAGGATTTAAAACAAAACAAACACCCTCTCCTCACCCCCACCCCCACCCCGCACACTGCAAGGGTTACATTTATTTTAAAGGGTAACTCCACTTTCGGGAGGAAATAAAAATAGCAAATGAAGAAAAAATAATATAGCACATATAATTGCGACACAAGTCATATTGTAATTGAATGTTATTAAAAATAAATTTTCCTTTTCAATCTGCAGCCGCTGTAATTTTCTGAGAATACATTGCAATATGGCTACCTGGAGATGTTCTGTACATAGAATGTGTACTGACCACTCCCAAGAAACATCATTTCCTGCTTCTGTGATTGGCTCACCAATTTTCCCAGAAGTCTGCCTAAGATACAAGTCAGATTTCAGGCATCCCCTGCAACAAAAATGTCATTTTTGGAGAGATACTTTCAAAAAGCGTGCGTCTAAAAGGGATGCATGCCCAGCAGATTTCCTCATTGTGCCCTGCAGCTGCACACCTGATAGTTAATTATGAAACCTCTCCCACTAGACCCACTCAGAACAGAGGCACAGACAAACACAAAAGGAATTATTTTGAAAAACAAAAGGTAGGAATCTGCAACAAAGGTTGTTATAATCCTTGCAATGTACATAGCTCACTCAGAGGGGAATATTTTTTTCTCAACAAAAGTGGAGTTACACTTTAACCACTTAAGCCCCGGACCATTTGGTAGCTAGAGGACCAGAGGTGAATTCAGAATTTTGCACTGCGCTGCTTTAACTGTAAATTGTGCGGACATGCAATGTTGTACCCAAACAAAATTTGCGTCCTTTTCTTCCCACAAATAGAGCTTTCTTTTAATGGTATTTGATTGCCTCTGCGATATAAACGGAAAAAGACCGAAAATTTTGAAAAAAAATGATATTTTCTACTTTTTGTTATAAGAAAAATCGAATAAACTCAATTTTAGTCATACATTTAGGCCAAAATGTATTCAGCCACATGTCTTTAGTAAAAAAAACGTCAAGTGTATATTTATCGGTTTGCGCAAAAGTTATAGCGTTTACAAACTAGGGTACATTTTCTGGAATTTACACAGCTTTAAATTTATGACTGCCTATCTCATTTCTTGAGGTGCTAAAATGGCAGGGCAGTACAAAACCCCCCCAAATGACCCCATTTTGGAAAGTAGACACCCCAAGGAAATTGCTGAGAGGCATGTTGAGCCCATTGAATATTTTTTTTTTTGTCCCAAGTGATTGAATAATGACAAAAAAAAAAAAAAAATTACAAAAAGTTGTCACTAAATGATATATTGCTCACACATGCCATGGTTATATGTGGAATTGCACCCCAAAATACATTCTGCTGCTTCTCCTGAGTACGGGAATACCACATGTGTGGGACTTTTTAGGAGCCTAGCCACGTACGGGACCCCGGAAACCAAGCACCGCCTTCAGGATTTCTAAGGGCGCAAATTTTTGATTTCACTCCTCACTACCTATCACAGTTTTGAAGGCCATAAAATGCCAAAATAGCACAAAACCCCCCCAAATGACCCAATTTTAGAAAGTAGACACCCCAAGAAAATTGCTGAGAGGCCTGTTGAGCCCATTGAATATTTTTTTTTGTCCCAAGTGATTGAATAATGACAAAAAAAAAAAAAATTACAAAAAGTTGTCACTAAATGATATATTGCTCACACATGCCATGGTTATATGTGGAATTGCACCCCAAAATACATTTTGCTGCTTCTCCTGAGTACGGGGATACCACATGTGTGGGACTTTTTAGGAGCCTAGCCGCGTACGGGACCCCGAAAACCAATCACCGCCTTCAGGATTTCTAGGCACAAATTTTTGATTTGACTCCTCACTACCTATCACAGTTTCGAAGGCCATAAAATGCCAAAATAGCACAAAACCCCCCCAAATGACCCCATTTTGGAAAGTAGACACCCCAAGCTGTTTGCTGAGAGGCATGGTGAGTATTTTACAGCTCTCATTTGTTTTTGAAAATGAAGAAAGAATTATTTTTTTTTTAATTTTTTTTTTTTTTCAATTTTCAAACCTTTGTGACAAAAAGCGAGATCTGCAAAATACTCACAATACCTCTCAGCAAATAGCTTGGGGTGTCTACTTTCCAAAATGGGGTCATTTGGGGGGGGGGGGGTTTGTGCCATCTGGGCATTCCATGGCCTCCGAAACTGTGATAGGCAGTGAGAAGTGAAATCAAAAATTGACACCCTTAGAAAGCCTGAAGGCGGTGATTGTTTTTTATAGTCCCGTACGCGGCTAGGCTCCCAAAAAGTCTCACACATGTGGTATCCCCGTACTCAGGAGAAGCAACAGAATGTATTTTGGGGTGTAATTCCACATATGCCCATGGCATGTTTGAGCAATATATCATTTAGTGACAACTTTGTGCAAAAAAAACAAAAAATTGTCTTTTTTCCGCAACTTGTGTCAACATATAAAATATTCCATGGACTCGACATGCCTCTCAGTATATAGCTTGGGGTGTCTACTTTCCAAAATGGGGTCATTTGGGGGGGTTTTGAACTGTTCTGGCATTTTATACACAACATTAGGAAGCTTACATCCACTCTTCTAACCACTTGAAGACAAAGCCCTTTCTGACACTTTTTGTTTACATGAAAACATATTTTTTTTTGCAGGAAAATTATGTTGAACCCCCAAACATTATATATATTTTTAAAGCAAAGGCCCTACAGAATAAAATGGTGGGTGTTGCATTTTTTTTTTCTACACAGTATTTGCGCAGCGATTTTTCAAACGCATTTTTTGGGGAAAAAAATACACTTTTTTTTATTTTAATGCACTAAAACACACTATATTGCCCAAATGTTTGATGAAATAAAAAAGATGATCTTAGGCCGAGTACATAGATACCAAACACAACATGCTTTAAAATTTCGCACAAACGCGCATTGGCGACAAACTACATACATTTTTAAAAGCCTTTACAGGTTACCCCGTTAGATTTACAGAGGAGGTCTACTGCTAAAATTACTGCCCTCGATCTGACCTTCGCGGTGATACCTCACATGCATGGTGCAATTGCTGTTTACATATGACGCCAGACCGACGCTTGCGTTCACCATTGGGCAAGAGCAGGGCAGGACAGGGGTGCTTTTTTTTTTTTTTTTATTATTAATTTTGCTTTTTTATTTTATTTTTAACTTGTTCCTTCCATGTTTTTTTTTTTTTTTATCATTTTTTATTGTTATCTCAGGGAATGTAAATATCCCCTATGATAGTAATAGGTAGTGACAGGTACACTTTTTTTTGAAAAAACTGGGGTCTAGACCCTAGATCTTTCCTCTGCCCTCAAAGCATCTGACCACACCAAGATCGGTGTGATAAAATGCTTTCCCAATTTCCCAATGGCGCTTTTTATATCCGGGGGGAGGGACATTCCCTCCCACTGCTTGTAAAAGCAGTCCAGAGGCTAATTAGCCACTAGGGTTGCTTTTACATTAAAGCCGGCCGCTGGCTGAAAAGAATGATACCAAGATGATACCTAAACCCGCAGGTATCAATCTGGTATAACCATTCAAAGTCTAGCAACATACCAGTACGTTGCTGGTCCTTGTTGGACATGTATTGTAATCTTTTTTTTTCATGCAGCCAGGTGGCTGAACGAAAAAAGAGATTGATCGGTGGGTATGCCCACCATTAGAATACCGCCCTTCATCCACCCACTTCTAATGATGGGCATACATGCACCATTTATATATGCCGAAGCATGGGGGCATCCTCCCGCAAAAAAGTTATGCCGCACACACATGGTCGGACTTTTCCACGGGCAAGCCTCCGTCGGAATTTCGACCGTATGTACACGGCATTAGGAGCAAAATCGCTCCTCCGCCCCTGCTGCCCCAATGCTTCGGCATATTTGCTTCTTTTTTTTTTTTAACTGTGGTGGTGAAATCACCTCCTACAGCACTGGAGTCGCAGGGATCAGGCCTATCTCTGCGAACGCTGCAGTTATGTGTGTTGTGTTTTGTAAGTGACAGTGATCGATCGATACTGCACTTGGGTGGCCTGGGCTGGACGGAGGGGCAAAACGCAGGTGCTAGCAGGTATCTGGGCTGATCCCGCTAACACTGCGTTTTTGGGAACCCTAAACTGCTGGGGACGCTAGTATAGATATGATCAGATCAGATATTGATCTGTTCAGATACTATACCACTAAGGGAGGTGTATGCTTCACGCGTGGGTGTTAGCGTTACTGGCACTAACCTGACGCTGCCTGGGGTGTGACGCAGACCCTCTCTGACGCTAAAACCTAATTGATATCACCCGCCGGGCGATCAGGGGGTTAAACCTTTATTGGGTTATATATACGGCGGGTGCCCTGACACTATAAAAAGCAAACTAACTAACCAGCGTCACCCGTAACACTTATATGATGATTACTGGTGAAAGGGTTAACTAGGGGCAATTAGGGGGTTAAAACCTTTATTAGATAATATATGGGGGTACCTGACGCTATAAAAACCTGCGGCGAACCTAAAAAAAATTACTGGCTACCGATCTGCATCACCGACGCTAAGACATCGATCAGAAAAATGATCGCTTAGCGACAGTGGTGATAGGGGGTGAAAGGGTTACCTGGGGGGCGATCAAGGGGGTTAAACCTTTATTAGATAATATATGGAGGTACCCAAAGCTATAAAAACCTGCGGCGAACCTAAAAAAAATTACTGGGTACCGATCTGCATCACCGACGCCAAGACAGCGATCAGAAAAATGATCGCCAAGCGACGGCGGTGCTAGGGGGTGAAAGGGTTATCTGGGGGGTGATCAAGGGGTTAAACCTTTATTAGGGGGGTTAGGGGGCTACACTGGACCTAAAACTAAATGTAGTGACACTTTTACAGTCACAAATGTCACTGATTGCAGTGATCAGTAAATAAATGGTCACTGCAATCAGTGACACTGTGACTGGGGGCTGGGGGGTGATCTGGGGGGGCTGGGGGGGCTGGGGGGTGATCTGGGGGGGGCGATTTATGTGCCTATGTGTGCTGGTGTTAGTGTAGTGTTAGTGCACTGACCTGTGTGTCTTCTCTTGTATGACGCTCGGTATATGTGAGCGCCGCACAGGAGATGACATCACTTCCTCCTGCTTTCTCTATCTGTGTAAACAGTACACAGAGGGGGCATTTCTATTCGCCGGGAGCGATCGCGGGGGGGTGGTCGGAATCGAACGGCCGCCCCCCCCATCTCGGAACGCTCCCAGACGAATTCCGACCGCTCACTGTACAGAAGGGGGGTCCGATCGGACCCCCCAACTGTACAAAGGCAATCACGTATGCTCTACGTGATTGTGCCTGTCGGTGCCATTGTGCCGACGTATATATACAGTGAGCGGTCGTTAAGTGGTTAAAGGGGTTGTAAAGGTCAAAAATCGCAGCTGGCAAAATTGAGCGACTTTCAACTCGCGGCAGTGTGAAAGGGGCCTTACAGTAAACTGTTTTTTCTTTTTGCTTTTGGGATAAAGGTTTTACACAAATAAATAAAAGCTGATCATTGTAAGCATCTCTGACAGTGGGAAATGGTTTGTCTCATCCCTGTAACTAATACATTTGCAGGAGAGCTTGTGTTCTGTCCATCAGATGTCTATATTCTGATTATCTGCATTTGTGTTGATTAAAATTACATTTAATGTTGTAATTTCTATAGAAATCATTTGCAGAGCCTAGGCGCCAACTAGCGTCCCTTTTTGGTATTGTTTCAACTTTGTTATTATTAAATGCATTAAATGTATAACCCAGGAAGTGATTAGAAAGCAAAGTATTCTGGGTAAAATCTCACAGGAAGAGACATTCACCATGCTTTTTAAGACACTGCAGGAGGCAGGATATGTCTTATTTCAATCTCTTACCATCATCCCTTAGAGAACTTAAAAAGTAAGTTTTTACTGTCTCATATTGTACTGTGTATCTTTGTCTCTGCAATGTAAGCTAAATGTATGGGATATTGTACTTATCAATGTTTATTTTTGTTATTTGTAGTTTCACCTAGCTTGTTCCAATAAACTGCGGTCGAAGAAATATGGTATCATGTTTATGGGATAAGAATGGTTTAGCTGAATGTCCTTGAGACAGAACAGTGACATTTTTAAGCTGACCTCTGAAGGTAAGATAAGCTGACTTCCGAAGTCTGTACAGCCCGGGGCTACGCAGTTACCATACAGTCAGAAGCCTTAAAGAAACAGGCCTGTGGGAGGCAAAGCAAGCAGCCACGCTACACAGAGACACGCTCTGTCAAGCAGCACTGACACTAACGGTCTCTATACAGCAAGACAGCTTCTTCCCCGCAGCCATGTCTCACAGTGGAACATCTTCTTACAAAACACGATCACGAGCAAGCTCATCTAGGTCATCTGTCGCAAATGCAGCAGCTATCGCCCGTGCAAAAGCCGAAGCAGCAAAAGCCAGGGCTGCATTCGCAGACCAAGAGCTGCAGATGAAAAAAGAAAAGGCCCACTTTGAAGCAGAAAAGGTGAGACAGGAACAAGAGAGAGAGAGAGAGAAACAAAGAATACGCCTGGAAGACGAGCTAGCCCAGCAGGAAGCATCTCTGAAATTGCAGGAAGCTATCTTAGAAGCTAACATGGAGAAGCTGGCAGTGGACCGAGATGCTGCTGCCGCCATTGCAGAACCTTTAGAAGCAGCCTTCTATGATGAGCCAAGAACAGTTAGCAGCATACCAGGCCTAGAGGAAGTCCAACAAGATTCCTCGCAACGCACGTCAGATTATGTCTACCAACACTGTGACCCAAGCAGCATCCCACAACAAGAAATAAAACATGACATCAGTGAGTCACATCAAATAAAGCAGCAACAAGCCGACCTCGGACCCCAGTGCTACAAGCAAGAAAAATCTGACAGAGTTCCAGACGTTCCAGTCCCAACCAGATCTTTTACTCTACAAGGTACCCAGCCTTCATACAAACATCAAACACCTGTCTTCACTCCAAAGGTGTATGCAACGAGCCGGTACGAACTGCCAACCCTATGCAAGTTTGAACCCAGAGAGCCTAAAGAAGAGACTTCTACCAGGTACGCCTATACACCACACCACAATACACCAGCAGCCTACCCCAATGCCAATCAGGCTACTGTAGACTTTGCCAAGTTCCTGGCTAAATGTGAGTTAGTTACCCAAGGACTTGTCAAATTTAGTGATCGCCCTCAACACGACAGAGCGTGGCGACCCTCTTTCCAAAGTGTCATTCAAGGTTTAGATCTATCCTGCAGGCAACAGATTGAACTCCTCGTAAAGTGGCTTGGCAATGATTCTGCTGAACACGCCAAAAGGATCAGAATATAAACCACCCTGAGATAGACCTTACAAACATCTGGAACAGACTGGATAGATGTTATGGCTCACCAGAGGCTATAGAAAGTACAGTTTAAAAGGATAGAAGACTTCCCAAAAATACCTAGCAGAGGTTACCAAAGACTCAGAGAATTCAGTGACCTGTGTATGGAGTTACAAGTTGCTAAAGCAGAAGGGAACTTACCTGGCCTTTCTTATCTTGACTCTGCTAGAGGTATTAACTCCTTAGCACAAAAACTTCCTTATGAGTTACACGAAAGATGGATTGCTCATGGCTGTAACTACAAACGGAAACACAATGTGCCCTTTCCACCCATTAGTGAGTTTGTGGACTTTGTAGACAGACAAGCAGGAACGAAAGATGACCCCAGCTTCATTTTTCCAGTGTCTTACACCACTTCTTCTGGCCCTAAGCAACTCAGAGCTCCAGTAGCAGTGCACAAAACTATCATTTCTTCCCACAGATTTGCAGAGTCTCAGCCAGAGGATCAAGACAATGACCCTACTAAGTTCTGTCCTCTACATAAGATGCCACATCCTCTTCTGAAATGCAGAGCTTTCAGGACAAAGACCATCCAGGATCGCAAAGCTTTAAAGAGAACAACATCTGATACAAGTGCTGCTCTTCATCCACACACTTCGCCAAGGACTGTAAGGTCAGTGTCAAATGTACAGACTAGAGTGTGACAGCACAGAACACAACACAGCTTTACACCCAAGGCCTACTCCAAGAACCTACCCACCTGTCCATAGTGACAAGGAGCAAGGCAGGGAGACCAAAGACTCTAGTACAGATGCCACAGCAATCACTTCACAGTGCACTGAAGTGTGCAAAGGAAGTACAGGTGGCAGATCCTGCTCTAAAATCTGTCTAGTGAAAGTTTACCCACGCAAAGACAAAGCAGTCAAGCTCTACATCATCTTGGATGATCAGAGTAATAGGTCACTAGCTAGACCAGAAAAGCCCGGAGCAAAAAGAAAGAATGCAATAGGTGGAGGGCTGGCATGACTGAGTGAACAGGGTATGGAAATGTAAAAGTAGGAGTGATTGGATAAGAAGTGTAAAAGGGGAGGGTACAAGTCGGGACAAAAAGGTAATCCCCGCCCCCTAAGGCAACACAGCGCGGGGGAAAGTTCATGATAGCAGCAGCATGTTCTCTGTAGAAAACCTTCTGGCCCAACTGCGGGCAGAGGCCGTGACACAGGGCGAGGATTGGCTCCAGGAGACTCTGGGGCCGATGCTGTCGGGTCTGTCCGGATCATCAGGTACCGCGGGGAGAGAGGCTGGGCGAGCTCGCAGGTCCAGACCTCCGGAGCGCTACTCACCAGGCCCCTCCCCTAGAGCTCAGTGGCAGGCTGGGAGTCCCCCTAGGGCCCCTTCGGGCCCCCCGGCCAAGCGCACTGCCTTACCTAGGGCGGGGGGTACTGGGAGGAATCCCCCACATCATCGGAGCTCGGGGGGCGCGCCGGGAGTTCCGGTGCGCCTGATAGGCCCGCGCGGCGCATGGAGTCTGATGGTGCGGGCTCTGTCCCCCCGGGGGTCCCTGGAGGGATTGGAGCCTCAGCGCGGGTTATCGGGGGCCGCGGTGACCGGGCCACCTACCTCCTCGGCCGGTCATCCTGGGCGGGTGCAGTCTGGACCAGGAATTGTGGAGCCTGGGAGAGATGACGGCGGTGCTGCTGGCCCGCTCCAGCGTGGTCGGAAGTCAGCGGGGAAATCGGTGCGCGGAGGACGGATCGATCGGGCGCTGGGCCCTCGGCTTCCAGGGACAGGTCGCCTGGTGAGCTTTCATCCGGAGGAGAGGAGCAGTCCGGTGTGCTATCCGAAGGGGAGCTGTGCAGCTCGGAGGAAGATCAGAGACACAATCGGTGGCGGTGGTGGAGTCTGGTCAATCGGCTGGTGGGACTTCTTCCAGGCAGCCCGGTAAGTCAGCTTCCTTTAATCATTCTTGGGGTCATGCTGGGGGTAGTGGCCGGGGTGGCGGGCCTGCAGTTGGTGAGGGGTTGGTGGCGCTGGTACAGGACCCGGTGAGTGGGCATGCTGGGGGGAGTACGGTCTCCACTGGGGGTTACACACGGCAAGATGGTTTGCAGGGGTTTCTGGCGGGCATTAAGAACTTGGTCAGCCAGTTTGAAAAGGGGGACAGCGGGATTGTCAGCCCGGCGGTGGCAGGGGTCCTCTGCAGCTGTTATGGCGCCTGCTCTTCCTGCTGCTACTAATGCGGCGGGGGACACAGCAGGAGCGGTTGGCGGGACACTGGTGGCCGCGAAGGTGGGTGGTGCAGTGGATCAGGCTGCACGGCAGGATATCATTAGTTTGGCGGACGCCGCAAAATGTGAGGTTTATGTGTGTTATGAGGCACCACTAGGGGCGCACCTGAAACCAGAAGTGAGGGAGAAGATATGGAAAGGTGAGTATGTGGAGATGTTCTCACTGTTACCATTGGAGAAGTTTAACCTGGATAGGGTGAAGCCAAATGATTAAAAGAAAGAGGATGAGGAGAAGAGGAGGTACAGGCTCATTCCGCGTACGTTCACGAATTGGCTGCAGGCGTTCGCCATCATGGCGAGTGTGATAGGGCAAAAGAATCCTGAGCACTGTTCAGCACTCTTTGGCTATCAGGACGCTATTGGGGAGGCCTACAGGGTGTACGGGGGCACGGGGTGGCTCCGTTACGATGAACAGTTCAGACAGAGGAGAGCTGTGTGGACATGTTCGATGTTCCTTGCAGGTTATCCCCCTGGTTTCACGTAGTTTGCGGTCGGCCATGCAACATGCTGATGTGGTTGCCGAAAAACTGCGCAAGGAGGTTGCTTTGGGCCGCATGGGTGGTCCTTTCCCTCCCCCCCCCCTTAGAGAATTTGGTGGTCTCACCGCTTGGGGTTGTCCCCAAGAAGGAGCCCAACAAGTTCCGTCTCATTCACCATCTGTCCTTTCCGAAGGGTGGGTCGGTCAATGACGCGATTGATCCAGAAGCGTGTACAGTGAGTTACACTTCCTTTGATGCAGCAGTAGGTTGGGTTCGCCAGTTTAGGCTGTTGCCGGTGCACCCGGATAGCTTTCACCTCCTGGGGTGTCATTGGGATAACGCGTTTTATGTTGACATGTGTTTACCGATGGGATGCTCCATATCCTGCGCGTTGTTTGAACAGTTCAGCTCATTTGTCGAATGGGCGGTCAGGGACGTGTCGGGGGTGAATTCCATTATTCACAACCTGGACGACTTCCTTTGTGTAGGTCCGGCCTCGTCCAGGATCTGTGCGGTGCTCCTGGCCACCTTAGAACACATCGCAGAGCGTTTTGGCATTCCATTGGTGCCCGAAAAGACTGAGGGACCTCGCACGGTTATCACCTTTTTGGGCATTGTCCTGGATTCGGATGCCATGGCGTTGGACAAGCTTGAGGCTCTCAAGGGGGAGCTGGAGGTCATGTTGGGGCTAAAAAAGGTTCAGCTTCGGGCGCTGCAGTCGCTGCTGGGTAAGCTTAACTTTGCGTGCCGCATTCTTCCGATGGGCAGGGTGTTTTGCCGACGGTTGTCGGCCAGCACGGTGGGGGTCCGGTCACCCACACACTTTGTGCGTTTGGGCAGGGAACACAGGGAGGACTTGCAGGTTTGGCATTCCTTCCTGGAGTCCTTCAATGGCAGGGCTTTGTGGATGTCCGGACCGATTAGTAATTTTGATTTGGAACTATACACAGATGCAGCTGGGGGGTCAGGTTTTGGGGCTTTCTTTCAAGGCAAGTGGAGTGCGGGCCCCTGGCCACAGTCATGGATTGATGATGGTTTTACTAAGAACTTGGTCCTGTTGGAACTGTTCCCGGTGGTACTAGCGGTGGAACTATGGGGTGCATGTTTCAGGGATCTGAAGGTGCGGTTTCACGGGGACAACCTAGGGGTGGTGCAGGTGATTAACAAGGTGTCGGCATCCTCCCCCCCGGTGGTGCGGCTGCTGCGCCACCTGGTGTTGAGATGCTTACAACTTAATGTGTTTGTGTATGCGGTACACCTTCCGGGGGTGGACAATGTCATAGCTGACGTGCTGTCTCGCTTTTAGTGGGACAGATTCTGAGAGTTGGCACCGGAGGCGGAGCAACGTGGGGTCCCTTGTCCAGGCTGGCTGTGGAGGATTCCGTTGGAATAGTGTCAGGTTGGATCAAGAAATTCGGTGAGTAGGGGCACATGGGCGACTTATGAGAAGGTGTGGCTGGAGTGGCAAGAGTTGGTGCGGGAGGCTGGAGTTGACCCGGTGAGTTCCGATGTGAGGTTATTGGTGTTGTATTTTCTGTCCAGGAACATGGAAGCCGGGGTGTCCAGGTCGAGTTTGAGTAAGAAGTTAGCAGGGTTGGCTTTTCTGTTTTAAATGGCAGGGTTGTCCTGATTTTACCAAGGACTTTTGGGTACGTCAGGCATTCAAGGGATATGGTCGGGGGGGACAGAAGGACGGCAGGTGGCCCATCTCGTTTGCTCTATTGGCAGGGATTTTGGGGCAGTTGTCGGGCCTGTGCTCATCTAGCTATGAAGTCTTGCTGTTCAAGGTGGCGTTTTCTTTAGCGTTCTTTGAAGCATTTCGGATAGGTGAGTTGGTTAGCCCATCCAAAGCGGTGCACGGGGGTTTGCTGGCCAGTAAAGTAGGGTTGACAGAGGAAGGGGTGTCGTTGGTGCTCAGAAAATTTAAGACGGACCAGATAGGAAGAGGTAAGTTGGTGCAAGTTTTCCCGGTTCGAGGTTCTCCATTGTGCCTAGTGGGGGCTGTGAAGGGTTACTTGGAGATTCGCCCAGCCGTTGTGGGTTCATTTTGATACACACTGACGGGACCCCTCTTTCCAGATATCAGTTTATCGCTGTATTTAGGAAGTGCGTGCGGGCATTGGGGCTCCAGGATAAGGAATTCTCCTCTCACTCTGGATGAGGAGGCGGTTAAGCAGATAGGCTGGTGGGAGTCTAGACGATTCCGGCTGTATGTGCGCCCTCAGTTGCTGGTGGTGTTGGCATAGAAGGGGAAAATGCCTGAGGTGGTTGTCTATGACTATGGATATGTCTGGGGTTCATGGGAGTCGTTGTTTTCTTCTTCTATTTTCAGGCGGGATGCAAGGTTTGGTCTGGATACTGGGCCATTCGTTTGTGTTCTGGGGGGCTAAGAGGGCTGATGTTAGGCCTGAAGGTCGGCAGCTGGGGTTCCCGAGACATGAGTGTGTCCGCTGGCTGGGAGTTCCTGGTATGCTGTGGAGCAGAATGGTTCCTGAAGTGCACCGTTTTGCTTGGTTGGACAGGCCACTTGACGTTTTAATGCTGCACGTAGGTGGTAATGATCTGGGAATGAGGTCCATGTTAGATGTGACGAGAGACATAAAATGTTATTTTCTGCGCCTCCGGATGTCCTTCCCGGACATGATCATTGTGTGGTCTGATATGGTTGCTCGGACTGCATGGAGAGGGGAGAGGTCTGTGGATGGCATCCACAGGGCTCGCAGAAAAATTAATCAGGATGTGGGGAGGTTTGTGGTAAAGAACGGAGGGTTGGTGGTAAGGCACTTGGAGCTGGAGGTGGACACATGGCGATATTTGCGGGGTGATGGTGTCCATTTGAACGAGGTGGGGACAGACATGTGGACCTTGGGTCTCCAAGATGGCATTCAATGAGCCCTGAGGGTTTAGAGGGGCACCAAAGGGTAAGGAGTTCCCCTTTGGTGCTGTGGCGGGTGTTTGGTCTTTGCGGGGGAATGAAGATACCTCAAAAGCAAGTGGTCAGGACCTATCGGTGGTATGGGTCCTGAGGGTGTATTCCAGCTAACAGAGGTTTAGCTGGAATAGTTTGATAATGGGGGCACTGCGGTCAGTGGTCGTCTCTGAGCAGCTGGTCGGCTTGAGGCCTAGGACCAGTTGAAGATACCACAGTGTCAGGTGGGTTGTTATTGTTATGATTATTATTATTATTATTATGGTAATTAGAGGTCCCTGCAAAGACCAACGCTAGGAGGCAATGTTAGGAGAACAGGGGTTCTGATTATGTTTGATGGTTGATGTTTTTGATAACTGGTGTAACGTTTAAATAAAGGAGGCTGCTACGGCCATGTTTTACTCCAAACTGAATGTTTGGTCTCATGTATTAGGTATAAGTAAGGTTATGGGGTAGAATGTGTTATGCAGATCATGAGTACATCTGTTATACAATAGTCATGTGTTTTTTGACATTCTAAACCTTAAAGGCCCCAGCAGCCCTTACTCCCTTAGGACTTGTGCAGGTACAGTGGAAACGGCGGGGAGAAGAGCTGACGGCCTACAAATTGAATCTATGGATGGTAAGACATGCCTACCCTTACCGACCATAATAGAGCGCAACCAGATGCCAGATAACAGAACAGAGATTCCCACACCAGACGCAGCAGCCCACCAGACCCACTTGAAGCACGTAGCACATCTCATACCAGAACTTGATGATCAGGCTCAGATAATCTTACTCATAGGGAGGGATATCTTGCAAGTCCACAAAGTAAGGAAACTAAAAGTGCTCCATATGCCCAAAAACTGGATCTTAGGTGGGTCATTATAGGTGATGTTTGCCTGGGAGGTGCACACAAACCGGCATCTGTTAACAATCTGCTCACTAGTACCCTCGAGAATGGTTGTCCTTCTCTTTTCCAACCCTGTCAAAATCACATCTTCATAAAGGAGCTACCACACAACAACCCTGTACCTCTTCCTTTCCTAAGTCCCCTCTGTGACAGCAATACCTATGACGATGACCAAAGCGACTTAGGACACTCAGTGTTCAGGAGAACAAAGGAGGACAACCAGGTAGCAATGTCCATTGAGGATAGGATCTTCCTAGAGGTTATGGAAAGCAGTATAGAGAAAGACTTGACTAATAACTGGGTAGCACCTCTTCCCTTTAGGCCACAAAGACAACGTTTGCCTAACAACAGAGAACTAGCATATAAATGCCTCACTTCCCTAAGACACAATCTTCAAAGGAAACCAGAGATGAGAGAACATTTCTTTTACTTCATGGACAAAATATTCCAGAATGGTCATGCTGAGATAGCCCCAAACCTCAAAGACTCAGAGGAATATTGGTACTTACCCATATTTGGGGTCTATCACCCTAAGAAGCCAGGGCAGATTAGAGTGGTGTTTGATTACAGTGCCAAGCATGAGGGTGTCTCTCTAAATGATGTCCTTCTTTCTGGCCCTGCCCTCAACAACAGACTATTAGGAGTACTTCTCCACTTCCGCAAGGATTCGGTCGCATTCATGGCAGACATACAACAAATGTTCTAGTGTTTTCTTGTTAAAGAAGAACACCGAAACTTTCTGAGGTTTCTCTGGTTCAGGGACAACAACCCCTCTGGAGACATCACAGAATACCGCATGAGGGTGCACATATTTGGCAACAGCCCTTCCCCTGCAGCTGCTATATATGGCCTCAGACACTCTGCTAGAGTGGGAGAGTCAGAGTATGGGTCAAATGTCAGACAATTTGTGGACAAGGATTTCTATGTAGACGATTGCTTGAAATCACTACCCACAAATGAATCCGCAATCAGTCTCCTCAAAAGAACTCAGGCAATGCTTGCGTGTTCCAACTTAAGGCTCCACAAGATTGCTTCCAACAGTAGAGAAGTTTTAGAAGCCTTTCCTGCCCAAGATCATTCCAACGAGTTAGAGGACTTCGATTTAGGCACAGACTCACTTCCCATGCAACACAGCCTTGGTTTGCTTTGGGACTTAAAGGAGTAGTAAAGTTACATGTTTTTTCACCTTAATGCATCCTATGCATTAAGGTGAAAAAACATTCGACAATACCGCCCCCCCCCCCCCCCGAGCCCCCGTTTTACTTACCTGGCCCCTCGAAAGTCCCACGCTCGTCCCCGTTATCCTCTTCGTTTTTCAGCCTGGCCGCCGATTGGCTACACTGGATGGATTGAAAGCAGCGCAGCCATTGGCTGGCACTGCTGTCAATCACATCCAATGACGCGGCGCGTGGGGGGCGGGGCCGAGTGATACAGTCGGCGGCTATGGCCGCCGCTGTATCACGGGAGCGCGCCCGCAATCACTCCACACCATGCGAGCTCACTCGCATTATGGTGTGGAGTCCTTGCGGGGAGGAGCCAAGACAGCCGCCGAGGGACCCCAGAAGACCAGGATCGGGGCCACTGTGTGCAAAACGAGCTGCACAGTGGAGGTAAGTATAACATGTTTGTTATTTTTGGGCAAAAAAAAGGGAAGCTTTAGTGCTCCTTTAAGATCTGACACCTTTACTTTCCAAGTAAACACAGAAGAAAAACCCTTTACCCGTAGAGGTGTCCTGTCTACCATAAACAGCCTGTATGATCCTTTAGGCGTTGCAGCACCTGTCACCATCCAGGGTAAGGCACTACTCAGAGACTTAACCTGTGAGTCGCTAGATTGGGACCACCCTCTCCCCACCGACAGGAAGAACCTATGGCTAGAGTGGAAGGACTCACTAACAGCTCTATTCAATCTTAAAATTCCACGCCCATATGCTCCTCTGTCATCTGCAGACGTTCAGATGCAAAGACTTTGTGTGTTTGCAGATGCTTCTGTTAAAGCAATTGCTGCTGTAGCTTATCTGAAAACCATAGACACTAAAGGACAATGCCACATAGGGTTTGTAATGGGAAAAGCAAAACTTGCACCACTGCCTGAACACACCATACCCAGGCTGGAACTTTGTGCTGCAGTATTGGCTACAGAGCTAGCTGAACTAATTGCAACAGAGACAAACTTAGAAATACAAGAAGCTGAGTTCTACACAGACAGTAATGTAGTTCTGGGTTACATCTATAATGAAACTAGGCGTTTCCACGTCTATGTCAATAACAGAGTGCTGAGAATAAGGAGGTCCACCCGCCCAGAGCAATGGCATTTTGTGCCTACAGACTATAATCCTGCAGACCTAGCGACCAGATCTGTAGCGGCCAGTCGCCTCAAAAGTACTTTGTGGTTCACAGGTCCCACCTTTCTACACAGTCCTGACTGTAACACTAATGACCTCACCACGTTTGACCTAATAGATGCAGACAAGGATCGGGAAATTCGCCCTCAGCTTTCTACTGCAGTCACAACAACTTCTCTCAACCAGTTTAAAACCCACAGTTTCAGCAGGTTCTCCACCTGGAGGTCACAAGCTATCACTTGCTTAATCCACATCGCTCAGTCTTACAAAAAACAACCACCAACTCATGTCAATTGCAGAGGTTGGCACCACAGTAGGAAAGTTTACTCAGCAACTGACCTAGAACAATCTAAAAATTGGTTAATATCTGTTGTACAGAGAGAAGTCTTTGCCAAAGAGATCGATTGTATTCTCAACCACAAACCTGTTCCTAAAGACAGTGTTTTAAAGAAACTTGATCCAATGGTTCTCACACCTGCCATGTTGCTCACGCAAAAGACTGGTCTTGTAGGTACTCCAGCTGGAGAGTTTTGTGAGAAGGACCTTTACAAACGTCAATGGAGACAAGTTCAAACCCTTGCCAATACCTTCTGGAGTCGGTGGAAGGAGCAATACACATCTACTCTACAACTAAGGAGGAAGTGGCACACCGAAAAACTTAATCTTAAACTTGGTGATGTTTTGCTCTTGAAAGATTGCCAGACACTAAGGAATATGTGGCCTTTAGGTCTAGTCACCAAAGTACTGCCAAGCAAAGATAATCTTGTCCGTAAGGTCGAGGTCAAGACCTTTCAACAGTATGAGGCCAAAGTGTTCTTAAGACCAGTGACTGAGATTGTTCTGTTACTTTCTACGGAGGACTCTGTTAGTGACGTCACTTGACGTCAGGCGGGGAGTGTTCTGTCCATCAGATGTCTATATTCTGATTATCTGCATTTGTGTGGATTAAAATTACATTTAATGTTGTAATTTCTATAGAAATCATTTGCAGAGCGTAGGCGCCATCTAGCGTCCCTTTTTGGTATTGTTTCAACTTTGTTATTATTAAATGTATAACCCAGGAAGTGATTAGAAAGCAAAGTATTCTGGGTAAAATCTCACAGGAAGAGACACATTCACCATGCTTTTCAAGACACTGCAGGAGGCAGGATATGTCTTATTTCAATCTCTTACCATCATCCCTTAGAGAGCTTAAAAAGTACGTTTTTACTGTCTCATATTGTACTGTGTATCTTTGTCTCTGCAATGTATGCTAAATTTATGGGATATTGTACTTATCAAGGTTTATTCTTGTTATTTGTAGTTTCACCTAGCTTGTTCCAATAAACTGCGATCAAAGAAATATGGTATCATGTTTATGGGATAAGAATGGTTTAGCTCAGGGGTCTCCAAACTTTCTAAACAAAGGGCCAGTTTAATGACCTTCAGAAATTAGGGGGGCCGGACTATGACCAGTGGTAGTGGAAATTTTCTTGGCATCGGTGGGAGTAAACATCGCCATAATTGGTATTGGGGGAGAAGCAGTGCCCCATCATTGGTATCATTGGGAGGAATAATGCCCCGTCATTGGTTTAATTGGAAGGAACAGTGCCCCTTCATTGGTATCATTGGGAGGGGAGGAATAATACCCCATCATTGGTATCATTGGAAAGCAATAATGCCCCATCATTAGTATCAGTGGGAGGAATAGTGTCCCATTATTGGTGTCAGTGGGAGATATTGTGCTTCATTGCTGATGTCAGTTGGCAGAATAATGTCTTGTATCTTTGGGAGTAGTGACCCAAGGGCCGGATAAAGGCAGGCAAAGGGCCGCATCTGGCCCCAGGGCCGCAGTTTAGAGACCACTGGTTTAGCTGAATGTCCTTGAGACAGAACAGCTTGTGCTTTTGAAAAACAGACTTACTGGCCAGATCACCAGATGAAAATAGAAGAAAAAAAGACAAAAAAAAAAAAATGCAGCTGACACATCTAAGAACTGGTAAGCTGCAATATAATAAAAGTTTGTGTAGCGGCCTCACCCCTCTCACCCCTTCTTCTTCTCGGCTTGTTGTCTTGTCTAGGGGGATCAGGGAGGAGGGATGCGGTACACTATGGCCTATGTCCTCTAATGTGTAGAGGTGAAAGCCAACACCTGTTTACCTTTGGGCTGTGTGCATAACCCAGAGCCAAGTCCATTCTGCAGATGACCCCCCTTGCTCCCAGTAACTGGAGTTCCACACCACTGAAAAGGTCCAACTCTTATTTATTCTCTGACAGCAATAAATCGTCCTTTAACAGCAGACAGGTTGTGACCCAAAGAACAGTTCAGTATAAGTGGGGAGTAGGTCAAGGCACAATCCTCAAATAGAACTAACCATTGTAGTGTCAGCAATGGTTATTACACACAGCCGCTGCCACCGACCGTGTAGAACAGGAACAGAATTACCTTCGCTAAGTGCAGCCCCTGTCAGAGGGAAGACATCCTTCCAAGAGAGTTACCAGAGGCCCCGCCGTCACCAGCAATGCTGCACCGTACTGTTTGTAGGGGTTACGCTCCCTGGTCTCCTAGTCTCAGATTCGGGCGCCCAACACCTTAGGGCCCCTCGGACTCTTCCTCCCCTGTGGAACCCAGTCGAAGGTACTGGGCCCCGGGCCTCCTCCGTAGTACCTCACCCCAGGCTGAAGGTGCCTGGGATGGACTCCATCTCCCGCTCCGGCCAGGCCAAGGGCACCTGGGCCCGGAACTCTGGAACACCGGCACCCAGGCTGAAGGTGCCTGGGCGCGGCTGTGACCTCCAACTCTGAACCTTGTGTTGAGGGCGTCTCTCCCCTTTATCTCCTCTCCCGACAGGCACAGCAGGTTCCCTGCCCCGCCGTATGGCTGCCGAAACAGGACAAAAAGGGAACAGCACTGCAGTGATGGTTCAACCCCGGCCCAGGGCGACAGCGCCACCCGGGGGCCGCAGGGAACTGAACACCACTGGAGTCCTCCACGAATAAAAAGGGTCCCAAATTCCCTAACAATCAATGCATCTGGGTCATACTACCACCCAGATGCTTCCCCTAAATTTAAATACCCGCTACACTTGCTTTTAGGTTTAATACCACATTAATATTTAGGGGACAGCGCCATTGTGGGGGTCCTCTGTGACAGATTGGCCGAGATTTAAAGGTGTTTTTTTGGGAAGTCATCTTGAAATGTTGGTAACTAGACTCTTGTTTATGACACGTCAGGCCAAATAGTTCTCAGCTATTTTTTTCAGAGATTCATGTTTACAGCCCTGAGATCCCCTCCCCCTTTGGTGTCTATTTGGGGGGGGGGGGGTCATTTTAAAGCCTGTGAGAAGGCTACGGCGTGTACAGTTCCCGGTGATAGATTAACTTTTAATTAATATGGATGGAGCTCACTGCACCATTAACAAAGCATTATCCCATGAGAACAGCTGCCTTCTCAAGTGTAAAACAAGCACAGAGCAGAAGCGTGTTTTCTTTTTATAGTAAATGCACAAACCATGTCAGAGCTGGAAAAAGCAGCAGAACAGGCTGTAAAATACAGCCGTGATAAAAATAAATAATTCAATATAAAATGCGAGTTATATTATATGCACGGCTTGCAACGTCCCCAGTTTGGGCAGGGGGGGGGGGGTGGGGTTGTTAGTTTATCTGATGGACCCAAATCCCACATCCCACTTTTTTAGGTAACTGTCCCCCTTCTGGGATGGATCTATAAATGTGGATTGAAGAGGATTTTTTTTTTTTTTGGCGTTGGGCTCCTTTAACTGCTTTAATACCGGGCACTTTCACCCCTTCCTGTCCAGGACAATTTTCAGCTTTTAGCGCTGTCGCACTTTGAATGACAATTGCGCGGTCATGCAACACTGTACCCAAATTACATTTTTGATGGATTGATGGACACTGATAGGCTGCACTGATGAAGCGGCACTGATAGGCTGCACTGATGGACACTGATAAGCTGCACTGATGAGGCCGCACTGATAGGCTGCACTGATGGGCACTGACGAGGCGGCACTGATAGGCTGCACTGATGGGCACTAATGAGGCGGCACTGATAGGCTGCACTGATGGACACAGATAAGCTGCACTGATGAGGCAGCACTGACGGACACTGATAAGCTGCCCTGATGGGCACTGATGGACACTGATGAGGCGGCACTGATGGACACTGATAGGCTGCACTGATGGACACCGATAGGCTGCACTGATGAGGCGGCACTGATGGATACTGATAAGCTGCACTGATGGACACTGATAGGCTGCACTGATGGACACTGATGATACAGAACTGAAGGGCACTGATGAGAAGGCACTCATAGGCAGCACTGAAGGTCACTGACAGGCGGCACTGAAGGGCAGATAAGGAGGCACTAATATGCAGCACTGATGGCCACGGATTGGCGGCACTGATAGGCATCACCTATGGGCAATGATAGGCCGCACCTATAGTTGGCACTGAAAGGCAGCACTGACTGGCATCACTGATGGGCACTGTTGGGGCTGCACTGATAATTAGTGCCCTGATTATCTGTACAGGTCTCCCCCGTGAGGAAATGCTGCTGATAAGGCATTTCCTTATTTACATGTGATCAGCTAGGATTGAACACAGCTGATCACATGGGTGAAGAGCCTCATCATCGGCTCTTTACCGAGATGGAGGTTGCACCATATCCCAGGGACACAGCGTGCTGCCGATCGCCACGCGCAAGTACGGTGACACTGGGGCGACGTCATATGACGTCATCCCAGAACGACAGCCACCACAGCGCAATTTTAAAGCATGACATGGTAGGTATCCATTTACTTGGTCTAACATCTTTCACATTATGCAAAAAAATTGGGCTTACTAACCGGTTGCGTTTAATTCATAAAAGTATTTTTTTCTTAAATCGCCTATGAAAGACTGCTGCGTGTATACAGTACAAAATACAATACAATACAGGACAAAATAAAACCTGCATGTATTTGGTCCTCTGTGGTTCCTCCATTCCCCCCTCATTGACATGCTAATTAATTTTTTTAATAAGACTTTCCTGTTTTCATTACATACTGTATTTATTAGTCAAAGATGTCATCACTGGGTCTCTGTGCTCAGGGCTGCAGATAGAAATCACGGGGCCCATACAGCCAACCTGACAGGGACCCCTCTGAAAATATCAACTGATATTTTTGTTAAAATGCAACGACCATGATGCTATGCTTTGCAGCCATTTAAGAAATTATAACAAGACCCATTCAAGTGAATAGTGGAACGGAGGCAATATCTGCACCCCCACAGCGAGCGAGCGATACCGATTGTTCACTGTGTTCATTCAGCATGGCGTGTATCATTCAGGATGATGGGCCCCCCAACTCACAATCCTGAAATAACCCCCCTGTTTGCAGGCTTTCTTGTGCATCATTTTTAGAAGAGGCTTCCTTCTGGGACAACAGCCATGCAGACCAATTTGATGCAGTGTGCAGCGTATGGTCTGAGCACTGACAGGCTGACCCCCCACCCCTTCAACCTCTGCAGCAATGCTGGCAGCACTCATACGTCTGTTTCCTAAAGACAACTTCTGGATATGATGCTAAGCACGTGCACTCAACTTCTTTGGTCGGCCATGGCGAGGCCTGTTCTGAGTGGACCCTGTCCTGTTAAACCGCTGTATGGTCTTGGCCACCGTGCTGAAGTTTCAGGGTCTTGGCAATCTTCTTATAGCCTAGGTCAGTGATGGCGAACCTTGGCACCCCAGATGTTTTGGAACTACATTTCCCATGATGCTCATGCACTCTGCGGTGTAGTTGAGCATCATGGGGAATGTAGTTCCAAAACATCTGGGGTGCCAAGGTTCACCATCACTGGCCTCGGCCATCTTTATGTAGAGCAACAATTATTTTTTTCAGATCCTCAGAGAGTTCTTTTCCATGAGGTGCCACGTTGAACTTCCAGTGACCAGTATGAGAGAGTGAGAGCGATAACACCAAATTTAACACACCTGCTCCCCATTCACACCTGACACCGGAGAGGAAAAATGGCTAATTTGGCCCAATTTGGACATTTTTACTTAGGGGTGTACTCACTTTTGTTGCCAGCGGTTTAGAAATTAATGGCTGTGTGTTTGAGTTATTTTGAGGGGACAGCAAATTTACACTGTTATACAAGCTGTACACTCACTACTTTACATTGTAGCAAAATGTAATTTCTTCAGTGTTGTCACATGTAAAGATATAATAAAAAAATATTCACAAAAATGTGAGGGGTGTACTCACTTTTGTGAGATACTGTAATATATATATATATATATATATATATATATATATATATATATATATTACCAAAAGTATTGGGACGCCTGCCTTTACATGCACATGAAGTTTAATGGCATCCCAGTCTTAGTCTGTAGGGTTCAATATTGAGTTGGCCCACCCTTTGCAGCTATAACAGTTTCAATTCTTCTGGGAAGGCTATCCACAAGGTGTAGGAGTGTGTCTAGCCAGGCGCCCCAATTCTTTTGACAATATAGTATATATATATATATATATATATATATATATATATATATATATATATATATATACTGTATATTACAGCTTACCAATCCTCAAACTGGTGGCTGCATTCATTTTCAGTACAGAGGTAATCTGAGGTTGGAAAGCTGCCTGGCATTATGTGATAAAAAACGGAAAATTGTATCATACTTACCAGTAATTTTCCTTTCCTGGTGCCTATCCATGGCAGCATACCTGTGATAGAGCTCCGCCTCGACTCCTCCTTCAGGACTAGTGAATAGCATAAATTAAAGGCATAGCCCCTCCCCCAACATTCTCTGTAATATAGAATACCGAGGGTGGGAGCGTATGCTGCCATGGATAGGCACCAGGAAAGGAAAATTACTGGTAAGTATGATACAATTTTCCGTTTTCCTGGTGCCTCCATGGCAGCATACCTGTGATAACTAACTAGCTGACATGGGTGGGATAATTGCTTAACAATAAATGTTTAATTATAAGAGGACATAGCAGCCTGAACTGCCCTCCTTCCAAACTCAACAGTCGTGAGCGCTCCTGGATCAATATGGTAGTGTCTGAGGAACGTATGGTGAGAAGACCAGGTGGCGGCCCCACACACTGTCTCCAACGAAACATTAGCCCTTGCTGCCCAGGAAGCTGAGACTGCCCTTGTAGAATGAGCATTCACTCGGGATGGAGGCTCCATATTCTTCACCCTGTAGGCCTTCTGGATTAACTTTACAACCCAAGATGCCAGAGTTCTGATGGAAGCTTCTTTGCCCCTGTATTTACCGAACGGTACGATGAAAAGTCTCTCAGAATTTCTGAAGGGGCCGGTGGCTTCTAGGTAGGCCCTGAGCACTCTGGATACATCCAGTTCGTGACAAGACTCTGAATCCATGTCTGTAAACACTGGTAGTGCCCAGGGTTCCAACAGGTGGCTTGGAGTAGCCACCTTTGGTGTGAACCCCCGAAGGGGACGAAGTTCCACTCTGTCTGTGAAGAAGGAGATGTGGTCGTCACCTATCCCTAAAGAGTGAAGTTCCGAGATTCTTCTGCCAGATGTAATGGCTAGCAGGAAAGACGTCTTTAGTGTCAGGTTCCATATTGTTACTTGTTCCACTGGAGCAAAGGGATGGTCAGATAGAACTTCCAGGACTAGGGACAGATCCCACTTAGGAAATGATCGTCTGACAGGAGGGCGAATCTTCAATATACCTCTGAGGAAAGTGACTACTGAAGGATCCTCCGCCCATCTCTTATTTGTTGCAGCAGAGATTACTGCTACCTGCACTTTGAGAGAGCTCAGACCAAGTCCCAGATCAAGTCCTGTCTGAAGGAATCCTAGAACATGAGATGTAGAAGGAAGGATTGGATGAAATCCATTTTCGGAAACAAATGACAAGAACTTGTCCCATATTCTTGAATATATGGCATTAGTTGCTGGCTTCCTAGCTTTTAGAAGGGTTGATATGACTCCTGGAGAACACCCTAGGGACTCGAACCTTCGCCTCTCAACCTCCAGATTCGAAGATTCAACTTCTGAGGGTTTGGATGAACTAGACTGCTCTGCGACAGAAGTTGAGGGAAAGGAGGGATCTTGATTGGAGAGCCCACACTGAGGCACAATACGGAAGTACTGCCACCACCTGGACTGGCTCCCTGAGGTGCCTCAGGAGGAATTTGAATATTAATGGCCTGGGAGAAAAGGCATATGCCGTGGTGAACCTCCAGGGACATGACAGGGCATCCACTGCCTTGACTTGTGGATGCGGCAGCCGAGAGAAGAACCTGTCCAGCTTGGCGTTCTTCGGGGAGGTGAACAGATCTACCTGAGGGGGATCCCATATGTTGGCAATCTGAAGGAAGACATGGGGGTGGAGAGCCCACTCATTGTCCAGGAAGTTTCTGGATAAAGTGTCTGCTTCCGTGTTCAACCTGCCGGGCAGATACATCACTCTGAGGTCCAGGAGGTTCTGCTCCGCCCAGAGCATGATCGGCTCTACCTCCTTGAGGAGTGACCTGCTGCGAGTGCCTCCCTGCTTCTGCAGATAAGCGACAGCTGCTCTGTTGTCTAGGCGTAGGAGTATTCTTTGGCCTCTGATTTGGGGTGCCAAAGAGGTCAGTGCCAAGGAGGCTGCCCTCATCTCCAAGATGTTGGATACCACTCCCTGGGTGGTGCATGCCCATCTCCCCTGTATTCTGGTTTGCCCGCAATGGGCTCCCCAGCCCTGTCTGCTAGCATCGGACGTAATTGTGATCCAAGGAAGGGAGCCCAGGTGATGAGGCTTGGAGAGGTTTTCCGGAACTGTCCACCAGTGAAGGCTCCTACGTATTTTTCCCATCAGCAGGATCGTCTGAGATAGTCGTTGTTTCTTCCACTGCGCCAAGAAACCAGTCTGGAAATACCTCAAGTGCCAATGTGCCCAAGGAACCATGGGTATACAGGAAGACATTGTGCCAATGAGGCTCAGGCATTGTGAAGCCGTCAGATACGGGCTCTGGATGACTTTGATCATTCTCTGGATGACAATCCTTGCCTTCGGCGGTGGTAATGACACTGTCCCCTCCTGAGTGTCGAACATTGTGCATAGATTATCTGCTGTGTTGGCATTAGTTGACTCTTGTCGGAATTCACCAGCCACCCTAGCTCTTTTAGGGACTGTAGAAGAATGTCCCGGTGACATACCAACTGATCCGGATTGCTTGCTAGGAGTAGGATGTCGTCCAAGTAGTGGTATATCCTCAAGCCCCTCTCCCGCAGGGGAACTAAAGCAGATATTAGTATCTTGGTGAACACCCTGGGAGAGGTGCACAGACTGAAAGGCAGGGCTTGAAACTGTAGGTGGGTCCGTCCCACTGCAAATCTCAGGTATTTTTGAAATGCAGGTAGAATTGGAACATGTAGGTACGCATCCTGCAGATCGACCAAAATCATCCAATCTGATAGCTGGACTGCCTGAATAATCGTCTGCAGGGACTCCATTTTGAAGCTTTCGGGGCGGATATACCGGTTGAGCCTCTTTAGGTCTATCACAGGCCTCCACCCCTCTGTCCTCTTTGGGACCAGAAATAGGGTGGAGTATAAGCCTGCGAAGCGCTCTGCCAAGGGAGCCGGAACAGCCGCCCCCTGAAGCTGGAGTGACGTTAGGAAGTTTTTCAGAGCTTGAGCCTTCAGTGGAGAGGATGGAATCTCTGTTCCTTTGAAAGAGTTCCGAGGTGGAGGGTAAGAAAAATTCCAAAAGTGCCCCCATTGAATTGTTGACAGAACCCAGGGGTTGTGGCAGCAGGTGGCCCAGACTGGGGTAAAAAAAACTTTAGCCTGGCTCCCACCGGGAGTGCCTGGGTTCCTCTGGCGTCAAAAAGACTGCTTCTGCTCCTGTGGAGCCGGAAGGGCTTTCATCTTCCTGTTCAAAAAGGATCCCCGAGTACCTTTCCAAGGTCTTTTGTTGTCTCTGGGCTGTCTCGACTGCCTAAAATCCCTTGGGTTTGACTGGCGGAACCTAGAGGAACCACCTCTGAATCTTCGCATACTTCTGTCCTGTGGAAGCATACCAGACTTCCCTCCTGACAGCCTGGAGATAGCTTTATCCATTTTGTCTCCGAATAGTGCTTTCCCATCAAACGGGATTTTGCACCAATTTTGTTTGGAGGATAAGTCAGCCATCCAGGGTTTCAGCCACAAGGCCCTCTTCGCCATCACTGAATGCAACATGGATCTTGCCGAGCACCTGATCGTGTCAATGGCCGCTACGCAGACAAAGTCTGCCAACAATCTAAGCTCTTCTAAGGCCTTAATTATATCCTCCATGGGGACATCCTGATGCAAAGCCATCTCAATATTATCTGTCCAAGATCTTATGGCATTTGATACTGATGTGAGGGAAATAGCTGGCTTACATGCTGCTTCCGCGGCTAAGTAGCTCCTCTTCAGCTCCAGGTCGATTCGCCTGTTTAGAGGGTCTTTGAAGGAAGCGGAATCCTCCATTGGTAGAGTAAGTTTTTTTGCGAGTCGCACCACGGACGCGTCTACCACTGGCATGGAGTTTAGTGACTGCGTTCCCGACTCTGGTAAGGGGTATATAGTTTATTGAACCGACCCCAAAATTATTATTTTTTTATCAGTCTTTGACCATTCCTTCTGAATGACTTGACTAATCTTGCCCATCAACGGGAAAAGAACCTGCTTCCTTTTGAGGAATGGGAAGTAGCTTGTAGACTCTTGGGGAGGCTATTCTGCGTCTTTCCAGGCGATTGCAGTTTTGACTGCCTGGATGAATGGCTTTACCAAGGAGAGACTGAAGCCAGAAGGTTCTGACTCTTCTCAAGAGTCCCCTGAAGAGTCTTCAGGTGGTGAATCTCTAGCTGGTCGGCCTGACGGCGGCAGAGGTGTACTGACTGCTGACGGACCAGGGAGATTAGGTTCTATATCCTGAACCAGGGATATCTGCTGAAGTGGTTGAGCGGGGACCGAAGCCAAAAGCTCAGAGAAGGAGTCCTTCATTGTTCGCTTGAGCAGATCTACAGCGTGCTGATTTTCTAGCTCGCGGTTGGACGCATAGTCCGTAAAACAGTCCTTACAGACCACTCTGTCTGGTAGTGGTGTAGCCCCACATATCCAGCATCTCTTCTTCCTATAGGTCCTAGGAGAGGGGGGTCGATCACGTCCTCTGGATCTTGACCTCTCTGATCTACGACGTGAAGAATGGGTCCTACGCCCTGATGAGCGGGACCCCTTGGAGTGGGTAGGGCTACGGTGTAAGGAACTCACGCTAGACCAGTGAGCGCACTTTTTTTTTTTATACTCACGTATGGTTGGTCACATACCTAATAGAAGTGTGAGGATCTTTGCTGCGAGATGAATGACTCATTGCGGAGTTGGGCACAAGGATCAGCTCCAGAAATATAGTAAGAAAGGGAAAAGAATCAGGAGTTTTTGGCGTCACTTTTTTTTTTTTAAATAAACATTTTTATATCGTCATCTGTTTTTATTTTTTTTTTATTTTTTAAACATAAACATTTTTATATTGTTATCTTTTTTTTTTTTTAACATAAACATTTCTGATCGGCAACATTTTTTTTTTGAGAAAATAAAAAGTACCTACCACAAAGCAGCATCAGAGAGACCTAGCAGGGCACAGCTGAGGAGACTGACAGCCATCCCTGAATCTGAACCTAATTAGGCTCAAGGTGCGTGGGCTAATCCCATAAACCACCATTTGGAATTGATTGAAAAAAAGGGCAAATCTAGCCTTCTTTCCAGAATCCAAGATGGCCGCCACTGAACCAAGCGTCTGTGCATGTGCAATCGCAGAAGATCCAGCGTCGCCCAGTACAGAGAGCCGAGAAACTACGGCTCTGTATCACTCCCGAATCTCGCATGCGCAGACGGCGGCGAGGACGCTGCGCCGTGACACTCTCCTACCTGGCGGGACCTACAGAGCACCTGTAGCCCCCCCGAACCCGGAAATAAGCACCACAATGTTGTTGCACAGAGAGACACCTGCCCTATCCAGTTGCACAGTTTTAAAGGAATAAAAAAGTAAGACAACAATCATTTTAAAGGCGCCTAACAAGCAAAGGAAAGGGGAGGGGAGGAGAAGAGAGGAAAAGAAAGGGGAAAAACACAAATGCCTGTAATAAAAAATGGAAACCACCAGCCTGGGAAGATGGAGCTGATCCTTTTGCGACTTCCACTGCATTCATCATGGATGTGATAGCAGACTGCGTTCCTGTGAGGAAACTCTGCGAATTGACCCCAACAGATCCACAGAGGGGTTCCCAGTCTTATCAGCGCTGTGAGCGGCCCAAGAACAGGGACTGCGCACGGGAAAGGCTAAACCCGGCGGACGCTGCCGACTGCAGAGGTATGGACATACTGCTACTCTTCACCAGCAGAAGAAGGTATGAGGAAAAAAAGGAGAATGTTGGGGGAGGGGCTATGCCTTTAATTTATGCTATTCACTAGTCCTGAAGGAGGAGTCGAGGCAGAGCTCTATCACAGGTATGCTGCCATGGAGGCACCAGGAAACACAGTTCAGTTAAAGTGCAATAACAGGCACAATTAAAATGATAAAATGTTCCATGCCGGTTGTTTCTGCATGCACATTTTTTCTGCATTTCTGGATGAATTCCAAATACTTTTTTTCTTTTTCTTTTTCCTGTTTTTTTCTTTTTATCACTGTACTGGGGCCTGGTGTGTTTTTGAGACGTTCCAGTGCATTCCGATGCATTTTACCATGTTCCAGTACAGTCCAGTGCAGGAAAATGCAGCGTGTTCTACTTTTTTTTCCTGGAACTGGAACGCTCTGGTATGAACTATGCTGTTGGAAACCATATAACCTACTTTCCATGTGTTTTTGATGCAGAAAAAAATGCACTGGACTGCATGTGATGTGAACTGGCCCTCAAAGTGTCATTTCTGTCTGCTGCCTCGTTCCTTTGCTATCAGCATGAATCACTTCTGACAAGTTTTCTTGACAGCAAGAGAAAAAAAAGGTGACAGAGGAAGAATCTCCTGCTGATTGACTGCCTCAGATCTGTTCCTGCGTGCTGTGTGAAGGGGGTGTGTTTCTTCCCTCCAATCAGCTCTCGGAGCTCACCTCACTGAGCTCTGGAGTGTGTAAGGTCAGCTCTCCACCCCCTTTTTTCTGACATCTCAAACAAGCTGTATAAACGCTGGACTTTGAACGGATGTAGAGAAGACTGCAGATAGACAGATACAACTCATATAGGAGGATTTGTTTCATCTCTGTGCATCGCCTGAGGCCAGTCATTTCACTGGTTATATGTAGGGATGAGCCGAACACCCCCTGGTTCGGTTCGCACCAAAACCTGCGAACGGACCGAAAGTTTGCGCGAACTTTAGAACCCTATTAAATACAATGGACGCGAACGTTCAAATTCAAAAGTGCTAAATATAATGGCTAATATGCAAGTTATTGTCCTAAAAAGGGTTTGGGGACCCGGGTCCTGCCCCAGGGGACATGTATCAATGCAAAAATACGTTTTAAAACAACTGTTTTTTCGGGAGCAGTGATTTTAATGATGCTTAAAGTGAAAAAAAAAAAAAGTGAAATATTCCTTTAAATATCGTACCTGGGGGGTGTCTAAAGTATGCCTGTGAAGTGGCACGTGTTTCCTGTGTTTAGAACTGTCCGTGCACAAAATGACATTTCTAAAGGAAAAAAAGTCATTTAAAACTACTTGCGGCTTTAATGTAATGTCTGGTCCCCGCAATATGGATGAAAATCATTGAGAAAAATGGCATGGGTAAATTACAGGATAGTCACTCAGCATCAGCGTAGGCAGTCTTGAAGGGATCTGACATTTCCAAAAAAAATATTCGGTTACATCAGCATCAGGTGCTTGGTAGCTGGTGGTGATTCAAGACTGATTCATTTTTATGAAGGTCAGTCGATCGACCGAGTCGGTGGACAGGCGCACCCTGTGATCGGTTACAAAGCCTCCAGTAGCACTGAATGTGCGTTCCAAAAGAACGCTGGATGCAGGACAGGCCAGTAGCTCAATTGCATACTGTGCAAGCTCTGGCCAGTGATCCATCCTCAAGACCCAGTAACCCAGAGGATTTTCGGTGGGAAAGGTGTCCAAGTCTGATCTTGCCCCTAGGTATTCCTGCACCATGTAAACCAGACGCTGGCGATGGTTGCTGGAAGCGATCATACCTTGGGGCTGCGTACTAAAAAATTGTCTGAACGCATCGGTCAGACGGCCACCTTCTCCAGCGCTCTATCTTTGACTGACCGGAGCCTCAGCAACACGTTGTCAATTTGGAGCCTATACGACTGGAGGGATCACCATCGTGTGAGCGGATCATTCACCACCCTGCGGGAGTCGGTCCTAGACATCCAGGATATCCAGTTCCATCCTCTGGTCACGGCGACCACTTAGCTCGATTGACCCACTGTCGTATGACAGGTGGGTCCACCGTTTCCGGTAAGAGTACCCGACTATATCAACTGTGCTCTTCTTTTGTGTTCCCATCATCAACGATTGGGTCCTTTGGTCCTTCCATGCTGTGGCGGTGTAGTCCATGAATAGACATTCGTTCCAACACACACATGTCATTTTGGACTATTTCTTTGTACATACAATTTTTGCATTTACTCTATATTCACTCATAGGGGTATGTTCCTCAATCCCCATGGAGGATAGCTTATATCAGAGATCACCCATAGGAATGGACTGTTCATGAACTCTATGCATTTGATTGATTTATATATTCACTGTGTTTATCAGTTAAATCACATATTTGAGCTACGTTCAGTAGCTATTTTTCTGGTCTAGCGCTGCACTATTTTGTATCCATTTTGTTCTTTGCTTTGTTTGTTTGAGTGTCAGCAGCTTTCATTATTATTTTTGGTTTAGCGCAGTTTTTTCACTTATATATATAACACGTTGTCCAGGACCAGGAATTTGTAACCCCCCAGTCTCTGGGAACCCGTTGCACAGACCTTTCTGCAAGGCCTCCCGAAGATGCTTCATTCTCTGCTCCCTCTGAGACGGCATGATAAGGTCCGCAACCTTACCCTTGTAACGTGGATCAAGGAGGGTTGCCAGCCAGTAATGATCCCTCTCCTTGATCGCACAAATACGAGGATCCTTGCGCAGGCTTTGCAGGATCAGGGAGGCCATGCAGCGTAGGTTTGCTGAGGCATTCGGTGCAGAGTCCTCTGGGTCACTGAGGACGACATGATCCGCAGTCACCTCCTCCCAGCCACGTACAAGTCCATGGGTGTCTTGGGACTGTAATTGATCCCTTGAAGACTGCTGCTGATGCTGAGTGCTAGGCTCCACCTCCATGCTGACACAATAATCCTCCTCCTCCTCCTCGTCCTCTTCCTGTGTGATAGCCGGGCCTGCAGGAACACTGTCTGGATAAAGGGAGCCTTGAGAGGTAAGGAAGTCCTCCTCTTCCTGCCTCTGTTCTGCCTCAAGTGCCCTGTCCATTATTCCACGCAGCGTGTGCTCCAACAGGTGTACAAGAGGGACAGTGTCACTGATGCCTGCACTGTCACTGCTCACCATCCTCGTGGCCTCCTCAAATGGTGCCAGGACAGTGCATGCATCCCTGATCATGGCCCACTGGCGTGGGGAAAAAAATCCAAGCTCCCCTGACACTGTCCTGGTGCCATATTGCAACAGATACTCATTGATGGCCCTCTGCTGCGTGTGCAGCCGCTGCAGCATGGCCAACATAGAGTTCCACCTGGTGGGCATGTCACAGATTAGGCGGTTCTTGGGCAGGTTGTAATCCTTTTGCAGGTCAACCAGCCGAGCACTGGCATTATATGACCGGCCGAAATGGCCTGCTTCAAGACCTCCTGTAAGCCCGGGTACCTGCCCAAGTTAAGGACGTGAGCCAAACAGGGCACATGGGTCAGTTGTCCCTGTCGGAGGGCGGAGAGGAGGTTGTTGCCATTGTCGCAAACCACCTTTCCTGGCTTAAGCTGGCATGGCGTCAACCACCTCTGAGCCTGCCCCTGCAGAGCTGACAGAATCTCTGCCCCAGTGTGGCTCCTGTCCCCCAAGCACTCCAGCTCAAACACCACATGGCATCTTTTTGCCTGAGTACTTGCGTAGCCCCTTGAACGACTACGGAACACGCTGCATGGTTCCGAGGACAAAGCACAGGTAGAGGCCATGGAGGAAGAAGAAGAGGAGGGGGTGGAGGAGAGAGGTGTGTCAGAATCACCAGTAGTAACATTTTGGAGGCGTGGTGGCGGAACAACCTCCAACACTACTGCACCTTGTCCTGCATCCTTCCCAGCTGCCAGCAGAGTCACCCAATGCGCTGTGAAAGATAGGTAACATCCCTGTCCATGCCTGCTTGACCATGAGTCAGCGGTAATATGCACCTGACCACCCTGTCCAGCGAGGCCAAGACATTGCCTTCCACATGCCGGTAGAGAGCCGGAATCGCCTTCCGTGAGAAAAAGTGGCGTTTGGGAACCTGCCATTGAGGAACCTCACATTCAACAAACTCACGGAAGGGGGCAGAGTCTACCAACTGAAAAGGCAGAAGTTGAAATGCTAGCAATTTAGCCAAGCTAGCATTCAACCGCTAGGCATGTGGATGGCTGGGAGCGAACTTCTTTCAGCGGTGCAGCAGCTGGGGAAGGGAAATTTGCCTGGTACAATCGGACGTCGGCGTACCGATAGCAGATTGTCCGCAAGTACTTGGCTGTGACACACCGAATTCTACACCTTCATTCCTCTCAGTTAGGGTTTCAGAGAGGACTGAAGGTATAGTGGGGTTGGAGATCCCAGCTGATGAGGAGCAAGGAGAGGTCCGTTTGTTCTTTGGTGTGGGTCTTTTAGGTACGCTTGCCAACGGACTGCATGGCAGGTCGACATATGTCTGGTCAAGCACGTGGTGCCCAAGCGGCTGATGTTTTGGCCACGCGAGATACGCTTTAGATATATGTTGCAAATGGCAACGGTGCGATCTGCTGCACATGTCTGAAAAAAGGCCCACACCAAGAACTTTTGGAATAACGCACAGAGACAGCAGTGTCCTGCACATGCAGAGCTCTGCGGTGTGATGCGGTCGGTGTGCTTCCCTTAAGCTGGCCCCTGGAGGGCAACCTGCCTCATTGGAGATGTGCCTCCTCCTCCTCCTCTCTCCTATCAGGCACCCACGTGGAGTCAGTGACCTCATCATCCCCTCCCTCCTCATCACTAGAGCCAATCTGGCAGTATGCTGCAGCTGGGGGAACATGACTGCCAGATAGCTTTCTTTGTTGGGCACCCCCTCTCTCTGGGCTCACGTTACTACCCCCTCTCTCTGAGCTCACGTTACTGCCTTCCTCCAGCTGGGTTCCATCATCAGAGCCTTAAAAACGCTGGGCATCCTCCTGGAGCATGTACCCAACACTGTGGTCAAACAGTTCGGGGGACTCCTCAGGAGGACATGGTGGGGCTAGGGAAGGAGTGACTAATATCATTGAGCCGAGGGAAGAGGCTGCTTTGGCAGCTGCTTTGCCAGACAAAGTACCCTGAGCCTGGGTGAGAGAGGACGAGGAGGATGGCTTGGTCATCCACTCTACCAAGTCTTGAGCATGTTGCAGCTCAACATGGCCAGCTGCCGAAAAGAAGGACAAGCGTGTCCCACGGCCACGTGCTGATGAGGATGCACCGTGTCCACGACCAGCAGCACTGTTGCCTCTAGACACAGAGCCTGCTTGCCCTCTTTTATTGCCTCGTGACTGTCTGCCTCTCCTTGTTTGCCTTCCAGACATACTAATGGTCTGCAGTGAGATGTAGCTGCACAAAGGTGGGATGTGTATATATATATATATATATATATATATATATATATATATATATATATTAGGGCTGTGGAAATTAACTATTAATTAACTATTAATTCCTTGATTAATCGATACATTTTTTTGATCGATCAAAATTATTTTGATCGGTACTCAGCTCTCCGCGTCCGGGACTTCAGGGAGTTCCGTCGGAGATCCGGTGATGTCACAGACACGGGCGGGGCTTGCCGTGTGCATCTGAAGGGCTCCATTGCTGTGCCTTCATATCTGCATGCCGGCGGGACCTTACTATCTGCCACACGCAAGGGCTGTTACATTTCCCTCTATCACTTCCCTCTATCAACCTGGGATTCTACAGCCATCCACTGGGAGTTGTGATAGTTCCCTTCACGGGACAACTACATGCCGACGGACTGATGTTAACCCCTCCTCATCTGGATTCAGCAGTGGTATTGTTGTACACATTTTTATACCAGTATCATCCTTTTTTTTTTTTAAAGGTAAATTTTTTATTACGTTTTTTTTTCAAAACAAGACATACAATAGATAACAAACAGACACACATGGAGTGAACATCGCCCAATCCAGTACAGTGCAAAAAATGTTTTTTAGAAAGCTGGTTCAAGTTTGTATTACTTTATCACAAGAAGAGATGACAGAGGGAACCTGGAGGGGCAAAAGCTCCTGCCAGATTTCCTCCGTCAGCTCAGGAATATCAGCTCTCCAGCTGGCAGCCGTCTTGCTCAGCCTTTGGGTCGTGGAATGCAGAAGGGACCTATAATATGTAGAAACTAGCTTGGTGTGAGAGGAGTCGGTCAACATACGTTCCAGTGGGGAGAGTTGAATGGATATGTTGCGAAGACCAAACTGCGTTTCTGCAGTGTGGCGTATCTGTAGGTAGAGGAAGTAAACTGTGCGTGGTAGATTGTAATCTCTATGAAATTCATCAAAAGAACGGAACACATTGTCTGAGAATAAATGCAAAATAGTTTGTACCCCCCTTTTCGACCAGAATCCCCCGTCGGATCTGTGGAAGAACTCTGGTAGAGTTGGGTTCCCCCAGAGTGGAGTGTTCGGCGAGTAAGTATTACTGTCAGCGAACGACTGTAGTTTTGTTTGCTTAATAAGCCTTATAGTCATTGCCAGGACACTCGTACCCTCCCGCCCTCTAAGGGACATACGATAAATCAGGTTCTGCAGGGATTCATAGGAGGTAAGGATAGCAGCCTCCAAAGCAGTGGCTGCGTTGTTGGCTTCAGGAAAAAATCACCAATGTGCATGAGCTAATTGTGAGGCAATATAATAGGTGTGGAGGCAGGGTAAGGCCAATCCCCCCTCCAGTACCGGTAACTGGAGGGTGGTCTTGGCAATCCTGACTACTCCCCCCCTCCATAAAAAGGAAGTAAGGGTGGAGTCTATTTCTTTAAATTTTAGCTTAGTGACATATATTGGTGAATTACCCAATACATACAGAAATCGTGGCAGGAATATCATTTTAAAAATATTAATCCTGCCCAATAAGGTAAGTGGGAGATTTGCCCAGGTTTTGAATGTGGTCTTCATTCTCCCTATAAGGGGGTCTATATTGAGTTTAGCATAAGAGGTAATGGGGAGCTGTACCATAACTCCTAAATATCGGAAGGAGGTGACTATTTGTAGTGGGCAAGAGGAAGGTAGCCTGGGTGGATCTGCCTGGTCAATCTGAAATAGGATGGACTTGTCCCAGTTAACCCGGAACCCGGAGAAATGCCCAAACTTGCCAATAATCTCCAGCAGGACTGGGAGAGACGACTGGGGGTCCGTCAAATAGATCAACATGTCGTCAGCATAGAGAGACACCTTCTCCTCCAGACCCCCAATCGTCAGTCCCGCAACCTCCCCGCATGATCTTATCAGTGCTGCCAAGGGCTCTATCGCCAGTGCAAAGAGCAACGGCGACAGAGGGCACCCCTGTCTGCTGCCTCTCTTTATCGGAAAGGGATCAGACATGGCCACGTTCACCCTCAGTCGAGCAGTGGGTTTCGAATATAACAGCTGGACCCATCTGATGAAGGTACTGCCAAAACCAAACTTTGTCAGGACCTCCAGCAGATAAGGCCATTCGACTGAATCAAATGCCTTGTGTGCGTCTAAGGCCAGAACAGCCCTGGAACCCATCTCCGCATGAGTGGCCTGAAGATTGTTGAACCAGTATCATACTTGGCTACATGTTTTTTATGACTGCTTTTGCTACCGTTTGGTATTACTTGCATCATTTTTACAGTTTATGGAGCTACGTCGATTTTATCTCCAGTGCAATATTTTTTTTGTTACCTACTTGAAGACTATACAAGTTTTAATGCTATTCCCATCGAGCGCAGCCTTTGTGTGTTTTTTGTATCCTGCTATCCATTTTTCCAGTGGTTGGTAGCTGCACTGGGAATCAGCCTGCAAGGAGATCAGCTAAAAGTAGTTGGATCTGTATGTGCGTTATAATTAATCGAAATTAGTCGATTAATCAATTTAAAAAAAATTGATTAATCTAACACGAAAATTTTAATCAGTAACAGCCCTAATATATATATATATATATATATATATATATATATATATATATATATATATTTGTCTGTACTGATAATGCAGCTATCAGAATCAACTTAGTATGGGAAAAGCAGCAGCAGCAGTTAGTTTTAGGTGAAAACTGTGCAGGACACAGTACACTGAAAATACTTGCAGCTCTCTGCTTGTGGTTTTATTATGAGAACACCACTATATTAGTCACTAACTGTATTCAGGTAAGCTTTAGGTGAACGCTATGCAAAGCACACAGTACACTAAGTGAAACACTGACTGTCTGCAGCTAGCACAATCACCTGCCTGCCTATCACAGTATAGAGAAAACCAGGAACGGATCTAGCTAAACTGAATACAGTGTATAAATATATATACCGTACAACACATAGGATGCATATATATCCTCTACACACTGTAACTGCAGCTAACTGACTCGCCTGCCTGCTCTATCTAACTCAATATAAATGACACTGTCTGTCTCTATAAACTCTCTCGTTTCACAACTCCAACACACTACTTTTGGCCGCCGAGCCGGTTCATGGGTTCGACTCGAACACGAAGCTCATCCCTAGTTATATATAAGGGCTTACAACTTTACCAGTGAGGCTCATGAGAGAAATATGGGTTCCATAGGTGTGCAAAGCCTATTGAATTAGGGTGTGCATCCCAAAGCTAAAACACATGTGTGTGTGTGTATATATATATATATATATATATATATATATATATATATACACACACAGCCATACATATACTGTATATATACATACACACTCTTATAAATACATGTAAAAACAGTAGGGCAGTGGACAGTGGCATCAGTTTTTTATTTTTATTAATTTATTTTTGTATTCTTTTTTACAATTTTACTTTTATATCATTTTTTTACTATTTTATTTGCATTTTTTTGATTAATTTATTTTTGTATTCTTTTTTTACAATTTTACTTTTATATAATTGTTTACAATTTTATTTGCATTTTTTTTATCAATTTATTTTGGTATTATTTTTTACAATTTTACTTTTATATCATTTTTAAAAATTTTATTTGCATTTTTTTTTACTATTTTTTTTTTTAGGAGCCCTGTTGGGGGTAGGGTGACCACGTGTCCCGGATTGCCCGGGACAGTCCCGCATTTTGCAGATCTGTCCCGGGCACCTTCATTCCAGGACAATACAGTGTCCCGGAATGAAACTGACACAGCCACCCCCCGGGCCAATCTGATGCCCCCACAAAAGGCTCCCACATCACCGTTTACTCACTGACAGTACTTGTCCTGGCTGGGAATGCCTGGAGGAGCACAATCCCCGCCCCCTGCTTGTGATTGGAGAAATCATGAATCCCACCTCTTGTGTCCAATCACTGTGCTGTGATTCGTTACAGCACAAGCTGATTTTTTTTTGGGGGGGGGGGGTGTCCCTAAATGGTAGTTTAAAAATGTGGTCACCCTAGTGGGGGCTTTGGTGAAATATCAGCAGGGGGAATCTGTACCCTAGGGGTGATTAGGGTGTGCCCACGCACCCCCTGCGCACGCCTATGATGGGTCCAATGTTGAGCTTGACTTACGTAACATAAAAAGTCGAAATTTGCATATAGGTTTTAGAGACCTACATCTACTGATCATTATGACCCGGTGTTTTCATTGAAGGTCAACGCTGGTTTGATTCATCATTTGCTCATTGTGAATTGCACAGCTCAGTGGCCGGTTCAGTATAAAGAGTAATAAATGTGAAGGGGAGAGGGACGAGGCCAGGCGGGGGGCAGTTGGAATGGTATGACGTGGCGATGTATAAGCAGCGACCTCCTGTGGCTCATCTTCTATGGCACCAGCATTGTTCTGAACGCGTTCCATCAGTTCCCCTACGAGCGGCCTGTTTGTACACGCTGCATACGTCAGAGCGAATCGGCAACAGATAATGTTTACAGTCTTCATGCTGGTGCAATACCATCTGTCTGTGCAGAATCGGCAAACTGTCATGACTAATGTTCCAGCTATTCCAGGCGATAAGATGAGAAGCTGCTTTGGCAATAGGAAGAGGTGTCCATTCCATGGAATGCAAAGGGATGAAAAACACTCGTGTAAAGTCTACATAATCACCGGCTGCGGTGGACCGGGGACCATTTCACTCCCTCAGTGACACTTAAAGTGATTCTAAAACCTTAAAGTGTTACTAAACCCACAACAGTAAAATCAGTCTGTATGTGATTGTGTAGTAAAGCATGCTTGTTATACTCACTGTGGAACCTAAGGGGTTAATCCTCCACATTATGTAAAAAGGCTGTTTGATCCTGTCTTCTCTGATCCTCCCCTTCATCCACAATCCCCAATCTGCTGATAAAACAGAGCCTTGGAGTCACTCTGCACATGCTCAGTTTGGTGTGTATTGCTAGAGAGTTTTTCTTTCTTGGGAGAGTGCATGTGATCAGCACAGGGCCAATCAGCACTGCCCAGGGGTCTTGCAGCCTCATAGGACAGTCAGAGGAGAATGAAAATTCCTCCTACAAGCTTTAAAGCGGATCTTCAGTCATCTTTTCATCTTTCCATCTAATAGATCTTCTGCCTTTGTTGTTGTTTTAACTTTGGATAGCAAAACCAGTAAATACCTTATACAGCCCACTTCCTGTTTCTTGTCTGGTAAAAAGCCTAGGCTTATGACATCATGCACAGCTCTCTCTCTCACTCTCATGAGAGTTTACCAGGGAGGGAGGGGGGGATAAGAGGGCCAATGAGAGCTGCAGGGCTGGAGGTGTGCCTCTGTGTAAATCCAGGAAGCGAACAGGCAGCAGCTTCAGCTGCCCACAGTTAAAATGGTTGCAGCCAGACTCAGTGGAGGGAGATTTCTGCAGCATATTTGGCAAGTACAGAATCACAGTATATACAGTATATATAAAATAATATGCAAAGTGGTTGGAGGGAAGCTTCAGAATGGCAAAGATATTTTTATTACAAATTATGTGAGCAGACTGCAGTTCCTCTTTAAACAGACACTGATAGAAGTCACAAGACTGCTATATACTGCTGATAAGAAAATATATTTAGCCGTTTATATTTAGTAAAATAATTTCCATGTTCTCTGTACCGTGGGAGACCAGATATAGTGAATGCAGAGTCCTGGGTTTAGTAACACTTTAAGGTTCTTCACCTTAAAGCATTCTATGCATTAAGGGAAAAAACCTTCTGTGCTGCAGAATTGACTGAGCCCGATCTGATCCAGCGAGGTGCACAAGAGCAGTGGCTCTAGCTGCTGTCTCTCTCCTCTCTGGACAGATTGATAGCAGAGGGGGAACCAATGGCTCCCGCTGCTGTTGATCAAATGCTGCGCCGAGCAAGCAGGGGGGGTGGGGCCGAGCAGCCCACTCTGTGTCAATAAACTCAGACAGGGCGGCTCGGGAGCGGAAGCGGCTTCCCATGGGGGCACTTGCGGAAGAGGAGGAGTGTGGAGCACCGGCGGGGGACCCCAGAAGAAAAGGATCGGGGCTGCTCTGTGCAAAACCATTACACAGAGCAGGTAAGTATTACATGTTTGTTATTTTAATTATAAAAAATGTATCTTTAATGTCACTTTAAGTCCAGGTTCACATTGATGCGATTTGGCATGCGATTTGACATGCCGGCAATAGCACTGCCCGAATCGGCGTGACGCAGACTTTGCGTAGTTTCTGTACTACTTTTGGCAACTATGGGTGCGATTTCAATAGACCTCTGTGCATACCTCCCAACTTTGTAAAGTCCCTTCGCGGGACATTCTGATGTCCCCTCTCCCCTGCCAACCAGACCAGAGTTGTTGAGCGGGGGGGGGGGGGGGGTGGGACATTGGCAAAAAAAAACAGGAATTGCCACAGAAGTTGTTGAGCGGGGGGGGGGGGGGGTTAAGGTTGCTGCCGGAACATTTAAAAAAAAAAAAAAGGACTTGGGGGGGTTTGGGGCGCGGCGGGGGGCCGCCGATCGGGGGGGAGGCATACTAGTACGCCGATCGCGGGGGGGGTGTCTTACCTGCTGCTGTTTCCTGCTGTGCTCCTCTTCTTCTCTTCATGTTTCCTGCTGTGCGGGAAACATGATAGTCTCGCGGGAGTGCAGGAAGGAGGAGCCTCTGCGGGTAAAACCCGCACAATCCGTGCCAGTTGGGAGCTATGTCTGTGCATGAACCCGCACAAATGTCTCTGAAATCGCCCCCGAAGTCGGACTGACATGCGGGTTCACCTAAACTCACACAATTTCAATCCCGCAGCAGTGTGAACCTGGGCTAAAGAGGAGTTCCAGTCTGGCAGCTGGCTCGGCCTCTCAGCACGCCACTGAGAGGCTGAACTAGCCCCTCCCACCCGATCTACAGTGAGGGCTGGAGGGGCAGAGCACAGAGCGGACCCGAAAACTGAGCGTTCAGTGGTCTTTGTTCACTCATCTCTAAATGAGAGCCGGTGGGGGACAGCTGAAGCATTGGCTCGCTGCTGCAGCCATCTAGGCGAGCATAAATGTTTGTTTTAACCCTGTGCCTTCTGGTCTGGGATTCTATAGCTAGTTTTAGCTCAGGGCTCAATAACAAGGATAGGCTAAAGCCAAGTTAGGCATCTGAAGGCCACTCCTGGTAGTTAGAGGTTTGGTTGCACAACAGATTAGAAGTTACTGGGGACTAATACCTAGTACACACGATAAGAATATCGGACGAATAATTGTCGTTTTTTTTTTTTTTTTGTATGCTAGTCTCATATCGAAAGCCAATAGGTTACAAAAGTTATGAAAAATTCTCATACGACAGAAAACAATTTTGGAAGTGATGTAATGTATTGTATTGTAATGTATTCTTTTATTTCCGAGCATGGGTGGTCTTGGTAACACAATTTTTTTCATTCAAATACCATACTAATTACACAAAAATCATTTGTTCTGTTATCGTGAAAATTATCGTGAAAATTTTTCGTGCTTGTCCCCATACTTTCACATTGAACTGTCGCGATTGGCTTCTTAAAAGCTGCGTACTAATAGTCAGATTATTGGCCGATCGCTCAGAAAGAAATATTTTTCATCTGATTTGCTCATTATGTGTATTAGGCATAAGAAGGAGAGTAGATAGGTTGACTCTGAGTTCTGGTGTCACACCACGGTTTCTGCTGGTGAGAAGCTCTGTTCCTGGCTGGTTGGACAATAACTGGAGGATCTTCCCATCGCCACTGATCTTGTCTTCAGGTCTTTGACATTAAGATGGACGTTGCATCATCCTCAGGGGCTCCTGCAACTGTACTTTGATGCAACATTCATCTGTAGGTATCTCTATTAATTTCTGCTGGTGAGAAGCTCTGTTCCTGGCTGGTTGGACAATAACTGGAGGATCTTCCCATCGCCGCTGATCTTTTCTTCAGGTCTTTGGCAATAAGATGGATGTTGCATCATCCTCAGGTGCCCCTGCAACTGAACTTTGCTGCCACATTCATCTGGAGGGATCTCTATTAATACCTACATATACCTGGGTGTACGTTCACAATTCCACCAGGACTTACACCGGGCCCTTTTGCTGATTATAATTCTTTGTACACTGGATGTGTGTACTGTTTTTAAAATCTTCTTATATAAGGCTTGTACTATTTCTGTGCTGGTGTACATCTATATACTTATGGTTAATGTTATATGCTGGTTGTAGTAGTTCTTCTGCTCCCAATTACGTTGATTAGATTACTGATTAATTTCTTAGGAAGGGAATCCCTCTGTTCATAGAGGCACTGTCCTGGGTGAAGGAGGCACTGCCAACTTTATTATCAATCCCACTCTTCCACTTAGTGAAGGTTCTGGTTCTCTTATTTATCTACAGGTTTAGTGCAATATTCTGTTTGGGAGGGCCATTTCTCATAACCTCCCCATCCAAAATAGGGCTACACCAGCAAAGCAAGCATTCATCTTACTTAACCACCTAAGCCCCGGACCATTTGGTAGCTAAAGGACCAGAGGTGAATTCAGAATTTTGCACTGCGCTGCTTTAACTGTAAATTGTGCGGACATGCAATGTTGTACCCAAACGAAATTTGCGTCCTTTTCTTCCCACAAATAGAGCTTTCTTTTAATGGTATTTGATTGCCTCTGCGATTTTTATTTTTTGCGATATAAATGGAGAAAGACCGAAAATTTTGAAAAAAAACGTATATTTTCTACTTTTTGTTATAAGAAAAATCGAATAAACTCAATTTTAGTCATACATTTAGGCCAAAATTTATTCAGCCACATGTCTTTAGTAAAAAAAAGTCAATAAGCGTATATTTATTGGTTTGCGCAAAAGTTATAGCGTTTACAAACTAGGGTACATTTCCTGGAATTTACACAGCTTTAAATTTATGACTGCCTATCTCATTTCTTGAGGTGCTTAAATGGCAGGGCAGTACAAAACCCCCCCAAATGACCCCATTTTAGAAAGTAGACACCCCAAGGAAATTGCTGAGAGGCCTGTTGAGCCCATTGAATATTTTTTTTTTTTTGTCCCAAGTGATTGAATAATGACAAAAAAAAATAAAAAATTACAAAAAGTTGTCACTAAATGATATATTGCTCACACATGCCATGGTTATATGTGGAATTGCACCCCAAAATAAATTTTGCTGCTTCTCCTGAGTACGGGGATACCACATGTGTGGGACTTTTTGGGAGCCTAGCCGCGTACGGGACCCCGAAAACCAATCACCGCCTTCAGGATTTCTAGGCACAAATTTTTGATTTCACTCCTCACTACCTATCACAGTTTCGAAGGCCATAAAATGCCAAAATAGCACAAAACCCCCCCAAATGACCCCATTTTGGAAAGTAGACACCCCAAGCTGTTTGCTGAGAGGCATGGTGAGTATTTTACAGCTCTCATTTGTTTTTGAAAATGAAGAAAGAACATTTTTTTTTTCTTTTTTTTTTTCAATTTTCAAAACTTTGTGACAAAAAGTGAGATCTGCAAAATACTCACAATACCTCTCAGCAAATAGCTTGGGGTGTCTACTTTCTAAAATGGGGTCATTTGGGGGGGGGGGTTTTGTGCCATCTGGGCATTCCATGGCCTCCGAAACTGTGATAGGCAGTGAGAAGTGAAATCAAAAATTTACACCCTTAGAAAGCCTGAAGGCGGTGATTGGTTTTTGGGGTCCCGTACGTGGCTAGGCTCCCAAAAAGTCTCACACATGTGGTATCCCCGTACTCAGGAGGAGCAACAGAATGTATTTTGGGGTGTAATTCCACATATGCCCATGGCAGGTTTGAGCAATATATCATTTAGTGACAACTTTGTGCAAAAAAAAAAAAAAAAATGTTTTATTTTTTCCGCAACTTGTGTCAACATATAAAATATTCCATGGACTCGACATGCCTCTCAGTATATAGCTTGGGGTGTCTACTTTCCAAAATGGGGTCATTTGGGGGGGTTTTGAACTGTTCTGGCATTTTACACACAACATTAGGAAGCTTACATCCACTCTTCTAACCACTTGAAGACAAAGCCCTTTTTGACACTTTTTGTTTACATGAAAACATATTTTTTTTTGCAAGAAAATTATGTTGAACCCCCAAACATTATATATATTTTTAAAGCAAAGGCCCTACAGAATAAAATGGTGGGTGTTGCATTTTTTTTTCTACACAGTATTTGCGCAGCGATTTTTCAAACGCATTTTTTGGGGAAAAATACACTTTTTTTAATTTTAATGCACTAAAACACACTATATTGCCCAAATGTTTGATGAAATAAAAAAGATGATCTTAGGCCGAGTACATAGATACCAAACACGACATGCTTTAAAATTTCGCACAAACGCGCATTGGCGACAAACTACATACATTTTTAAAAGCCTTTAAAAGCCTTTACAGGTTACCCCGTTAGATTTACAGAGGAGGTCTACTGCTAAAATTACTGCCCTCGATCTGACCTTCGCGGTGATACCTCACATGCATGGTGCAATTGCTGTTTACATATGACGCCAGACCCACGCTTGCGTTCGCCATTGGGCAAGAGCAGGGCAGGACAGGGGTGCTTTTTTTTTTTTTTTTTTATTATTAATTTTGCTTTTTTATTTTATTTTTAAACTGTTGCTTCCATATTTATTTATTTTTTTATCATTTTTATTGTTATCTCAGGGAATGTAAATATCCCCTATGATAGCAATAGGTAATGACAGGTACTCTTTTTTGAAAAAACTGGGGTCTATTGGACCCTAGATCTTTCCTCTGCCCTCAAAGCATCTGACCACACCAAGATCGGTGTGATAAAATGCTTTCCCAATTTCCCAATGGCGCTTTTTATATCCGGGGGGGGGGGGGACATTCCCTCCCACTGCTTGTAAAAGCAGTCCAGAGGCTAATTAGCCACTAGGATTGCTTTTACATGAAAGCCGGCCGCTGGCTGAAAAGAATGATACCAAGATGATACCTAAACCCACAGGCATCATTCTGGTATAAACATTCAAAGTCCAGCAACATACCAGTACGTTGCTGGTCCTTGTTGGACATGTATTGTAATCTTTTTTTTCATGCAGCCTGTTGGCTGAACGAAAAAAAAAGATTGATCGGTGGGTATGCCCACCATTAGAATACCGCCCTTCATCCACCCACTTCTAATGATGGGCATACATGCACCATTTATATATGCCGAAGCATGGGGGCATCTTCCCGCGAAAGTTATGCCGCGTACACATGGTCAGACTTTTCCACGGGCAAGCCTCCGTCGGAATTTTGACCGTATGTACGCGGCATTAGGAGCAAAATTGCTCCTCCGCCCCTGCTGCCCCAATGCTTCGGCATATATGCTTCTTTTTTTTTTAACTGTGGTGGTGAAATCACCTCCTACAGCACTGGAGTCGCAGGGATCAGGCCTGTCTCTGCGAACGCTGCAGTTATGTGTGTTGTGTTTTGCAAGTGACAGTGATCGATCGATACTGCACTTGGGTGGCCTGGGCTGGACGGAGGGGCAAAACGCAGGTGGTAGCAGGTATCTGGGCTGATCCCGCTAACACTGCGTTTTTGGGAACCCTAAACTGCTGGGGACGCTAGTATAGATCTGATCAGATCAGATATTGATCTGTTCAGATACTATACCACTAAGGGGGGTGTATGCTTAACGCGTGGGTGTTAGCGCTACTGGCACTAACCTGACGCTGCCTGGGGTGTGACGCAGACCCTCTCTGACGCTAAAACCTAATTGATATCACCCGCCGGGCAATCAGGGGGTTAAACCTTTATTGGGTTATATACGGCGGGTGCCCTGACACTATAAAAAGCAAACTAACTAACCAGCGTCACCCGTAACACTTATATGATGATCACTGGTGAAAGGGTTAACTAGGGGCAATTAGGGGGTTAAAACCTTTATTAGGTAATATATGGGGGTACCTGACGCTATATAAAAACCTGACGGCGAACCTAAAAAAAAATTACTGGCTACCTATCGGCATCACCGACACTAAGACAACGATCATAAAAACGATCGCTTAGCGACAGTGGTGATAGGGGGTGAAAGGGTTACCTGGGGGGCGATCAGGGGGTTAAACCTTTATTAGATAATATATGGGGGTACCTGACGCTATAAAAACCTGCGGCGAACCTAAAAAAAATTACTGGCTACCGATCTGCATCACCGACGCTAAGACAGCGATCAGAAAAATGATCGCTTAGTGACAGTGGTGATAGGGGGTGAAAGGGTTACCTGGGGGGCGATCAAGGGGGTTAAACATGTATTAGATAATATATTGGGGTACCTGACGCTATAAAAACCTGCGGCGAACCTAAAAAAAATTACTGGCAACCGATCAGCATCACCGACGCTAAGACATCGATCAGAAAAATGATCGCTTAGCGACGGCGGTGCTAGGGGGTGAAAGGGTTATCTGGGGGGTGATCAGGGGGTTAAACCTTTATTAGGGGGGGTTAGGGGGCTACACTGGACCTAAAACTAAATGTAGTGACACTTTTACAGTCACAAATGTCACTGATTGCAGTGATCACTAAATAAATGGTCACTGCAATCAGTGACACTGTGACTGGGGGCTGGGGGGTGATCTGGTGGGGCCTGGGGGGGCGATTTATGTGCCTATGTGTCCTGGTGTCAGTGTAGTGTTGTGTGCACTAACCTGCATCTTCTCCTGTACGGCGCTCGGTATATGTGAGCGCCGCAGGAGAGATGACATCACTTCCTCCTGCCTGTGTAAACAGTACACAGGCAGGGAAAGCTCTCATTCGCTGGGAGCGATCGAGAGCGGGGGCCGGAATCGAACGGCCGTCCCCTTATGCCGGATCGCTCCCGAAGGTAAAACGACCACCCATGGTAAAGAAGGGGGGTCCGATCGGACCCCCCAACTATACAAAGGCAATCACGTATATGTACGTGATTCTGCCTGTCGGTGCCATTCTGCCGACGTATATTTACAGTGGGCGGTCGTTAAGTGGTTAATACTTAAAACGTAACCACTTTAATACCGTGCTAAAGCCGGAAGATGGCTACAGCGTGGCTTTCTAATTCTGGGAGGGCCTCCATGGACATTCTCCCAGAATGTGCTTCCCGTGTGCTGCCTAGGGTGCGCATCAGGCTCGCTTTGTGATCGCTGTGTCCTTCATATAAACAGACTTGCTCATTGCTGTGTCTCTGTGAGGAAAGGATTGCCGATAAGCGGCCATCCAACAGTTCTGCCTATCAGTGCCCATCAGTGCCTCCTTATCAGTGCCCATCAGTGCAGACTCCTCAATGCCCATCAGTGCAGCATCATCAGTGCCCATCAGTGCAGCCTCATTAGCGCATATCAGTGAAGGAGAAAAATTACGTATTGCAGAAACTAAGAAAAACATTTTTCTTTTATTTATTTAAAAAAAAAAACGGTGGTAATTAAATACCAACAAGAAAGCTATATTTGTGTGAGAAAATGTATAAAAATTTCAATTGGGTACAGTGTTGCATGACTGCACAATTGTCATTCAAAGTGTGACAGCGCTGAGAGCTGAAAATTGGCCTGAGCAGGAAGGGGGTGAAAGTGCCCTGTATTGAAGTGGTTAACTCAAGCCAAAACATGTTTTTTTTGGTGTCTCTTTTGAGAGATTTCACTTCCTGTTATTCCTGACCTGGCAATGATATTGATATGTCAGCCAGAAAACTAGCATTTTCAAAAGCAGGTCAACAATGATGGCCTATACATTTCTCCCATTGCTAGGTATGTTCCATGGGCAATGATATATTGCAGTGTGCAGAGTCACATATGGCGGACTGAGGCTGTCACCGTACACACTATCCAAAAACACAAAAACATAAGCAGATGGTACGGCGAAGCTATACATATCGCCAGAGGCCACGCTGGGATTTGGGTATGTTTCTGTTCCGTATTATACTCATTGATATAATCAGAGATGACATTGTAATCTGAACTGTCATACAGATCACTGTGTCTTGGAAAGCCTCAATATAAACATGAATTGGAACAGGATATATTGATTTAAAAAAATGATATATATATTGTGACAGCAGGAAGGTAAAGTCACCTGGTTGCATCCAGGGGGGTAGATATATTTCGCCCAGATTCAGGCTTTACGCCGACTTATACAACTAGGTGGAGAGTTGTATAAGGCTAGTGGGCTCATGGATGACTCATACCTCTAGGGAGAGGGCTGGGCGTCGTGCAGACAGGGAGTTGATGAGACCAGCTGAAGCTTGTCAGCTCATTTAGGCCTCTATAAGAACTCCCAGCTTCATTAGATGTTAGCTCATGCCTGGAACCAGACCTGTGTGGACTGTCTAGGGAGAGTGAACCCCTGTGCGGTGAGACAAAGCCTGTGTGGCTATTTGCTTGGACATTTAAAACCAGGGACTTAGGGACTAGGACAGCACTAGGCTGATCCCAGTTGTTAGTTAGGAAACCTGTATGTTTAGTCAGAGGTCAACTTGACCAGGATTTATTTTGGTTATGTTTCTTTTGCTTTGCTGTGTTTTGTCACTGTAAATAGAAAATAAACCGCACCTTTTTGATTTTGAAAACCACAACCTCCGTTTGCTGGGCCTGTTTTGTGTGGGGAGCCCATCCCGGGGGTCACACACACCCGCTGCCGAGCTAACCCCCTCACAATATATATATATATATATATATAAAATAAATGCAATTAAAAAAAAAATTAAAAAAATTATATATATTTATAATAATATATAATTATATAATATAAATACAATTATAAAAAAGAATGATATATATATGTAGCGCCCTCCTCACTCCCCTCTTTCTTCAGCTTGTCTGTCTCTTGTCTAGGGGTATCTTTCAGAGGGGAGGGAGCGGGGACACCACGCCTGGCCTTCACCACAGGTGTCAGTGCGGTATAAGCAACGTTCTTTTACCTTCGGGTCAGTGCTGTGCACCTGGATCCTCCCTCCAAGAGTCACCTTGAACAATGTCTGGTAGGAAATGAGCCCCACACCATTAAAGTCCAACACTCCTTTATTCTTCTCGAATGAACACAATCAGTTGAACTCTCTTGGTAGAAACAGAACAGAAAAGGAGGTGTGGATGCGAATAGGCCCAGACACAATGTATTCTCCACTTTCCTTCCTGAAAGTGGGTTGCGGTCTCCGAACGAGGGGGAATTTCCTTCCAGGCGGTCTCCGGTGAGAGACTCACCCGTCACTGGCAATCTGCTGCACCAGGTCTTCGAATGAGGAGCTCCCCCCGGTCCATTACGCCTTCCGGATTCGGGTACCCACTCCCGGGGTTCCCTAGGATCTCCTTCCCTCGCGGAACTCAGTGTTGGGCACTGAGCTCCGGACCTCCATCTGAGTACCTCACCCCAGGCTAAAGGTGCCTGGGATGGAACACGACCTCCGGCTGTCCTCTAGGCCTAAGCCCGCCTAGAGAACCGACACGAACCACCGTCCACAGGCTGAAGGTGCCCTGGACTCCAACCCCGTGACAAAGATGGCCGGCCCCTTTATACCCTCTCCCAGCAAGCACGCGGGTTCCCCGCCCCACCATACCGCTGCCGAGAGAAGACAAAAAGGAGGCACGACACACAGCAATGATTCAACCCCAGCCCAGGGCGACAGCGCCACCCGCTGGGCTGCAGGGAACTACACATCACCAATGTCTCTGTCAGGTTCAAATTCACACCCAGGAAAGTACATACCCGCTACATATATTTATAGTATTATATAATTATATAACATAAATGCAATTATTTAAAAAAAACATATATTTATAATAATATATAATTATATAATATAAATGCAATTATTTAAAAAAAAACATATATTTATAATAATATAATATAAATGCAATTATTAAAAATATATATATATATAAATGCAACAATAAAAAAAGTTTGATATATACACACACACACTGTATATTATGCAAGCTCAGTCACTGAAATCTCATATATGACTTAACATGTTAAAGTAGGGACACAGAGGCATAGACACACTTATAGACACACAGAGGCAGCTCAGAAGCGAGCACACACCAGTGCCCCCAGAACAAGCAGCTTGCTCTGGGGGCACTCAGCAAGGGGAAGGAGCCAGGAGTGCTGGCGGGAGACCCGAGAAAAGGAGGATCAAGGCTGCTCTGTTCTGTGCAAAAACACCCAAAGGTGTTCAGTAGGGTTGCGGTCAGGGCTCGATGAAGGACACTTGATGTCTTCCACACCAAACTCATCGTGATGTCTTTATGGAGCAGGCTTTGTACACAGGGGTACAGTCATGCTGGACAGTGGCGGCTGGTGCTCAAATTTTTTTGGGGGGTGCAAACAAACTGAAAAAACCCCCCATCAATTGCAGCCACTGTGCCCATCAAACGCAGCCACTGTGCCCATCAAACGCAGCCACTGTGCCCATCAAACTCAGCCACTGTGCCCATCAAACTCAGCCACTGTGCCCATCAAACGCAGCCACTGTGCCCATCAAGTGCAGCCACTGTGCCCATCAAGAGCAGCAACTGTGCCATCAAACGCAGCCACTGTACCCATAAATTGCCACCACTGTGCCATCAAACACAGCTACTGTACCCATCAATTGCTGCCAGTGTGCCCATCAATTGCTGCCACTGTGCCCATCAATTGCCGCTACTGTGCCCCATCAATTGATGCCAGTGTGCCCATCAATTGCTGGCACTGTGCCCATCAATTGGCGTTACTGTGCCCCATCAATTGCTGCCACTGTGCCCCATCAATTGCTGACACTGTGCCCCATCAATTACTGTCAGTGTGCCCATCAAATGCCGCTACTGTGCCCCATCAATTGCCGCTACTGTGCCCCATCAATTGCTGCTACTGTGCCCCATCAATTGCTGCCAGTGTGCCCATCAATTGCCGCTACTGTGCCCCATCAAATGCCGCTACTGTGCCCCATCAAATGCTGCCCCAGTGTGCATCCACCGCCCGGCACTTACCTGTCTCAGGTCACGGCATTGTCCTCCACGCTCCAAGTCCTCGATGTCTTCTCCCGTCCTCTTCCCATCCTCTGCTATAATTGGACGCCTGATAGGCATCCAATCACAGCGCCTGTCGCTTCAGCCAATCAGGTTACAGGTAACCAGACCCGAGCACCTGATTGTCTGAGAGGCGGGTCAGTGTTAGGAAAGCGATTTATTTGCTTCCCTAACACAACACTAAGTAAACAGCGAACGCACAGCATTGCGCCTGCTGTTTACCATTTTGGAAGCCTATTAGAACCTATGGCTCTAATCAGGCGCTTCCAAAAACACCCCGCCGCTGTAATTCAGATGCCCGGCGAAGGACAAGGGGCTGGACACCTGAATAGGGGGCGGCAGCGGCGACCATAGATAGATTCATGCAATGCATGAATCTATCTATGGTGATAGACGGGTGACAGGAGAGAGGGGGCGGCCCTCCTGCGCCCTTTATGGACGCACCGCCACTGATGCTGGAACAGAAAGGGGCCTTCAACTAATGGTTACCAGAAGGTTGGAAGAGAATAGTCATCTACAATGTATTTTTATGCTGTAGCAGTAGTAGTACCAGTACCCCTACTGGGAACATTGGAACCTGTGCAATTGGAGGGGTCTTCTTCACATACTTTTGGCCATATAATGTAGGTAGGTGTGATGGTCAGGTACCCACATATAGTGTATATTATTGGCTTGGATGGAATTTATTTCTTACAAAAACTAATGTTTCACTTTAAAGATGACTGTAAAGACGTTCTTTGAACAGATGTTAATAATACTTCCTCAGAATCGACACACATATCTCAACTGTTACAGGACAATTTCCTTTACTGTACTCTAAACACTTCTCACATCTGCAGGAATATAGATTCCTGTGACCCAATAACCGGTCTTTTTTATTGTGCTCTATGGAAACCACAAATAGAGAAAATAGCAGAAGATGAAACCATTCCCTGGCTGAGCTGCACAGAGCTGGGGCACAGGTGTATGACAAAGTCAATGAAGAGTATAACGGAAAAATATCTCTATAGGTTTTTTTATAGGCCATGTGGTAGGAGGACAGATGTTGCATAGTAAAGCGTAACGCTCAATGGGAAAAGCTATGCAAAATATATACTTAAACAAACAATATATGTACTGGCTTTTTTTTTTAAAAGCCCAACTGCAGCCAAAACTTTTTATTTAGCTTTGGATAGCATGGGGAAGGGTTAAGGCAGTCATACTCAACTAGGGTTCCTCCAGAGGTTCCTAGGGGTTCCTTCCTTGAGCTGTGGCTGATTGACCTCCATGTTGATGGTGCCTGCATAGTTCAGAGGACAGAATCACTTGGCATGGCCATCTGCATGACACCACGGATCTTTTAGCAGCTTTAAAGGTAGCTTTCTGACCAGCACTCGAAGGGGGCATTCTTCGCACTTGCTAACAGTATATAAGAGGCATTTTTCCCACTAACCCTTAAAGTGTATGTAAACGCGATTTTTTTTTATTAAAGGCTTGCACCTTGTACAGTATAGGATTTCATGTCATCTGTGCCCAGTCTTGCCACAAAGAGTTAATCCAGCTCTGAGCAGTCCTCTTATATTTTTTCAGTGAGATAAAAACAGACACACAGAGAAATAGGAGTCTGTTCTTCCCCCTTGCTGTGAGTGACAGGTGATTTACATATCTCATGCAGGAGCCTGAGAGAGGCATTCTGTGTACTTTAGATCCCCTCCTCATTTCTTCTCCAGCTCTCCCAGGATTGGCTGCCCCACACCTCAGCATGATTGGGCATTCTGAAGTCATGTGGTGACTTTTCTGGGTTTTGACTGGATGTTAGTGATCATAGCATAAGTTCAGTGTAAGAAATACACAGGAGACAAGGGGAGTGTAGAGGTGGGCGGGGAGTCTACTGCCATCACGACTCCACCCACCGAGCTCCGGACACCAGACCCACCCACAGAATCTGCAGTTTTTTGGGTCTCATAACAGACAGAGGGGAGACATTTCACAGGTAAGGATACATGAGAGAAAAAGGTGGGTAGGGTCATCCCTTGATGAAAGCCATCTTGATTGGCTGAAACATGTCGGGTCAAATGTTACCAGTGTGACACTACTATCGTCACTTACAGCTACGCTAGATGGACGCATGTGCTCTGACGGACCTATGTGGATCACTAGCCTCTGAAGCGGGCTCACGATACGCCTGTTTGTACGGCAGCACTAGTGGGAAAGACCAGCACCAACGTGAGTCATCACTCGAGACATCACCAGCCTGGAAGGTCTATATAGGGTGTTTACATCCCTCCTACATAGGGACAGCAGAAGCTCCACCCCCCGGAACGGGGATTACTGTACCTCAAGGTACCCTCTCTGCTACAACTGGTTCCCTACGTTTATGATGGAGGAGCAACCCAGGAACCTAGGACGTTCCTTACTACTACCCAGGCCTGGTGAGCGGACCTCTGGTCCAAGTTACTATATCATACTGGTACTTTATGCTGATCCTGCTTTGTGACCACTGCCAATTCAACAGTTTGTTATCTGTGCCAAACCTGGACTTGCTTTGTATGCTGCTATACTGCCATCCTGCATCAACTGCTTTTGATGCTTTTACATTGCCTTATGCCATTAATTTCCACAGTCCTTGAGTCACAGTACCCAGCCACTCCAATATACTCTGTATGCCCTTTTGGGAACTGGTCGAGTCTATTAGGCCGATCTAATCATATACAGTGCAATCGACTGGACTTCTAGTCCAGCTGATTACACTGCTTGAGTATTACTGCATGCATGCATCCTGACGTAGCTGTATGATTTTTTAATTTGACAACGTTGTCTCATTAATTTTAATCTATTTTGGGTGTTGGTGAAGGGTTTTTTGATTATCAGTCATTTGTGTATTTTTCATATTTCTACTAATAAATAAATTTTTTCATATGCGGCGTGGTCCGCCTGTGGCTCCTTTATCCTGGGGAGGTTTCTTCTATATTCTCCCTCTGGTGGTTCTTTTTTCCAGGTAAGGATACATGCAGTAGGCATGTATATCTTTATAGATAACCACTATGGCAGTCGTTAAGAAAGGATGAGAGTGGGTTCACATCCACTTTAAGCATATTTTTTTTTTTTTTTACCACTTCTATTCCTTTCTATTGGCTTTTGAAATTTACAAATTCAGCAATTTAGAAAATGGATGAAAGGTTTAGCACTGGGAAACACTTTTTAAAAGATAAAAAATGCATTTTATATACAGTTATATAGAGCAGACCAAAATGAGGAACAAATGAGGCGGAAACAGAGGGACTTTGTTCCAAATCAGGGATAATTGGGAGCTATGCCTTAGACCCGTTTTACACGAATGGACAGGCGGACCCGATTGGAACCTCCATTCTCCTTTATGGAGTGGCAGGTGTAAATGAACATGTGACATCACCTGATGGAAATAGTAAAAAAGACCTGGAAGTTGCAAATCACTGCAAAACCCCATAAGACGGTGTATGATAGCCTCAGCCTGGGCTACAACTAGACCACACACCCCAACGCGTTTCACTCTGCCCATGATGCCTATGACTAAGCTCCGTGAGCGGAGTGAAACCTGGTTGGAGCCCAGGCTGAGGCTGTCATACACCTTAATACAGGGTTTTGCAGAGATGTGTGACTTCCAGGGCTTTTCCCATTTCCATTGGATGTCTAGAGCTGGAACGAGCTCTGTCCTTGTCTGCACTCCAAGGAGCCTTGAGTGGCCTGTGACATGTCCCAGAAGGTTGCAGGGGGCCTCACTTTCGCTCCAAGTGGGAATGGCTACCTGCCAAAACCAGGTACCCATTGCCCCCCCCCCCAAAAAAAAAAATATTCCAAATATGGTAAGGGAAGGGGGAAGGAGGAGGAAGTTCTGCTTTAACTCTTTCTTACTCTATCGGAAAAAATAAATGGCTGGAGCCACGGTAGAAACATGGTAGAACCAACTGCTGGCTAGCTAGTAAAAGTTGCAAGCTGTGTCAATGCTATTTTCTAGAGAGTAACTGACCTGAGAAAAGTATAGAGAGAACTATAGGAGACAAATTCATACTTTGCTGGCTGCATGCTTGTTCTAGAGCCTGCTGTAGATAATATTAACAATAATGTGCACTACTGTACTAAATACCGGGTCACTTTATAAGGTTTGTCATTGTTCTCTATATGGCCAATAGCATGTGTACAGCTGATCATCACACCTAAATTAGCTTGTTGGATATCTCATTCTGAAACTATGGGCATAATATGGAGTTGTGCCCCATTTGTGACTATAACAGCCTCCACTTTTCTGGTAAGGCTTTTCATAAGATTTTGTAGGGTGTCTATGGAAACCTGTGTGTATTTGGTCAAAACAGAATTTGTGAGGTCAGGTAGTGGATGAGAAGACCTGGCTCCCATTAGGCATTCCAATTCATCCCAAAGAAGTTCAGTAGAGCTAAGACCGGACCTCCATTCAGCCATTGCAAGTTCCTCGACACCAAACTCATCCAACCATGTCTTTATGGAGATGGCTTTGTACACAGGGGCACAATCATGTTGGAGCAGACAAGGGACCACACGTTCTTAAAGGGACCACAACCCCATTACTGAGGAGGATGATCTAGGTCAGTGATGGTGAACCTTGGCACTCCAGATGTTTTGGAACTATATTTCCCATGATGCTCATGCACTCAGCAGTGAAGTTGGGCATCATGAAAAATGTAGTTCCAAAACATCTGGAGTGCCAAGGTTCGCCATCACTGATCTAGGTGAATAAGAGTACCCTGGTGAGTGGGAGACCATACTACATAGTACCTTGGGATCTTGGAATACCAATCTGACCAGAGAGAAGCGAGCTGAATATTACTGCACATGATTATTGAGGTGAGAGCACTGAGGTGGTTGGGGAAGAGGCTTGAAGAAGTCACATTTATTTCACGTTTTATGAACTGCAATTATTTATTGTTTAGTAAATGTATACACCACGGATATGCAATTACTGGACCTCCAACTGTCGCAGAACTACAAATCCCATGAGGCATCGCAAGACTGACAGCCACAAGCATGACACCCAGAGGCATGGTGGGACTTGTAGTTTTGCAACAGCTGGAGGTCCGCTAATTGCATATCCCTGGTATACACTGATGGTGATACACAGTTTCATTTGATTTATTTATTTATGTAAACACTTAAAGTGATACTAAGAGCCCATTCACACAGGGGCAACACGACTTCCAGCACGATTTTATGAGGCAACTCAGACACGACTTGAGTATGAATCACAGTGCGACCAGGAGCTACTTACAAGGCAACTCCAAGTTGCCTGCAGGACAAGAGACATTCCAGTGGCCAATCAAACAAGAATCAGCTTTGTGGGAGGGAGGGGGGAGAGAGAGTTTTGCCTGATAAATGTATGTTATCTTCCTGGAGAATCGCTCCTATTAAGACAGTGAGAGGCGACTCCCATTGAAATGAATGGTTACAGGTCGCCTAGGAGTCGGATTGAAGTAGTACAGGGACCTTTTTTGAAGTCGGAGCGACTGCAGTAGTGTGCATAAGGACGGCTCCATTAACTTACATTGATTTCTTCAGCCAGTGCGACCTGAGGCGACTAGGGGCGATTTGGAGTCGGATCCAAAGACGCCCCTGTGTGAATGGGCTCTAAAGCTTTTATTTTTTTTTAAATAACAAACATACTTACCTCCACTGTGCAGTTCGTTTTGCACAGAGTGGCCCCAATCCTCCTGTTCTGGGGTCCCACGGCGGCTCTCTCGGCTCCTCCCCGCAAGAGCTAACACCCTCTGGGAAGCTCTCTCCCGAGGGAGTTACCTTGCGGGCACACTCCCGTGCCATACAATCGGCGTCCATGACTCGGCCCCGCCCCCCGGCGGCTGCGTCATTGGATTTGATTGACAGCAGCGGGAGCCAATGGCTGCGCTGCTATCAATCTATCCAATGAAGAGCCGATCACACATGGGTAGAACTACGTGGGATCGTGCCCTCGGAAATTCGGGGCTCAGGTAAGTAAAATGGGGGCTCGGGGCGGTGACTGCAAGGTGTTTTATTACTTTAATGCATAGGATGCATTAAGGTGAAAAAAAACACGAAGGTTTACAACCCCTTTAAGAGGTAACACGGCATCTTAATCCTATTTGTTTATTGTTTAGTGATTGGTTGAACACCATTTGATGCAAGCCATCATTAACAGCTTAGCGACTGCCCCATGCACATATACTGCAGCAATGCGGCTGTTCTGTGCCAGATCACGTACCTAGTACGTGATCTGACACTTCCGGGTCTGGGGCGCACGCCGCTGGCGACCCGCTCCTGCTGTCATTGCGATTGCGCCAGGACACGCTGGTCATTCAGGAGAAAGGCAGACCGGCGGTCTGCCTATGTAAACAAGGCAGACCGCCGTTCTGTGAGAGGGGAATTTACTGATCTTGTTTTTCTGCTAAGCAGGAACACGGATCTTTACCTTCTCCCAGTCAATGCACCTCCCCCACAGTTAGTAAGCACTCCCAGGGAACACATTTAACCCTTTGATTGCCCCTGATGTTAAACCCCTTTTCCTGTCAGTGTCATTAGTACAGTGATAGTGTATATTTTTTAGCAATGATCACGATATTAGTGTCACTGGTCATCAAAAAGTGTCAAAAGTGTCAGTTAGGTGTCCGATTTGGTATATTGCAGTCCTATTATAAGTCGCTAATCGCCGCCATTACTAGTAAAAAATAAAAATAAAAAACATCCCATAGTTTGTAGACGATATAACTTTTGCGCAAACCAATCAATATACGCGTATTGGGATTTTTATTAACCAAAATGTAGCAGAATACATATTGGCCTAAATTGATGAAAAAATTCGATTTTTTAAATTTTTTTATTGGATATGTTTTATAGCAGAAAGTAAAAAAAATTTAGAGCGCAAAAAATAATTCGCAGTGGTGATCAAATACCACCAAAAGAAAGCTCTAGTTGTGGGAAAAAAGGACATCAATTACATTTGGGTACAGTGTCGCATGACCGCGCAATAGTGGGGTTAAGTAACGCAGTGCTGTATTGCAAAAAATGGCCAGTTCATGAAAGGGGGGGGGGGGGGGTAAACCTTCCGGAGCTGAAGTGGTCAATGTCACATTATTTTATATGTATAAGCAATATTTTTTTAAATTGGAGGACAAGTGGTAGTGTGGGAGTTCTACACCATGTACACTGCAGCTGTTAAACAAACAGACATTTAGGAGCATTTTGGCGTTTTTTCAAAAGCCCTCTACACTCAGGCATTTATAGGAGAAAGAGGGAGAGAAAGGGGGGGAGAGGGAGAGAAAGGGGGGGAGAGGAAGACAAAGGGGGGGAGAGGGAGAGAAAGGGGCGGAGAGGGAGAGAAAGAGGGAGAGAGAGAAGAGAGGGAGGGGGAGAGAGAGAAGAGAAGGAAGGGAGGGAGAGGAAGAGAGAGGGTAGAGAGAGGGGACAGAGAGAGTGGGGGGAGAGAGAGAAGAGAGGGTAGAGAGAGAGAAGAGAGGGTAGAGAGAGAGAAGAGAGGGTAGAGAGAGAGGAGAGGGTAGAGAGAGAGAAGAGAGAGTAGAGAGAGAGAAGAGAGGGGAGAGAGAGAGAGAGAGAGAGACAGAGAGGGGGGAGAGAGAGGATAGAAAGAGAGAGAGGGAGGGGGGAGAAAGAGGAGAGAGAGAGAGAGAGAAAGGGGGGGAGAGAGAAGAGGGGGGGGAGAAAGAGGAGAAAGAGAGAGAGAGAGAGAGAGAGAGAGAGAGAGAGAGAGAGAGAGAGAGAGAGAGAAAGGGGGGAGAGAGAGAAGAGGGGGGGGGGGGAGAGAGATTTTTCTTGCATTTGGGAGGGTCTCCAGAAGTTATCTGTAAAAAACACTTCTAAACGCAAAGCCTCCTAAACGCGCATAAGTGCGGCATGTAAAAGTGGCAAAACTGACGTTTTTACCGGCGGTTACTAGCTGTCAAGTTCCAGCGTTCAGAAGAGTTTTTCAAACGTTTTTATCTTTAGATATGCTTTTAAGCTGACTTGTCTTTCACTTCAATGCTTTTACTGTGACTTCTGCTGCTCTGTGTCAATGACTCAGAAAGTTTTAGAGCCACAGACATCCATTTTCAGAAGGCGGCAATGACAGCTCTTATTGGAAAGTTTCTCTCTGCATAATGCATGAAGTGAAGATGTTGATTATGAAAACAGGAATTGTAATATATGAAAGTCTCCACTTTCCTGCTGATAAAGTCATTTATTATTTGCAGAGAACACTATATACAAGGTGGACCAATAAATACAGAAAACACTGGGTTACAGTCAAGGTATAGCAGAATGCTACATCATTACATAGACCCTGGACAGGCATGTACAGAGAACAGAGACCTGTCTTTGTATAATGAAAACAGTCTAAAAATATTGCTTACCTCGTGAAAACAAAAATGTGGCACCCCCTTCATATGTATTATTATAAAACTAGAAATCTATTAGTACAAGAAATTAGACTAAAGCAAAACTCCAAACAAAGAACCCCCAAAACTCAGTTATGAATTATTTCTTAGAGGACCTTTCAGTAACAGTTTACATAAATAATTTCCTGACATGTCACAATATACAGTATGGTTTTCTTATGTATTTTCAGTATGATTTTCCAAATTTTATCATAGAAAAAAAAAAAAAAACTAAAGTCTAGTGACTCTGCCTGGGCTGTGATGACATCATCAGTCTGCTGCAGGCAGTCTAATTTGGTGCTTTGCTACCCCTGCCTTCTATCCAGAGCCGATTTTGTCTTTATCCAAATTTTTGTTTGCATTGTGACAAACCTAAAAATTACAACCAGTTGGCTCTGCCCATCTGAGAGGTCATCATCTACCACAAGGAACTTCTGAAGATTAGACTCCCTCACCCTACCAACCTACCTTCCTGATTCAGGTCTTTCAGTTAAGCAAGTCATACATCAACCATGGGTTGAAGGAAAGACAATTGCTCAATTCCCCCATCAACACAGCGAGTGTTGATTGAGGAATCCCTTCCACTGCTATTGTATTCTGAAAGCGGGAGGTTTCCCAACCATCAGAATACAATGATCACTGCTGAGGCAGCTATAGCCCCCGGCAGTGATCACACGAAAAAAAACGGACAGGCTGGTTATACTGAAATAGATCGATGGACCGACTTCAGTACAACCAGCCTGCCCTGTCTGGTTCCTACCGGACAGGCCAAATTTCAGTCTGTCTATGGCTGGCCTTACCCTGGCTAATGGGATTGCCTACATCGGTCCTTGCTTCACAAAACATCTCCTAAAAGTCTTTATCAAGTGTTTCCTCTATTGTGACTCTTCAGTGTGCCAGCTATGGATAGTTTCTGGCAATTTATATATTTTTTTTTCACACATGCAGCCCAAGCTGACTGGTGACAAATAATGTCAGGGGGACAATGGTCAACTTTTAGTCATACCATTAAATTTTTATATATATATATATATATATTTTTTTTTCTTTTTATTTCTGATGTTGCAAGCACCCCTGGCCAGCCCACTGGAGTCCCTGTGGTGTTTTCGGGGGATTAGCAAATAGGTCCTTCCTGGAAAAGGGTTCTACCCCCCCCCCCCCCAAATATGTCTGTATGACTTATGTACACTATCTAGCAAATATTACTTGTGATGTGGTTTATCTAATACCCTTTACCCTCTTTACTCTGTATGCCTAGCAGTTCTTGTTATATACAGTGGAACCTCGGATTATGAGCATAATCTGTTCCAGGAGAATTCTCGTAATCCAAAGCACTCACATATCAAAATGAGTTTCACCATAGAAGTCAATGAAAACTAAAATAATTTGTTCCGCATTGACATCAATGGCATGCAATACCGCATGTGCCCAGAGGTGGGGGGGAGGGCACCGGAGAGCCGCGGAAATGATCAGGGACAGCTTGGCTGACCTCGGAAACACCCGGGTACGGAGTATTTTCGAACGGCTCTGCTCAGCTCTGGCGCTCCTGCACCTCAGGCCAAATGCGGTTTTACACACCCCATGAGCTTGAATTCTGCTCGTTTTGCGAGACAACACTCGCAAACCGAGTCAGAACTTAGAAAAAAAAAGTTGCTCGTCTTTCAAAATGCTCGTTAACCGCGTTACTCGTAAACAGAGGTTCCACTGTACTACGATGCATAATATCTGCAATGAATGATCATGGTGTGCTAGTCCTGACACTTTCTTTTTAACAATAAACGTTATTAAGTTTAACAGCAGTTGGAATGGATGGGCTGCATACCAGTGATGTCACTGGTCTCTAGTGAATGGATAGGCTGCATACCAGTGATGTCACTGGTCTCTAGTGAATGGATAGGCTGCATTCTCAGTGATGTCACTAGTGAATGGATAGGCTGCATTCTCAGTGATGTCACTGGTCACTAGTGAATGGATAGGCTGCATTCTCAGTGATGTCACTGGTCTCTAGTGAATGGATAGGCTGCATTCTCAGTGATGTCACTGGTCTCTAGTGAATGGACAGGCTGCATTCTCAGTGATGTCACTGGTCTCTAGTGAATGGATAGGCTGCATTCTCAGTGATGTCACTGGTCTCTAGTGAATGAATAGGCTGCATTCTCAGTGATGTCACTGGTCTCTAGTGAATGGATAGGCTGCATTCTCAGTGATGTCACTGGTCACTAGTGAATGGATAGGCTGCATTCTCAGTGATGTCACTGGTCACTAGTGAATGGATAGGCTGCATTCATAGTGAATAGATAAGATACAATTTTAGAGTTGTCACTTGTCAGTAGTGAATGAATAGGCTTCATTTCCATTGGTGTCACGGTTCTATACAGGATAGGCTGCATTCTCAGTGATGTCACCGGTCACTAGTGAATGGATATGCTGCATTTTTAGTGTCCTCATTAGTCTTTAATTAAATTATAGGCTGTATTCTCAGTGATGTCACTGGTCTCTAGTGAATGGATATGCTGTATTCTCAGTAAGGTTACGGGTCTCTAGTGAATGTACAGGGTGGATTTCTATTGATGTCACTAGTCTCTAATAAATAGTTAGTCTGTATTCTAATGGGTGAACGGAGACACACTGTAATATACTAATATAAATATTGCTTTGGTGGCAGAAAATTGAGTTTGCATGTACAATGATGGGAAGCGCAACGGCTGTATTTTTACATATTCACGATTAAAGTGCCTAGTGAGAAATGTAAGACAGGACACAAAAAGTGACTCATAGTCCGCACAGCACTGAGTTCTCCAAGGTGAAATCGTAGTGGAATCGGGAAAAGCTCTCGTCCAGGTTGTAGATGGGCACAGGCTCTGGAAATTCCTGGCAGATATTTTGCACTTCTAGAACATGAGGGGCGAGGATGAAAGGGATGTCATCGAGCAGGTCCGCCATCGCTGGGTTCCCCTCTGAGAGCTGATTGGTCCACTTGGTGGCTGCAGGATCACCTCTGTTGAGCTGCGGGGGGATAGCTGGCGGCATCTGAAAATTCAACAAATATCACATTACCACATAAGCCCCCTTGCGATAGCTTTGGGCAGTGACAGGCCCTCTTAATAGAGACATCAGGGGTTTATTAGAACCCTAATGTCTCCCCTGCCCTTCAAAGTAGCTAACCAAGCACAGGTTCCTTTAACAGCCAGGGAATGATAGTTCTGAAATCGGAAGGTACAAAATCATTGTCGTTTCTCGATTAATTTTCCATAGAGGAGATCAGGGAAGGGATGTTCCTCCATCTCCTCTGTGTGAAGTCGCCCTGGGCTTACTGCGGTGCTGGACTCCCTAGAGGAACAGGAGAGCCCGGCAACCAGCGCTGGTGGCGGCAGGACGTCAGTTCACAGCACAAAAAAAAGTGATGGGGTGGTTGTAAAGCCACCTGTATCACTTTTACACTACAGATATCAACAAAAAATGTGTTGTGCTGTCTGTTCAAATGATAAATTCAACAGATATAGATAAAAATCACAGATACTGTGTAACAATCTACCAATACAAACACATAGTAATATCCAATCAATATGAATCACTGTGCTCAAAAATTTAAAATAAAGGGGATTCGAATTTGGTGCTTTGCTACCCTGCCATCTACCCAGAGCCGATTTTGTCTTTACCAAAATTTTTGTTTCCATTGTGACAAACCTGAAAATTGCACCCCAGTGTAAAGTCCCTGCAAGGTAAGCCCGGACAACAAGCAGTTAAAAAGTACAAACAAATGGCCACTGCCCCCACCTATAACTGGCCTTTGCAGCAAGGAGCACATGGAACGGCGACACATGTCAAACAAAAATCAATGAAAATTCCCAGCTCAACTCACCATCCGGCCTGCAACCAACCAAATTATCCTGTCTAACAGTATGCATTAAAAACAGGGGTTTCGTTTGCACACATTTGCCACTTCACGGCACCCCAGTATTATCTGCAGTCCTAAGACCCCTTTCACACTGGGGCGGTTTGCAGGCGCTATTGCGCTAAAAATAGCGCCTGCAAACCGACCCTAAACAGCGGCTGCTGTTTCTCCAGTGTGAAAGCCCAAGGGATCTTTGGAGCGGTGAAGGAGCAATGGGAAACCGCGACTATACCGCCGGCAATGAGGCGCTTTGCAGTGGTTTTTAACCCTTTTTCGGCCGCTAGCGGGGGGGGGGGGGGGGGTAAAACCGCCCGGCTAGTGGCCAAATACCGATGCAAAATTAGCGGTAAAGCGCCGCCACCGCCCCAGTGTGAAAGGGGCCCAACTCTAAATTTTGAAAGCCTCCATAGTAGAAGCACATGCATTATAATGGATAGATAGGGGGCAGGTGAGCCTGGAGGGAGCACTCCCCTCCTTAACCCACTTCCATACCGCACAAATTCCAGCACTCTCCTACATGTAAAAAATAGGATTTTTATAACAGCTTACTTGTAAAATCCTTTTCTTGGAGTACATCACGGGACACAGAGCGACATAGTCATTACTAATGGGTTATATAGATACCGTCAGGTGCTGGCACTGGCAACTTCCAAAACCGGAAGTACCCTCCCCTATATAAGCCCCTCCCATCCGCGAGCACCTCAGTTTTGTAGCAAAGCAATAAGTGTCCCCAAAGAGGGGCGGGAGCTCTGTGTCCCGTGATGTACTCCAAGAAAAGGATTTTACAGGTAAGCTGTTATAAAAATCCTATTTTCTTTCTCGTACATCACGGGACACAGAGCGACATAGTCATTACTAATGGGATGTCCTAAAGCAATGCCAAATGAGGGGGGGGGGGATACACCATATATAAGCTGAGCGCTATCAGACATGAGGATCTTTTGCGGCCTGCAACACACTGCGCCCAAAGGCGACATCCTCCTGATTTCTAACGTCCACCTGGTAGAACCTAGTAAACGTGTGAACTGAAGACCATGTTGCGGCCTTACAGATTTGAGCCAGGGAGGCCTGGTGATGCACTGCCCATGAAGTTCCAACTGCTCTCGTGGAGTGCGCTCTAACTTTGAACGGAGGCGGTCTCCTTCTCAAGCCATAGGCTTGTATTATGACCTGTCGAATCCACCTGGCTAAAGTAGATTTTGACGCTGCCTGACCCTTTCTGGGGCCTTCCGGCAGAATAAACAAAGTATCCGTTCTGCGAATCTGAGCAGTGGCTTTTAGATAAGCTTTAACTGCTCTTACTACATCCAAAGAATGCAATAACTTTTCCTCTACCGAAGTAGGTCTGGGGAAAAAAGAAGGAAGAACCACATCTTGGTTCAAATGAAACCTCGATACCACCTTAGGAAGAAAGGCTGGCTGAGGACGTAATACTACTCTGTCCTTATGGATAACCAGATATGGCTCTTTACAGGACATAGCTGCTAATTCCGACACTCTTTTAGCCGAACAAATGGCTACTAGAAAAATCAATTTCCTGGTGAGAAGAACCAAGGAAATATGCTGTAATGGTTCAAATGGTTGTTTCTGTAAAACCGACAGAACCAAGTTTAGATCCCATGGACATATGGGAATATTAACCGGAGGACTAATACGCATCACTCCTTGTATAAAGGCTTTGACTAGTGAATGCGAAGCCAAGGGCCTTTGAAAAAATAGTGACAAGGCCGAAATCTGACCCTTGATAGTACTCAAGGCAAGCTACCTATCTACAGCCCATTGTAGGAAGTCCAGAATCCTACCTATTACGTATTTACGTGGATGCCATTTCTTGGCCTCACACCAGGCGATGTACGCCTTCCAGATTCTATAGTAGATCTGCCTGGATACCGGCTTCCTGGCATTGATCATGGTAGATACCACAGCATTAGAGAGCCCTCTCTTTTTTAGAATGTGGGCTTCAATAGCCAGGCCGTCAAACCTAGGGCTGGTAAGGAAGGGTGGTATATCGGTCCTTGCGAAAGCAGGTCCGGACGATGTGGGAGGGTCCAAGGACTCCCCACAGACATTTTTACAATCTCCGCGTACCATGCTCTTCGGGGCCACGCTGGAGCCACCAGAATCACTGGTTTCTTTTCTACCCTGATTCTGCGGAGTAATCGAGGTAACAATTGTGGCGGTGGGAATGCATATATCAGCTTGAACTGATCCCAAGGGAACACTAGGGCATCCGAGCCGCAAGCTAGGGGATCCCTTGTCCAAGAGACAAACCTGTCCACTTTTGTGTTGAATCTGGATGCTAGCAGATCTACATCCGGTGTTCCCCACCGCTGACATATTGTCCGGAAAACCTCGGGATGAAGGGACCATTCCCCTGGGCATAATTGTTGGCGACTTAGAAAGTCCGCCTTCCAATTCTCCACTCCTGGAATGAATACCGCAGATATGGCTGGGACATATCTTTCTGCCCATCTCAGGATGTAATTTACTTCCCTTTGGGCTGCACGACTCCTGGTGCCCCCCTGACGATTGATATATGCCACTGCTGTGGCATTGTCTGATTGAATTCTGACAGGGGACCCTTGGAGTTTGGATGTCCATGCTACTAGGGCATACCAGGCTGCTCGTATCTCTAAGAGATTGATGGGCAGGGCCTTTTCCGCATCCGACCATCTGCCCTGGAGAGACCATTGCTCCAGCACTGCTCCCCAGCCTATAAGGCTGGCATCTGTAGTGACCACCTTCCAGGAAATCGGACTGAAGGATTTCCCTCTTTCCAGATTCTGGGGAACCAACCACCAGCGGAGGCTCTTGCGAACGGAAGGGGACAAGGACATTGGTAAGTCCAGAGCCTGAACTTTTTTGTTCCAGGCTGACAGTATGGCCCTTTGCAACTTCCTTGAATGGAATTGACCGTAGGGTACTGCTTCGAATGATGCCACCATTTTTCCCAGCAGCCTCATGCACAGGCGTATGGATGGCTGTCTTTTTGAACCCACTAAGTGGATCAAATCTCTCAAAGACGACCCCTTTTCTTGAGGCAAGAAAATTTTTCTCTGGTCTGAATCCAGCCTTAGCCCCAAGTTTTCCAGACTTTTGACTGGTTTTAGGGCTGACTTGTCTCGGTTGATAATCCAACCGTGATATTCCAGATACTTGATTGTCTCGTGAACAACCACTTCTAGTTTTTCCACTGAGTGGTCTATCAGCAACAAGTCGTCTAGATATGCCATTATCGTTACACCTCGTGTTCTTAGATTGGCCAATAATGGGGCCAGAATTTTTGTGAACACTCTTGGTGCTGTGGCCAGACCGAAGGGTAAGGCTCTGAACTGAAAATGGCGCCCTTCTACCGCAAAGCGTAGAAATTTTTGGTGGGCTGGAAAGATGGGAATGTGCAAATAAGCATCTTTGATGTCGATCGAGGCTAACCATTCCTCCCCTTGTAGGGCAGTGGCTACCGACCGGATCGACTCCATCCGGAAAGTCCTGATATGTAGGAATTTGTTTAGCCCTTTTAGATTTAATATGGGCCTCACGTCCCCGTTTGGCTTCGGGACTGTAAAGAGGTTTGAGTAAAACCCGAACCCCCATTCTTCCAGGGGAACCTCTATAATTACTGCTTGGAGCAATAATTGTTCTAGTGCCAACAGGAGGGATCCTCTCTTCTGGGGATCCCTTGGCACGTTTGACCTTATAAAGCGGGAAGGAGGGGAGTTTTTTAACTCCAATTTGTATCCCAGATCTACTGCGGAGAGCACCCATCTGTCTCGGATCGTGTCCCGCCAGGTCTCTGTGAACAACTGAAGTCTTCCCCCCACCCGATTGGGTGGGGGCAACCCTTCATGCATTTGACTTTGGGGGAGGTTTTGTACCTCTCCTGCTCCAGGGCTTCTTGTTACCCTGCAATTGTCCCTGATTTTTACCTCCGGGATTTGACCGAGGAGGCCGTCGGAACTGTTTCACAGCCGATGTCCTAGGGACTGGAGAAGCAGGCCTCTTAAAAGAGGGACCTCTAACTCTATTTTTAACCGGCAAAAGTGTACTTTTACCGCTGGAAATTCTCTGGATATATTTGTCCAGGTCTTCCCCGAATAAGCGTTCACCATGAAATGGGAAGCTGACCAGCAATTTTTTACAGGGAGCTTCAGCAGACCAGTTTTTGAGCCATAGAAGCCTGCGCATCCTTTATAGCGTCCACCGCAAAGCATAAGGCTCTAGGTAGATCAGCTAGGGCAAGAGCCTGCTGATCTGGCAAGTCTCTTAAGACCTGTTTCAACTGATCCTTCACTGCTTGGCAGACCCCAATAGCTGCCACTGCTGGTTGTGTCACCAATCCTGCTGTAGAAAAAGCAGATTTTAATAAGGACTCCAATTTTTTATCTATTGGGTCCTTGAACATTTGGACATTATCCACCGGACATGTCAGTGATTTATTCACACAAGAGATGGCTGCGTCCACTGTAGGGACCCTCCATTTTCTGATGAACTTATCCTCCATGGGATAGACCACCGGAAATCTCTTGGGGGGAGTAAATATTTTGTCAGGATGCTCCCAATCCTGGTAAATGAGCCCTTCCAGTAAAGGATGGATCGGAAAGGAACAAACAGTCTGGGGAGCTTTTAGCGACCCCAACGAGGAGACAGAAGTGGATGATGGCTCCGCAAGTGGCATTTTAAATGCTGATCGGACCATATTAGTCAGGGACTGAACCCATAATCTTTCAGCATGTGATGCTGAGAACGGCTCTTCCACTGTTGATTCCTCTACAACCGAATCGACCTCATCCTGATCCCCTTCAGGTAGGTCGATCCCTGTATGGGACTGTTGCTCTGTTAACAGGCACTCTGAGGGAGGAGACGGAGATCGGGCGCTTTTCTCCTGTGACAGGGAAGCCGCGATCAATGCTGACAATCTCTCTTCCAGCCCTCCCAGAGCTGAGGAAAAAACCTCCTCTGTTACATACACAGGAGCAGGTGAACTGAGGACAGCCACAGTACCAGGTACTCCTGAGGGTGCTCTACGGTCACTAACCTCTGATTCTTCAGGGGAGACTGGTGCAGCCAAAGCATGCCCAAGATCCTCAGAGCCCGATGGAGACCCCCTATTCCTCCTGGAATTTCTAGTCCCGGAGTTTTTAGACGGCATATTCCTAAGCCACAAAGCTGAGGTATTCCAGCCGAAATACACCAGTTACTGACAATAGTCTAGCATAAATGCTGCTATAAGAAACAGTTGGTGTCTACTAATGTGCCTTTCTAGGGGATGCCTGTATCAACCGCTTGCTGTATGCCTTCTTTAAATGTTGCCAGCTCTGTCTCTGTACCTCATAGCCAGCTCACCACACAAAATTGTGGTTTTTAACATGCTGGGACGCCCGCACATGCGCAGAAGCGCTGCGGCGCGCACAGAGCGTCATCCCCCAGGCTCCGCCCCCTTTCCCGGCTCACCTCTATATATAGAGGCGCGCGCACGCGCGCGGCCACGTACGCCTTCGGCGCTAATTTCGAAAATGGAAACCAGGGACAAGAGCCAGGGCCCCTTTGCCGCAGGCCGGGGGATGGACGAGCATTGCAACATGGCAGAGGAAGCAGTTTCCCATAAGAGAACTCACCATCTGCCTGGACTCGCTCTGATGAAAAGAAACTAGTCCACATGACAAGAAACGTTCCACAGCAGCCTCTAGTGGACAAACACAGGTACCGCAGTCTAATATATTAAATATATATAAAAAACATTTTTTTTTTTTTTTTCTTGACCACCATTAAAAATTATTAAATTTTTTTAGTAGTTACAGGCATGCACAGAATTTTGCGGGAATACCATTAGGTAACAGACAGAAAGACAAATTAGGCTTGGGGGTCCCCCAATAGAACCAAGTTCCTGGGGGCCCCCACTTACCTGTTCCCCGCCGCAGGACTTTGTTTGGTCCACAAAAGCCCAAACTTCACCTATCACGGCAGGCATTGTAATCAAACCTTCAGGGACCGGGTTCCCAAGGATTCCACTCCCCTGGACCTGTATAGCACCCTGCACAGAAAACATCTTGGTCGTGGGTATGACCAGAGCTCTGGATCCCAGGGTCCAGCTCTCCTAAGAGAAGCATTACAGGCAAAACCTTGCTCTTCTCTGCAAGGCCCGGGTACCGACCGTTTAGCTATGAAGCTTTTTTGGTCGGATCCGGAATAGCTTACTGAGGCCCAAAAGAACCTGTACGCAAGCTCAGAGAAAAACACATGTTTCTTCTTGGCCAACACCTTAGACACTGGCAAAAAACTGAGGTGCTCCCGGATGGGAGGGGCTTATATAGGGGAGGGTACTTCCGGTTTTGGAAGTTTCCAGTGCCAGCACCTGACGGTATCTATATAACCCATTAGTAATGACTATGTCGCTCTGTGTCCCGTGATGTACGAGAAAGAAATCATAATTTTTTTGCTAGAAAATTACGAGGAACCCCCAAACATATATTTTTTTAGCAGAGCTCCTAGGTAATAAAATGGCAGTCATTGCAACTTTTTATGACACACGGTATTTGCGCAGCAATTTTTCAATTGCATTTTTTTGGGGGAAAAAACACTTTCCTAAATAAAATAAAAAAACAAAACCGTAAAGTTAGCTAATTTTTTTAATATAATGTGACAGATGATGTTACGCCGAGTAAATAGATACCTAACATGTCACGCTATAAAATTGGGCACACTCGTGGAATGGCACCAAACTTCGGTACTTAAAAATCTCCATAGGCGACAATTTAATTTTTTTTTACTGGTTACATGTTTAGAGTTACAGAGGAGGTCTAGGGCTAGAATTATTGCTCTAATGTCCGCGGTGATACCTCACATGTATGGCTACCTACGTATGCAGTCGCTTCTGCGTGTGAGCATGCGGGGATGGGGGAGCTTAATTTTGCTTTTTATTTAATTTTTTTTATTTTTACTTTCCCTTTAAAAAAAAAAAATTATGATCACTCTTATCCCTATTACAAGGAATGCAAACATCCCTTGTAATAGGAATGTGTGTGACAGGTCCTCTTTATTGAGAGATGTGGGGTCTATAAGACCTCACATCTCTCCTCCAGGCTGGAAAGCCTGAGATCCAAAAAAAAAACAAACAGAATGATCTCAGGCTTTCCAGCCGAGTACCCGGCGTTGTTTACTTCCGCTGGCACGGACGTGACGTCAGAACATCGCGCCCGGGGCCTCCGAGAGTCAACGAGACTGCCGGGGACCATCTGTCCCTTGAAAATCGGTGGATTCCTTCTCCGGCTCGAGCCGGGAGAAGCACCAGAGGGCGACGGGAGAGGGGGAACATCCCCTCCCGCTGCCTGTAAGAACGAACAAGCGGCTGAACAGCCACTATGATTGTTCTTACAGGGACTCGCCGGCTGAAAAAAAACAACAAATGATGCCTGTAGCTGCGCCCATCATTCAGATATTATAACTGAAAGCCCAGGAAGTCACATGACGGCCTGCGGTATGGAAGTGGTTAAAAGGCACAGGGGCGCACTGGATACCCAGCACATAGCACAATGGCAGCAAAGGTGTCCAAGTGCGTCCCCCTCACCAGTGTTCCAACAGTAAAAACAAATGGCCCCTGCCCCCACCTATAACTGCCCTTTGCAGCAAGGAGCATATGGAAGAACGACGCACGTCAAACAAAAGCCAAAGAAAATTCCCAGAACTACTTACTTAATTTTCTTTTTATTTGACATATTTACGGTTTTCCCTGTCAAAGGATTTATAATTTTGTCCAGCTGGTCTTGTTATTTATACACCTCTACTGCAGTGTACAGCCACAAAAAACAAAACAAAAAAACAACACTTCCTGGTTAAGCTTTCCTGCATCCTGGGTCATATTTAATTGCTGATTTGTCATCCAATCATAGTAGGCTAGCAGTGGAGTGATGACAAAGGGGTCTCTGAAGCTTAACCACTTCAATACCGCCCATAGTCATATGACGTCCACAGATGGGATCTCCCATCCTGGGTGGGCGTCATATGACGTCCTGGGCTTTGTGGGGGGATACCTGAATGATGCCTGCAGCTAGAGGCATCATTCAGATATCCTTGTCTTCTGCCGGCGATTCTGCGCACCATAAGAACGATCATAGCGGCAGTTCCGGTGCTTCTCCGGGCTCTCCCGTGCCATGGGGGGCCCGGAGAATGAATCATCCAGCGCTGGAGGTGAAGCATAGAGATGACTGGTGACCAGATGGTCACCAATCTCTATGACCGTCAGAGGCCCAGGCGCGATGTGATGATGTCACGCCCGGGTTCTCAGAAGTAAACAAAGCCGCGATTGCGGCTAGTAAGCATGAAATCCGTGAAAAAATGTTCACAATCTCATGCTTTCCAGCCTGGAGGTGAGATGTGGGGTCTTATTGACCCTGCATCTCTCCATAAAGAGGACCTGTCACACACATTCCTATTACAAGGGATGTTTACATTCCTTGTAATAGGAATAAAAGTGATCAAAAAAAAAAAAAAATGTGTAAAAAAAAAAAAATGTGTAAAAAAAAAAAAAAAATAATAATAATACATTATTTTTTTTTTTAAACACCCCTGTCCCCAATAGCTTGCGCTTATAAGCAAACGCACACGTAAGTCCCGCCCGCATGTGTAAACGCCGTTCAAACCACATATGCGAGGTATCGCCGCGTGCGTTGGAGCGCGTGCAACAATTCTAGCACTAGACCTCCTCTGTAACTCTAAACTGGTAACCTGTAAAAATTTTCAAAGTGTCGCCTATGGAGATTTTTAAGTACCGAAGTTTGGCGCCATTCCATGATTGTGCGCAATTTTAAAGCGTGACATGTTAGGTATCTATTTACTCGGCATAACATAATCTTTCATATTTTACAAAAAAATTGGGCCAACTTTACGGTTTTGTTATTTTTTAATTCACGAAAACATTTTTTTCCAAAAAAAAGGCGTTTGAAAAATGATTGTGCAAATACCGTGCAAGAAAAAAAGTTGCAATGACCGTCATTTTATTCCCTAGGGTGTCTGCTAAAAAAAACGATGCACACAGGTTTTTTATCTTAATGCATTAAAATAAAAAACCTTCTGCCTTTACAACCACTTTAATCAGGAAATAAATGCATCACCTGCCTGTCTAAGCAGGTGTGTAAATCGCTAGACCGGCTGCACACAAATTTACATTGTTTGGCAAGTAAAACAATTTACATCTGTGTATTTCAAATGCATATTTACCCGTTTGCCTTTCTATCTTACGCCCTGTCTACCTCTCCATATTGCAGGAGCAAACACATAAGAGGTTCTTGAATCTGACATGCTTGGGAAGGCCTGGCGGCGGCGAGGCACCTCTTGAAACACACACTTCCATTATTCATTGACCTTTCTTGGATTCCAAAGCTTTTAATTCTAAAAGGCTACAGGAAGTTGGCAGGAGACCAAAAGAAAAAAGCACTGGTTGAGTTCCCCGGCAGGCGGGTTCTACATTACCTGGTAGGGCAAACTGTAGGGGAGATCTGCCGCGGGATATGGCGCTAGGCCGTTCTGGCCCTCCGTCGGAGTCTGTCCTGTAGGGAGTGCAGAGAATTAGTGTAAGGTTACTCTCATATCACTGAGATAGCTGCGCGACTATCAAGGCAGCTTACCATCCTGCACCAGGAATGAATACAGCACTTTTTTACATATAATACTCTCCCTATGACGTTATACAAGCTCTGATTTACATCAATTTAAAAACATTAAACATTGGCTGCCGCTTCTAATATTAAAGCGGAGTTCCGCCGAAAAAAAATATATTAAAAGTCAGCAGCTACAAATACTGCAGCTGCTGACTTTTAATATACGGACACTTACCTGTCCAGGGCGCCTGCGATGTCGGGTCCCGAAGCCGATTTGTCCCTCATAATTCAAAGCAGATGTCCAGAGCACCCCATCCCTGATTACATCAGATGTCAAACGCCCCCCCCCCCCCCCATCAGAATTCGAAAGTCCTCCACCCTCCCTTACATCACAGTGCACGTTCCTTGTGCTACTGCCATGAAGAAGCTGAGAAACGGAAAGTGCAGGGTCTGGAGGAGAACCAGAGGAGGAGTCAGCTGCCGAAGTCTGCTGAATGCTGAGACCAGAGAAGGCGGAGACAAGGGTATGCTGTGGCTGCACAGAGAGGCGCAGGATCTGTAGGAAGCATTCTATCATTCTCTCTGCTGCCCACTGCTAAGACAGGGTGAAGGGGCAGAGACAAGCCTCTCCACGGCTGTTTACAGAAGCGCAGGATCTGGCAGAGGAGTTCGGTCCTCTTCTTTGCTGAAGACTAGGGGGGTGCCGCAGCTGCGGGAGAGGTGCGAGGGCCACATGAAATGGTCTGGAGGTCCAGATTCATGCCAGCGGGCCTTGTGTTTGACACATGTGCTCAAGAGGTTGCTAGGGGTTCCTTGACCCCTCATTCAATGATGCCTGCATAGTTCCAAGTCCAACACCACTTGACATAGCCAGCGGCATGACTCCAAGTTTTATCCGGCTGTAAGAGTGGCATTCCAGCCACTACTGTAAGGGGGCATTCTTCCCACCGACTACCAATGTAGAGGGCATTTTCCCAAAGCCCCCCCATATCCCCCAATGCGCTAATCTTAGCAAGGGTTCCCGAGACCTGAACTCTATTTCAAGGGTTCATTGTGGTATTAAGGAGAAAGGTTGTGCTACACCATTCAATGATATTCATTCTGAAAATCTTCTTCCTGGTATTCGATGGGAGCTCACTAAACACAGCAAGTGGTGGACAATGGTTCCTGTATCGGGGCTGCCAGCTCTGATAGTTTTTTTTCATCAAGGAAGTGAACTGAAATGACTATGAAATACTACTTTAATATCTCTAATTATTTGAAGTATTTCACATGTTTCAGCTTAGTAAATCACGCCACTGTACATTTAACAATGTCTCCAAAAAATATTCATTATAAACACATGGTATTCCAAGAATTTTGGAAGAAGAATAGAAATCTGAAGGGAAAGAAAAGCTGTTTTTCATCAGCCTTTCATTTATCACCATCACAAGTAACATTTTTATTATACACATTAATAAACATATAAATCAGTTTGGAAATATTTTTAAGGTATGCTCCAGTCATTAATGAAAAGGTTGAGTTTAATTTGATTCAGAGGATATGAACTATCCGCAGATTAGCTCTAATTTCCACCCTGACATTTATCTTATACACTCGGCTGCCCATCTGAGCAAAATCAGATATTTATTATGTATTTATTAGGTATTCTCATGTTCTGAATAGAAGAGGTTCCCAGGCACCAGCACCACCCATAATGTATCCACCGAAGCCTATAGACGCATGCTGCCAAGCACCAAGGTTAACCAACAACTACACAAGTCACCCATGTGAGGGCCGTGTGTACCCGCATGGGGTTGCACAGGTGTTCCATGCATCCCCATGCATGTGTCAGTTGGGAAGCAGTGGTTGCACAGACACAGTCACTGCTCCCAATTTGACATCCATGTGGGTGCACCGCCCAGAATGCAGACAGTAGGAGTCTTCAGCTTGGCTCCATCCAAGCAATATCCTTGATATCCTGGCAATATTCCTGATAGAGGGGGGCCCCCTCTCCCGCCCACGATAAAAGTGATCTTGCGGCGAATCCACCGCAGAGGCCACTTTTATCTGAAAGCCAGCTGCTCGCCGTTGTTGAAAATACCGGGGTTATGGCTCATAACCACCCTTCACAATTTGACCCAGCGCTCCTCTCTCTAGTACGCCTCTGTTCCCCCCACCCCGTGGACTCCCCTCTTCCCTTACCTACCCCTTTTTTTCCTTTCCCCCTTTCTCTGCCTTGCACACCTATCCTATTCATTTTCTGGTCTTCCTTCTCTCTGCTTCTTCCTATCTTTTTTTTCTGTCTCTCTGGCCCACAGGCCTGGTCCTCCTGGGATTGGACACATGGTAAGAAAATGTTTCTTTTGAATAACGGTATATACTACAGTGGAACATTGGATTGCGAATAACGCGGTTAACAAGCGTTTTGCAATACAAGCAGCACTGTATTTCCTAAAATCCCAACTCGGTTTGCGAGTGTTGTCTCGCAAAACGAGCAGGATTCAGGCCAAAGTGGTGTGCAGTACCGTGTTTTGCCTGAGGTGGGGGGGGGCGCCGGAGCCGAACGACTCCGATCGCCGCCGTTCAGAAATGCACGGAAAGCCCTGAGGACAACTCGGCTGACCTCGGGAACGGAGTCTTTCCGGCCGTTTCAGAGGCTCTCCAATGCCCCCCCCCCGCCTCTGGCCGCATGCGGTATTGCATGCGATTGAAGTCAATGTGGAATGAATTATTTTAGTTTCCATTGACTTCAACGGGGAAACACGCTTTGATATGCGAGTACTTTGGATTATGGGCATTCTCCTGGAACGGATTATGCTCGTAATCCGAGGTTCCACTGTACCTTTCTTTATGTATTCTTTTTAGTTTTTCTCTTTTTGAAATGTTATGTTTTGTATTTCCCTCTCGACACGTTTTACATATGGCTCTGCAAGACCACTAGCGCGTAAACCCAGTCTAGCGTGCTACCATCTTATCAGGACTTACGAGTGGATGACAACCTCTTGCTGACCACACATGATCGCCCTTAATTTCAAGGGCTTGCTTAAAATTCTGTGTCTCGGACAAACCTTCTTGATACCTGAAGTTTTTACAACTATTTCTCCATGATGTGTCCACCACTGTTCTTGTATTATTCTGTTGATCTGTATTTTCAATAAAACCCTTTGTACAAGAAAATACCGGGCTTATGGTAGCTATCTGCTGCCAAAACAACGGTATTTAGCGTCAAAGTACCGACGTACAATGACGGCGATTTGCGATAATCGGTTAAATATTTTATGTGGTTTCTATTTTCTATTGTGAATAAAATGAGGGTTTTTGAGATTTGTATATCATTGCATTATGTAGATTTTACATAGCATCCCAACTTTTTTGCAACCGGGTTTGTATATACATTGTATTACATTGTACCACACTATATCTTGGTTGTGTTTCTGTTAGAAAAGAAAATACATTATAACAATGATGCTGCCATCACTTCCTATGAACATCGGGAGATGGGACTCGGCTCAGTTCTATGACATATATACGGATAAGCAGAAAACACCAGACTTCTCTATAAAATTGGCAGCCGCAGTTCTGAGAAACTAAGCAGCTCTATTACAATGGGGCAAAAAAAGTATTTAGTCAGCCACCAATTGTGCAAGTTCTCCCACTTAAAAAGATGAGAGAGGCCTGTAATTGTCATCATAGGTAACCTCAACTATGAGAGACAAAATGTGGAAACAAATCCAGACAATCACATGTCTGATTTGGAAAGAATTTTTTGGCAAATTATGGTGGAAAATAAGTATTTGGTCACCTACAAACAAGCAAGATTTCTGTCTCTCACAGACCTGTATCTTCTTCTTTAAGAGGCTCCTCTGTCCTCCACTCATTACCTGTATTAATGGCACCTGTTTGAACTTGTTATCGATATAAAAGACACCTGTCCACAACCTCAAACAGTCACACTCCAAACTCCACTATGGTGAAGACCAAAGAGCTGTGGAAGGACACCAGAAACAAAATTGTAGACCTGCACCAGGCTGGGAAGACTGAATCTGCAATAGGCAAGCAGCTTGGTGTGAAGAAATCAACTGTGGGAGCAATAATTAGAAAATGGAAGACATACAAGACCACTGATAATCTCCCTCGATCTGGGGCTCCACGCAAGATCTCACCCCGTGGGGTCAAAATGATCACAAGAACGGTGAGAAAAAATCCCAGAACCACACGGGGGGACCTAGTGAATGACCTACAGAGAGCTGGGGCCAACGTAAAAAAAGGCTACCATCAGTAACACACTACGCCACCAGGGACTCAGATGCTGCAGTGCCAGACGTGTCCCCCTGCTTAAGCCAGTACATGTCCGGGGCCGTCTGAGGTTTGCTAGAGAGCATTTGGATGATCCAGAAGAGGATTGGGAGAATGTCATATGGTCAGATGAAACCAAAGTAGAACTGTTTGGTAGAAACACAACTCGTTGTATTTGGAGGAGAGAGAATGCTGAGTTGCAACCAAAGAACGCCATGCCTACTGTGAAGCATGGGGGTGGCAACATAATGCTTTTGGGCTGTTTCTCTGCAAAGGGAACTGGACGACTGATCCGTGTACATGAAAGAATGAATGGGGCCATGTGTCGTGAGATTTTGAGTGCAAACCTCCTCCCATCAGCAAGGGCATTGAAGATGAAACGTGGCTGGGTCTTTCAGCATGACATCGATCCCAAACACACCGCCCGGGCAATGAAGGAGTGGCTTCGTAAGAAACATTTCAAGGTCCTGGAGTGGCCTAGCCAGTCTCCAGATCTCAACCTCATAGAAAACCTTTGGAGGGAGTTGAAAGTCTGTGTTGCCCAGCGACAGCCCCAAAACATCACTTCTCTAGAGGAGATCTGCATAGAGGAATGGGCCAACATACCAGCAACAGTGTATGACAACCTTGTGAAGACTTACAGAAAACGTTTGACCTCTGTCATTGCCAACAAAGGATATATAACAAAGTATTGAGAGGAACTTTTGATATTCACCAAATACTTATTTTCCACCATAATTTGCAAAAAAATTCTTTCCAAATCAGACAATGTGATTGTCTGGATTTGTTTCCACATTTTGACTCTCATAGTTGAGGTATACCTATGATGACAATTACAGGCCTTTCTCATCTTTTTAAGTGGGAGAACTTGCACAATTGGTGGCTGACTAAATACTTTTTTGCCCCACTGTATATTAATCGTAAAAAAAAAAAAAAAAAAAAAAGAAGAAGGACAGACATTATTTTTATTTGAATAATAAAAATGTGTTTTCCTTAATATAAAGCATATGTATGCAAGAAGGGAACCAACAAATGAAAGCACCCTTTAGCGGACTCATTTATGTGTCATGAAATACTTTTTCAGTTTCGTAAAAGACTAGAAATCTGATTTTGCAGGGAGCTTCCATGTGCCACCTGAAGGCTGAAATCAGGCTTGCAGCACACACAGGCTGAGATAAAAGGCACAACTCTGTAATCAATAATGCATTATTAAATGCATTTTTTTAATACAAGCAGTGCAAATACCTAGATTTGTTTCAGTGTTAGCCTGTTGTAGCCTACTGTACACAGCAAAGCTCAGAAAGTGGGAGGGAGAAGCAGCAAAAGGAGTTACTAAGCACTGTTACTGTGCAAGGAGCTGAGGTGAGGAGTGAGCTGATAAGAGGAGAGCCTTCGTGCCCCTGATGTCAGTTATGACAAAACGCGCAGGGCGGAGCTATCACTCGTTACGTTACCACGAACCTCAGGAACCAGGAAGTGGCTTCCTGATTTTTACAGACAAGCGCTTGTGATATTTTATATTGTAAGTGGTTAGTACTTACTTTTCAATAAATCTTATATACAGTTTTACACTATGTGGCTTTTTTGGTTCTTTTCTTGTGGTACTGTTGAGCACCTTATGATGTCCACTGATGAGATGCCTTAGGAGATATAGTGGATCACCCAGAGGAGGCATTGCATTTCCAGTGGGGACCAGATTACCATCTTTGCACAGTTGACTCTTTACCACTTCAGCTCCGGAAGGTTTACTCCTTTCACGACCAGACCATTTTTTTGAGATACGGCACTGCATTACTTGCAACGACGTACCCAAAATAATTTTGTGTCTTTTATTTCCTACAAATAGAGCTTTCTCTTGGTGGTATTTGATCACCTCTGCGTTTTTTGTTTTTTTTTTGAGCTTTAAATAATAAAAAAAAAAAAAAAATTTTTTTTTACTTTCTGCTATAAAACACATACAATTTATTTATTTATTTTATTGAATTTCTTTATCAGTATAGGCCAGTATTTATTCTGCTACATATTTGTGGTAAAAAAAATCCCAATAAGTGTATATTGATTGGTTTGTGCTAAAGTTATAGCGTCTACAAACTATGGATTATTTTTATACCAAAACAGTGCTGCACTACTAATGCCTTGTACACACGATCGGAATTTCCAACTGACTTTTTCCATCGGAAATTCCTACCATGTGTGTGCCCCATCAGAGAAATTCCGATGAATTCCATCGGAGTTTAAATATAGAACATGTTCTATTTTACTCCGATGGAATTCCGTCGGAAATTCCGATGCGAGTTTGGTCGGACAAAGGTCCGATCGTGTGTACGGGGCATAAGTGACTCAAAACCTATATAACATGAATGCAATAATATCATTATAACGACTGTGAGAAAATACAAAAAATGTATATCAAAAGTTTGTGCAAATAAATGGTGACTGATTAAAGGGAATCCAGCGGTAAATCAATTTACCCCAAGTGCAGACAATATTAAGTGCTCTCCACCATCAGTTTCACAAGCTGCTCACCTCATAAAAGTGTAAAATCAGCAGTTGTCCCCTCTGGGAATAATGAAGACACCTGGCATAATCTGGATACAAAAGACCTCCTTTGGTGAAAAGCTCATTAATTGGGTTCCAAGAACCCCGATCGTCTTGCCCTCCGATGCGTGTCGTCAGGGCGTTGACTTCTTCAGTAAGGAGATCCCTTACTGAAGAAGTCAACACCCTGACGACACGTGTCTAGGGGGCGGAGTTTGCATACTGACGTCACACCGCAGGCCATTTCGAGATTTGGATGTTTCAATGCCTTGCAGTTTGCACAAGCTGATTGTGCCTTATTTATGAGTGTATCTATCACTTTTTATATTATTATTATTATTATACAGGATTTATATAGCGCCAACAGTTTACGCAGCGCTTTACAGTATAAAAGGGAGACAATACAGTTACAATACAATAAAATACAAGAGGATTAAGAGGGCCCTGCTCAGAAGAGCTTACAATCTAATAGGGTGGGGCAGGTGGTACAAAAGGTTGCAACTGTGGGGAATGAGCTGATGGAAGTGGTAAAAGATTAGTTGGAGATTTGATGGGCTTCCCTGAAGAGGTGAGTTTTCAGGGATCGCCTGAAGGTAGCAAGAGTAGGGGATAGCCGGACAGGTTGAGGTAGCAAGTTCCAGAGGATGGGAGAGGCTCTGGAGAAATTCTGGAGACGAGTATGGGAGGAGGAGACGAGAGAGCTTGACAGTAGGAGGTCTTGAGAAGAGCGGAGAGGACGGTTTGGGTGATGTTTGGAGACAAGATTGGTGATGTAGCTCGGGGAAGAGTTGTAGAGGGCTTTGTAGGTTGTGGTTAGTATTTTGAATTTAATTTGCTGGGTGATCGGGAGCCAGTGTAGGGATTGGAGGAGAGGGTTGGCAGACACTGAGGGTAAGGTGGATAAGTTTTGCAGCAGCATTCAAGATAGATTGAAGAGGGGATAGCCTATGGAGAGGCAGGCCAATAAGAAGGGAGTTGCAATAGTCAAGGCGAGAGATAACAAGGGAGTGAATGAGGAGTTTGGTGGTTTCATTTGTTAAAAAGGGGCGAATTTTAGAGATATTACGGAGGTGAATTCTACAAACTTGACAGCGATTGGACTTGAGGCTGAAATGACAAGTCAGAGTCTAGGATTACACCTAGTACCCTGGCGCGAGGGGAGGGACTGATGGTTGCATTGTTGATTTTGATGGAAAAGTCATGGAGGGGGGCACGGGCGGGGGGGAATATTAGTAACTCGATTTTAGAGAGATTTAGTTTAAGGAAGTGGTGCGACATCCATGCTGAGATGTCAGTTAGTAAGTTAGTAATGCGAGAGGAGACTGAAGGAGTGAGGTGAGGAGAAGACAGATAGATTTGGGTGTCATCGGTGTATAGGTGGTATTGAAAGCCATGGGAGGTTATCAAGTGACCAAGGGAGGAGGTGTAGATAGAGAAGAGAAGTGGTCCAAGAACAGAGCCTTGGGGGACCCCTACAGAAAGGGGCAATGGAGAGGAGGAGACAGAGTTGTAGGTAACACTGAATGAGCGTTGTGATAGATAGGCAGAGAACCAGGATAGAGTAGAATCTTGGAGGCCAAGGGAATTGAGTTTATTGAGAAGGAGCGAGTGGTCAACAATATCAAAGGCTGCAGAGAGGTCAAGTAGAAGGAGTATGGAGTACTGGCTGTTGGTTTTAGCAGTTAGTAAATCGTTTGTGAGTTTAACTAAGGCAGTTTCCGTGGAGTGCTGCGAGCGAAAGCCAGACTGTAAGGGGTCAAGAATGTTATTTTCACTGAGGTAGGAGCCAAGACAGTTGTACACTAGGCGTTCTAGAAGTTTAGAGGTGAATGGGAGCAATGAGATGGGCCTTAAGTTGTTCAGGTTGGTGGGATCCAGTGAGGGCTTTTTAAGTATGGGAGTGATCTGTTCATGATTTAGAGGAGAGGGGAAGGTGCCACTAGAGAGGGAGAGATTGAAGATGTGAGTGAGGGAGCATAGGATAGAAGAAGAGGGTGACCGTAGTAGTTGTGAGGGAACAGGGTCCAAGGGACAATTGGTTAGGTGGGCATCTGAGAAAAGTTTTGTAACCTCTTCAATAGTAGCCAATTCAAAAGAGGAGAGAGTGTTGAAAGTGCCGTTAGACAAGTTATGTTGGGTGGTGTAGATGTACGGACAGTGGAGGTGTCCTCACGAATTGCATCAATCTTGTCCTTGAAGTGATTGGCAATCTCTTGGGCAGTGAGTGAGTTAGTGGGTAAAGGGGGTGGGGGACGAAGCAGAGAGTTAAAGGTTGAGAAGAGCCGACGGGGACTGGATGACAAGGTATTAATAAGAGAGACAAAGTAGGCTTGTTTGGCAGCATGGAGGTAGGAATTGTATTTTCGAAGGACAGATTTATACAGGGTGAAGTCCTGCAAGCATTTGGTTTTACACCACAGTCGTTCAAGAGCACGGCAATGTCTCTTGAGATTTCTAGTGTTGTCAGTTTGCCAGGGTTGTAACGGTCAGGGCCTGATTCTGCGTGTAGTTAGAGGAGCAAGTTTATCTAGTGATGATGAAAGTGAACTGTTGTAGACAGAGGTGGCCAGGTCAGGACAGGACAGGGGAGAGATTATGTCATATAGGTGGTCAGTAGCAGAGAAGAGAAGGGTTAAAGTTGCAAAGATTCCAAAAAGTAATTGATTGCTGCTTGGAAGGATGGTTGGTTGGAGGCAAGGATACAGTGAGACTGATGAGGTTGTGTGATCAGAGAGAGGAAGGGGGGTGTTGGTGAGGTTGCCAGGATTGCAGAGATGGGAGAATACAAGGTCAAGAGTATTACCATTGGCGTGAGTGGAAGTATGTGTCCATTGGGTTAGGTCAAAAGAAGAGGTTAAGTTTAGCTGTAGTTGGGCTGTTAACATTGACAGGAATGTTGAAGTCACCCAGATTGATAGTGGGTATTTCAGAGGAGAGAAAGTAGGGTAGCCAGGCAGTGAAGTCATCAAGAAAGCGCGATACTAGTCCGGGAGGCCGATAAATTGCTGCAATCCTCAGAGAAATAGGAGAAAACAGACGGATACAGTGCATCTCGAAAGAAGAGAGGGATAGAGAGGGAGGCATAGGAAGAACTTGGAAGGTCCTTTGTGGGGATAGAAGAAATCCAACTCCACCTCCACCTCCTTTCTGTCCGTTAGGTCTGGGGGAGTGAGTCCAATGGAGGCCTCCATGGGATAGGGAAGCAGGAGAAGCAGAGTCCAAATTTTGGAAGCCAGGTTTCAGTTATGGAGAGTATGTTAAAGCCATGAGAGATAAAGAGGTCATGTACCGATGTTAGCTTGTTACAGATGGAACGGGCGTTCCAAAGGGCGCATGAGATTGGTGGGCTGCTTTGAGGAAGCAGGGGGATAGAAATTAAACTGAGTGGATTGCAGTGGTTGCTAGAGGAGTGGTATTGGATATGTGGCTTGGAGTTGGAAAATGGCGGACCAGGATTAGGAGTAATGTCACCTGAGACTAGGTCAGGGGTGTCCAAACTTTTTTCAAAGAGGGCCAGATATGATGAAGTGAACATGCGTGAGGGCCGACCATTTTGCCTGACATTCTGTGAATCATTAAAATTCGGTCTAAGTGTGTTTGTTCGAGCACCAATACACTGCCCAACATAAATTCTCTTGCCTTTTTCGCGCTCGTTCCCGACACACAGATGAATGCTCTGCTCTTTAGGGGTACCGTTAATTCTTAATGGTACCCCACACATTGGAAAACGTGGGGTGCTTTTGGTGCAGTGCAATTAAAAAAAAGAAAGGTTGGGAACTTTTCCCTGCATTTTTGTGGGTAGGGAAGCCCACTGAAATTAATGGGCTGCCCTACATGCAGCACGCAGCCACACAGATGTGAACCAAGGGCTTTTTCACATGTCAGGTTGGAGGGGCAGTAAAACCACATGGTTGAGCTGTTTACCACCCCCAACTTCTCCCCCTTTAGCTGCAGAGGCAGCAGCTGGGGGTGTACACATGCTGTGGCTGCAGCTGGAGGTATACCCAGGCTAAATGGTGCTGCACTGAAACTACACCACAACTGTGTGCATTGCACTGTTGCGGTGTAGGCTTTACTGCCTGTCAAATGCCTCTGAAAAGCAATCTGTGCATGGATTGCTTTTCAGAGGAGCAGCAGTCCTCACAAACAAGCCCTACAAAAGCAGTTCTGATGGTACAGGCATTAAAAATAACAGACGCGCACACACATGCAGACGCATACACGCAGACGCATACATACAGACAGGCACACAAACACAGGCACACAAACACATACAGACAGACACTCACATGTATAAAAAGCCCTTTTAAAACAAATCTAGCTTCTAAGTACCTTTGCAGTTTCCTCATTCAGCCAGGTACTGCACTCTTGGCCCGCGGGCTGGACTTTGGACATGCCTGGACTAGGAGAAGGAGAAGGGTGAGGAAGGCACGATGAGAGTGGGATGTGCATAAGCGCACGTGTCTAATGGCCCTGGTGTTTATGTCAGCATGTGGGTGCAGCAAATGCAGGAGATAATGGATGCAGTAGTAGGGAGAGGGTAGGAGTGAGGGTGATATGTGCATGCTGCAGGGTAGGGAGGAGGGGTAGAGTAATGATAATTTGAGGATAGAAGACACTGATGTGAGAAGGAAGAGAAGGAGCATGATATCGGATAGAGAGTGGGAATCTGACTTCATATAAAATGTCAAATGCTGGCTTGCTTGTAGTCTCAGAGTGGAGCAGAGTTCTTGTTGTATCTTCATCCAGCTTTAGTTATCCTGCTTTCGTTAAACTGCGGCGGTGAAACTGCGCATCACTCGTGACAGAGCCACTCAGTAAAGAGCCATATAGGGAGACTGAGCAGGCATGCATTTCTCAATTGGTCATTATGGGGTCAGATTTGAGACGCCTGAATATGGGAGAGGAGATGGCCAATACCAGACCAGCTACAGACACAGGCTAGGGTCGTAAAGCTAATTACCCCTCTTGATCACTCAAGCCAAATGGGGTTGGGAATCAATCACCAGTAATGTTGCTATGGCAGTGTGTTTGTTATAGAGCTAGCATTAAATATAGAAGTTTAAAGATATGGCAGCAGAAGGCATTTACCCAAAGTTATGAAGCAATGTCACTTATTTGAAACGGAGAGCACTAGATGTTGCTTTTTTCTTGCATATAAAATCTAACGGGCAAGAAGATTGGGGTTCTTGAAACCCAATTAAGGAGCTTTTCACCAAATGAGGTCTTTTGAATCCAGAGTATGCCAGGTGTCTTCATTATTATACAACTGCAGCTTGTGAAACTGATGGTGGAGAGCACTTAATATTGTCTGCACTTGGGGTTAATTGATTTACAGCTGGATTCCCTTCAATCAGTCACCATTTATTTGCAAAAACTTTTGATATATACTTTTATTTTTATTTTTTACAGTCATTATAATATTATTATTGCATTCATGTTATATATGTTTTGAGTCACTTAGTAGCGCAGCACTGTTTTTTGGTAGAGATTATTTTGCAGGTGGCGTGAAATCGCTTTAAGTGACAGCAGCTACTTTTTTATTCACATTGTTTTAGATTGCGCCGATTGTTTTTTTTTCTTGTTTTATGGGCTTTTTTTTTTTTTTACTAGTAATGGCGGCGACCAGCTATTTATAGCGGGACTGCGATAGTGCGGCGGACCGTCAAGACACTAACTGACACTTTTTGGGGACAAGTGACACCAATAGAGTGATCAGTGCTAAAAAAATATGCACTGTCGCTGCACTAATGACCAGCGTTTTACTAATGTGGGGGAGTTGTTTGTACTAGGAGAAGGCATGGATCGGTGCCCCTGCTTAGCAAAGACACAGGATCCATGTCTCCTGTAGTGACAGAACGGCCATCTGCCTTGTTTACATAGGCAGATCGCCGTTCTGTCAGTGTATCGAGGCATCGGTGGGTACCAGCAGACATCGAGTCCACCGTACCCGCCAATCAGCTCCTGCTGTGTCCAATCACAGTGGGAGTGGGTCGGCGGTGGTGCATTCGCCCCAAACACAGAAGTGCCGGATCACGTACTAGGCACGTGATCAGGCACAGGAGAGCCACCTTAGCGCCGTATATATACAGTATACGGTCGGCAAGCGGTTAGAGTCTACAAGCTCTGGTAAGAGTTATAATGTACATAAGGTGACGGATCACTCATGGTGCTTTAAAGTACCCTATCATCTGTGCAGGAAAAAGGGTGTCTCCTTGTGATCATCTTGCGACTATTTGATGTCACAGCTATTGTTTGGGGACTATCACCTTTACGTTTTGGAGTCTTTGGACAATTTTTTTTTATTATTTATGTACTTGCACAATATTTATTTTTACTTATTTGCATCTATGTCATTGTAATGTATTCTGCTTTTAATAGCGTGGCACTTTTTGTATCACAATAAGAGGAGAGAGCAGAGTGACAGAGATGAGCTCATTAGTGTGCTGCTTCTTCTTTCACTGCCCAGTCACAGGGAAGATTTGGGGAAGGTGATTTGTGTGTAAAAATTTAACTGCAGCAGAGAAAGATCAGGTCCCTTCTCGCAACTGCACAGGAAGGTGCAGTGTGGCTGAGCTGTGTACATTTCAGAAATGGATACACAGAATTACAAATCCTTTGGCAGGTCAAACAGCTCCCATATACTACAAAGCCCCGCCAACAACGCATACTTACCTTTTCTTGCTCCCTCGCAGCTCCATTCAGCAGATGGAGGTGAGCAATAAAAGCACTTTGCAGACTCAGGGTCGCTCCCAGTCAGAGTTTAAAGCAGAAATTTCCAGAAAATGTGTTTTCCCCCACGCAGTGGGGCTGTACCGGCACTGCATGGGTTAGCTGCTTGTGTTTTTTTTCTAGGATAAAGGATTGGCGAAATATACTCACCTAAGCTGCTGATCCTTCCAGTGCAAAACCGGTCCCTTCCGCGCTTGCCCTCCCCCCGACTGATCCTGACATCATCACACCTATAGACTGGCTCTGTTCATGAGGACGGCAAGAACAGTCCATGGCTGGAAGTGGAGGATCGCTGTTTTCCGGAGGATTGAAATATTGGTGAGTATAGGCTCTGTGTTCATCCCAGCTGAATGGTAGGGGAGTTAAAGTGGTTGTAAAGGAAAAAGTTTTTTTTTTTTAATCATAATGCATTCTATGGGGTAGAGGAACTTGACTGGCCTGCACAGAGTCCTGACCTCAACCCAAAAAAACACCTTTGGGATGAATTAGAGAGGAGACTGCGAGTCAGGGCTTCTCGTCCAATATCAGTGCCTGACCCCACAAATGCGCTTCTGAAAGAATGGTCAAACATTCCCATAGACACTCTCCTAAACCTTGTGGGCAGTCTTCCCAGAAGAGTTGAAGCTGTTATAGCTGCAAATGGTGAGCCAACTGAATGTAGAACCCTACAGACTAAGACTGGGATGCCATTAAAGTTCATGTGTGTGTAAAGGGAGGCATCTCAATACTTTTGGTAACATGGTGTAAACGGCGAGCGCTATCAGTAATGTCATACTGCACAAGTACGAGATGAAGTATACAAAGTCATGTGCTTCATCTCGCTCAGGTGTCGGACAATCATTTCCTGGGGAGAGTAAACCCCCCCCCCCCCAGAGGAGGTTATATGGAGCTTTATGGACCAAAAACTACAACTACCCAGATATATGAACGGTCTTGCTGTGAAATACTTACCCTCCTGGAGACAATGCTGGTCTGTCCTTCCTCCTGTGCTTATCACATCAGCAAAAGTCTAGGCATTTAATCACATGATCTCACATAAGAAACTCCATCTTTTCTGCACTCAGAATGTGTACACCATGGTTAGAATAGTGCTTTACTTGAGCCTCTACGGAGTTTTTAATGAAGTACTCTCCTTGGTTTGCACTTTGCAAGTAGAAAATGCACAGCATGTTATTTTATGTCAGTCAAGCAAATGAGCCTCCAGAGACGCAGCTTAACGAAACTCCGATTTCAGCCCCACACCAGATTCAGTTACCCACTTCCAGCCTTGGACTACCTCCCGAGCTCCAACCCAGCTCCAGGCCATAAAGCCATCTCTAAAGCTCCGGAATGTCTCCAACTGTACATGAAACCTAAACCTTGATGTGTTTGCATTTATTCTTTACTGAGAACAGATGCAAGGCTGCCCTCTACTGGCCAAAAAACAATATGCAATGAATCTGATCTCTATCTTTAAAGTGGTTGTAAACCCACTTTATAAACAAACACCTACAGGTAAGCCTAGATTAAGGCTTACCTGTAGGTGCATGAAAATTGACAGTTACTTACCGTTAACTGCTTTTCTAGGATATCTTCCAGGACGGCACACCTGAGAGATGACTGGTCCACCTGACAGGAAACACAATCAACACATGAGGTTAAAAGGCCCCTCCCTTCCCCTGCACCTCAGTTCTACCAAAGTAATAGGTTATCCGGGTGCCAGAGGGAAACTCTACCCGTAGTACTTACATCAAACCAGGGGTGGGAAGTAGGCCTGCCGTCCTGGAAGATATCCTAGAAAAGCAGTTAACGGTAAGTAACTGTCAATTTTCTCTAGTCATCTTCCAGGACGGCACACCTGAGAGGATGGACAAGAAGTTCAAGGCCTACCTTAGGGTGGGACCACCGCTTGTAAGACCTTCCTTCCAAACGTCAGATCCTGAGGCGATAGTAGTTCCACTCTATAGTGCTTTAAGAAGGTGTCCTGCTTCGCCCATGTGGCTGCTCGGCAGATCTGTTCAATTGAGGCCCCTGCTTTTTCTGCCCAAGAGGCCGCCAAAGATCTTGTTGAATGAGCTTTAATGTTACCTGGTACTGGGGAACCTGACTGCTGATAAGCCATACCTATGGTCTGCCTAATCCACCTAGCCACTGTAGATTTAGAAGCCTGCCCTCCCTTCCTAGGGCCGCTAAATAAAACTAAAAGGTGAGTCGACTTCCTGAAGTCCTTCACTCTGTCCAAGTATGTCAGCAAACATCTCCTGACATCTAAAAACTGAAATTTTTCCTCTCCTTTGTTATTTGGGTTTTCACAAAAGGAAGGCAAAATGATCTCCTGCGACCTATGAAACTGTGATGCGACTTTGGGAAGAAAAAGTGGGTCTTGCTTCAGCACCACTCTATCTTCCAGAATCAACAGAAAAGGCTCTTTACTTGACAAGGCCTGCAGGTCACTTACTCTTCTGGCTGTTGTGATGGCCAGTAAAAAGGCTAACTTAAGCGTCAAAAATTTAATGGAGATCTCCTGAGCTGGTTCGAAAGGCGCTTTTGTCAACGCTTCCAAGACCAATGTTAGATTCCAAGGGGGGAATCTTTTAACCTTTATGGGGGTTAACCTCTCCCTAGCTACTAGGAACCTCCTAATCAGAGGCTCCAACGTGAGCCTCTGGTCCAAAAATACGGATAGAGCAGCTATCTGTACCTTCAGGGTATTTGTGGCAATTCCTTTGTCCACCCCTGCCTGTAAAAATTCTAGTATCACTGGTACCGAAGGACTAGACACTTCTCTATCTTGACACCAGTGAGAAAAAGTATTCCAAACCTTTGAATATATCCTCCTAGTGACTGGTTTTCGACTACCTAGGAGGGTCTCAATCACTTTATCGGAGCATCCTTTGCCTCTGAGAATCTCCCTCTCAAGAGCCATGCCGTCAACCTGAAGAATCCTGGGTTGGGGTGAGCGACTGGCCCCTGCAGAAGAAGATCCTGCCTGGTTGGGAGAGGAAAAGGAGGGGCCACCGACTATTTCTTCAGAGTAGCAAACCAAGTCCTCTTGGGCCACCAAGGGGCTATCAGAATCAGCTTGCACTCCGAGTTGGCCAGCCTCTGTAGAACCCGAGGAATCAAAGGTAGTGGAGGGAAAGCATATGCTAGGTGACAGTCCCAATTCTGAGCTAGAGCATCTATTCCCTCTGAACCTCCCTCTCTGGTGAGAGAAAAAACGCTCCACCTTTCTGTTCCCTCTGTGGGCGAAAAGGTCTATCTCCGGAACCCCGAACTCTTGACTTATCTGGAGGAATACTCTCTGGTTTAGTTCCCATTCCCCTTGGTGAATGGGCTGTCGGCTCAGGAAATCCGCTACCACATTGGTGGTCCCTCTTATGTGGACCGCCGATATGGATTGAAGGACCCCTTCTGCCCAACTCAGAATCTCCAGGGCTAGACTTAGTAGCCTTCTGGATCTTGTACCCCCTTGTCGGTTTAGATAGGAAACTGCTGTCACATTGTCCAAGAGGACTTGGACGTCTAGTCCCTGAACTCTGCTTTCGAAGGCCTTCAGAGCCTGACCCACCGCAAGAAGCTCCCTGTAATTGGAGGAGGCCCTTGCTTGGATCTGGTTCCAGGATCCCTGCGCTTGGAGGTCCCCCAAGTGAGCACCCCAACCCCAGGCGCTTGCATCTGTGGTCATTTTTATAGGGTTCCACTGGGTCCAGAGACGACCCAACGTCAGTCTGTCCTGACCCAGCCTAGGGAGATCTAGGGAGGCCCTTACCCTTGCTGGAATGGCCACCTTCCCATCCAGAGACTCTGTCTTCTTGTCCCAGGAGGATAGAAGGAAAAACTGTAGCTCCCTGGAATGGAACTGAGCCCAGGGAACCGCCGGAATACAGGCAGTCATTAGGCCAAGGACCCTGATGACCTGTCTGCGAGAGCAGTCCCTGGGTTCCAATAGAGAGGAAACTGCTGATATTACCTTTAACCTTTTTTCCTCTGGGAGAAAAAGCTTCTGAGCCCCTGCGTCCACAGAGTATCCTAGGAAAGTTTTTATCTGGGATGGCACTAGGGACGATTTTTCCCTGTTTACTATCCAACCCAAGTTCTCCAAGGTGCAGATCACCGTCTTTACGTCTGCTGTCACTTGCTCTAAAGACTGTCCATAGATCAGGAGGTCGTCTAAATAGGGTATCAGAGATACACCCTGTAAATGCAGGTAAGCTACAACCTCTGCCAATATCTTTGTGAACACTCTTGGGCTTGCAGCTAAGCCAAAGGGAAGTGCTCGGTATTGCCAGTGTTGTATACCCTTGCTTGTCAGGACTGCAAACCTCAGCAGGGATTGGTGTTCCGGGGCAATAGCCACGTGGAGATACACGTCCCTCAGATCCACTGTGGCCATAAAGGCATCCTTCAATAGATGTTTTCTCACAGTATAAATGCTTTCCATCCGAAAGCTCTTGTGTATCAGAAACCTCTTCGGAATTGTCCCCTCTAGAAACATTGCCAGAGAGCCTACCTAGCCAGGCATTCACATTCCTGGCTACGCAGGCAGATGCTAGTGCAGGAGCCATGGCTGCCGCATTGGCATCCCATGCTCTGCGCAGAAGCGTTTCAGCCTTCCTATCCATTTGGTCCTCAAAAGGACAAATCGGATTTCTTAGAGACCTGAGAAAGGGCTGCATCTAATTTGGGGGTCTTGAAAAACTTCTCTTCTTCTTCCTCCCCAAAAGGGAACCTTCTCTTCCAGGTTTTTAGCTTAAGGACCTTCCTTTCCGGGTCCTTCCACTCCCTCAGAATTACCTCCTTAAGGGTTTGGTGTACTGGGAATACTCTGGACTGAGGTTTTCCTAAGCCCTTATACAACTTATCCCGGGCTGTTGTCCGTACTGGAGGTTCTGGGATATCTTCAGAGGCATAAATTGCCTTAAGCAACTGTCCCATGTCCTCCACGGGAAAGAGATGCCTAAGTTTAGGACTGTCACTGTCCTGGCTTTCAGGGTCTGAACCTTCCCCCTCCTTTAATGAGTCCTCTTCTGACTCCTCTGGGTCCTCAAGCTCATCTACTCCTGAAGTAATGGAAGAGGCGCCATCTTGCTCCACCCGACGAATGCTCACTCCTGCCTAGGAGTGTTTCCAGCATTCCCTATGGAGCTGCACTGTCAGGAAAATGACAGCCTTCCTCCTCCAGCGGCCTGGACTCCTGCAGACCCTCCGGTTCCTTCATCCCCCAAGTACCCTAGACTGGGTGGAAGGTAGGTGGGGAGGCATGTACCCACAAGAGATCCGGGAAACGCCCCTGTGCCCGGGAGGCTCTTTACCGGGGAATACCACCGGTCATTGGGAACCCCCCCCTGAGAAGGGACTGATCCCTGGCTGGACCCGCAACCCTCCCCGGCCTTGGCGTCCAGCTCTCAGGGGGGAGACCATCCGCTACCGACTTCAGGTCTGACAAAAATAACAAACGTTTCGCTGCCGGGAAACACAATCAAGAACTGAGGTGCAGGGGAAGGGAGGGGCCTTTTAACCTCATGTGTTGATTGTGTTTCCTGTCAGGTGGACCAGTCATCTCTCAGGTGTGCCGTCCTGGAAGATGACTAGAGAAATATCTCCTTAACCTACACGGTTAAGGAGATATTTGCATTTAAATGCGGCGACGCTGACGTCACACGCATGCGCATGGGGTTAACCCCATTCACAAATTCGGCTAGGTCGCAACATTCGACGACGTAGCCGAATTCGACGGCTCACGCGCGCATGCGCGGAGTCACGTCTTCGCCGCTCCGGCCAATCACAGCGCCGGAGCGGCGATACCCGGAAGTAACCTTCCGGCTATCGCCGCAGCGATGGATGTGGCTGAAGAGGGAGACGAGGACGGCTTCGGGGGCCCCGATCTAAGGTAAGTGATGCATAATGAGCTATTATGCTAGTCATAATAGCTCATTATGCCTTTCTCTTACAGCTAGTTAAAAAAATAAAATAAATTAGGAGGGTTTACAACCACTTTAAAGGGGTTGTAAACCTTTGTGTTTTTTCACCTTAATGCACACTATGTATTAAGGTGAAAAAAACACCTTGCAGTGTCCGGCACCCCCCCCCCCATTTTACTTACCTGAGCCCCGAATTTCCGTGGGTGCGATCCGGCGTCGCGCTCTTCACTTCTTCTCGGCTCTTCATTGGATAGATTATTAGCAGCGCAGCCATTGGCTCCCGCTGCTGTCAATCAATTACAATGATGCGGGGGGTGGGGCAGAGTCATACACTCAGCGGCTATGGACGCCGAATGTATGACACGGGAGCGCTCCCGCAAGGTAACCCTCTTGGGAGAGAGCTTTCCAGAGGGGGGTTATCTAATGCAAGGAGAAGCCGTGAGAGCCGCCGTGGGACCCCAGAACAGGAGGATCGGGGCCACTCTGTGCAAAACGAACTGCACAGTGGAGGTAAGTATGACATGTTTGTTATTTTTTTAAAGTGAACCTTTAGTGTCCATTTAATGCTAAAGTAGTTGTAAAGGCACAAGTTTTTTTTACCTTCATGCACTCCCCAGCCTCCCCTAATACTTACCTGAGCCCATCTCGATCCAGCGATGTCCACTAGAGTCTTGCCTCCCTGGGGACTCGCACTCCTGATTGGCTTTTGGCAATTGCGGGAGGCATTGGCTCCCACTGCTATCAATCACAGCTAGTGAGCCAATCAGAAGACAGAAGGGACAGGGCTGAGCCGCTGCTCCATGTGTGAATGGACACACAGAGCCGCGGCTTGCTCAATGATAACAAACCTTTATTATCGAACATAACACAAAATCAATCAAAATTAAACCAGCTCAATTCCATTCCGATACATCTACAGGCAGGCTGGTTGGAATTTCCACTGCGCTATTTTATTCTGACAGCAGGAGGTTTCCCTGCCAACAGAATACAATTGATGCCGGTGGAAGTCATTGTACGTAAAAAAACTTACAGGCTAGTTGTACTGAAATCGATGGATAGATCATCTTCAGTACAATCAACCTGCCCATAGATGGATCGCAAATTTGCCCGGTTTGCACTGAACCAGACAAATTTCAATCTGTCTATGGCTGGCTTTAGTGTCATGTTAGGAATCAAGCAATTATCTTTCCTTCAACCCAAAGTTAAAGGAAAGAAAATTGCCTGCTGTATGGCCAGCCAAAGTGTAATGAAATGTGCAGCAACCACAGTCACCAGAAATTGGAACACACCAGACAGGTCAGGGATTAAGTTGCGGAGAAGTATAAAGCAGGGTTAGCTTATAAAAAAATATACCAAACTTTGAACATCTCACAGAGCTCTGTTTAATCCATCATCCGAAAATGGAAAGAGTATGGCACAACTGCAAACCTACCAAGACATGGCAGTCCACCTAAACTGACAGGCCGGGCAAGGAGAGCATTAATCAGAGAAGCAGCCAAGAGGCCCATGGTAACTCTGGAGGAGCTGCAGAGATCCACAGCTCAGGTGGGGGAATCTGTCCACAGGACAACTATTAGTCATGCACTCCACAAATCTGCCCTTTATGGAAGAGTGGCAAGAAGAAAGACATTGTTGAAAGAAAGCCATTAGAAGTCCCATTTGCAGGTTGCAAGAAGCCATGTGGGGGACACAGCAAACATGTGAAAGAAGGTGCTCTGGTCAGATGAGACCAAAATTGTACTTTTTGGCCTAAAAGCAAAATGCTATGTGTGGTGGGAAACTAACACTGCACATCACCCTGAACACACCATCCCCACCGTGAAACATGGTGGTGGCAGCTTCATGTTGTGGGGATGCTTTTCTTCAGTAGGGAAAGGGACAGGGAAGCTGGTCAGAGTTGATTGGAAGATGGAGCCAAATACAGGGCAATCTTAGAAGAAAACCTGTTAGAGTCTACAAAAGACTTGAGACTGGGACGGAGGTTCACCTTCCAGCGGGACAACGACCTTAAACATACAGCCAGAGCTACAATGGAATGGTTTGGATCAAAGCATATTCATGTGTTAGAATGGTCCAGTCAATGTCCAGACCTAAATCCAATTGAGAATCTGTGGCAAGACTTGAAAATTGCTGTTCACAGACGCTCTCCATCCTATCTGCCGAGCTTGAGGAATTTTGCAAAGAAGAATGGGCAAAAAATGTCCCTCTCTGGATGTGCAAAGCTGGTAGAGACATCCCCAAAAAGACTTGCAGCTGTAATTGCAGTGAAAGGAGGTTCTACAAAGTATTGACACAGGGGGGCTGAATACAAATGCCCGCCACATTTTTCACATATTTATTTGTATATTTTTTTAAAACCATTTATCATTTTCCTTCCACTTCACAATTATGTGTCACTTTGTTTTGGTCTATCACATAAAATCCCAATAAAATACATTTACGTTTTTAGTTGTAACATGACAAAACATTTCAAGGGGTATGAATACTTTTTCAAAGCACTGTATAACGGGACTAGACATACTGCTCTTTGTTTTCGTTTAATGCGGTCAAGAAGTGGACTTCTTTCATGCCTTATAGTTAAGCCCCCAAATGCAAGGATTCTGATTACAGGTGTGCAAATTTATCGAGTTGGCTTTGGATCTCCCAAGTATTCAGTGCCCTCGGGTCTGTCTGATGGGGCTGGTGGAGGACCTACTGGTTAGCTCTCATACTATAAAACTACTATGTATACTTTACTTTTACACCAACAAGAGTATTTTAATAACCTGGAAGAGATCCTTCCAACCAACCTTGGAGTGGAAACAGCTAATCAATTCTGCTCTCCCAATGAACCAACTTACATACATTACCAGGAGGTCTCCAAAAAGTTTTGAGAACATTTGGGAGCCTTGGACCAACTCTCTTCTTACTATTTAACCCAGCTGGGCTCCTGTTAGACCATGTCTTATTATGTATACTCCTTTCAGATATCTTTGGCTGGATATTGTATAACCAGGCTGCACTTTGTAATGAATATACTGTAGTGTATATGCGAATTGCACGGGACATATACCGTGTAAAAAGTTGCAACATTTTATTGTTATGATGATACTTGTGTTTTGTGAAATTTAGAAATTCAATAAAACACCATCTTTAACCACTTGTCAAATGACGGCGGGAGGAAGACCCTCTTGTTCTGGGCGGACGTCATATGACGTTGCGCCTTCACAAGCCACTAGGGGGCGCGTGCGCGCCACTGGGGACCCGATGCGTGTGCCCGGGCACCCGCGATGGCCCAGTAACTTAGCAGGACCGTGGATCTGTGTGTGTAAACACACAGATCCACGTCCTGTCAGGGAGAGGAGACCGATGGTGTGTCCCTTGTACATAGGGACAACCATCGGTCACCTCCCCCAGTCAGTCCCCTCCCCCCACAGTAAGAATCACAACCTAGGGAACACATTTAACCCCTTGATCGCCCCCTAGTGTTAACCCCTTCCCTGACAGTCATATTTATACAGTAATCAATGCATTTTTATAGCAGGGATAGCTGTATAAATGTGAATGATCCCAAAAATGTGTCAAAAGTGTCCGATGTGTCCGCCGCAATATCGCAGTTACGATAAAAATCGCAGATCGCCGCCATTACTAGTAAAAAAAATAAAAACGCTATAAATCTATCCCTTTTTTTGTAGCTGCTATAACTTTTGCGTAAAACAATCAATATATGCTTATTGTGATTTTTGTTACCAAAAATATGTAGAAGAATACGTATCAGCCTAAACTGAGGAAAAAATTTGTTTAAAAAAAAAAAAAAAAATGGATATTTATTATAGCAAAAAGTAAAAAATAGTGTTTTTTTCAAACTTGTCCCTCTTCTTTTGTTTATAGCGCAAGAAATAAAAACCGCAGAGGTGATCAAATACCAACAAAAGAAAGCGCTATTTGTGGGGAAAAATTATAAAAAAATTATTTGGGTACAATGTTGCATGACCGCGCAATTGTCATTCAAAATGTGACAGCGCTAAAAGCTGAAAAATGGCTTGGGCAGGAAGGGGGGTGAAATTGCCCTGTAGGCAAGTGGTTAAAAAAAAAAAAAAAAAAAATGGGGAACAAATTCTAATACCAATAGCAGAGCACTAATCCTCTCAACAGCCATGGAGCACTATTCCTCACACTGATACCAATGATTGGGCACTATTCCTCACACTGATACCAATGATGGGGCACTATTCCTTACATCGATACCAATGATGGGGCACTACTTCTCCCACTGATACCAATGATGGGGCACTATTCCTCACATTGATACCAATGATGGGGCACTACTTCTCCCACTGATACAAATGATGAGTACACTATTCCTCCCACTGATATCAATGATGGGACAATGGTCACGATTCCTCCCACTGATGGGGGCCTTCTGAAAATACTACTTGCCTGGCTATCTCTGGCTTTGATGCTTTCTATGTCTTCTGTTCAAAACCAACATGTAACCAGTGAAGCCAGAACTCCTGATCAATACACTTTCCTTGGGAAGCTTTGAAGCAGTGGATCAGCATGATAGCTAAACACAGTGAATACATGTAGGCAGTAACAATACATCATCGGGTTGGATTGTACATGTGCAGGGTAGTGTGTACGCCGATGTGCAAAGAGCCATAAAGGTAGCACACCGCACCCGTCCAATATGGCCGTACAAGATCTACTTACCCAGGAAGACAAACCCATCCGACTCTTTGTCCTGTGTCGGGCTCTTCTTGGCATCTTGACCTTTCCTGAAGAAATTGAACATCTCCGGGGAGGTTATAATGGCCTCTTATCTACAGTGGAAGGGAAAGGGAGGCTGTTATTTCTCTTTCAGGTCAGTAAAAAGTTTTCAAAAGTCCATGAAAAGCAAAGAGAGAGGGCGGCACATCCGGAAATAAAAGCAATAATGTTTATTAAAGATCCATAAAATAAAATAACATGATACACAAACGATCCAGGCTGCTCCGTAGACACGTTTCACACAAATTTGCTTACTCATTACTAAATAGCCCCAGGTGTGCGTGTTCATTTATAGCCAAGTGCAAGTGGGTGTGACCAATCAAGGCGAGGTAGAAAAACACTCACCTGTCATGAAAGGACACCCTCCACACACAAAGGACTTATACAAAAATTAACAGTGTGAAAAAGCACATATACAAACCATCAAATTCAAATATCAATAAATAATAAATTAATGTATAAATATACATAAAGGAATATATATATATAAAATATATGCATATAAAAAAAAAATATTATAATAATAATAATATATTATTATTATAATATATTATTAATACATATTTTATATATATTATTAATACATATTTTATATATATTATTAATACATATTTTATATATATATATATATATATATATATATATATATATATATATATATATATACACCGTATTTATCGGCGTATAACACGCACTTTTTCCCCCTTAAAATCAGGGGAAAATCGTGGGTGCGTGTTATACGCCGATACCCACTGATCCCGGCGATCTCCGCTGACTGAGCGGAGCGCAGCGATCGCCGCCGAGATACACATAGCCGAGTGTACTCGGCTATACTCGGCTTTTCTCGGCTCTGCTCACAGTCACGCCCAGTCCCGCCATTGGACCTGTGATATGTCCATCATAGGGCGGGACTCGGCGTGACTGTGAGCGGAGCCGAGAAAAGCCGAGTATAGCCGAGTACACTCGGCTATGTGTATCTCGGCGGCGGCTCCGCCCAGTCCCTGCGTCTCTGCGTTCCCTGAGTTCTCGGCGGCGTTCGCCCCGCTCCGCCTAGTCTCTGCTGCGATCTCGGCGGTGCCAATTTTGAAAACTGGGGCAAGGCTGCACTTAGCAAAGGCTGCACTGGACACTGGGCAAAGGCTGCACTGGACAAAGCTGCACTGGACACTGGGCAAAGGCTGCACTGGACACTGGGCAAAGGCTGCACTGGACAAAGCTGCACTGGACACTGGGCAAAGGCTGCAATGGGCAAAGGCTACACTGGACACTGGGCAAAGGCTGCAATGGACACTGGGCAAAGGCTGCAATGGACACTGCTGACAAGGCTGCAACGGACACTGCTGACAAGGCTGCAACGGACACTGCTGACAAGGCTGCAACGGACACTGGTAAGGCTGCATTTAAATGTAATTTTTTTTTTTCCTTAAACTTCCCTCCTAAAAGTTTTTTTCCCTAAAATTCCCTCCTAAACTTGGGGTGCGTGTTATACGCCGATAAATACGGTATATATATATATATGCACATATACACACATATACATACACACCAATTATAGAGAAAAATAAAATGTTGGGGGCTGAAAAACAACACCCAGAAGAAAAATGTTTAAACAACACAGACAAAATAAAACGCGACATGAGTCATCTCTGAAAAAATTACTCATCACAAAGATTAATAAAAATATAAACAAACATACCATCAAAAAAAATAGGATTTTTATAACAGCTTACCTGTAAAATCCTTTTCTTGGAGTACACCACGGGACACAGAGCTAGTCATTACATAATGGGTTAAGGGTCACCAGCGGTGATTGGACACTGGCACAACCAATGGAAGACAGTTCCCCTCCATATAACCCCTCCCATCAGGGAAGTACCTCAGTTTTGTAGCAAAGCAGTAAGGTTCCCATAAGAAGGGTGGGACCTCTGTGTCCCGTGGTGTACTCCAAGAAAAGGATTTTACAGGTAAGCTGTTATAAAAATCCTATTTTCTTTATCGTACACCACGGGACACAGAGCTAGTCATTACATAATGGGACGTCCCAGAGCAATGCTCATATGAAGGGGGGGGAGACACAGATCAAACCGACCGCTTGCGGACCAGAAGCCCTATACTGCTGCCTGCAGCACACTTCGCCCGAAGGCGGAATCCTCATGTCCTTTCACATCTATTTGATAGAATTTGGAAAATGTATGGACTGAGGACCAAGTTGCAGCCTTACAGATCTGAGCCATCGAAGCCTGGTGGTGCACTGCCCATGAAGCACTTATCGCCCTGGTAGAGTGCGCCTTAACAGGAAAAGGAGGAGTCCTGTTCTTTAAACCATAAGCTTGAACAATTACTTGTCTAATCCACCTGGAAATGGTGGATTTTGATACCGCTTGGCCCTTCTTGGGACCATCTGGTAAAATAAACAAAACATCTGTTTTACGTATCTGAGCGGTTGCTTGCAGATACACCCTTACCGCTCTCACTAGATCTAGAGAGTGTAATAATTTTTCCCCCGCCGTCCGCGGGTTTGGAAAAAAGGAAGGCATAACAATGTCTTGATTCAAGTGAAAAGCCGACACCACCTTAGGCAGAAAAGCCGGATGGGGTCGTAGTACGATCTTGTCCTTGTGACAAATTAGATAAGGCTCTTTACAAGAAAGAGCTGCTAGCTCTGATACTCTCCTAGCAGAAGCTATAGCAATCAGAAAGGCCAATTTCCTACTTAATATAATTAAAGGAATATGGCGAATAGGTTCAAAAGGTTGCTTTTGCAACACTGACAATACCAAATTCAAATCCCATGGACACGAGGGAGATCTGACTGGAGGATTTATCCTCAGTACCCCCTGAATGAATGTCCGAACTAGGGAGTGAGATGCCAATGGTCTCTGAAAGAAGACTGATAGAGCCGATATTTGCCCTTTGATGGTGCTAAGGGCTAATTTCATATCCACTCCTAACTGGCAAGAATCCTACTTATTTCATATTTCAGAGGATTCCAACTTCTGGATTCACACCAGGAAACGTATGCTTTCCAGACTCTATGATAGATGAGTCTGGAGGCTGGCTTTCTAGCATTAATGAGCGTAGAAAGAACCAGGCCAGAGACCCCTCTCTTTTTCAAAATGTGGGTCTCAGCAGCCAGGCCGTCAAATTTAGCCTTTGTAAGGAAGGGTGGAATACTGGACCCTGTGACAACAGGTCGTGTCGAAGTGGAAGCTTCCAGGGCCTTCCTATCGCCATTTTTACGATCTCGGCATACCAAGGCCTCCTGGGCCAGTTTGGGGCCACTAGGATTACTGGTATTCCCTCCTCCTTGATCCTGCGAAGCAGTCTTTGTAGAAGAGGGATCGGAGGGAATGCATAGATCAGTGAGAACTGATTCCATGGAGTTATTAGAGCGTCTGTCCCGTAGGCTAGAGGATCTCTCGTTCTGGACACAAAGTTGTCCAATTTCTTGTTGAACCTGGAAGCTAGCAGGTCTACATCTGGGTTTCCCCATCTCAGACATATGGCCTGAAAGATCTCTGGGTGAAGAGACCACTCTCCTAGTAGCAGCTGCTGACGACTCAGGTAGTCTGCTTGCCAGTTTTCTATCCCTGGAATGAAGATTGCAGAGATGCAAGGTACATGCTCTTCTGCCCATGCCAAGATCCGGTTCACCTCTCTTTGGGCTGCCCGACTGTGGGTGCCTCCTTGGTGATTGATGTAAGCTACTGCCGTAGCATTGTCGGATTGAACCCGAACTGGGTAGCCCTGTAACCTGTATGTCCAGGTTTTGAGGGCTAGATATACCGCCCGGATCTCTAGCACATTGATGGGCAGGATCCCTTGAGTCTTGGCCCAGGTTCCCTGGGTAGAAGCCTCCTCGAATACTGCACCCCAGCCCGATAGGCTGGCATCCGTAGATACCACCTTCCAGGCCACTGGGAGGAAGGACTTTCCCTTCCGTAAATTCCTGGCTTCTAGCCACCAATTGAAGCTGTGGCGTACTTGTGAGGACAGGCGCATGGGTATATCCAGAGCTTGGCTCTTCCTGTTCCAGGAGGCTAAAATATTGCCTTGAAGTAGTCTCGAATGAAACTGGGCGTAAGGGACCGCCTCGAAGGAGGCTACCATCTTTCCCAATAGTCTCATGCAAAGGCGAATAGACGGCCTCTTGTTTGCTTTGACCTTGTGGATCAGGTCTTTCAGAGACTGTATCTTTGGCTCTGGCAGGTATACCCTGTTTTGGGCTGTATCTATGATCATGCCCAGGTACACTATCCTTCTTTGGGCCTGGAGAGAGGATTTTTGTAAGTTTATAATCCATCCTAAATGCTCCAGGTATCCTACTGTAGTGTCTACAGCGTGATCCAATCCCTCCTTTGACTGATCTATTAATAGTAGATCGTCTAGATAGGCTGTTACCGCAATGCCCCGTGTTCTTAGGTTTGCTAACAGAGGAGCTAGCACCTTTGTGAATACTCTGGGCGCGGTGGCTACACCAAATGGCAGGGCCACAAATTGAAAGTGGCGATCTTCTACCGCAAACCTTAGGAATCTTTGGTGAGCGGGGAGGATTGGTATGTGTAGATATGCGTCTTTGATATCTATGGACGCAATGAATTCTCCGCCTTTTAAAGTAGCGACCACGGATCGAATCGTTTCCATTCGAAAATGGCGAACGTTCAGAAACTGGTTTAGATTTTTTAGATCCAGGATGGGTCTGACTTCTCCATTCGGTTTTGGAATCACAAAGAGGTTTGAGTAAAAACCTGAACCTTGCTCCTTTTGGGGTACCTCTGTAACCACACCTTGAGCTATTAAGTGATTCAAACCTTTGAAGAAGGATCCTCTTTTTTGTGGATCCTTGGAGAGTCTTGAACTTCGGAATTGAGAAGATGGGATCTCTCGAAATTCCAGTCTGTACCCTGAGGATATTGTGGATACCACCCATTTGTCCTGGGTTTCTGTCCGCCAAGTCGCTGAGAACTGACGAAGCCTTCCCCCCACTCGGCCGAGCGGGGGCGCCCCTTCAATGAGAGGTTTTGGGGGCTTGCTTATTAGCTCTTGAACCCCACGGCTTCTTGTTCTTCTGAGCCTGTTCTTTGGCTTTTTTGGGCGGCTGAAAAGGCCGTCGCCACTGGCTGGAGTCAGATTTCCCGGGAGCTGGGGAGAGAGTGTGTTTAAAACAAGGTCTCTTGTTTTTCTTTCTCTCAGGTAAAAGTGTCGTTTTACCACTTGATATCTTTTGGATATATCTTTCTAAATCTTCCCCAAAAAGGCGTTCGCCATGGAACGGGAAACTTGCCAACAACTTTTTGCATGGGGCCTCCGCTGACCAATGCTTAAGCCAAAGTACTCTGCGCATCTGTACCAGCTGGAGTGTAAGGCGTGATGCCTGTATGATAGAATCTCTCATGGCATCCACTGTGAAGCATAAGGCTTTAGGCAAATTCTCCCAATTTTTAGCCTGCTCTGAAGGCAGCTCCTTCAGCCCCTGCTTTACCTGTTGGCTGACGACCTGACACATACCGACTGCTGCTACTGCAGGTTGGATAATTGAGCCGGCCAAAAGGAAGGAGGATTTCAGTAAGGATTCCAACTTCTTCTCAGAAGGATCTTTAAACACTTGTACATTATCCACTGGACATGTCAGGTTTTTATTTACACAAGAAATAGCCGCATCTACCGTAGGCAGGCTCCATTTCTTTAAAAATTTTTCCTCCATAGGATAAAGAATGTTAAACTTTTTTGGAGGTGAAAAACGCTTATCTGGATGTTGCCAGTCTGCGTACAATAGATCCTCTAGTAACGGATGAACCGGGAAGGAGCATGCACCCGGCTCCTGCATAGCATTGCACCTGTGACTTTAAAATCTGGGATACCGAAAAAGGCTCATCCGATATCCCTGATCCGTCTGACTCCTCATCCTCTGCTGATGTAGCCTCCTCCTCATCCTCCTCCTCCTCAGGTACTTCTGAAGGGAGGTCCAATACTGGAGGAGATCTGCTTCGCTTATTGTCCTTTTTAGAGGATTTAGCGATTAAAGTAGCAATTTTCTCCTCCAGATTATTTAGGGCAGCTGATAAAGTGTCCTCAGTGACATATGCAGGCCCAGGCTTCACTGGGGAAGCCGCCATACCTGACAGAGGTAATGGCTCATCCTGTACAGGTGCTTTTGGCAACACAGGAGAGGAAGGTACCGAGTCAGCACAGCTAGAGCCCCCTGTCTCAGGCGGCGGTGCTCTTTTATCTCTTTTTGTCCGCATTACTTCCCCTGGAAGGCTTACTGTTTAGACAAAATACAAGGTACCTAAATGCATATACTACCGTGTTCAGTTTAGCAAATACATTAAGTATGCAACTTTTAACACATAACTATGCATAACATGGATGTCTTCTAGGAAGTACCCAATCCAACCACATGGAGTCTTACGTCCCTGTATAGCTGCTGTGTTTCTCTGCCAGGAACAAGAGAACTAACGAGCTTGCTTGCTGCTGCAGTGCTTTTTACACTGACAGTCTTTTAAATTTGGCGCCGTTTCTGTGCCTGCGCGCGCCACGTGCCCGCGCACGCTTCGGCCCCCCCCTCCGATAAAGCGCGCTCGCGCGCGCGGCCTTTAGCGCTATGGTGGTGGCCATAGTGAGAGAGGACTCTCATCAGCCCCTGTCCCCACTTACCTGCATCTGCAGGTGTCTGTATCGGCCACCGGAAGGAGGAGCGGGGTGCTCAAGCAAGCTCAGCAGCGGAGGTGACGAACAGTGTACTTCGCCGAAGCCGACACTGAACAGAGTGAGGTGAGTATATTCAGCTCTTTACTCCCCCCAGTGGTGGAAAAAAAGAAGACATCCACTTTTTGAAAAAGGTCCCAACCTAGTTATGGACCTTCTAATTTCACCTTATCCACGCCGCAGGTTTTTCTGCTGAAAGTTTTCAGACAGATACCAAACTTCACCCTTCACGGTGGGCTATGTGTGCCAACCTTCAGGGATATGGGTTCCTATTTAAAGGATACCTCTCCCCTGGGCCTTGTACAAGACTCTTACCAGGACTTTATAGCGAAATAGCGAAAGTGCTGGATCTTAGAGCCCAGTCCTCCGAAGAGAGACATTACAGGCGACGCCTCATGGATGAGGCCCGGATCCCATCCAGATTCAGCTCATTTGTAGGCGTCTTGGATGGATCCGAAAGCATAGCTCTTTTACCCCCAGAGGGTCTCTTTGGTAGAGCTTTCCTTTAGCACCTCCTAACGCGTCCAACACCTTTCGACACTGGCGAAAAAACTGAGGTACTTCCCTGATGGGAGGGGTTATATGGAGGGGAACTGTCTTCCATTGGTTGTGCCAGTGTCCAATCACCGCTGGTGACCCTTAACCCATTATGTAATGACTAGCTCTGTGTCCCGTGGTGTACGATAAAGAAATATATCAGGTAATGACAAAAAAAATATGTACAGTATATACTCGAGTATAAGCCGAGGCACCTAATTTTACCACAAAAAAACTGGGAAAATGTATTGACTCGAGTATAAGCCTAGGGTGTCCCTCTGCATGCCTCACTGTGCCCATGTCCATGCCTCACTGTGCCCAATCTCCCTACCTGATCTCCAGCGCTGTGCGACTAGTCATTAGACTGACGTTTAACATGGGAGTCTATGGAAGGGGTGCCCGGCTTTGAAAAATCGGTGCTCCCCGGCCGTTGGTCCCCTGGACAACAAACTTTGCATACTTGTAGATGAAGAGGGGGGCTACATGTGTGCCAATTTTGGGGTCCAGGGGACCTACGACTAGCCGGGATCAGGCGCACAAAGTTGAAGATGAACACAGACTCGAGTATAAGCCGAGGGGGGCATTTTCAGCCCAAAAAAAAAATGCTGAAAAATTCTGCTTATACTCGAGTATATACGGTATATGTTTATACACACATGCACTCAAACCGAGTGTCCACATATATCAAAAGGCAATGAATATATCTATGAAAAAACATGAATGAACTTTAGAATCATGATGATGTCCATGAGAAGTCGCAAAAAAATAGGATTTTTATAACAGCTTACCTGTAAAATCCTTTTCTTGGAGTACATCACGGGACACAGAGCGACATAGTCATTACTAATGGGTTATATAGATACCGTCAGGTGCTGGCACTGGCAACTTCCAAAACCGGAAGTACCCTCCCCTATATAAGCCCCTCCCATCCGGGAGCACCTCAGTTTTGTAGCAAAGCAATAAGTGTCCCTAAAGAGGGGCGGGAGCTCTGTGTCCCGTGATGTACTCCAAGAAAAGGATTTTACAGGTAAGCTGTTATAAAAATCCTATTTTCTTTCTCGTACATCACGGGACACAGAGCGACATAGTCATTACTAATGGGATGTCCTAAAGCAATGCCAAATGAGGGGGGGGGATACACCATATATAAGCTGAGCGCTATCAGACATGAGGATCTTTTGCGGCCTGCAACACACTGCGCCCAAAGGCGACATCCTCCTGACTTCTAACGTCCACCTGGTAGAACCTAGTAAACGTGTGTACCGAAGACCATGTTGCGGCCTTACAGATTTGAGCCAGGGAGGCCTGGTGATGCACTGCCCATGAAGTTCCAACTGCTCTCGTGGAGTGCGCTCTAACTTTGAACGGAGGCGGTCTCCTTCTCAAGCCATAAGCTTGCATAATGACCTGTCGAATCCACTTGGCTAAAGTAGATTTTGACGCTGCCTGACCCTTTCTGGGGCCTTCCGGCAGAATAAACAAAGTATCCGTTCTGCGAATCTGAGCAGTGGCTTTTAGATAAGCTTTAACTGCTCTTACTACATCCAAAGAATGCAATAACTTTTCCTCTACCGAAGTAGGTTTGGGGAAAAAAGAAGGAAGAACCACATCTTGGTTCGAATGAAACCTCGATACCACCTTAGGAAGAAAGGCTGAATGAGGGCGTAACACTACTCTATCCTTATGGATAACCAGATACGGCTCCTTACAGGACATAGCTGCTAATTCCGACACTCTTTTAGCCGAACAAATGGCTACTAGAAAAATCAATTTCCTGATGAGAAGAACCAAAGAAATATGCTGTAATGGTTCAAATGGTTGTTTCTGTAGAACCGACAGAACCAAGTTTAGATCCCATGGACATATGGGAATATTAACCGGAGGACTAATACGCATCACTCCTTGTATAAAGGCTTTGACTAGTGAATGCGAAGCCAAGGGCCTTTGAAAAAAATATTGACAAGGCCGAAATCTGACCCTTGATAGTACTCAAGGCAAGCTTCCTATCTACAGCCCATTGTAGGGAGTCCAGACTCCTACCTATTACGTACTTACGTGGATGCCATTTCTTGGCTTCACACCAGGCGATGTACGCCTTCCAGATTCTATAGTAGATCTGCCTGGATACCGGCTTCCTGGCATTGATCATGGTAGATACCACAGAATTAGAGAGCCCTCTCTTTTTTAGAATGTGGGCTTCAATAGCCAGGCCGTCAAACCTAGGGCTGGTAAGGAAGGGTGGTATATCGGTCCTTGCGAAAGCAGGTCCGGACGATGTGGGAGAGTCCAAGGACTCCCCACTGACATTTTACAATCTCCACGTACCACGCTCTTCGGGGCCACGCTGGAGCCACCAGAATCACTGGTTTCTTTTCTACCCTGATTCTGCGGAGTAATCGAGGTAACCATTGTGGCGGTGTGAATGCATATATCAGCTTGAACTGATCCCAAGGGAACACTAGGGCATCCGAGCCGCAAGCTAGGGGATCCCTTGTCCGAGAGACAAACCTGTCCCCCTTTGCGTTGAATCTGGATGCTAGAAGATCTACATCCGATGTTCCCCACCGCTGACATATTGTCCAGAAAACCTCGGGGTGAAGGGACCCTTCCTCTGGGCCTAATTGCTGGCGACTTAGAAAGTCCGCCTTCCAATTCTCCACTCCTGGAATGAATACCGCAGATATGGCTGGGACATATTTTTTCTGCCCATTTCAGGATGTAATTTACTTCCCTCTGGGCTGCACGACTCCTGGTGCCCCCCTGATGATTGATATATGCCACTGCTGTGGCATTGTCTGATTGAATTCTGACAGGGGACCCTTGGAGTTTGGATGTCCATGCTACTAGGGCATACCGGGCTGCTCGTATCTCTAAGAGATTGATGGGCAGGGCCTTTTCTGCATCCGACCATCTGCCCTGGAGAGACTATTGCTCCAGTACTGCTCCCCAGCCTATAAGGCTGGCATCTGTAGTGACCACCTTCCATGAAATCGGACTGAAGGATTTCCTTTTTTCCAGATTCTGGGGAACCAACCACCAACGGAGGCTCTTGCGAACGGAAGGGGACAAGGACATTGTAAGTCTAGGGCCTGAATTTTTTTGTTCCAGGCTGACAGTATGGCCCCTTGCAAATTCCTTGAATGGAATTGACCGTAGGGTACTGTTTCGAATGATGCCACCATTTTTCCCAGCAGCCTCATATACAGGCGTATGGACGGCTGTCTTTTTTGTACCCACTAAGTGGATCAAATCTTTCAAAGACAACACCTTTCCTCGAGGCAAGAATATTTTTCTCTGGCCTGAATCCAACCTTAGCCCCAAGTATTCCAGACTTTTGACTGGTTTTTAGGGCTGACTTGTCTCGGTTGATAATCCAACCGTGAGATTCCAGATACTTGATCGTCTTGTGAACGACCACGTCTAGTTTTTTCACTGAGTGGTCTATCAGCAACAAGTCATCCAGATATGCCATTATCATTACACCTTGTGTTCTTAGATTGGCCAATAAAGGGCCAGAATTTTTGTAAACACTCGTGGTGCTGTGGCCAAACCGAAGGGTAAGGCTCTGAACTGAAAATGGCGCCCTTCTACTGCAAAGCGTAGAAATTTTTGGTGGACTGGAAAGATGGGAATGTGCAAATAAGCATCTTTGATGTCGATCGTGGCTAACCAATCCTCCCCTTGTAGGGCAGTGGCCACCGATCGGATCGACTCCATCGGAAAGTCCTGATATACAGGAATTTGTATAGCCCTTTTAGAATTAATATGGGCCTCCCGTCCGCGTTTGCTTCGGGACTGTAAAGAGGTTTGAGTAAAACCCGAACCCTCATTCTTCCAGGGGAACCTCCATAATTACTCCTTGGAGCAATAGTTGTTCTAGTGCCAACAGGAGGGACTCTCTCTTCCGGGGATCCCTTGGCACGTTTGACCTCAAAAATGGGAAGGAGGAGAGTCTTTTAACTCCAAACTGTATCCCAAACCTACTGCGGAGAGCACCTATCTGTCTTGATCGTGTCCCGCCAGGTCTCTTGCGAACAACTGGAGTCCTCCCCCCACCCGACTGAGTGGGGGCTTCAATGAATTTAACTTTGGGGGAGGTTTTGTACCTCCCCTTACCCAGGGTTTCTCATTACCCTGCTACTGTCCCTGTTTTTTACCCCCGGGATTTGACCGAGGAGGCCGTCGGAACTGTTACACAGCCGATGCCCCAGGGACTGGAGAAGCAGGCCTCTTAAAGAGGGACCTCTAACTCTGCTTTTAACCGGCAAGAGCGTATTTTTACCGCTGGAAATTTTCTGGATATATTTGTCCAGGTTTTCCCTGAATAAGCGTTCACCATGAAATGGGACGCTAACCAGCCATTCTTTACAGGGAGCTTCAGCAGACCAGTTTTTGAGCCATAGGAGCCTACGCATATGTACTATAGACAGCGTAAGGCGGGAGGCCTGATGGACTGAATCCTCTATGGCGTCAACCGCAAAGCCTAAGGCTCTAGGTAGATCAGCTAGGGCAAAGCCTGCTGATCTGTCAAGTCCCTCAAGACCTGTTTCAACTGATCCTTCACTGCTTAGCAGACCCCAATAGCTGCTACTGCTGGTTGTATCACCAAGCAGATTTTCATAAGGACTCCAATCTTTTATTTATTGGGTTCTTGAACATTTGGACATTATCCACTGGACATGTCAGTGATTTATACATACAAGAGATGGCTGCGTCCACTGTAGGGACCTTCCATTTTTTTTTATTTTTTTTTATGAACTTATCCTCCATGGGATAGACCACCGGAAATCTCTTGGGGGAATAAATATTTTCTCAGGACGTTCCCAATCCTGGTAAATGAGCCCTTTCAGTAAAGGGTGAAGTGGAAAAGAACAAACAGTCTGGGGGCTTCTAGCGACCCCAACGAGGATACAGTAGTGGTTGATGGTTCCGCAAGGTGCATTTTTAAATGCTGATCGGACCATGTTAGTCAGAGACTGAACCCATAATCTTTCAGCTTGAGATGCTGAGAAAAGGTTCCCCCACTGTTGATTCCTCTATAACAGAATCAACCTCATCCTGATCCCCTTCAGGCAGGTCGATCCCTGTATGGGACTGTTGCTCTGCCAACAGGCACTCTGAAGGAGGAGACGGAGATCGGGCGTGCTTTCCCTGACAGGGAGGCAGCGATAAATGTTGACAATCTCTCTCTAATCCTCCCAGAGCTGAGGAAAAAACCTCCTCTGTTACATACACAGGAGCAGGTGAACTGAGGACAGCCACAGTACCAAGTACCCCTGCGGGGTCTCTACGGTCACTTACCTCTGAACTTCAGGGGAGACTGGTGCAGCAGGAGTATGCCCAAGATCCTCCGAGCCCGATGAGACCCCCTTCGCTTCCTGGAAGATTCAGTTCCGGAGCTTCTGGACGGCATATTCCTAAGCCTAAAGCTGAGGTATTCCAGCCGTAATACACCACTTTTACTGAGAATAGTCTAGCACAATTGCTGCTATATCACAGTTGGTGTCTACTAATGTGCCTTTCTAGGGGATGCCTGTATCAACCGCTTGCTGTATGCCTTTAAATGTTGCCAGCTCTGTCTCTGTACTTCATAGCCAGCTCACTACAATATTGTGGTTTTTTTAAAACTGCTGGGACGCCCGCACATGCGCAGAAGCGCTGCGGCGCGCACAGAGCGTCATCCCCCAGGCTCCGCCCCCTTTCCCGGCTCACCTCTATATATAGAGGCGCGTGCACGCGCACGCGCACGGGCACGTGCGCCTTCGGCGCTAATTTCAAATATGGTAACAAGGGACAGGAGCCAGGGCCCCTCTTTGCCGCAGGCCGGGGGATGGACGAGCGCTGCAACATGGCAGAGGAAGCAGTTTCCTATAAGAGAACTCACCATCTGCCTGGACTTTGCTCTGCTGAGAAGAAGCTAGTCCACATGACAAGAAAACATTCCACAGCGGCCTCTAGTGGACAAACACAGGTACCGCAGTCTAATATATTACATATATATATAAAACATTTTTTTTTTTTTTTTTTTTTTTCTTGACCACCATTAAAAATTATTACATTTTTTTTAGTAGTTACAGGCATGCACAGAATTTTGCGGGAATACCATTAGGTAACAGACAGAAAGACAAATTAGGCTTGGGGGTCCCCCAATAGAACCAAGTTCCTGGGGGCCCCCACTTACCTGTTCCCCGCCGCAGGACTTTGTTTGGTCCACAAAAGCCCAAACTTCACCTATCACGGCAGGCATTGTAATCAAACCTTCAGGGACCGGGTTCCCAAGGATTCCACTCCCCTGGACCTGTATAGCACCCTGCACAGAAAACATCTTGGTCGTGGGTATGACCAGAGCTCTGGATCCCAGGGTCCAGCTCTCCTAAGAGAAGCATTACAGGCAAAACCTTGCTCTTCTCTGCAAGGCCCGGGTACCGACCGTTTAGCTATGAAGCTTTTTTGGTCGGATCCGGAATAGCTTACTGAGGCCCAAAAGAACCTGTACGCAAGCTCAGTGAAAAACACATGTTTCTTCTTGGCCAACACCTTAGACACTGGCAAAAAACTGAGGTGCTCCCGGATGGGAGGGGCTTATATAGGGGAGGGTACTTCCGGTTTTGGAAGTTGCCAGTGCCAGCACCTGACGGTATCTATATAACCCATTAGTAATGACTATGTCGCTCTGTGTCCCGTGATGTACGAGAAAGAAAACATTATTTCTCTTATCATCCATGGACTGACACGGTGTCTCTTTACACTTTACACGTGGGTTATGTCCCTGCCTGCAGGAGAAGACCTAGGCAGAATGTGAGATGTTATACATACATTCTAAAAGCCAGAGCTGAACAGCCCCACCCAGGGGGCGGTCTCTCCGGGCATAACCCTCCCACTACAGTCAGCAGACTTCAGTTTTTTTCTGCCTAGCAGAAGGAGAAGACGTGGCTCTCTCAGGAGCCAGTCTCCTGACCTATTTTATTCCTTTTTGGAATTCTTTTTTATTTTATTTTTGAGAATCTTCTATCAACTGTCGGCTGGGCAACAGGTTGGGTACAAGATATCCTCGTAGTCTTCCCTGTCCGACCATCGAGCGTGCTGATCCTCGCCTTCTGTGCGTGAGACTCAGTTCACGACAGGCCCCATGACTCCAGGGGTGGCCGGGTTTGCTTTCATGCTCCCACGGTCCTCTCAAGACTGAACAGCTCCTGACTGACTGTATCTTTCGCGGTGGACCGGGCCGACAGCTACTCAGTACTGCACTGTGATAGTCCTGTCAGAAACACCAGTGTGTCCCTCAGGGGACGGGTAAGTAGTCTCTCCTGCCTGCAGGTGAGTACAAAAGGCTGTGTTTCTCTGTGGGGGATTTTCCCTGTCTCCCCCTGTATTTTATTGTCACTCTCTGTCACCATTACTGGCGCTGACTGTGTGGGGTGCTTGGGGGTCACACTGTTCTTGGGGGGCTCATGCTGGTCTGCAATGTATGCCTTGGGGCTTTTTTGTGTGTTTTTTTTTGGGGCCTGAGCGCCGAGTGGCGCTGTGCGTGTGTGCTGTTTCATTTTAACTGCGTCATGGCGGCCATCTTGTCGCGGATCGCCTCAGTGAAGTGTGGCGGCCATTTTCTTGTAGCCCGCGCGCTTTTCATCACTAGTTTGGCCTCTAGCGCTGCTATAGCAGCGCAAATCTCCTCACAGTCTCCTCACAGCTTACCAGCGCTGACACAGCGCGGTACAGACAGCGGAACTAAGCGGTCCCTGGTCCGGTTTGGTGAGTCCCCTGGGCGCCCCCTCCTCAGTCAGCACAGCCTGTGGGTGGACTTTTTATCTGAGAGAGTCTCAGAGAGGGACAATATGGAGTCTGTGTCACCAGCTTCCCCTAAAAATGTCAGTGGCAACAGGCAGTGCTTCAGCACCTGCGGTCCCTATGGACCTGTTGTGGGCAGCCCTGGAATCAATTTCTGACCAGGATGGGAGCTGTGTGCAAGCGCAAGGTGCAAATAAGGCGCCCTCTCCCCACTTTATCTACTCGAGGGCAGTGCGCTGATTCAGATATGGGCCTAGCCACTATCGCTCAGGACCCTAGTTCTGAATGTATGGATGGTTTTGAACAGGACATTCCTTATGAGGGAAACTCCAGTTCTGAGTCAGTAAATGACAGGGCGCTTGTTAGTGTGCTCATGACTGCGGTGAGGGACACTCTCAAGCTCAAATGCTGCGGATGCAGAACCTCAGGCGGATACTGTCTCCTTTGGTTCTTTTAAGGCCAGGCCTTCTAAAGGGGTTTTTTCCATTGTACTTTCTTTGACCAGCTCATTGATAAGGTCTGGGAAAAGCCGCAGAAGAATTTTTTTATGGTCCCGCGGCGTTTGTCTATCAGGTACCCCTTGAAGATGCCCTACTTAAAAAGTGGGCTTCTCCCCCAGTGGTCGACCCTCCAGTCGCCCGGTTGAACAAGGCCATCACTCTCCCGATGGAGGGGACTCCTGCATTCGAGGACCCCACTGACAGGAGGTCAGAAGTGGTGAGCAGAACCATGTTTGCCTTGTTGGGATCCGCCCTGCGGCATGTGGTAGCGGCGACCCTTGTGTCTAAAACACTTACAGGTTGGGCAAAAATGTTGCACCTAGCTGTACAGGAGCATATTCTTCCTCCAGACACAGTTGCTCTGGCCCACCAACTGGTTCAGGGCCTGGTTTCTGTGTGCGACGCCACGCTGAACGCGGCCCCTTTAATATCCAGGGCCTCTGTCTCGGCGGTGGTATTGCGTCGTCTTATCTGGTTGAAATGCTGGTCTGCTGACCTAGCCTTAGGAAGCTCCTGACGGATCTACTATTTTAAAGGCGGTAGACCTTTCGGTGCTGCTCTGGATGACATCGTCATGGATGTCACGGGAGGTAAACGCACTCTTCTTCCTTAGACTAGCAAGGGTGAGGAGGCCCGCTGCAAACAGGGGCCTTCCTTTCCAGCAAAACAGGGGTTTTTTCGTCAGTCAGAGTCCACAGGTAGGCCCTCTCAGACTGACGGCAGTGCGGCTGGTGGGCACAAGTGCCCCTGGGTGCGTAAGCCAAACAAGCGGCTCCCAAGCCCGCCTCCGCGTGAAGTCTTGCCTCCGCCCGACTCTGGGGTGGGGGGACGACTTCGCAGGTTCACGGATCGGTGGACCTCCCGAATCTCCGACTGGTGGGTGTGCGAGGTGGTCACCTCAGGTTATAGGATAGTATTCCGATCCTGGCCCCCACACAGATTCTTTCCCTTGAATCTTCCTCTCCTTCCTACCTGTCGGGCAGCCCTCTTGGGGGCTGTACAGGATTTGATCAGGTCCGGAGTGATTGTGCCGGTTCCGTCACAGGAGAGTTTTCAGGGATTCTGCTCGAATCTGTTTGTCGTCCCAAAAATAGGACGTGGTTCGACCTATCCTGGACCTCAAGGCCCTGAATGCCTTCTGATCGCTACACTCCACCAAAGGGATTTTCCTCTGGCGTCCTTGGACTTCAAGGACGCCTACTTGCATGTTCCGATCTGCGCAAGTCACCAGAAGTTTCTGCGCCTTGCGATCAGCGAAGTCCACTCTCGATTGTGGCTCTTCCTTTCGGCCTTGCCTCGGCACCAAGGGTGTTCACCAAGGTGCTTGCTCCGGTTCTAGCCTTCTGTTACAGCGAGGTATTGCTGTCGTGGGCTATCTGGACGGTCTTCTGCTATGAGCAGAAAATGGCTCAGACTTAGAGGAAAGGTGACTATCGTCAATTAGACCCTCAGGGACTTCGGGTGGTTCCTGAACATTCAGGAGTCAGTCCTGGTCCCGACTCAGTGTCTGGAGTCTCTAGTTCTGGTCTGGACTCCTTGGAGGCAAAGGTATCCTACCTCTGGAGAAGTTGCTGACACTTCAGTCTGCGGTGCGGGTGCTGACATCCCGAACATGGTTGTCAATCCGTTGTTTGCAGGAGAGTCCCGGGACTCCTGGTGGCCTCCTTCGCGGCCATTCCGTATGCCCAATCACACACCAGGGCATTGCAGAAGGAGATCTTGTCCACCTGGGACAAATCCCCGTTGTCCTTGGATCTTCGGATCCAGGTGATTCACCTGGTCAGGGCGTCCCTGACAGGGTGGTTGGGACCCTCGGCTCTTCGGTCCGGAAAGTCGTTCCCCTCCCATCCAATGGACGGTACTCACGACGGACGCCAGCCTGACGGGCTGGGGTGGAGTCTGGGGAGTCCTGTCGGCTCAGGACCTTGGACTCCGGACGAGCCCGTTTACCAATCACTGTTCTGGAAATGCGGGCCATCAGACTGTGTCTCTCCTCAGGTCGGAGAGAGTACGGGGTCGCTCCATCAGGAGCCAGTCGGACAACGCCACGGCGGTGGCGTATGTAAACCATCACGGGGGGACTCGGAGCTCAGCTGCGGCTTCCGAGGTAATCCGTATCCTGAAGTGGGCCGGAAGAAACGTGCCGGCTCTGTAGGGGCGGACTATCTGAGTTGCCAATCGCCAGACGCCGGACCAGGAAGAGTGGTCCTTGCATATTTCAACTCCTTTGCCGACGGGGGGGCACGTCGGATGTGGACCTGATGGCCTCTTGACTCAGTCGCAAGGGTCGAGGTTGTGGCCAGATCCAGGGATCCTTGGGCGATGACTCGGATGCGTTGGTGGCCCCATAGGGTCCTTATCGCCTGATATAAACTCCGGTGATCCTAATTGTTTCGGATTGGCCTCAGCGTCACTGGTACGCTGATCTGGTACGTCTCGTTGCGGACGTTCCCTGGCGGTTGCCGATGAGGGAGGACCTTCAGTCTCAAGGTCCTATGTTTCATCCGGCTTACAGTCTCTGGCTTTAACGGCAGAGCTGTTAAAAGCCAGGTGTTGAGGGACCGAGGTCTCTCGGACTCTGTCATTTTGACCATGTTAAGGACACGGAAGTCTTCCTCCCAGGCAGATCTATCACCGTGCCTGGAAAGTTTATATCGCCATATGCAAAGCGCTGGACTGGCGTCCTCGGACGTATTCCGTCCCCAGAATCCTGCGTCCTCTACAATGTGGAGTGACCCAAAAGCTTGCTTTGAGTACCATCAAGGATCAGATTTCGGCCTTGGGCGTCTTCTTTCAGCGACCTCTAGCGGGTCATTTCTTGGTTAGCACCTTGTGTTGGGGGTTCGCCATGTGCTCCCTCCTGTCAAGCCTTCTCTCCCACCGTGGGATCTGAATTTGGTGCTCTAGGTCCTCCAGGAACCTCCTTTTTGGGAATATCCGGGATATTCCTCTCTTGTCTTGTCTCAGAAGGTGGCCTTTTAGTGGCAATCACTTCTGTTTGACGAGTGTCTGAGTTGGCGGCTTTGTCCTGCAAGTCGCCATATTTAGTCATCCATAAGGATAAGGCGGTGTTGCATCCGCGACCTTCCCTTTTGCCAAAGGTGGTGTCTACCTTTCACCTACATGAGGACATTGTCCTCCTGTCCTTGTGTCCTCAACCATCGCATCCCAGAGAGTTTGCGCTGCACATATTGGATGTGGTACGAGCCTTACGGGTGTACCTATCTGCTACTGCTTCTATTCGGAAGTCCGACTCACTGTTGGTGACTGCCCCTGGTCCATAACAGGGCCAAGCGGTTTCGCCTGCCATCATTTTTAGGGGAATCAGACAAACCGTCATTCAAGCCTATGCTCTCAAGGGACGGGCGCCTCCCTTTCCGGTTACGGCGCATTCCACCAGGGCAATTGGTGCTTCCTGGGTTTTCTGACATCAAGCGGTCGGTTGCACAAGTGTGCAAGGCGGCGACCTGGTCGTCTGTTCATACCTTTTAAGTTTTTTATAAGGTTGATGTGGCTGCATCTTCGGATGCTTCCTTCGGCCGCAGGGTGCTGCAGGCCGCTGTTTAAAGTTGCGACTCCTCCGTTGAGGAGATCTGCCTTCTTGGAGTGAAAGTTTTTGGTTTTTCCATTTATACTGCTCCCATCCCTCTTGACACTGCTTTGGGACATCCCACATGTAAAGTGTAAAGAGACACCGTGTCAGTCCATGGATGATAAGAGAAAATAGGATTTTTTGTACTCACCGTAAAATCCTTTTCTCTGACATCCATGGACTGACACGGCACCCACCCTTCCTTTTTAAGTTTGTACTGCTTTGTTACGAACTGAAATCTGCTGACTGTAGTGGGAGGGTTATGCCCAGAGGGACCGCCCCCTGGGTGGGGCTGTTCAGCTCTGGCTTTTAGAATGTATGTATAACATCTCACATTCTGCCTAGGTCTTCTCCTGCAGGCAGGGACATAACCCACGTGTAAAGTGTAAAGAGACACCGTGTCAGTCCATGGATGTCAGAGAAAAGGATTTTACGGTGAGTACAAAAAATCCTATTTTTCCCCCATACTAACCTATACATACCTAATCAATCATGTAAAGAAAAAAGAACAAAAGATGACACAGACGGGGCGGAAGTATGCACCTCTTAAAATTTACACAGCAACCAACCCGCACATATGTGCTCCATTAACCACTTAAGGGCCAAGCCTCTTTCTGAGATTTGGTGTTTACAAGTTAAAACCTTTTTTTTCCCCACTAGAAAATTACTTAGAACCCCCAAACATTATATATATATTTTTTCTAACCCTAGAGAATAAAATGGCGGTCGCTGCAATACTTTGTCACACAGTTTTTCCGCAGCGGTCTTACAAGCGCACTTTTTTGGAAAATAAAACAAACAATTTTTTTAATTAAAAAAATAAGACAACAGTAAAGTTAGCCCAATTTTTTTTTATATTGTGAAACATAATGTTACGCCGAGTAAATTGGTACCCAACATGTCACGTTTCAAAATTGCGCCCGCTCGTGGAATGGCGACAAACTTTTACGCTTAAAAATCTCCATAGGCGACATTTAAAAAATTCTACAGGTTGCATGTTTTGAGTGAAGCCTCATACACATGGGCGGGAATCTCGTCGGGAAAAAAAACGTCGGTTTTGTGGGTGTTTTTTTTTTTTTTAAAAATAACAAACATGTTATACTTACCTCCACTGTGCATCTCGTTTTGCACAGAGTGCATCGTTCGGCCCTGCCCCCGGCGTCATTGGATATGATTGACAGCAGCGCAAGCCAATGGCTACTAGGGGTGCAACGGATCAAAAAACTCACGGATTGGATCGATCCTCGGATCAGAGCCACGGATCGGATCATTTTCGGATCGGCAAAAAAAAAAAAAAAAAAAAAAACAACAATTACTAATATCCGTCATCTCCCCACTGTAATATCCACATCATATCCCCACTGTAATATCCACGTCATCTCCCCCACTGTAATATCCACGTCACCCCCCCCACTGTAATATCCACGTCACCCCCCACTTACTGTAATATCCACGTCACCCCCCACTTACTGTAATATCCACGTCACCCCCCCACTGTTAATATCCACAGTCACCCCCCACTGTAATATCCACAGTCACCCCCCCACTGTAATATCCACAGTCACCCCCCCACTGTAATATCCACAGTCACCCCCCCCATTGTAATATCCACAGTCACCCCCCCCGAGTCAGGCATCTCCCCCACTTACCCACAATCTCTGTAATAGGCATCTCCCAACGGCCAGTTCAGATCCCAGCAGCGAGGGTGAGGGGTGATGACGTCAGCGGCGCTCAGCGCACACAAGGCAGCCGCCGCCGGATGTACCAAGATGGCCGCGGCTCCGGAGCTAGGCCGAAGCCGCGGCCTTTCCTAAGGCCGAGGCCGCGAATCGCGTGGTGATCCAATCCGAACACGGTGACCCGTTCGGATCACGGATCACCACCGATCCGTTGCAGCACTAATGGCTAAGCTGCTTTCAATCAACCAACGAATGAGCCGAGAAGCCGACCGAGAATCCAGCGCGTTCACGGCACGGGACTTTCGAGGGGTCAGGTAAGTAAACGGGGGCACGGGGACTTTTAATGCTCGGATGTTTTTTCACCTTAAAGTTGATGTAAACCCGAAATGTATTTAATTTTTTGCTGTCACAATGTAGTGTATAAGATTTCCTATCGTATGTGCCCAGTCTTGCCACAAAGAGTTAATCCAGCTCTGAGCAATCCTCTTTTCTTTTTTCAGTGAGATAAAAACGGACAAACAGGAGAACTTTTGTCCATTCCGCCCCCTTGCTGTGAGTGACAGGTTATTTACATATCTCATGCACTAAGCCTGAGATAGGCATTATTTTTTAATTCCCACCCCCACTCCTTTTCTGAAGTCATGTGGTTACTTTTCTGGATTTTGACTGGATGTTAGTGATCATAGCAGAAGTTCAGTGTAAGGAATACACATGAGAAAATGCATGTTGACAAGGGGAGTGTAGAGGTGGGCGGGGAGTCTACTGACATCACGACTCCACCCACCGAGCTCCAGACAACAGATCCACCCACAGAATCTGCAGTTTTTCAGTTCTTATAACAGACAGAGGGGAGACATTTGACAGACAAGGATACATGCAGGAGGCATCTATATCCTTATAGATCAGCACTATGACAGTAGTTTAGAAAGGATGAGAGTGGGTTTACATCCACTTTAATGCATAGAATGCATTAAGGTGAAAAAACATGTACCTTTACAACCCCTTTAAGGCTTGACATGTTGGGTATCTATTTACTTGACGCAACCTCGTCTTTCATAATATACCAAAAATGTGGGTAATATATTGTGTTTGTGCGGTCGAAAATCAACGTTAGCGCATTTTTTTTTACTGCAATGTAGCGTTTCCAGAACTGTTGTGCTAATATTGTGTGACATAAAAAGCTGGAGCGACCGCTAATTTATTCTCTAGGGCAGGGGTCTCAAACTGGTGGCCCCCCAGCTGTTGTGAAACTACAAATCCCATCATGCCTCTGCCTGTGGGAGTCATGCTTGTAACTGTCAGCCTTGCAATGCCTCATGGGACTTGTAGTTTTGCAACAGCTGGAGGGCCACCAGTTTGAGACCCCTGCTCTAGGGTCTCTGCTTTCAGAAAATATCTCATGTTTGCATACCCCCAAACCGTCCCGGATTCTGCGGGACCTTCCCGCGATTTAAAGTAAGTCCCGCGATCTGGGCTGAAGTCCCGCAGCCCAGAGCTGGAACAAGTTCCAGCCCTGGGCTCCACTCAGCAGGTTTATCCTCAATGGGTGCAATGTGTGCTCTCACACCCAGCACCAATTGAGGATTTCTGATAGAAAATCTGGCCGCAATCTCTGCGTCACATGCAGTCACTGGTTGTTAGGACCGCCGGCGTCCTAGCAACTGATGACATCACTTGCAGGCCTCTCACCTCCACCCCATCCCGATCCTGCCTATTAGCGGCGCCTATGCAGGCTCTCATCGGCCCTGATCTCGTGTGCCAGCAGCCTCCATGCCGGCTCCCAGCTGCCCTGATCCTGCCTCTCAGTGTCTTGTGCAAGGTAAGCGGAACCATGGTGTTGCTATGGGAGAGGGGGGTGCAGGTCACACCAGGTGACACCATTCCGAGGTCCCAGGGGCAGGGCTTTTTTTTTCATCCAGCGCTAGCCCTGTCTTCCTCTCACTGGTGTCACTTAATACAGAAGCCCGGCTTTTGTATTTAGAAGTGACTGCGCAGTACACCTGCACTGAATTCTCCCCGCCTGGGCATAGCAGAGATCCTGTTATGTGAGGGCGGAAGGCCAATGACATTCCTGGTGCCAGGGGCAGGCATCCATCCAGGCCCGCTGCTGCCATGTTGACTGCTACAATAGTGCGATTGCCGGCACCCACAGCATCTTCTTTGCAGCTATCCTATCCACATCCCGATTCCAGCAACAAACAGGTCAGTTCCGAATTGATGCCATTGTCTGCAGTAGGGATGAGCTTCGAGTTCGAGTCGAACTCATGTTCGACTCGAACATTTCCTGTTCGCCCCGTTCGCCGAACAGCGAACAAATTGGGGTGTTCGCAGCAAATTCGAAAAGTCTATGGGAGAAATCTAAAGTGCTAATTATAAAGGCTTATATGCAAGTTATTGTCCTAAAAAGTGTTTGGGGACCTGGGTCCTGCCCCAGGGGACATGTATCAATGCAAAAAAAAGTTTTAAAAACGGCCGTTTTTTTGGGAGCAGTGATTTTAATAATGCTTAAAGTGAAACAATAAAAGTGAAATATTCCTTTAAATTTCGTACCTAGGGTGTGTGTGTATAATATGCATGTAAAGTGGCGCTTGTTTCCCGTGCTTAGAACTGTCCCTGCACAAAGTGTCATTTTTTAAGGAAAAAAAGTCATTTAAAACTCACTCGCGGCTATTAATGAATTGTCGTCTCCCGGCAATACATACAAAAGTCATTGATTAAAAAAAAAAAGTGTGGGGGTCCCCCAGAATTCAATTACCAGGCCCTTCAGGTCTGGTATAGATATTAAGGGGAACTCCGCCGCAAATTTAAAAAAAAAAATGCGTGCGGTTCCCCCAAATATCCATACCAGTCCCTTCAGATCTGGCATGGATTTTAAGGGGAACTCCACCCCAAATTTTTTTTTAAAATGGCGTGGAGTCCCCCCAAAAATCCATACCAGACCCTTTTCCGAGCACGCAACCTGGCAGGCCGCAGGAAAAGAGGGGGGGGGGGACGAGAGAGCGCCCCCCCCCTGAACCGTACCAGGCCACATGCCCTCAACATGGGGAGGATGTCCCCATGTTGATGGGGACAAGGGCCTCATCCCCACAACCCTTGCCCGGTGGTTGTGGGGGTCTGCGGGCAGGGGGCTTATCGGAATCTGGAAGACCCCTTTAACAAAGGGGACCCCCAGATCCCGCCCCCCCCTATGTGAATTGGTAAGGGGTACATTGTACCCCTACCATTTCACGAAGAAAGTGTCAAAAAATGTAAAAAAAAAACACACCAACACCTTGGAAAAGTCCTTTATTAAAAAACAAAAATAAAATTAAAAAAAAAACCATTCCAGCAGTGAAATCCAGTGTCCCGCGGCGATCCGATGTCCAGCGCTGTCCGTCATTGGCTGAGCCTGAGCGGACCTGATGGGGAGCTTCCTCCGCAGTCTATTAGATGTATAGACCCGCCCCTTCTAAAGTTCCCCATCAGGTCCGCTCAGCCAATGACTCGGTGTAAGGCTGAGGACCTGATGCGGAACATGAGAAGGGGCGGGTCTATACATGTATTACACAGTGAAGGAAGTTCCCCATCAGGTCCGCCCCCTCGGTATGTCAGACCCCGCCTACGTCATTGGCCTGAGCGGACCTGATGGGGAACTTCCTTCACTGTGTAAATTTAAATTACACAGTGAAGGAAGTTCCCCGCTCAGGCCAATGACGTCGGCGGGGTCTGACATACCGAGGGGGCGGACCTGATGGGGAACTTCCCTCACTATGTAATACATGTATAGACCCGCCCCTTCTCATGTTCAGCATCAGGTCCTCAGCCTTACACCTAGTCATTGGCTGAGCGGACCTGATGGGGAACTTTAGAAGGGGCGGGTCTATACATGTAATAGACTGCGGAGGAAGTTCCTCATCAGGTCCGCTCAGGCTCAGCCAATGACGGACAGCGCTGGACATCGGATCGCCGCGGGACACTGGATTTCACTGCTGGAATGGTTTTATTTTTGTTTTTTAATAAAGGACTTTTCCAAGGTGTTGGTGTGTTTTTTTTTTTACATTTTTTGACACTTTCTTCGTGAAATGGTAGGGGTACAATGTACCCCTTACCAATTCACATAGGGGGGGCCGGGATCTGGGGGTCCCCTTTGTTAAAGGGGTATTCCAGATTCCGATAAGCCCCCCCGCCCGCAGACCCCCACAACCACCGGGCAAGGGTTGTGGGGGATGAGGCCCTTGTCCCCATCAACATGGGGACATCCTCCCCATGTTGAGGGCATGTGGCCTGGTACGGTTCAGGAGGGAGAGGGGGGCCGCTCTCTCTTTCCCCCTCTTCCCCTGCGGCCGGCCAGGTTGCGTGCTCGGATAAGGGTCTGGTATGGATTTTTGGGAGGACTCCCGCAAATTAAAAAAAAAATGGCGTGAGGAGTTCCCCTTAAAATCCATGCCAGATCTGAAGGGCCTGGTATGGATATTTGGGGGGAACCGCACGCATTTTTTTTTTAAATTTGCGGCGGGGTTCCCCTTAATATCTATACCAGACCTGAAAAGCCTGGTAATTGAATTCTGGGGGACCCCAACGATTTTTATTTTATTTTTATCAATGACTTTTCTATGTATTGCCGGGAGCCGACAATTCATTAATAGCCGCGAGTGAGTTTTAAATGACTTTTTTTCCTTCAAAAATGACACTTTGTGCAGGGACAGTTCTAAGCACGGGAAACATGCGCCACTTTACATGCATATCATACACACCCCCCAGGTACGAAATTTAAATGGAATATTTCACTTTTATTGTTTCACTTTAAGCATTATTAAAATCACTGCTCCCGAAAAAACAGCCGTTTTTAAAACTTCTTTTTGCATTGATACATGTCCCCTGGGGCAGGACCCGGGTCCCCAAACACTTTTTAGGACAATAACTTGCATATTAGCCTTTATAATTAGCACTTTAGATTTTGAACGTTCGAGTCCATTGTATTTAATAGGGTTCTAAAGTTTACACGAACATTTTGTCTGTTCGCAGGTTCTGGTGCGAACCGAACAGGGGGGTGTTCGGCTCATCCCTGGTCTGCAGGAACAGATCCCATCCTCCCCAGATCCCCCATACCATTGTCTGCCATCACCAGATAACAACTCCAACCAGTCCAGCTAGCTATTCCCCCCTCGGCCCCCCCATGGTGAGCCCTCCACATCCCTGACTTGGATCTGTCCAGACATGACAGATGAGAATGTATTGGGGGGATTTATGCGAGGAGAGGGGGTTGGGAGGATTTATGCTAGGAGTGGGGATTTATGCAAGGAGGGGGGATTTATGCAAGGAGAGGAGATTTGTGCTAGGAGAGGGGATTGGGGGGATCTGTGCAAGGAGGGGGGATTTGTGCTAGGAGGGGGGATTGGGTGGATTTGTGCGAAAAGGGAGGGTTTTTGCTAGGAGGGGAGATTGGGGGGATTTGTGCTAGGAAGAGGGATTGATGCGAGAAGGGGGGATTTGTGCAAGAATGGCCGATTGGGGGAGGATTTGTGCGAGGAGGGGGGATTTGTGCGAGAAGGGGGTTTGTGCAAGGAGGGGGGATTTGTGCTAGGAGAGGGGGTTGGGGGGGATTTATGCAAGGAGAGGAGATTTGTGCTAGGAGAGGGGATTGGGGTGATTTGTACTAGGAGGGAGGATTTATGCAAGGGGGATTGTGCTAGGAGGGGGGATTGGGGGACTTGTGTGAGGAGGGGGATTTGGAAGGGAATTTGTGCTAGGCGCAGCGACAGGGTAGACACCATATTTTACCACACCAGGTGACACCAACCTTAGTGACGCCACTGAGTGGAACTTCACACAGAAGCACTCCACCTGCTTCTGTGCGTTTGCGCCAGGCACCCAGGGGGGACATGCCCACACTTGCTGGTGGGGGCTCCGGGTCCCGGCGCAACAACTGCCCACATTGGGAATGCCGGAGGTGTCTTTCCCCACCTGTCAGGACTGTAGCATGGAGCCGGTGAAGTTCTGTGAAACTCCTCCTCGGCTCCATGCTGCAGTTCTGACACTCAAAATGTGTCAGCAGCACTGTGTTTAAAAAAAGCACAGGGAGACATATCAGTCTGTACTAGTAAGAGAGGAGGGGGGGATTGGTGGGAGAGCTGGGGGGGTGCATTAGTAAGAGAGGAGGGGGATTGATGGGAGAGCTGGGGGGGGGCATTAGTAAGAGAGGAGGGGGATTGGTGGGAGAGCTGGGGGGGGCATTAGTAAGAGAGGAGGGGGGGATTGGTGGGAGAGCCGGGGGGGCATTAGTAAGAGAGGAGGGGGATTGGTGGGAGAGCCGGGGGGGGGCATTAGTAAGAGAGGGGGATTGGTGGGAGAGCCGGGGGGGGCACTAGTAAGAGAGGAGGGGTGGATTGGTGGGAGAGCTGGGGAGGCATTAGTAAGAGAGGAGCGGGATTAGTAAGAGAGGAGGGGGATTGGTGGGAGAGCTGGGGGGGGCATTAGTAAGAGCGGAGGGGGATTGGTGGGAGAGCCGGGGGGGGGGCATTAGTAAGAGAGGAGGGGGATTGGTGGGAGAGCCGGGGGGGCACTAGTAAGAGAGGAGGGGGGGATTGGTGGGAGAGCTGGGGGGGCATTAGTAAGAGAGGAGGGGGGTGGGGATTGGTGGGAGAGCCGGGGGGGCATTAGTAAGAGAGGAGGGGGATTGGTGGGAGAGCCGGGGGGGCATTAGTAAGAGAGGAGGGGGATTGGTGGGAGAGCCGGGGGGGGCATTAATAAGAGAGGTGGGGGATTGGTGGGAGAGCATTAGTAAGAGAGGAGGGGGCAGTGTTGCCAACCGTACGTAGATTTACGTACGGTACGTGAATTTAACCCCTTTTTTGGGGTGTACGTTAATGTCCGCTATGGGCACCGGCGCCCATAAAAAAGATGGCCACGAGCCGGCCATACAACTGCGCATGCGCCGTTCCGAAGCCGGCCGAGCGCAGGAAAACTTATTCACGCTCGGCCGGGTGGCGCACGCGCAGTAATGTGATGGCGCCGCTGGCGCCATTTTTGAATACACCGGCGTGTCCACAGCGACTGGTGCGAGCCGCGCGACTCGAGTCCTCAGTCCTGCAGTAGCACTCATCATCATAGGTGCCGGTGGAGGAGCGAGCGGAGCACTGACAGGGTGGAGGACAGAGAGACTCGAGGTGAGTGAAACTGGGGGGGTCAGTGAGTGAGCCTGGAGCGTGAAGCCGTGCCAATGGTGCCATGCAGGGGACACAGAGACTGATGTGCTCTCTGTCTACCGGCACCATATTACTTCTAGAAATCATCAGTGTGCTGTGTCCTCCTCTGGCTCCTGTGCACCTTTCCACAGGTCAGGGCAGCACAGTGCTGCCCTGACCTGTGGAGAGGTGAAAGGGGCACAGGAGGAGGACACAGCACACTGATGATGTGGAGAAATAATATGGTGGTGGACAGAGGAGGAGGCTACTGTGAGGGGGTGAGGAGGACACCATCATGTCCGCAGAGTGTCTCCGGCACCTCCAATAGTATGTCCGCAGTCTCTGTCCACCTCCTGTAGTATGTCCGCAGTCTCTCCAGTGTCCACCTCCCTGTAGTATGTCCGCAGTCTCTCCAGTGTCTACCTCCCTGTAGTATGTCCGCAGTCTCTGTCCACCTCCTGTAGCGTGTCCGCAGTCTCTCCAGTGTCCACCTCCCTGTAGTATGTCCGCAGTCTCTGTCCACCTCCTGTAGTATGTCCGCAGTCTCTCCAGTGTCCACCTCCCTGTAGTATGTCCGCAGTCTCTGTCCACCTCCTGTAGTATGTCCGCAGTCTCTCCAGTGTCCACCTCCCTGTAGTATGTCCGCAGTCTCTCCAGTGTCTACCTCCCTGTAGTATGTCCGCAGTCTCTGTCCACCTCCTGTAGTGTGTCCGCAGTCTTTCCAGTGTCCACCTCCCTGTAGTATGTCCGCAGTCTCTGTCCACCTCCTGTAGTATGTCCGCAGTCTCTGTCCAGTGTCCTCCTCCCTGTAGTATGTCTGCAGTCTCTGTCCACCTCCTGTAGTGTGTCCGCAGTCTCTCCAGTGTCCACCTCCCTGTAGTATGTCCGCAGTCTCTGTCCACCTCCTGTAGTATGTCCGCAGTCTCTCCAGTGTCCACCTCCCTGTAGTATGTCCGCAGTCTCTGTCCACCTCCTGTAGTATGTCCGCAGTCTCTCCAGTGTCCACCTCCCTGTAGTATGTCCGCAGTTTCTGTCCAGTGTCCACCTCCCTGTAGTATGTCCGCAGTCTCTGTCCCCCTCCTGTAGTGTGTCCGCAGTCTCTGTCCCCCTCCTGTAGTGTGTCCGCAGCCTCTGTCCACCTCCTGTATTGTGTCTGCAGTCTCTGTCTACTTCCTGTATCGTGTACGCAGCCTCTGACCATCTCTTGTCATGTCTACAGTCTATGAGGGGATCCTAGAAAGGAGTCAAGAGTGGGAGTGCCGCCGGGATGGGGGTTACGGCCCAGGAAGAAACAGACGTGTGGACTGGGGAGAGGAGATCAGAGCCACCAAGCTGGAGCCGTCTGACTGAGCCCCACACTGTGCACCTGGGAGGAGGTAAGTGACAGTGCCGCCAGGCCATTCTGAGGGGGGGGGGGGGGGGGGTCACTGATGTAAGAAGGTGAATGAATACAATAATGTAAGGGGGCACTGATATAAAGGTTTCCCCCTTATATTAGTACCCCCCCCTTATCTTAGTGTATTCACTCTGTGGAAGGTGGTCTCTATTCACCAGAGCCCCCCTCCACATCAGAGTTCCCCCTTACATCATGATCTGCAGCATTCCCCTTTACATAAGAGTTCCCTTGCACTGTAAGGGGGCATACTGCAGACTCTGATGTAAGAGGGAACTCTGTGCTGGCTGGGTTATAGTATCCTAACCTTCATGTGAATTGAGAAATATGTTTTTTTACTTTTGTTTAACTTAAACACATTGATATTAGCATTAGCTGTGTATTTATAGTTGAAATGTTGATATTTGCACTGTTTAGCACTAAAAACAGTAATTTTAGGTACTGTTTTTGCAGCGTCAGTAAAAAATGCGGCTCTGCCAGTAATCTTCATTATTTTTGCCAGTAAGAAATTGGTGCCGTACAGAAATTTTGGCATCCTTGCCAGTAAATTTCACTTCAGGGGGTTGGCAACACTGGGAGGGGGATTAGTAAGAGAGGAAGGGGATTGGTGGGGGGGGGCATTAGTAAGAGCAGAGGGGGATTGGTGGGAGAGCTGGGGGGGCATTAGTAAGAGCGGAGGGGGATTGGTGGGAGAGCTGGGGGGGCATTAGTGAGAGCGGAGGGGGATTGGTGGGAGAGCATTAGTGAGAGCGGAGGGGGATTGGTGGGAGAGCTGGGGGGGCATTAGTAAGAGAGGAAGGGGATTGGTGGGAGAGCTGGGGGGGGGCATTAGTGAGAGCGGAGGGGGATTGGTGGGAGAGCTGGAGGGGGATTGGTGGGAGAGCTGGGGGGGCATTAGTAAGAGGGGAAGGGGATTGGTGGGAGAGCGGGGGGGCATTAGTGAGAGCGGAGGGGGATTGGTGGGAGAGCTGGGGGGGCATTAGTGAGAGCGGAGGGGGATTGGTGGGAGAGCATTAGTGAGAGCGGAGGGGGATTGGTGGGAGAGCTGGGGGGGGGGCATTAGTAAGAGAGGAAGGGGATTGGTGGGAGAGCTGGGGGGGGGCATTAGTGAGAGCGGAGGGGGATTGGTGGGAGAGCTGGAGGGGGATTGGTAAGAGGGGAAGGGGATTGGTGGGAGAGCTGGGGGGCATTAGTGAGAGCGGAGGGGGATTGGTGGGAGAGCCGGGGGGGCATTAGTGAGAGCGGAGGGGGATTGGTGGGAGAGCTGGGGGGGCATTAGTGAGAGCGGAGGGGGATTGGTGGGAGAGCATTAGTGAGAGCGGAGGGGGATTGGTGGGAGAGCTGGGGGGGGCATTAGTAAGAGAGGAAGGGGATTGGTGGGAGAGCTGGGGGGGCATTAGTGAGAGCGGAGGGGGATTGGTGGGAGAGCTGGAGGGGGATTGGTGGGAGAGCTGGGGGGGGGCATTAGTAAGAGGGGAAGGGGATTGGTTGGAGAGCTGGGGGGGCATTAGTAAGAGAGGAATGGGATTGGTGGGAGAGCTGGGGGGGCATTAGTAAGAGAGGAAGGGGATTGGTGGGAGAGCTGGGGGGGCATTAGTGAGAGCGGAGGGAGATTGGTGGGAGAGCTGGGGGGGCATTAGTAAGAGAGGAAGGGGATTGGTGGGAGAGCTGGGGGGGCATTAGTGAGAGCGGAGGGGGATTGGTGGGAGAGCTGGGGGGCATTAGTAAGAGAGGAAGGGGATTGGTGGGAGAGCTGGGGGGGCATTAGTGAGAGCGGAGGGGGATTGGTGGGAGAGCTGGGGGGCATTAGTGAGAGCGGAGGGGGATTGGTGGGAGAGCATTAGTGAGAGCGGAGGGGGATTGGTGGGAGAGCTGGGGGGGGCATTAGTAAGAGAGGAAGGGGATTGGTGGGAGAGCTGGGGGGGCATTAGTGAGAGCGGAGGGGGATTGGTGGGAGAGCTGGGGGGGCATTAGTAAGAGAGGAAGGGGATTGGTGGGAGAGCTGGGGGGGCATTAGTGAGAGCGGAGGGGGATTGGTGGGAGAGCTGGGGGGGCATTAGTAAGAGAGGAAGGGGATTGGTGGGAGAGCTGGGGGGGCATTAGTGAGAGCGGAGGGGGATTGGTGGGAGAGCTGGGGGGGCATTAGTAAGAGAGGAAGGGGATTGGTGGGAGAGCTGGGGGGGCATTAGTGAGAGCGGAGGGGGATTGGTGGGAGAGCTGGGGGGGCATTAGTGAGAGCGGAGGGGGATTGGTGGGAGAGCATTAGTGAGAGCGGAGGGGGATTGGTGGGAGAGCTGGGGGGGGCATTAGTAAGAGAGGAAGGGGATTGGTGGGAGAGCTGGGGGGGCATTAGTGAGAGCTGGAGGGGGATTGGTGGGAGAGCTGGAGGGGGATTGGTGGGAGAGCTGGGGGGGGGGCATTAGTAAGAGGGGAAGGGGATTGGTGGGAGAGCTGGGGGGGCATTAGTAAGAGAGGAAGGGGATTGGTGGGAGAGCTGGGGGGGCATTAGTAAGAGAGGAAGGGGATTGGTGGGAGAGCTGGGGGGGCATTAGTAAGAGAGGAAGGGGATTGGTGGGAGAGCTGGGGGGGCATTAGTAAGAGAGGAAGGGGATTGGTGGGAGAGCTGGGGGGGCATTAGTAAGAGAGGAAGGGGATTGGTGGGAGAGCTGGGGGGGCATTAGTAAGAGAGGAAGGGGATTGGTGGGAGAGCTGGGGGGGCATTAGTGAGAGCGGAGGGGGATTGGTGGGAGAGCTGGGGGGGCATTAGTAAGAGAGGAAGGTGATTGGTGGGAGAGCTGGGGGGGCATTAGTGAGAGCGGAGGGGGATTGGTGGGAGAGCTGGGGGGGCAATAGTAAGAGAGGAAGGTGATTGGTGGGAGAGCTGGGGGGGCATTAGTGAGAGCGGAGGGGGATTGGTGGGAGAGCTGGGGGGCATTAGTAAGAGCGGAGGGGGATTGGTGGGAGAGCTGGGGGGGCAATAGTAAGAGAGGAAGGTGATTGGTGGGAGAGCTGGGGGGGCATTAGTGAGAGCGGAGGGGGATTGGTGGGAGAGCTGGGGGGGCAATAGTAAGAGAGGAAGGTGATTGGTGGGAGAGCTGGGGGGGCATTAGTGAGAGCGGAGGGGGATTGGTGGGAGAGCTGGGGGGGCAATAGTAAGAGAGGAAGGTGATTGGTGGGAGAGCTGGGGGGGCATTAGTGAGAGCGGAGGGGGATTGGTGGGAGAGCTGGGGGGCATTAGTAAGAGCGGAGGGGGATTGGTGGGAGAGCTGGGGGGGCAATAGTAAGAGAGAAAGGTGATTGGTGGGAGAGCTGGGGGGGCATTAGTGAGAGCGGAGGGGGATTGGTGGGAGAGCTGGGGGGGCAATAGTAAGAGAGGAAGGTGATTGGTGGGAGAGCTGGGGGGGCATTAGTGAGAGCGGAGGGGGATTGGTGGGAGAGCTGGGGGGGCATTAGTAAGAGAGGAGGGGGAATTTGCTGAGAAAGCCAGGATGGGGGCATTGGTGAGCACGCTGGGTTTTGTGTAATCACACCCGTTAGGACCCTCCATCCATTAAGATTTTGGCAACACCCACATTTTGCTGTTACGCGCGCCGCAGCTCCCTTACTCCCTCATTCTGAAGTGTTTGGGGGGTTTTATGTAATCTTCGGGCCTAGAATTATCTTTTTATAGATGTCAACAAACCCCCTACAAAAATGGACCTGGCAGCGACAGGGTTCCGGGGTACCCACATTCACTGACCTCTGTATGAGGAGGGGGACAGGATATTAGAGAAACCACCACCCCCCCCCCCCCCCGAACCTTCTACTTACCACCCAGACAGGTAGGTCCGCTCCTCTCTCTACTATGTACTATCAGGACTATAACCCCGCCCCCTGCACTGTCAGTCACATTACGCACCCACCACAACGTCACCTTTTGCCGCGCCCCGCCTACAATGTCCACCGTCGAAATTCTTCCCTTATCTTCGTATAGCTCATTCCGGATCCCCATGGTTCCTACGTTAAATAACCTTTTTTTTATTTTTATTTCACAACTAGCCCTCTGTTTTCATAAGTTTGCTCTATTAATACCGCTATCACTATTGTGTTATTTTATTTTATCTGAAAGGCAAAGTTCTGTTTGCCAGATATAAAAATGGAACCTACGGCTTTCCTGACTGTACTTGCGCGCGCTGATTGGCCCGCGGAGACGTAAAGTCGTTGTTAATAGCTCCCCGCTTTTACAGCACGTGCTCGCTGATTGGTCCAAGAATGTGACACCAAAGCGCTTAGAGGTTTGCTGATTGGTCGCGGCAGAAATTAGGGCGGGATCACTGGTAGAGGCTTCGTCTTCCCGCCAGAGTCTGTTAGGCGGTTGTGGAAAGCGATGGGGGACATCCATGAGGTGGGCAGAGCCCGGATCAACACTAGTATGCTGGCCCGGTACATAGGACAGCCCGTGTGCTTCGTGGGCCGGGTGGAGAAGGTCAGTCCCCCCTCTCCTACGTATATTCTCCTTTACACTCAGAGAGGGCCTGTGACGTCTGCGGATCACTCCTGACCAGACTTCCTCCAGTGTGGATGGAGCAAAATAAATGTACAGATCCCTGTCTGGGTTTTCTTTGTGTGACCCCATTGGGGAAATTTTCCTCACTTCCTGTGGGGGAAGGAAGGTGATTGTTCTGTATTGGGGAATGGAGGGGATGTTATCACTGTCCTGGTGACAACAGTGTCCTTATTTATTGTACGCCCCCCCCTCTCCTTCCACCGGGGCTCCCTCCACCCCCCTCTCCTTCCACCGGGCCCCCCCCTCTCCTTCCACCGGCCCCCCCCCCCCCCTCTCCTTCCACTGGGGCTCCCTCCCTCCCCCCCCCCCTCTCCTTCCACTGGGGCTCCCTCCCCCCCCCTCTCCTTCCACTGGGGCTCCCTCTCCTTCCACTGGGGCTCCCTCCCTCCCCCCCCCTCTCCTTCCACTGGGGCTCCCTCCCCCCCTCTCCTTCCACTGGGGCTCCCTCCCCCCCTCTCCTTCCACTGGGGCTCCCTCCCCCCCTCTCCTTCCACTGGGGCTCCCTCCCCCCCTCTCCTTCCACTGGGGCTCCCTCCCCCCCTCTCCTTCCACTGGGGTTCCCCCCTCTCCTTCCACTGGGGCTCCCTCCCTCCCCCCCCTCTCCTTCCACTGGGGCTCCCTCCCTCCCCCCCCTCTCCTTCCACTGGGGCTCCCTCCCTCCCCCCCCCTCTCCTGCCACTGGGGCTCCCTCCCCCCCCTCCTTCCACCGGGGCTCCACCCCTCTCGCCTCTGTTCTGTGGCTGGTTGGTCCCTTCCCTGTGTTCCCCAGACCCAATCGGACAAAGGCTGCAGGTCCTTCACACTGATTATTGGTAAAAGACAAGTCCAGGTTCTTGTTATGACTTCCTGACAACTCGCCCTGCAAGTGTAAAGTGTGTAAAAGCAAAAAACAATTGTCAGACGATCCACTGCAAGAAAATAAATAAGTTCTTGTTTCCCCCCCACAGGTCCACCCTTCAGGTTCGTCCTTTGTCCTCTCTGATGGGGCCGGCAAGAGCACAACGGTGGAGTTATCAGATCCAGTAAGTACACAGCGTTATGGGGAACACGTTCATCTTCAGTCATCTGCTATCCCTGGATTGGCCTTTACTGCTTCTACATAATGTCCTTCACCCCTCACAATCTGAGAATGATCGGTTATAGAGGTTGTAAACCTCAGACATAAACAAAGCACATCCCTCTATAGTGTGTACTCAGTCCAGAGCACTAAGTGCCATTTCTGTCTGCTGTCTCCTTCCTCTATCTGCATGAGTCACTTCTGACAAGTTTTCCTGACGCCAAGAGAAAAAAGGTGACGGGGAGGGAGCTCCATCACACAGCCTGTGATTGACAGCTTCTGCTCTGCCCCTGTGTGAAGGGGGGGGGGGTCTCCTCCTCCTCCAATCAGCTCTCTGAGCTCTGCAGAGTACTTCAGCTCCCTCTCCCTGCCTTTTTTTTTTTTTTCTGACCTCTCATACAAGCTCTATAAATTCTGGACCTTCTACATATGTAGACAGCAGATAAACAGGTACAACGTATGTAGGGGGATTTGTTTCATCTCTGTATCACTTCAGGCCTGTGACTTCACTGCGTATATGAAAGGGTCTTAAACCATTTTAACAGTTTGTGTATTAGGCTTTGTATACCACTTCATTACCAGGACCATTTTCTGTGCTGATGGTTTGACCATTAAAGTAGTATTAAAGTCCACTTTGTTGTTTTTACCCACAGGTAAACCTATAAGAAGACCTACCTGTAGGTAAAATTAATATCTCCTAAACCTGCACCATTTCGGAGATATTCACCCTGTATGTGCTCTGAAAGTCTGCATGCGCTGATGGGCATTGATGGGTCAGGCACTGAAGGACATTGATAGGTGGCAATCATGGGCACTAGTGGGCACTGATTCATATCACTGTGGGTTAGTGATGCACCGAATGGTTTTCGGTATCGGTACCAAAAAACCCAATCTTGATTGATCCCGAAAGCCGATACCGAATGTGACTGTTTTTAAATAATAATATTTTTATACAGGAGATGGCCGGAGACTGGGGCCATGGTACAGGAGATCAATGCAGCCTCACCAGTGTCCCCGGTTCAGCAGCCTGATGTGTGTCCCCAGTTCAGCCTACCTGGGCAGGGGAAGAGAGGAGAGCCGCTTGGTGATTAGAGCGCCGGGAACATAACCGCTTTCATTTCAATAGTTGTGTGTTCCCTGCGGCGTGCCATCACATAAGCCCCTCCCCCTTGTCCAGGGAACTTTGATAGATCACCCGTCCCAGGATTGGACGGGTGATCTCTCTATCAAAGTCTCCGGACAAAGAGGAGGGGCTTATGTGATGGCGCACCGCAGGGAACACAGCTATTGAAATGAAAGCAGTTATGTTCCCAGCGCTGTAATCACCAGGTGGCAGCGGCTCTCCTCTTCCACATCGACACCCCCCGTAATGGGTGGCACCAGGGGCGGGGGGTGCAGCCCCACCCCATTTTCGGCTCCGGTATCTGCCTAATTTCCGCCGATATGTTTCGGTGCATCCCTACTGTGGGCACAGATGAGGTGCCTGTGTCTATTCCTCTTCCGGACCGATGACTCTTACACAGAAGCCACGGTCAGTGTGAGGAGAAAAAAATACTGCTTGCCGATCTGTTTACTTCACGTGATCAGCTGTCATTGGTTGACAGCTGATCACGTGGTAAGGAGTCGAGATCGGCCCCGTACTCCGATCACCTGAGTCTCGGTGATCACAGTGTGCGCCCTGCAGGGGGCGCGCTGTGAGCATGCAAAGGGGAGGATGTCTATTAATGGCTTCCCGGCGAAGTAGGTCCGTGCTGTAGCCGTCATTCGACTAAAGCGTGGATCTGAAGGAGTTAAGTCCTTCTAGGCTGCTCCCTTTTGCAGGTATAAACATTAAAAATAAGTGTCTATAATTTTTTAAAATCCAGTAATATGCTGTCTCGCGTTGCTCTGCACATACTCGGTTGCTCTCCATTTTTGGCACGATTTGTAGAGGGCGATCTGCTAACAGCCCAAAGATTTACTGCTGCTCAGGGGCTCTGGGCTTCAGCAAAATGGCCACCTCCAGCAAGAAGAAACGGGAATGATACTGGAGGCAGTTTGCAGCACACACTAATTTTGGTAGTAGAATTAATGTGGGATGTATGTTTTTTTGCTAAAGAACATGATTTTTATGAAGTTATGAGTAAAGTCCCTTTTTTAAGTCTAAATTATAAATAATTATTTCAATTTTGTTTTTTCAAAGCTGGATGAAGAATTATCCGGAGTTGTAGAAGTTGTTGGAAAGGTTAGCCCAAAGGCAACAATAATGGGCGTTTCCTACGTCCCATTCAGGGAAGATGTTGGCTCTTTTGGTAAGTGGATGACTTTTTATATATACAATCCTCTTATAGAAATCATCTGCCAACATTTCTGTGTTCCATGTTCTGGAATTGTGAAGATATGAAGCCCCCGGACTATTTCACCCTCTGAATTGTGGCGGCTCTGAGCTGTATACCAACATTTCAGTTTGTGAATAAACGTTCCTGCTCATAGGATGTAAACATGACAGGTTTTCATAAAGGATGGGTTCAGCTTTTGAACAGGTTTCTCCTATATTTAAGGTGTAATATTTAACATGTTCAAGAACTCCCCCCCCCTTCTGTAACAGCGGGAGGGGGGCCTCATGCCTGCAGCCGCTTTCGCATTTGAAATCTACACGACAGTGACTGTGTCCGCATACACAGCCCCCATTTTCATTGACCGGGATCTGTGAATAAATAAACTACAAGTTCTGTCTTCCACCTACAGCTCAAACTACAGTTATGGGCACAGAGCTGTAGGCAGTGCTTGCAGGAGCCTGACATTGCACCTGCGATCCCCTGATTGTGGGTGCAGTGTTCTGCTGGCTCCTGTGAAAAAATAAATGCACATTTTTCTGTAAAAATACATGTTGTGTTTTTTTTTTTTCCCATAAAAGGTGAATTTGGTTCTGTCAGGTTTAGAGGCGATGCCAGTTGAATGTAGCTGCTTGAACTATACTAGGTGTAATGATTTTGTGGAGGGGGACATCTTTTGAGATGGCTTGCATGTTTTTGAAGATGCAAGTTCTGGAAAAGGCCCCCTGACCTGAAAGGTGTGTGTCACATGGGGGGGGGGGGGGGGCGCATTTACTAAACCTGGAGAGTGCAAAATCTGGTGCAGCTCTGCATAGAAACCAATCGGCTTCCAGGTTTTATTGTCAAAATTGAACAAGCTGAAGGTAGAAGCTGATTGAATACCATGCACAGCTGCACCAGATTCTTTATGCTCCCAGTTTTAGTAAATCCCCCCCCCCCCCCCCCCCCCCCCATGGTGTACACATGCTTATGAGTTACTGCTTAAGGGCCAGTTCATATCGCATGCAGTCCAGTGTGTATTATTTTTTCTGCATCAAAAAATGCATGGAGAGTAGATTAGTTTTCAATGGCATAGTTCACACCAGTGCTTCCAGTTACAGGGGAAAAAATCAGAACATGCTGCATTCTTTTTCTGCACGGCACTGGAACGCTGTAAAACGCCTAAAAAAACACATGCATGCCCTTAAGGTTAGGAAAGGTGGGGGGAGAGACACACAGGACTGCATTAAAATGCATGCAGAAAAGCATCTGGACTGCATTTTCTATGGTGTGAACTGGCCCTAAGTGAGGATGTAAACTTTTTAACTTGCACATTCAAAAACATTTAGTGGCTGCTTGGATACCTCTGACAGGTTCTTTACCATGTTTTAGGCACTGTGAGGCTAGGGGCTGTGCCAATACTAAGCGATCGCACAAGTAGTACTTGTACTAATGCTCTGATACAAGATTAGAGGGTCTCAAACTGGCAGCCCTCCAGCTTTTGCGAGACTATAAGTCCCATCATGCCTCTGCCTGTGGAAGTCATGCTTCTAATTGTCAGCCTTGCAATGCCTCATGGGACTTGTAGTTTCAGAACAGATGGAGAGCCGCCAGTTTAAGGCCCCACTCTAGATCTGCTTGGCTGCTTTTTTACAATTTAACCTTGTACAATCTTGTCTGCATCCCTCTTCCAGATCTGGGGCTTTATGATGAAACATTGAAGATAATTCATGAATTTCCACAATATTATCCATTTGGACTCAAAGGGGCGGAATAACTTTCAATATTTGAACAAAACAATAATAGATTTCCGGTCTCTGAAACCACCTTAACTGGCCGAACCAGGTTGTCTGCTTTCCAGAACAATATTACAATAGTGCATTGAATCGCCGGATCCTCGAATCTAAAGGATGATTTACAGAATCTACCGGATAACGTCACCACTCGTTTCTAGTCCAGCCTGCAGTGTAGATGGATTGATGGCTCCTCGAATATGAGATTTGTAATATTTACAAATTGTCCACAATCGCAAGAGGAGCGTGCTGAGAATATCCACGAATGTTAAGATTTATCTCTTGGCAGATACTTTTATTTCTTTGGTATAAATAAACATGGAATTCTTTTCTCCATGACGTGTGAAAATTAAACGCAACAAGCCTTGCTAATGTTATAGAATTAAAGTTGGAATTTTTTTTTTTTTTTTATAAAAAAAAAAAAGTAAAGCTTGTTTTTCCTGGTGTAGTTGTATTTTGTTTATCTGAAATACCATAGAAGTGTGCGGTATGCATTAGTTAAAGTGGATCGTCACTGCACCTGAACACCAAAAACACTGGTTTTAATATTCAAAGCAAACGCACTCATCTATGGTCATGCTTTATTTTGTTGAGAAATTGCCACCCTGGCTTTCTTGAGTAAGGGCAAATGATTCATGTAGCACTTTATGGAATTCATCTGCCCTTAGCTCAAGCATGCATGCAGGTCTGTGTTCTTAGCTGAGAAAAAGCCTCCTCCTGAAGACTCCTGGGTGGAATGAACAGTTTGAGCTGAGAAGTTGTTTGGCCCGAACATTGCCACTTTGGTAAACACCTGCATTTGTGGAGCACACATTGGGATTTTAGCCTGCTGGGTGCCCCACAATGCATTCTAAGCCCTGATTGGGCAAAACTTTGGCCCTAAAGGGTGCAGTTAATAGCTGGTTAAGGAGCGACTGAGAAGTCATCAACTGTAATTGGACTTTCCCCTGACAGCTGACTGAAGGGTGGGGGGAAAAAAAACATTGCTGACCCACCGAGCATGCAGCCTGGCAGGCGAGGTATGTGTCTGTCTATGAGCAAGTGCTCTCTTACCCGCCCCCAACAATACTAGGCCATATGCCCAGAACTTGGGGTACCTTCTTTATACATTTTTGTATTGGTAGCAATTTAAATGTTTTTTCTCTTATCGTCCATGGACTGACACAGCTCTCATACTGATTACGTGTGGGTATATGTCCCTGCTTGCAGTAGAAGACCTAGGCAGAATGTTAGATGTTAAAACATTCTAGAACAAAACCAGAGCTGAACAGCCTTGCCCAGGGGGCGGTCCCTCTGGACATTACCCTCCCACCTGCAGCTAGCAGCCTCAGTTTTTTTCTGCCTAGCAGAAGGAAAAGATGTGGCTCTCTCAGGAGCCAGTCTCCTGGAAGATTTTAATTTTTATTCCTTTGGGAATTTTATGATTTTATTTTTGAGACCTTCAAGCAACTGTCGGCTGGGCAACAGGTTGGGTACACTGGTATCCTCGTAGTCTTCCCTGTCCGACCATCGAGCGTGCTGATCCTCGCTTTGTGTGCGTGAGACTCGGTTCACGACATACTCCAGGGGTGGCCGGGCTGCTTTTATGCTCCCGCGGTTCTTTCAAGATTGAACAGTACCTGACTGACTATCTTTCGCTGTGGACTGGGCTGACAGCTAAGCAGTACTACTCTGTGATAGGTCTGTCTGAAACAAGCTAGTTGGTCCCTCTGGGACGGGTAAGTAGTCTCTCCTGATGCAGGTGAGTACATGCTGGCTGTGTTTCTTTATATGTGGGGTTCTCCCTGTCCCCCCCCCCCGTTATGCTGCTCTCTGCACTGGTGCTGTGCGGGGGTCGCTCTGGCCTGGGGGGGGGGGGGCGCTCATGGCTGTTGGTGAACTCTGAGAGTGGAGCAGTGTTCTGGTGTGGAGTGTGTGGGACTTTATTGCGTGCACCATTAGCGCTGTTTTTTAAATTCAAATTGTGCGCTCGGCGGCCATCTTGCCGTGGCTCAATTGCGCAGTTATACAGGCGTTTGGTGGCCATTTTGTTGTAGCTTTCACTTTTGATTTCGGCCTCTAGCAGCGCTGCTGTGGCACAAATTTCTCAGTCTCCTCAGATTCTTCACTCTCCTCAGGCTTCACTCGAGCTGCAGCGCGGCTCATACAGCGGAACTGAGCGGTCCTTAAGGGTGGTGAGTCCTCCGGGTATCCCCTCCTCTGCCTCAGTTCAGCCAGTGGGTGGACTGTATTCTTCACTGTAATAGTGAATAAGGTCTGAGAGGGTTCTCCACACTTGTCAGAGGCAACTGGCAGTGCTCCTGCACCTGCGGTCCCTATGGACCAGTTGTCGGCAGTCCTGGAATCATTCCTTGTCAGGATGGAAGCAGTGTGCGAGCGCACGGAAGCTGTAAAGCGCCCCCTTCCCACACAATCTCCACATGGGGAGTGCTCTGACTCAGATATGGGCCTAGCTACTGCTGCTCAGGACCCTAGTTCTGAGGATTTTGATGTCTTTGGACAGAACATTCCTTGTGAGGAAGACCCCTGTCTTGAACCACCAACTGACAGGGTGCTTGTAAGTGAACTCTTTGATGCTGTGAGGGACACTCTCAAGCTGAATGTTGAGACTGAGGAACCTCAGGTGGAAGCTGTATCCTTTGGTTCCTTTAAAGCCGTTGCTTCAAAAAAGGTCTTTCCATATGTGCCTTTTTTTTTTGATACATTCATTGACCAAGTCTGGGATAAGCCGCAGAAGACTTTGACAGTCCCGCGGCGCCTAGCTTTAAGGTACCCCTTTGAGGAGAACCTGGTAAAGAAGTGGACTCTCCCCCCAGTGGTCGACCCCCCGGTCGCCCGTTTGAATAAGGCTACCACACTCCCGATGGAAGGGACTCCTGCATTTAAGGATCCCACTGACAGGAGGTCAGAAGTGGTGAGTAGAACTAGGTTTACCTTATTGGGGTCTGCTTTACGCCCTATAGTGGCGGCGACGCTCGTGTCTCAGACACTCACAGGATGGGCAAAGATTTTGCACCAGACAGTGCAGGAGCATAATCGCCCTCCTGAGACCATTGCCCTGGCTCACCAACTTGCGCAGGGTTTAGTCTTCGTGTGCGATACCACTCTATATCAGGGGCCTCTATCTCTGCTGTGGTACTGCGTCGCTTTATCTGGCTGAAATGCTTGTCGGCCGACCTAGCTTCCAAAAAGCTCCTGGCTGACTTGCCCTTTAAGGGCGGTAGACTGTTTGGGGCCGCCCTGGATGACATTATTAAAGATGTCACAGGAGGTAAGAGCACCTTCCTTCCCCCAGTCTATTAAGGGAAAGGAGCCCCACCGCAGGCCAGGCCCTTCCTTTCCGGCAAATAAGTTTTTTCGTCAGTCAGATTCCACGGGTAAGCCCGCCCAGACTGAAAAAAGTGCCGCTGGGGGGACAAAGACGTCCCTGGGTGCGTAAGCCTACCAAGCAAGCTCCCTCCCAAGCCCGCCACTGCATGCAGTCTTGCCCCTGCCCGACTCTGGGGTGGGGGGACGTCTTCGCAGGTTCTCGGTGCGGTGGACCTCCCGGATCTCCGACCGGTGGGTGTACGAGGTGGTCACCTCGGGATACAGGATACAGTTCTGCTCGTGGCCCCCAAACAGGTTTTTTCCCTCGAACCTCCCTCTCCTTCCGGCCCTCTTGGGGGCCGTACAGGATTTGCTCGGGTACAAAGTAATTGTGCTGGTTCCGTCGCGAGAGGTTTCAGGGGTTTTACTCAAACCTGTTTGTTGTCCCGAAGAATCCTGGACCTCAAGGCCCTGAATGTATATGTGAGGGTACTAAAATTCCGGATGGAATCCATTCGCACGGTGATCGCGACATTCCACCAAAGGGATTTTTTGGTGTCCTTGGATATCAAGGACACTTACTTGCACGTTCCAATCTGTGCAAGTCACCAGAGGTTTCTGCGCTTTGCCATAGGCAAAGTCACTATCAGTTCGTGGCTCTTCCCTTTGGCCTAGCATCGGCACCACAGGTTTTCACCAAAGTGCTTGCCCCGGTTCTAGCTTTGCTGAGACAGCGAGGAATTCTTATCGTGGGCTATCTGGACGATCTCCTTCTCAGAGCAGAAAATGGCTCAGAATTGGAGGAAACTGTGACAATAGTCAGTCAGACCCTCCGGGACTTCGGATGGCTTCTGAACATGCAGAAGTCGGTTCTAGTCCCGACTCAACGATTGGAGTATCTGGGTCTGATCCTGGACACTTCGGGAACGAAGGTGTTTCTACCCTCAGAGAAGTTACTGACACTTCAGTCGACAGTGCGGGTTCTGACGTCCCAAAAAAAGGGATTTTTATAACAGCTTACCTGTAAAATCCTTTTCTTGGAGTTCATCACGGGACACAGAGCGACTTAGTCATTACTAATGGGTTATATAGATTACCTTCAGGTGTTGGCACTGGCCAATTCCAAACCGGAAGTACCCTCCCCTATATAAGCCCCTCCCATCCGGGAGCACCTCAGTTTTGTAGCCAAGCAATAAGTGTCCCAAAAAGAGGGGTGGGAGCTCTGTGTCCCGTGATGTACTCCAAGAAAAGGATTTTACAGGTAAGCTGTTATAAAAATCCCTTTTTCTTTTTCGTACATCACGGGACACAGAGCGACTTAGTCATTACTAATGGGACGTCCCAAAGCAATGCCAAATGAGGGGAGGGATACATAAGCTGGGCGCCATCAGGCATGAGGCTCTTTTGCGGCCTGCAACACACTGCGCCCAAAGGCGACATCCTCCTGACTTCTGACGTCTACCTGGTAGAATCTAGTAAACGTGTGTACTAAGGACCATGTTGTGGCCTTACAGACTTGAGCCAGGGAGGCTTGGTGATGCACTGCCCATGAAGTTCCAACTGCTCTTGTGGAGTGCGCCCTAACTTTGAACGGAGGCGGTCTCCTTTTCAAGCCATAGGCTTGTATTATGACCTGTCGAATCCACTTGGCTAAAGTAGATTTTTGATGCTGCCTGACCCTTTCTGGGGCCTTCCGGCAGAACAAAGTATCCGTTCTACGAATCTGAGCAGTGGCTTTAAGATAAGCTTTAACTGCTCTTACTACATCCAAAGAATGCAATAACTTTTCCTCTACCGAACTAGGTTTGGGGAAAAAGGAAGGAAGAACCACATCTTGGTTCAAATGGAACCTCGATACCACCTTAGGAAGAAGGCTGGATGAGGACGTAACACTACTCTGTCCTTATGGATAACCAGATATGGCTCCTTACAGGACAAGGCGGCTAATTCCGATACTCTTTTAGCCGAACAAATGGCTACTAAGAAAATCAATTTCCTGGTGAGAAGAACCAAGAAAATGTGCCGCAATGGTTCAAATGGTTGTTTCTGTAGAACCGACAGAACCAGGTTTAAGTCCCATGGACATATGGGAATACTAACCGGAGGGCTAATACGCATCACTCCTTGTATGAAAGCTTTGACTAATGAATGCAAAGCCAAGGGCCTTTGAAAAAAATATTGACAAGGCCGTCTGACCCTTGATAGTACTCAAGGCAAGCTTCCTATGTACAGCCCACTGTAGGAAGTCCAGAATCCTACCTATTACGTACTTACGTGGATGCCATTTCCTGGCCTCACCCCACGTGATGTACGCCTTCTAGATCCTATAATAGATCTGCCTGGATACCGGCTTCCTGGCATTGATCATGGTAGATACCACAGGATTAGAGAGCCCTCTCTTTTTTAGAATGTGGGCTTCTATAGCCAGGCCGTCAAACCTAGGGCTGGTAAGGAAGGGTAGTATATCGGTCCTTGCAAAAGCAGGTCCGGACGATGTGGGAGGGTCCAAGGACTTCCCACTGACATTTTTACAATCTCCGCGTACCATGCCCTTCGGGGCCACGCTGGAGCCACCAGAATCACTGGTTTCTTTTCTACCCTGATTCTGCGGATTAATCGCGGTGGGAATGCATATATCAGCTTGAACTGATCCCAAGGGAACACTAGGGCATCCGAACCGCAAGCTAGGGGATCCTTTGTGCGAGACACAAATCTGTCCACCTTTGCGTTGAATCTGGATGCTAGCAGATCTACATCCGGTGTTCCCCACCGCTGGCATATTGCCTGGAAAACCTCGGGGTGAAGAGACCATTCCCCCGGGCATAATTGCTGGCGACTTAAAAAGTCCGCTCTCCAATTTTCCACTCCTGGGATGAAAACCGCGGATATGGCTGTGACATACCTTTCTGCCCATTCCAGGATGCAATTCGCTTCCCTCTGGGCTGCACGACTCCTGGTGCCACCCTGGAGATTGATATATGCCACTGCTGTGGCATTGTCTGATTGAATTCTGACAGGTGACCCTTGGAGTTTGGATGTCCATGCTACTAGGGCATACCGGGCTGCTCGTATCTCTAAGAGATTGGTGGGCAGGGCCTTCTCTGCTTCTGACCACTTGCCCTGGAGAGACCATTGCTCCAGTACTGCCCCCCAGCCTATGAGGCTGGCAACTGTAGTGACCACCTTCCAAGAAACCGGACTGAAGGGTTTCCCTTCCCAGATTCTGGGGCACCAACCACCAATGGAGGCTCTTGCGAACGGAAGGGGACAGGGACATTGGTAAGTCTAAAGCCTGAACTTTTTTGTTCCAGGCTGACAGTATGGCCCTCTGCAAGTTCCTTGAATGGAATTGACCGTAGGGTACCACTTCGAATGAAGCCACCATTTTTCCCAGCAGCCTTATACACAGGCGTATGGATGGTTTTTCTTTTTTGTACCCACTAAGTGGGTCAAATCTTTCAAAGACGACACCTTCTCTGGAGGTAAGGAAATCTTTCTCTGATTTGAATCCAGTCTTAGCCCCCAAGTATTCCAGGCTTTTGACTGGTTTTAGGGCTGACTTGTCTCGGTTGATAATGCAACCGTGAGATTCCAGATACTTGATTATCTTGTGAACGACCACTTCTAGTTTTTTTCACTGAGTGGTCTATCAGCAACAAGTCGTCTAGATATGCCATTATCGTTACACCTTGTGTTCCTAGTTTGGCCAATCGTAGGGCCAGAATTTTTGTGAACACTCGTGGTGCCGTGGCCAGACCGAAAGGTAAGGCTCTGAACTGAAAATGGCGCCCTTCTACTGCAAGGCGTAGAAATTTCTGGTGGGCCGGACAGATGGGAATATGCAAATAAGCATCCCTTATGTCGATCGAGGCTAACCATTCCTGCCCTTGTAGGGCGGTGGCCACCGATCGGATCGACTCCATCCGAAAAAGTCCTGATATGTAGGAACTTGTTTAGCCCTTTTATATTTAATATGGGCCTCATGTCCCCATTTGGTTTGGGGACTGTGACAAGGTTCGAGTAAAACCCGAACCCGTTTTCTTTCAAGGGAACCTTCATGATTACCCTTGGAGCAATAGTTGCTCTAGTGCCAGAAGGAGGGATCCACTCTTCTGGGGATCGCTTGGCACGTTTGACCTTATAAAATGGGCAGGAGGAATGTCTTTTAACTCCAGCCTGTATCCCAGACTTACTGCGGAGATCACCCATCTCTGATGGTGTCCCGCCAGGTCTCTGTGAACCACTGAAGTCTTCCCCTCACCCGACTGAGTGGGGGCAACCCTTCATGACTTAGGGGGAGGTTTTGTACCTCTCTTGACCCAGGGTTTCTTGTTACCCTGTGATTGTCCCTGATTTCTGCCCCCTGGATTTGACCGCGAAGGCCGTTGGAACTGTTTCACAGCCGATGTGCCAGGGACTGGAGAAGTAGGCCTCTTAAAAGAAGGACTTCTACCCTTGTTCTTAACCGGTAAGAGTGAACTTTTACCGGCAGAAATTTTCTGGATATATTTGTCCAGATCTTCTCCAAATAAGCGTTCTCCATGAAATGGGAAGCTAACCAGCAGTTTTTTACAGGGAGCTTCAGCAGACCTGTTTTTGAGCCACAGAAGCCTACGCATATGTACTATAGACAGCGTAAAGCGGGAGGCCTGTTGGATTGTATCCTTTATGGCGTCCACCGCAAAACACAAGGCTCTAGGCAGGTCAGCTAGGGCAAGAGCCTGCTGATCTGGTAAGTCCCTTAAGACTTGTTTCAACTGATCTTTCACTGCTTGGCAGACTCCAATCGCTGCTACCGCAGGTTGTGTCACCATGCTTGCTGTAGAGAAAGCAGATTTTAGTAAAGACTCCAATTTTTTATCTATTGGGTCTTTGAACATTGGAACATTATCTACTGGACATGTCAGTGATTTGTTAACAGAAGAGATGGCTGCGTCCACTGTAGGGACCCTCCATTTTTTTATGAACTTATCCTCTATGGGATAGATCACCGGAAATCTCTTGGGGGGAGCAAATATTTTATCAGGATGCTCCCAATCCTGGTAAATAAGCCCTTCTAATAAAGGGTGGATTGGGAAGGAACAGACAGCCTGGGGAGCTTTTAGCGACCCCAGCGAGGAAACCGTAGTGGATGGTGATTCCGCCAGAGGCATTTTAAATGCTGATCGGACCATATTAGTCAGAGACTGAACCCATAATCTTTCAGCCTGAGATGCTGAGAAAGGTTCTTCCACTGTTGATTCCTCCATAACTGAATCAACCTCATCCTGATCCCCTTCAGGTAGGTCGATCTCTGTGTGGGGCTGTTCCTCCACTAACAGGCACTCCGAAGGAGGAGACGGAGATCGGACGCGCTTTTCCTGTGACAGGGAAGCAGCGATCAATGCTGTTAATCTCTCTTCCAATCCTCCCAGAGTTGAGGATAAAACCTCCTCTGTTACATATACAGGAGCAGGTGGACTGGGGGACAGCCGCAGCACCAGGCATTCCTGCGGGGTTTCTACGGCTACTGACCTCTGAATTCTCAGGGGAGATTGGTGCAGTACAAGCATGCCCAATATCCTCAGAGCCCGATGGAGACCCCTTTGGCTTCCTGGAAGACCTATTTCCGGAGCGTCTGGACGACATATCCTTTAAGCACAAAGCTGAGGTATTCCCGTCGTCATACACCAATTTTTGCTGGTAATAGTCTAACACAGTTGCTGCTATATACCAGCTGGTGTCCACTAAAGTGCCTTTCTATGGGGATGCCTGCATCAACCGCCTCTGTGTGCCACTGTTTGTTGCTAGCTCTGTTTGCATCCAGCTGACACTTGTACTGTGTCTTTTAACCATGCTGGGACGCCTGCATATGCGCAGAAGCGGCGCGCATCGAGCGTCATCCACCCGCCCCGCCCCTTTTTTTTCATAGGAGGCGTGTGCACGCGCCCGCGCGCGCGCCCGTGCGCCATTGGCGCCCTTTTCTAAATCAAACAGGGACTAGGAGCCAGGGCCCTTTTTGCCGGAAGGCGTGTGCGGTGGATGAGCGCAGCAACAGGGCAGAGGAAGTGGATTCCCACAGAGAAACTTACCAACTGCCTGGATCTTTTGACTTGAGAAAACCAAAGATCCACATGACAAGAAAAATGGACTACAGCGGCCTCTAGTGGTTTAACACAGGTACCGCGGCCCCCTTTTTTTTTCCTTGACTACTATTAAAATTTTACATTTTCAGTAGTTACAGGCATACACAGATATTAGCGGGAATACCGTTAGGTAACAGACAGAAAGACAAATTAGGCTTGGGGGTCCCCCAATAGAACCAAGTTCCTGGGGGCCCCCACTTACCTGATCCCCGCCGCAGGACTTTGTTTGGTCCACAGAAGTCCAAACTTCACCTATCAGGCAGGCATTGTAATTAAACCTTCAGGGACCGGGTTCCCAAGGATTCCACTCCCCTGGACCTGTATAGCACCCTGCACAGACAACATCTTGGTCGTGGGTATGACCAGAGCTCTGGATCCCAGGGTCCAGCCCTCCTAAGAGAGGCATTACAGGCAAAACCTTGCTCTTCTGCTGCAAGGCCCGGGTACCGACCGTTTAGCTATGAAGCTTTTTTGGTGGGATCCGGAACAGCTTACTAAGGCCCAAAAGAACCTGTACGCAAGCCCAGTGAAAACACATGTTACTCTTTGGCCAACACCTTAGACACTGGCAAAAAACTGAGGTGCTCCCGGATGGGAGGGGCTTATATAGGGGAGGGTACTTCCGGTTTGGAATTGGCCAGTGCCAACACCTGAAGGTAATCTATATAACCCATTAGTAATGACTAAGTCGCTCTGTGTCCCGTGATGTACGAAAAAGAAATGGTCGTCAATTCGCTTCTGCATAAGAGTCCTGATACTAATGGTGGCCTCCTTCGAGGCGGTTCCGTATGCCCAATCACACACTCCGCCATTGCAGAAGGGAATTCTGTCTGTTTGGGACAAGTCCCCATTGTCATTGGATCTTCAGATTCAGGTGAGTCACTCTGTCAAGTAGTCCCTGACGTGGTGGCTGAGATCCCCGGCTCTTCGGGCCGGGAAGTCGGTCCTCCCCATCCAATAGACGGTAGTCACGACGGACGCCAACCTGACGGGCTGGGGAGGAGTGTGGGGAGTCCTGTCAGCTCAAGGGCTCTGGACGAATCTCGTCTCCCAATCAACGTCCTGGAATTGCGGGCGATCAGACTGTGTCTCTCCGCGTGGTCGAGTAGGCTACAGGGCCGCTCGGTCAGAATCCAGTCGGACAACGCCACGGCCGTGGCGTATGTCAACCATCAGGGGGGAACTCGGAGCTCGGCTGCGGCATCCGAGGTCGCCCACATCCTAAGGTGGGCGGAAAGAAGCATGCCGGCACTGTCGCCCGTCTACATTCCGGGCGTAGAAAACTGGCAAGCGGACTATCTGAGCCGCCAGTCCCTGGACCAGGGGGAGTGGTCCTTGTATCCGGTGTTTCAACTCCTTTGTCGGCGGTGGGGCACTCCGGATATGGACCTGATGGCGTCTCGACTCAATCACAAGGTATTGAGGTTTGCGGTCAGGTCCAGGGACCCCTGGGCGGATGCCTCGGACGCGTTAGTGGCCCCGTGGGGTCAGTATCGCTTAATGTATGCCTACCCTCCGCTGCAGTTGCTTCCTCGTCTGCTGCGCAGGGTATCACTCGAGGGCATCCCGGTGATCCTCATTGCCCCGGACTGGCCTCGGCGTCACTAGTACGCCAACCTGGTACGTCTCATCGCGGACGTCCCTTGACGCCTGCCCTTGAGGGAGGACCTTCTGTCTCAAGGTCCTATCTTTCATCCTGCTTTACAGTCTCTGGCTTTAACGGCATGGCTATTGAGAGCCAGGCGCTGAAGGCCCAAGGCCTGTCTGATTCTTTAATTTCGACCATGCTTAGGGCAAGGAAGTCTTCTTCTAGGAAGATCTATCACCGTACCTGGAGAGCTTACATCGCTATGTGCGAAGAGCTAGACTGGCGTCCACGGACCTACTCTGTCCCCAGAATCCTGCGGTTCTTGCAGCGTGGTGTTGCACAAAGGCTGGCTTTGAGCACTATTAAGGGTCAGATTTCGGCCTTGGCCGTTTTCTTTCAAAGACCCCTAGCAGGTCATTCCTTAGTCAGCACTTTTGTACATGGGGTACGCCATGTGGTTCCACCTGCCAAGCCTCCTCTCCCTCCTTGGGATCTGAACTTAGTGCTTTCGGTTCTTCAGGAACCTCCTTTTGAAAATATCAGAGATATTCCTCTTTTAACTTTGTCCCAGAAGGTGGCTTTCTTAGTGGCCATCACTTCTGTTAGACGGGTGTCTGAGTTGGCGGCTATGTCATGCAAGTCGCCTTACCTGGTCCTCCATAAGGATAAGGCGGTGTTGCGACCGCGACCATCTTTCCTTCCTAAGGTGGTTTCGGCTTTTCACCTTAATGAGGACATTGTCCTTCCGTCCTTGTGCCCTCATCTATTACATCCTAGAGAGGTTGCGCTTCACAATTTGGATGTGGTGTGTGCCTTACGGGTATACCTGGCGGCTATTGCTTCTATTCAGAAGTCTGACTCACTGTTTGTGTCTGTCTCTGGTCCGAAACAGGGCCAAGCGGTATCGTCTGCCACCATTTCTAGGTGGATCAGACAGACTGTTATACAGGCCTATGCCATTAAGGGGCGGGCGCATTCCACCAGGGCAATTGGTGCTTCCTGGGCTTTCCGACATCAAGCGTCGGTTGCACAAGTGTGCAAGGCGGGGACCTGGTCGTCCGTTCATACCTTTTCAAAATTCTATAAGGCTGATGTGGCTGCATCTTCGGATGCTTCCTTCGGCCGCAAAGTGTTGCAGGCCGCTGTTTAATGTTGAAACTCCTCCGTTGAGGAGCTCTGCTGGTTTGGAGTGAAGTTTTAGTTGTTCCTTTACTATTTTGCTCCCACCCTTTTCTTATACTGCTTTGGGACGTCCCACATGTAATCAGTATGACAGCTGTGTCAGTCCATGGACGATAAGAAAATAGGATTTTTGTACTCACCGTAAAATCCGTTTCTCTGACGTCCATGGACTGACACAGCACCCACCCTTCCTTTTAAGGTTTGTACCGCTTTGTTACGAACTGAGGCTGCTAGCTGCAGGTGGGAGGGTAATGCCCAGAGGGACCACCCCCCCTGGGCGGGGCTTTTCAGCTCTGGTTTTGTTCTAGAATGTTTTAACACCTAACATTCTGCCTAGGTCTTCTCCTGCAAGCAGGGACATATACCCACACGTAATCAGTATGAGAGCTGTGTCAGTCCATAGACGTCAGAGAAACGGATTTTACGGTGAGTACAAAAATCCTATTTTTATATATGTGTGTGTGTGTGTGTGTTTTGCTGCAGCAGGTTCTAAACAGTACAGATGCACCACTTTACAGGCAGACTAAGGGAATGTCCCAGGCACTATATTTAAAGCATCATTAAAAATCACTGCTCTTGAAAAAAATCATCTATTTTATGCATTGATACATGTCCCCCAGGGCAGTACCTGGGCCCCCATACTTTTTTATTTTTTTGCCAATAACTTACATATAAGCCTGTTGCGATGTTAGACTTCTGGCACAAACTGAACCAGGAGGTGTTCGGCCCAACTCTACTTTCAGGGCAGTCAAAAGGCCCCTTTATCAAACCATAGGAAGACAATTGGCCAAAGGACAGGTCTTTATATACAGTAAAGAGTGGGAGGCTGGTACTATTAACTCTTGTTTAACCAAACTAGTGCTAGGCAATAAATGCGAAGGAAGAAACAACATCACCAAACTGATCCCACAAAGTTAGGAGCATGTATGCTGACACCTTAAGAGTTCCCTTCACTGGAAAAGGCCAACCCCCTGAAAAACAACCGCACCTCACAAAATGCGCTTCTGGAAGAATGGTTAAACATTCCCATAGACACTCCTAAACCTTGTGAACAGCCTTCCCAGAAGAGTTGAAGCTGTTATAACTGCAAAAGGTGGGCCAACTCAATATTGAACCCTACGGACTAAGACTGAGATGCCATTAGTGTGTGTGTGTGTGTGTGTGTGTGTGTGTGTGTGTGTGTGTGTGTGTATAAAGGCAGGTGTCCCACCACTTTTGGTAATATAGTGTATGTCCGGCATTTGAGTGTTAAAGCCCACCCTCTTTGCCGCCATACATATACGTCACATGGGCGACAAGAGGTTAATGGGTTGAGCCTCACTGCACCCAGAAATGGTGTGTAGGAAGAGCATCTAAGATGAGCAGATTATTCATCGTTTTGTGTCACCGATCCTCCTCAGAGTGATATTTTTGTATGATGGTGAACCCAGGAATCCACAGATCTGGGGTGTGAAAAATGGATCCAGACTGACCCAACAAACCTCAAGAGAAAAATCTCACTGCATTGTTAATCTAAATCTAAGCACGGGTAATTTCAATTCAGGTAAGCAAGCCTAATACTCATTTATTTTACACAGTAAAGTACAAAAACTGACAAAACCAACGGTGGTCAAATTCTGCAGCTGTCCTGGCAGTGTCACTGTAGAAGTATATGGGTTACATTGGTCTCGGTGGATGTGCTCTGGCTGTCATTACAGTCCATATCTCCAGCTGGAAAAAGGGAGGTTGGTGGGGGACGTCCTACACACAAGTCCTGGCTGTGATTATGGTTGCATAGTCTCTGCCGGTACCAGATTCCCCGTTGTATCCAGCTGCATACACTTACAGGAACACGCCGACACCGGGCACTCCGTGTGATCCCTGCCAAATCACCAAAATAATATTGTTACATTAAAGTGATACCAAAGCTTTGTTTAAAAAAAAAAAAAAAAAAAAACACAAACATGACATGACATATTTACTTTTAGAGCCGGTTCATACACAGGCGGCACGACTTTGGGGGCGACTCGGCAAGGAGATCTGAAGACGACTTCAGAGGCGACTTGCAAAATGACTTCTGTATTGAAGTCAATGCAAGTCGCCCGAGTCACCCCCAAAGTCATACAAGAACCTTTTTCTAAGTCAGAGCGACTTGTCAGGAGGCCGAGTCGCCCCTGTGTGAACCGGCTCCCACTGTGCAGCTCGTTTTGCACAGAGTGGCCCCAATCCTCCTCTTCTGAGGTCCCTCGGCGGCTCCTCCCTGCATTAGATAAGCCCCTCTGGGAAGCTCTCTCCCAAGGGGGTTACCTTGCGGGCGCACTCCCCTGTCAGACATTCAGCGTCCATAGACACCGAGTGTATGACTCGGCCCCACTCCCTAGGTCTTGGATTTGATTGACAGCATCGGGAGCCAATGGCTGCGCCGCTATCAATCTATACAATCAAAGCCGGGACTCCATGGAGAGAAGGACAGCAGGGACACGCCCATGGATATTCAGAGTTTAGGCAAGTAAAATGGGGGGGGGGACCGGACACTGCAAGGTGTTTTTTCACCTTCATGCATAGGATGCATGAAGGTGAAAAAACACAAAGGTTTACAACCCCTTTACAGAGCTATTTTAAACAAAGTACAGGAATCAGTTTTTTGTAGAATCACTTGCCTAGCTGCATCTGTCCCTCGCCAGCTCTAACAGTGAAAACCGAGCGATCAAACCCTGTCGATTACTCAGTTCTCACAGCTCGGTGAGCAGAGATTGCTAGTGATTGTCAGTCACCACACTCTCCTCCCCTCTGGACTGGCTCTGTGAAGTCAGCGGACTTCTGCACTCCTGTGACCCATTTTCAGCAGACAGCGGGCTGAACAACCTGCACTCCTGTGATCGCCAGGAGAAGTACAGCCAAACTCTCTAGAGGCACTCTGTAGCAGTTTACTCCACAAATCATTTACCTTTCCATAGTTCGGTTAAAAAAAAAGTCCATCAGGGTTTACCAATAAACACAAATGAACCAAAAAATAAAATAAAAAAATCAAACAAAAACCTCCATATACAGAACCCTGTACTGTATGTACTTCAGAACGCAGGGCAGGCACTGCTTGCAATTGCTATGGAGGGACTTGTGAGGTAGCGACCAATGAGGGCTCACTATATGGGTCAGCTGACTCGGCAACAGGAGAATAGGCCGAGTGTGCGGAGCAACACGTAATGACGTCTTGTGGGCGTGCCTCCGTGCACTGGACCTGCTGCAAAGCTTCCTGGGGCTTCTTCATAGGCCGCCCCCCTCCCTTGCTGTGCGATACATGCCGCTGTGAAAAAGATGCCGCTGTGGACCAGTCTGACTCCCCGTGAGCCCGCTGATGGCACCGGCTGCCTGCCACCTGCGGACGTGTTCTGTGACCACCGCTGGCCCAGAATGTTAAATGGCGGAGACGGGGGGCGGGGGGCTTTCCAGAGACTTTTTCCCCCATATATTTGGGGGGGGAAAAAGTGCGTCTTATGGTCCGAAAAATACGGTAAATAACCCTAACCCCAACCTAACCTTAAAGCAGAGGTCCCACTAAAAAAAAATATATATTAAAAGCCAGCAGCTACAAATACAGCAGCTGCTGACTTTTAATATTAGGACACTTACCTGTCCAGGTCGCCCGCGATGTCGGCAGCCGAAGCCGATCTGTCGCTTCAGGAACGGCTGCTGCCGCTGCCATCCTCGGTAAGAGAATCAGGAAGTGAAGCATTTCAGCTTCACTTCCCGGTTCCCTGCTGCGCGAGTCGCGCTGTGCGGCCTCACTGGTCCCTGCCGTCTTCTGGGACCTGTGTGCCATTGTACAAAAACGTGCAAATTGAGCAATTTTTCTGCGCAAGGACGCGACGCTCAGGGGTGAGAGTGCCGGAAGAGAAAAGTATTGCACTCTGGATAGACCAGGCAAAGAAAATGTATTTTCTGCAGAACTTTTTTTTTGTGTGTGCAGCGGAAGGGAAGACTCTTAATTATCCAACAAATTACAGTCACCTGGAACAGCTCCCAGTATTATTCCTGAAGATGGTTAAAAAATAAATAAAAATAAAGACAAGCTCTGCACTGAATCTGGGCCACGGAGCTTTGCCCACCCAGACCCCACATTCTCACCTGAACCAGCTCATCATGTGACCAGCGTGGCCGCCATGCCGACAGTTGTGACACCAAGTGAACCAATTATTGAACTGCGCAACTTTCTTCTCCTTGCTGAGGTCTACCTTCTCATCAGACTTTGACACTCCTGGACAGAAAACACATCCGTTACATGGAGCAAAACTCCGGGGAAAGAGCGAAATACACAAATCTAGAAATAACACACACAGTTACATTATGAGACATGAGATTTACACAGCACAGCTCTGTCTTGCAGGGAAGGTCTCTCTGGAGCTAACCAACACGGGTCACATGACAAATCCCCAGCCTGTGACTGGACAGCAAAAGGAGAAACAGCAGACTGATGAGCTTATCTCTGCCATTCTGCTCTCTCCTCCTATCAGCATGCACCCTGTTACTGCATGAGAGCTGCAGCACAAATGATTGGCTCCTTGTGCTGCTTCTCCCTCTCCAAGCTGTGCTATACAGGCACTACAAGCTTCTGATACTGATCTTGGTATCAGAAGCTCGATGTTGACGCATCGCTTCCTCCCGCTTCTCATGACGTCACAGTCACATGCTCCCATAACGTCACAGTCACATGCTCCGGGGCCACCCGGAGCATGTGACGTCATGAGAAGCCTATATTAAATCGGAGCGGAGCGAACAGCCAGTATTACAGCGGGAGGAAGCGGCGAGTCAACATTGAGGAGGAGAAGAGAGAAGAAGACGGTGACGGGAAGACCGGCCCCTCCACTAGCAAAAGAGCTGGAAGAAGATAGTGGAGGGGCCGGCAGAAGGACAACGGAGAGCCGGACGAGACGACGGGAAGACCGGGCCTCTCCGCTAGCAAAAGAGCTGGAAGAAGATAGCAAAGGCCCGGCGGAAGAAAGAACCGGAGAGTGAGAGAAGAACCGGAGAGCACCGGGCTCCGCTAGCAAAAGAGCTGGAAGATAGCGGAGGCTCGGCAGAAGAAAGAACCGGAGAGCGCGGAGACCCCCGGAGCTGTGCAATAAATTAATTAAAAAAGCTGTGTGTGTGTTTTATTGACATTTTTTTTCCACCAGGTGAATGGGTAGGGGTACGATGTACCCCATACTCATTCACAAAGGGTGGGGGGCCGGGATCTGGGGGCCCCCTTATTAAAGGGGGGCTCCCGGATTCCGATAAGCTCCCCGCCCGCAGACCCCGACAACCAATGGCCAGGGTTGTCGGGAGGAGGCCCTGTCCTCATCAACATGGGGACAGGGTGCTTTGGGGTGGGGGGGGCCGCAGGTCGCCCCCCTGCCCCAGAGCACCAAACCCCCCATGTTGAGGGCATGCGGCCTGGTACGGTTCAGGAGGGAGGGGGGGCGCTCTCGTCTTCCCCCCCTCTTCCCCTGCGGCCTGCCAGGTTGCGTGCTCGGATAAGGGTCTGGTTTGGATTTTGGGGGGGGCCCCCGCGCCGTTTTTTCGGCGTAGGGGTTCCCCTTCAAATCCAGGCCAGACCCAAGGGCCTGGAGGGGGAACCCATGCTGGTTTTTTATTTAAAATCTGGCCTGGAGTTCCCCCTCAAGATTCATACCAAACACAGTGCCTGCTATTGGCGGGGATCCAAGTCGGATCCCCGTTCATTGAAAGTCGGACATATGTCGGCTTCATGTCGCGGGGCAAAGTCGGATCCAAAGTAGGATGGCTGTCGTGTCGCACTAGTGTGAACCCAGCCTTAGGACCATGTGATATTTCAGTTTTTCTGTCAATATGGGGTGCTGTGTATACATTAATGAGGAAAAAAATGAACTTAAATGATTTTAGCAAATGGCTGCAATATAACAAAGAGTGGAAAATTTAAGGGGGTCTGAATACTTTCCGTACCCACTGTATATATGTATACAAAAATGTTTTATCTTTGACTTTGAACTGAATGGGTTGTATTACAAGGTGAGGGTTTATATATACAATACTTTAATACATCATTTAATAAAGTAATAATGAATACAGCGTTATATTATTATGTTTTTTTATATCTGCCTGGAGATCAGCTTCAATAAGAATTTCACATTCATGCTATTGAATGGCTGTAGCAAGCCGCGTGGGCCGAGTAAGACTACCTGCAAATCAGGCTATGTATATTTATTTTCATTACCAGTAGATTTCTCTACAATGTGATAAACAGACCCATGAAACTCAAAGCTGATGGAGTTCAGCAGCCGAGGAATTAAAGTGGATGTAAAATGTCTACACACCCCTAAAAAAGAGGTCAGGTTTCTGTGATGTAAAAAAAACGAGACAAAGATTAAATCATTTCAGAACTTTTCCCACCTTTAATATGACCTATAAAACTGTACAACTCAGTTGAACAACAAACACTTGTCCCCTTGTGCTCGCCCGCAGAAGCGAACGCATACCTAGGTCACACCTGCATATGTAAACGGTGTTCGCACCACACATGTGGGGTTATCGCCGCAAACGTTATAGCAAGAGCAATAATTCTAGAGCTAGACCTCCTTTGTAAGGCTAAATTATTAACCTGTAAAAAATATTAAAGCCTCACCTAATGAGATTTTAAGTACCATAGTTTTGCTCCATTCCACATGCATGTGCAATTTTAAAGCTCGACATGTTAGCAGAACATCTTTTATATTTTACCAAAAAATTGGGCTATACATTTAGTTTTTTTGCATTAAAATTCATTAAAGTGTATTTTTTTCCCCCCAAAAAATAGCATTTGAAAAATACCGTGTGACAAAAAATTGCAACAAGCCCCTTTTTATTCTACAGGGCATAGGTGTCAAACTCGGGGCACGCAGGCTATTTTATGTGGCCCTCGCACCCAGAGCTTTTGCAGCTGGAACCTGGTAGAACCAAGTTCCTGCCACCTCCAGCTCTTGCCGATCCCTGCATACCCTGCACCCACTCACGGCGGGGCACTGCTGAGCTCCCTGCAAGTGGGAGAGACACGGGGTCACCTACACAGCCAGGAGGTACCAGAAACAGGCAGAGAAGGTGTGAGGGTGCATTTTTTGGGGGGGGGGGGGCGGCACTCTGTACACTGCACACTCCTCAACCCTGCACTCCGTATGTCGCACACTCCTCAACCCTGCACTCCGTATGTCGCACTCATGAACTCTACACACTGTACGCTGCGTACGCCTACGTATCTAAGTAGATACATAGCCATACAGATAAAAATGGCCCTTTGAGGGCAACCATAATGCTGATGCGGCCCACAATGAAATTGAGTTTGACACCCCTGCTCTAGGGTCTCTGTTAAAAAAAAATATATTATGCAAGAAGGCTGGCCACAGGCTAGCCTGCATTTGTAGGAGGAGTCTGAGGGGTATTTATCCCTCCTCCTCTGTCTGTTCCTGCGTCGGCTTGTATTCTGAGTTCCCACCCACCCGTTTCCCCCTATTTTCACATACTTATACACATCGTATGAAAACAAAAAAGGGGGGGAAAGAAGGGTCCCGACCAAATTAATGGGGGATCCAAGGACCAAAATGAGAAATTATACACATCGTACATTTCTTCATAGTCATACATTCAGGGTATGCCCTCTTTTAGGCATACTGATCATCTAGGCCAAGGCACACCTCAGGCCTTGGTAGTTAGGGTATCACATTTCCAAGTAAAGACTCTGACTACAAATAATGTTTGGGGGTTCAGAGTAATTTTCTAGTAAAAAAAATAAAGATTTTTCTATATGTAGGAGAAAAATGTCAGAATTGGCGTGGGTAGGAACTGGTTAATTGGACCCCCAGGCAGTGTACAAAAATAAAAGAAGTCTTCAATCCACAGATGTCCTTAGTCTTCCTGGTTGAATGACACAAAGTGCTACTGAACCCAGGAAAGTAATGACATTCACTGAGGGAGGGGAGTGTGAAGTCTGGAGTTGTGCTTTAACAAAACTAGAAATAGAAGACAAAAAGACACTGAAAGTCTCAGGGTCACCTCTTCCTCCACCATGTTCAGTGTACTGTACAGCAGAAGCTCTATTCTCCGTACAATGCCGTATTTATTCATACTAATATCCACAGCATACAGCTCCTCTGTGTGGTGTACAGTCTTGGTTGGTCACACAGATGGCTGGGTGCTCAAACACAGGTCCACTTCCAGGAGAGCTGGCTAACTGGCACCATTTTGAAGCCTAATGTCAGCTTAAAACCAGCACTACAGCCAGTAACAGGAATGTCCCGATATAGGATCTCTTAGTGACAAGTATCAGTACAGGAAATGCTGGAAGAGAATGACAGATCCTCACCTGGGCTGCTGGACACTGGATTCCCCATGTTTATAAGGCACAAAGCACAGCGGGGGAGAGGCTTGCGGCACCCGGGGCAGCTGGTGAACTTGGATTTGGTGGGTGACCCGCTGACTCCGTACTGGCTGAGCCCTCGGCCCTGGTGGGGGACTGAGGAGCAGCTGTAAGAGATGGACTTCCCGCAGAAGTTGCAGCTCACAAATACCTGGAAGGTTAGATCAAATACAGACACAAAGATGATTAGTGGGAAACTATAGATATTTTGGGGTCATTTTAATTCAATGTTCCTATGTTTTTCTATCTGGAGTTTTAGGCCCCAATCACACTTGTGCGACTTGGGACTAAAAAACTCGCACGACAAGTCGTACCCCAATGATTTCCAATGAGTATCGTTCATATCTGTGCGACTTCAAAGTAGTCCCTGCACTACTTTGGTCCAACTTTGATGCGACTTGAGGTCCATATACCTCAAGATTACACAGGCATTGCTTCAAGATGTGACTTTCAGGTCGCACAAGTGTCAATGGGGCCTTATATTCAAACCAGAGTCATGCCTTCTCTGTGCTCCACTTTTATGAACAGCCTTGTGTCAGAGCCAAGTCTGTTTATGGCTGATGTTCAAATTCAGTTTATAAGAAGCTGAACTGAATATGGGGCATGAAAGACTGACAGGTGCAATGAGGTTTAGAGCTCCTTTACAGTTGCTTCAAAATATAGCATTGGATTCACTTTTTTAAAGCAATCTGAATGGCAATCAAATGCCCTAAATAAAATGGTACGTAAATCTTCTTCACACATTGTGTTAAAAAGCCCATGTCACTTTCTTGGTGCTTCAAAGAGTCTTCAAAGCCTCCATAAAGTCTGTGACAAAGCTTGCTAACCGCAAAAACAGCTTTTGAGAGGCCTTTATTCAGCGTTCGGTATGAGATATCCGGGATTGCACTGGGAAACCAACAATCAAACCAGAAAGACGTCATCGGCAGTCACTTCTGGGTTCAAGTGTATATATTCTGGAAGTGTCTGGATGTGGTGTGAAGCGTGGCAACGCTATAGCAGAAGGTGAGTGGGACTGGAGAGTGAGGACTGAGTGGCAGCGGATCAGTAAAGCTGGGGGACTGGAGCAGGAGAAACTAGCAGATATAACACCTGACACAAGCAGCATGTGAGTAATATAGCAGGAGTTGAGCGGGGACTGGAGAGAGAGAGGGGGATCAGCAAAGCTGGGGGGTAACTACTGAACGGGGCATCAGCAGAGCTGGGGGGTTAACTACTGAGCAGCAGAGCATATACTGCATAAGGGCAGCATGGCTGCGCAAAACAACGTACCTGTATGTCGTTTGCTTCTTCTGTATCTGGGGCAGGCAGGCGGGCGTGGCCCCGGCGACCCGCTCCTGCTGTGATTTGACACAGCAGGAGCCAATCGTTCGTAGAGAGGCAGAAAGGCGGTCTGCCTATGTAAACAAGGCAGATCGCCGTTCTGTCAGTTGGGAAGAGGGAGATCTTGAGTTCCTGCTAAGCAGGAATACAAATCTCTCTTCCTCCAGTCAAACCATCCCCCACAGTTAATCCTTTGATCGCCCCTAATGTTAAGCCCTTCCCAGCCAGTGTCATTTGTACAGTGTCAGTGCATTTTTTAGCACTGATCACTGTATTGGTGTCACTGGTCCCCAAAAAGTGTCACTTATCGTCAGATTTGTCCACTGCAATGTCCACTTCCAGTGAAATCGCAGGAGTATCCCCTCTACCAGTTCTGTTAAAAATTGCTGATCGCCACCATTACTAGTAAAAAAAGAAAAAAAAAAAAAGTCCATAAATCTATCCCATAGTTTGTAGATGCTATAACTTTTGCACAAACCAATCGATATACTGTACACTTATTGGGATTTTTTTTTGCCAAAAATATGTAGAATATATATTGGCCTAAATTGATGAAGAAATTCGATTTTGTACATTTTTTTATTGGGTATGTTTTATAGGAGAAAATAAGATTATTTTTTTTTTTAATTGTCTGTTTTTTTTGTTGTTTATAGCGCAAAAAAGAAAAACCACAGAGGTGATCAAATACCACCAAAAGAAAGCTCTATTTGTGAAAAAAAAAAGACAAATTTTATTTGGGTACAGTGTCACACAACCGCGTCAGTTTAAAGCAATGCAGTGCTGCATCACAAAAAATGCTCTGGTCATGAAGGGGGTGAAACCTTCCGGGGCTGAAGTGGTTAAAGGTGTTGTAAAGGTTCCCATTTTTTCACCTTAATGCATCCTATGGACTCCGAATACAGGACTCAGGAGCGCGCCTGCAAGGTAACCCCCCCTTAAAATAGCGCTTCCTAGAGGGGGTTATCTGAGACTGGGAGGAGCCAAGAGAGCCACCGGGGGACCCCAGAAAACACAGTCCGGGGGCCACTGTGCAAAACAAGCTGCACAGTGGAGGTAAGTATGACATGTCTTTTTTTTTTTTTTATAATAAATCGAACCTATAGTATCACTTTAAAGGTTCAAAAAAGTATCACAGAAGCATCAAAAACACATCATAAAAGCATGTTAAAGCGATAGGAGCTTTAATGCGTGTTAAAATTAAAGCATAGACTCAACAAGCACTTTCTGCTGCCTAAACATCGCGACGTGTGTCTGTGTAGGTGAAGGGAAGCGCTGACAATTCAATTAAGTCTGCTGCACCTGAAAATCCCTGAATACCAGGAATGAAAAGTGATTATTAGTGTAAAAGGTGCACTTAAAAAATGTTATAGCCAAACATTGTGGCACGGTCGCCTGCAGTGCGGACCATGCCCTCCGACATTACAACTGGCTCCTTCAAACGCGTTTCCCCTAAGGAGGCGTCAACTGGGATTGGAGAGCTTCCTTTTTTAGATTTTTTTACACGTTGTGTTTGAATTGCAGCGTTTATAATTTTTGATTACGCACAGTTTTAAGAAATTTTGCTTATCCACATGTGTTACAGGTCAATCTAGACCACACACACACACACTTGTTTCCAATTTACCCATTGTGTTCACAGTGGGCAACATTATTGTGCATTATATGTTATATCACTGTGGGGTTTTCCCACCCTTTACATAGAATCAGCGCACCTTTACACTATAAACATCATGACTGTCTGCAGTGTAAAAATAGCCTTTCAGCATCCCATTTGAGAAGAAGAAAGGACAGAATGAGCCAAACGCACAAGTGGTCATAATTGCCAATATAAGACAGAGCAGTCAAAAAAAAAAACTCCAACGCATTTCAAGATTTTCCTGATGGAGAAGGTCTTTTGAAGCTCTTAACTTTGGTAACGCATAACGCCCTGTATGAATGGGGAGCTGACAGCTAAACCCAAAAATGAAATGAATAAATGAGGGGCACAGCATGCTTCCTTTGTAATGTTCATCACATAACACTGGTATTTTCTATTGGCATTTATGTAGAAGCTACACTGGGCATCTGAATGGGTATTACCATGACATCAGAGCAGCTGTAGTGTCCCACTAGAACATCATCCCCTTTACAGACAGCCTCACCTGTGCTAAAGGCTTGGAGCTGGGATCCAGTTTGCTGCGATGGATGTCAAACTCTGCTCTCTTATGCCAAAACCTCCAGGCGTCTAGAAGGTTCCTGTAGCTTTCTATCCAGTACTGGACTCTCTCGTCTTTCAGCACCTCAGGAGAACCCTGAACAAGATAAAAGACAAATGTGCATTTGTATAAAGAAAGCCTAATGGCCCATACACACGATCCGAAAATCGGACGACAGATCGTACAACTTTTTCCGCTTAATAGTCGCAAGTAGAAATTGAATAGGTTACTAAAGTCAAGAAAAATCTCGTACAAGAAAAAAATAAAAATAAAAATCGGAAGTGATGTCATGTGTTGTATTTTCGGATGACAACTATACCGACTAAACGAAAATTGTACGATCTGGTATCATACACGCTTGTCCGATCGAATAATAATTGGATGAATTGTCATGATCGGCTCTCGAAAGCTCTGTACTAACTATCCGATTATTGTACGATTCTTCCTCGGATGACATTTTTCGTATGATATTCGGATCGTGTGTACGGGCCATTAGACCAGACAGCCCCCATCATGCTAATGTTTAATACAATATATTACATATTTATATACAGATTTGTCCAACATCTGCCCTGGAGAGAGGACTTTAACAAGTATAGCTGTGACTGTCATTTAGACCCCTTTCACACTGGGTCTGCGACCGCGTTAACGCTAAGGCGCCGCTCGTTTTCGCGCTGTTTAAGCAGCGCTTTTCGGCCACTAGCGGGGCACTTTTAACCCCAAAGAAGGGGTTAAAAACTTCAGTGTTGCGGCAATTCCAAATCGCTTTCAGGCGCTTTGGAAGCGCTGCCCATTCATTCAAATACAACGCTCCCAAACCAGCCAAAAGATGTTACTTGCAGGACTTTTTGGAATGTCCCGCAAGCGCACCACCCGAGTGTGAAAAGTCACATTGGAATGAATGGGAGGCGGTTTCAGGTGCTTAGCAGAGGCCATTTCCAGTGCTAAAGCACCTGAAAACTGCCCCAGTGTGAAAGGGGTCTATTTGTTATTACTGACAGTCCTTTGTAGTGCCAAGTAAGACAATAGTACAATAAAGGCCCCTTTCACACGGGACGGATCCGTGAAGATCCGCCCCGTGAAGCTCCGCTTGCTCAGCGGGGATCGCTCCGTTGATCCCCGCTGAGCCGGCGGATGACTGGGCGGTCCCCGCACACTGTGCAGGGACCGCCTTGTCAGAGCGCCGCTCTCCCCTATGGGGGGGATCGAATGAACACGGACCGTCTGTCCGTGTTCATCCGATCCGCTCCGCCGACGGATGGAAAAATAGGATTTTCCTCCGTCACACTTTGGCGGAGCGGGTCGGATGTCAGCGGACATGTCACCGCTGACATCCGTGGCTCCATGGAGCATCCGTTCAGGTCCGCCTAAAAAACTGACAGGCGGACCTGAACGGACCGTCCGTGTGAAAGGGGCCTAAAGCGCCAGCTACAAGCCTCATGATGATGTAAAGGATGTGATGGCAAGTATTGCTCCTTCTAAATAATTAATAAGTCTCCTTAAAAAGTGGCCTGTGCAATACAATGTGACATTTACTCCCCCTATATTATTTTTTTTTAGATTAAAGATAAATAAAAATTAAATTAGATGAGAACAAAAGCAAGAAATCTCAGGTCCTGGTCACTTTCTGTAGGTGAGACATCACCAGTGCTTACAGCAGTGTTTCTCAACTCCAGTCCTTAAGGCGCCCCAACAGGTCATGTTTTCAGGCCTTCCAATATTTTGCACAGGTGATTTGATCAGTTTCACTGCCTTAGTAATTACCACAGCCGTTTTCATCTGAGGGAAATCCTGAAAACATGACCCGTTGGGGCACCTTGAGGACTGGAGTTCAGAAACACTGGCTTACAGGATGCAGTCAGAAGCTGTGGTCCAAGGCAAAAAAAAATTCCTTTTTTTTCCTTGTAATATTTTATTTTTTAACTTTAAATGTAGGACTTTTATTGTTCTATAAATGCACTATATACATTTTTTTTTTAGATTTTTCAACAAACCTAGCTGAATCAGCCTTGTAAGCTTGCAGTCCTAAAATCATCATCTCAATAAATCCTGCATGCTGCATGGAGGAAAGGATCCCTAGAAATATTTCGGCCTCGTTCACACCTGAGCGACACCAAGCGACGTTGCCGCCTCGCTTTTTTTTTCTTCCTTTTTGCATGGTTTTGTGGTGCATTTTTGAAGCGGCACCATTCATTCTGAAGGGACCTCCTTCCTCTCCAAAAATGTGCCAAAGCTCCTCATGTACCAAATGTTGGCACTGAGCCAGGCGTGCTTGGCGTTTTTCTGCAATTTTCATGCATTTTGTCAAATGACAATAGGGGCAAATTGCATCGCGTTGGGGGTGCCATTAGGAGATACTAGCATCGCAATCACGTCTTGCTGCAATTCTGGACTTGCAGGCAGAATTGCACGATTGTGCCTGCGATTCCAATGTGAACAGGGCCTTGGATGTGCTTGCTCACAGCTCATTATTGTAGTAGGCTGAGGGATGTGAGCATCAGTGCATTTACACAAAAGGAGGACTGCAATCCAACTCCACCCATAATCCCAAATACCTAGCAGAGTTGAGAGTTAAGGCCCGTACACACGATTGGATTTTCCGACGGGAATTGTGTGATGACAGGCTGGTGTCGGAAAAACCGACCGCTTGTACGCTCCATCGGAAAATTTTTGTCTTATTTTCCGCCAACAAACGTGGGATAGCATGCTTTAAAATGGTCCGCCAACAATTTTGTGTTGTCGAATTTTCCGATCGTGTGTACACAAGTCTGTCAGACAAAAAAAAACAAAATACAAACACGCATGCTCAGAAGCAATGCTAACCATCACACAACCTTAGCAGAAGTTGTCCAAAGAGTGGTGCTAAAGAGCTGAAAAACCACGTAGTTTCGTGTTTGTTGGCCGACAATTCTTTGCCATTTGTATGCAATACAAGTTCCTGGCCAACGCCCTTCGGACAAAAGTCCTATGCTTTGTCCGCAGAAAATCCGATCGTGTGTACCAGGCTTTAGAGTGATAAGAGTACCTAGAGCAGCCAATTCTTGCAGGGACTCACCTGTAACATACAGTAACTGGCAGTCTGTGCATCACCCGTTCTATCAACATAACTTTCCATCAAGTCCACTCCGTCCTTTGTTAATCCCGTCAGTACAACTCCTTCCAGGTTTCCCTCATCCTTCATATCCTGAGTCAGCTTATCAACGTATTTCATTAACTGCAATTTACCAAAAAATAATAAAGGGATTTAAAGCGGATACTAAGGGGTATGTATGCGTTTGAATTTTAACATGGTTTAAATTTGCACTTGTCTTTAGTACTACAAAGCCCGAACCCTGACATAACCAAATAAATACATTTTTGAGAAAAACTTTAAGCCCAACCCTAGGAAATAATTTTTTATTGTTACAATTGTTCCCCAGGATCAGCTTTGCGCTGCAGTACTCCTTTTTGGCCACAATATTTAGTCAGTAGTTGAACGACACCATATTTTAAATGCAAGGTGTCATGGTCCTGCCCTCTGTAAACGAAGGACGCCAAAATGATACGCCCTCAGTGAACTACTGGTGCAGAGAATGGTGCAGACTCCATAAAGACCACCCAGCTCAGAGAATAGGCAAGAAGAAAGACACCGAGTAGTCATGTGACAGGCTTAAGCAGACTTTTGTCAATCCGGATGGACGTCATAGGACGTCCTCTTAGGGCTGCGCTGTGATTTGACACAGGCCGTGTCCGCCAGACACAACCAATGACTGATCAGTGTACCAGCTAAGGATGAGCTCCGGCGTGTTTGCATTGTACACGTGCAGAGCCCCCCAGGAAGTCGGCACCGCGCTGCGCTAATCACAGTCAGGGAGACATTTCCCGATCTCTGCAGCCGAGCATCGGGAAATGTCTCCCTGCCTGTCATTAGCGCAGCACGGTGCCGACTTCCTGGCGGGCTCTGCACGTGTACAATGCGAACACGCCGTTCAATGTGTACAATTGTGTTGCTAGCTGTGAGTGGTCACAGTGATCACATGGTACAGACATGGCCAATCACAGTCCCATCTATACCATGCAATTAGCTGTGGCTAATCACAGACAATTACAACAAAACACACTGAATGAATCAGTTTCATTCAGTACAAATGGTTGTGGACTCTAACTTCCACACAGACTTAATAATATACACCGATTTTGGTTATTTTCACCACAAAAATTTAGCCGAATACAATTTTGGCCTAAATTTATGAAGATTATTTATTTACTACATTTTATAACAGAAATAAAAACATCTTTATTTTCAAAATTCATTCAAAGTGTGACAGTGGGGAAAGTTGAAAATTGGCCTGGGCAAGGGGTGAAAGTGCCTGGTGTTGTGGGTTGGTCAACGCAGGGCTCCACCCAAAAGGGGAAGTATTACCCCCCCCATGCCACATTTGGCCATGTCATTTTTTGGGAGGGTGAGCAGGTACCTACTCCTGCTCTGGCCACCTAGGCGACTTGAGCCGAAGTTCTCCTCTCCCCCTCCCTCTAAACTTCTGGGACACGTCTAAGGTCCCAGAAGATTGCCTGACCATTGAGGAAGCTGTCACTGCCGAGGGTGACAACACTTGTAATGCCGGTGCTGGGGGGGGGATATATAGGAGGGAGAGGGAGAGAGGGAGAGAGAGAGAGAGAGAGAGAGAGAGATCAGGCGGCTGTATCATGGGACAGGTGAGTGTTTAACATTTGTTTCCTTTTCTTAGAGTAATAAACTTTAATAAAAAAAATTAATGTAAAAACACAGACTCACCTGAGCGTCATTTAGGAACAAACAAGCAAAGGCCACACGATCCCTGACTGCCATGGTGCACTCAAACTGAAAGGAGACAGATATACATGAGGGAAGACTTTGGGCAATAAAAAAAAAGATTTAGGGCCATGTCACACAGGCAATCTTGGTAAAGGGAACAAACCACCAGCATCAAAATCACAAAGACTTCCCACAAGAGTCTATGGATTCGCTCCCTTGCTTTCACCGATTGAGATTCATCAAAGTTCAATGCCAGAGAGGTAGCAAGTCCACAGAGGTAAGCAGAATGCTCTCCAACATGTGCATCAGTTACCCAACTGACACCACCCTTGTACACACGATCGGAAATTCCGACAAGAAAAGTCCGATGTCAGCTTTTGGTCGGAAATTCAGACCGTGTTTAGGTTCCATCTGAATTTTTCTGTCGGAATTTTGGCCAAGAAAAATTTGAAAATCCGATCGTGTGTCGTATTTAAAAGCGTTTAAAGTGTCTTTATAGCCAAAATCTTTTCATGAGGTTTTGGATAGAGCCGGGCTAATTACAATCTTGGTTAAAGGCCAACTCCAATTTTTAGACCACGTTACACCCATATCAACATGATGCCAAGCAAACCCTCCCCTCCAAAACGCTGAGGTCTGCAAATGTTTTGCCTTTCCTGATTCCCCCCTCATAACATGGCAGTGAAATGTAATATTTTTTTTTAATAACTAATTTATTTTTCATTCAGTGCGTAAACTTAGGTCTCTGCGCTTCTCTAAGCAATGGAGGCAGATCATTGCTGGTGGAAGGGGCTGTACATAGGTTCCTGAAAACATCACAGCACTCTGCCTCAGTAATCATCTCTAGAGCCCTCAGCCAAGAAGTGGGATTGATTTGGGAGGAGTTATGAAAACATCAAAATGCCTTGATGGGCAGAGATCAGCCTGGAGGAGGTGTTCCTTCTCAGGCTTTCATTTGTATACAGACCACCCTAAATAATTAAAGCAAGAAAATTGTCACCAGCGCACAATGAATCTTCAGAACGAGTCCGTAGCTTTAGGCCCCTTTTACACGGACGTTCCGATCGGGTACGCCTGTCAGTTTTCCATTTGTCTCTATGGGTTGGGGGTTGTCAGCGGACATGCGATCCACTAAAAACAGACGAATGGGGATCCGTTCCCCATCCGTCCAGCGGATCAGACAGGTAATCCGTTTCCACCCAACTGCCCCACACAGAAAAGCAGGCTGTGTTGGTGTCCGCTCTGCATCAGAGGAGCGGACATGGACCTGTCATCCGCCTGCTCAGTTGGGATTTGGCGGAGAGATTCCCTGCTGAGCAGGTGTATCCGCCGCCGGAGGCCGCTCCGTGTGAAAGGGGCTTCATTCATCGATCACATTACAGTAAATGGCAACGTTTCAGAGCCTTGCAGCACCCCTTCATCAGACATGTGACATGTGACATGCCTGATGGAGGGGTCCTGTGAGGGTCTGAAATGTTGTTATCTACTGAAATGATGTGATCGCTGAATAAAGCTTTGGACCCATTCTGGAGATCTATAGTGTGCTGGTGACATTCTCTGGTTCTATTCATGGATTCAGCCAGTGGTCGCTTCATCACCCTCTTATATATACACAGCCATTTGTACAGGAATGTGTGCGTTAGGAATAGTGCGTTGCACCCTAGAAAATGCACACATGTAATGCTTTGAAGAACTCAGATCCAATGAAAGAGGAATGGGCCTGGGACAGCTGGGGAGGAAAGGACTAGGTGATGCTGGATGTCCTCCAGCCAGGAAATTAGATAAGCTCTATCTGACTTGCTGCAGTTTCTCTGTGAGAAGCTCAAAAGGTGTGTTGAAATCAGAGTAAGAAAATTTCTCCTCCTCCCATGCTCGTCTCCAGAGCCTCTCCCATCCTCTGGAACTCGCTACCTCAACCTGTCAGGCTATGGCCATCTCCTACTCTTGCTACCTTCAGGCGATTCCTGAAAACTCATCACTTCAGGGAAGCCTATCACACCTCCAACTAATCTTTTACCACTTCCATCAGCTCATTCCCCACAGTTACAACCTTTTGTATCACCTGCCCCACCCTATTAGAGATTGTAAGCTCTTCTGAGCAGAGCCCTCTTGTATTTTATTGTATTATAACTGTATTGTCTCCCTTTTATATTGTAAAGCGCTGCATAAACTGTTGGCGCTATTAAAATCCTGTATAATAATTATTATTATTTCAGTCCAGGAACTAAATAACAAATAAATGTAGCCCTGGTAAATAAATGAGTACAACACCCAGTGATTGAAAGTGATGCTAAATCTGAAAAATCAAATGACAATAGTCCATATAAAAATCTAATAAAAAGAGTCTCTGAGGATATGAAATCAAAAGCAATTCTTGACAAATATGTGATAATCCCAAAATCTTGACAAGGTGAAGATGACCACCACCGATAAAGAAGAGGCTTACCAGAATCTGTAGACCCTAAAAGGCATATGTCTAGAGGGTCAAATCGAGCTTTGAGTGTAAATCACTGTGAAGAATGAACGATGAATCCACCCAAAATCGTCACTCGCAATAAGCAAAAATGGGAGGGTAAGTAGAAGCTTGGAAGATGGTGACCCAATGATGGTAAACCGGGATGGAAACCAATGGTAGTATAAAGGAAGAGAGAAGGACACATAGCATAATACTTGGCTTGACATGACAGATAAACTTTTGTTGGTGGTCAGTTCGTTTTGGTGCAAGAAAAACGATCGATCACATATTTGTCAAGAATTGCTTTTGATTTCATATCATCAGAGACTTTTTATTAGATTTTTATATGGACTATTGTCATTTGATTTTTCAGATTTAGCATCACTTTCAATCACTGGGTGTTGTACTCATTTATTTACCAGCGCTACATTTATTTGTTATTTTGTCTGCACCTTTTGTCTATTGGTTTTGTAGCTGCTCACCTTCACAAGCAGCGCGGAATTTTTTGTATATTCAGTCCAGGAACGAAACCTGTACAAATGTGCAAGACTGAAGGGAAGGCTGGCGTTGAGCTTTAAAGGGGTTGTAAAGGTTAGTTTTTTATTTTCTAAATAGGTCCCTTTAAGCTAGTGCATTGTTGGTTCACTTACCTTTTCCTTAGATTTCCCTTCTAATGTTTTTTTTCTGTCTGAATTTCTCACTTCCTGTAAGCTTGCCCCCATCATCCGAGCCGTTCTGGGTGGGGGTTAGTCAGTATGCTCTCCCCCTCCCTTGGGACTACATCCCTGTGGGGAGACGCTTTGAACGTTCACATCGTCTCCCCGCAGTGATGTAGTCCCAAGGGAGGGGACGAGCATGCTGACTAACCCCCATCCAGAACGGCTCGGATGATGGGGGCAAGCTTATAGGAAGTGAGAAATTCAGACAAAGAAAAAAAACATTTAGAAGGGAAAATGAAGGAAAAGGTAAGTGAACCAACAATGCACTAGCTTAAAGAAACCTATTTAGAAAATAAAAAACGAACCTTTACAACCCCTTTAAGTTTCTAGTTCTGCATGTCCTGGCTGGAAACATTCACCCCAATCTGTCCTGATGAACATGGTTTCCAGGGACAGAAAATAAAAAATTCCACGGCTGTCAAAGCTGAGATTCTCCTCCACTTCCTGTCAAGTCTTCAGGGAAGGAAGTGTGGAAAATCTCCCATGTGAGGACATAGAGCGCCATAAACATCCGACACAGCTTCTAACCCTTCTCCAAATTATATATATAAAAGTCTGATGTTCTCCTCTCATAACAGTGATAGACATTTCACAATGCTCCATCGTACCAGGACGGTGTCATAGCAGCCGGGATCACTGGTGAGAAATGCAAACATGACCGCCAGGTACGGGTTCCTGAGCTGCACCCGAAGAGAGCTGCACATCTCACGCCACAGCGAATTCTTCTCATCCGTGTAGCCGGACAACGCCATTGCCACCACGTTCAGGTTCAGGTCACCTGTAAAGATAAAAAGTAAAACGTTTTCTTGCATTAAAGAGGAACTGCAGTCTGCTCACATAATTTGTAATAAAAACATCTTGCCATTCTGAAGCTTCCCTCCAACACTTTGCATATTTTATATTTACTGGGATCCTGTACTTGCCAAATATGCTTCAGAAATCTCCCTCCACTGAGTCTGACTGCATCCATTTTAACTGTGGGCAGCTGAAGCTGCTTCCCGTTTCACTTCATGGATTTACACAGACACACACCCAGCTCTGATTGGCCCTCTTATGACTCCTCCCTTCTGGGGCAGAGAGAGAGAGAGAGAGAGAGAGAGAGAGAGAGAGAGAGAGAGAGAGAGAGAGAGAGAGAGAGAGAGAGAGAGAGAGAGAGAGAGAGAGAGATGAGAGAGAGAGAGAGAGGAGAGAGAGAGAGAGAGAGAGAGAGAGAGAGAGAGAGAGAGAGAGAGAGAGAGAGGAGAGAGAGAGGCATGATGTCATAAGCCTAGGCTTTTTTACCAGACAAGAAAAAGGAAGTGGGCTGTATAAGGTATTTTCTGGCAGAAAAAAAATGTTTTACTATCCAAAATTAAAACAACAAGGGCTGAAGATTTAATAGATGGAAAGTAAAAAAAAAAAAAAAAAAATTTATGAAGGTCAGTTTTAAGGTAAAACGCCTTTCGTGTCCAGGATCCTCCCCCAGCCCCCCTCCTTATACTTACCTGAGCCTGACTTCAAACCAGCGCTATGCATGAGCCCTCCTCACAGGGTAGATTGATAGCAGCGGGAGTCACTGGCTCCTGCTGCTGTCAATCAAATCCTAGGACAAGGGAGGGGGTTGGGGCAAAGCCCCGCTGTCTGTGTTTATAGATGCAGGCAGCCGGGCTTGGGAGCAGGCCCGGAGTACTCCCCCACCAAGCGGCTAAACAATAAAAAATAAAATAAAATTAAAGGTTATAGAATCACTTTAGGGCTAACGCTGTCCTGGTAACAGACAAATATCACACACACACACACACACAATATAGCCCCTTCTGAGTCCACATCAGAACTCTACAATCAGCAAGGATTAGGTTGTCCTCAGAAAAAGAGAAATCTTCCAATGCGAACACTAGTTCTTGTGATCTGGGGGTCCCCAAGGGATTCCCGTTATTTCCATTGAATTCTTCTCACTTCCTGTTTGGTTATGGAACAGGAAGTGAAGGGAAATCTCTGCAATGGGACACACATGGTGAAAAAAAAAAAAAAAAAATCTGAAAAGGGTTATTTTTCCTATAGTTTTACGTTAAATGCTGCTGATGTTGCATATGAATGACAGGCACAATTCAAAAGAATAATAGATTGGGATGATTTTTTATAGCTTTTTACCTACTGGGCCAATTCTGGCATTTTTCTCCTACATGTAAAATTAATATTTTTTTTGCTAGAAAATTACTCAGACCCCCAAATTATATATATATATATATATATATATATATATAATATATATATATATATATATATATATATATATATATAATATTTGGGGGTTCTGAGTAATTTTCTAGCAAAAAACAAATAAAAAAAATAATATAGATCTATATATATATATATATATATATATATATATATATATATATATATATATATATATATATATATATAATATATATCTATATCACACACCAAAATCAGAGGCCCTGAAAAATGAAATGGTGGGCATTACAATTTTTTTATGTCACACGGTATTTGCACATTGATTTTTCAAAGACAATTTTTTGGGGAAAAATACACATTATAACCCAAATTTTTGTTAAAATATAAAAGATGATGTTATGCCGAGTATGAATTAATTGTTAGCCTCTTTGGAAAAATACATATAATTTGGGTAATAGTTGTACCATCATCCTAGAATTAATTGAATAGAGATAGGGCTTAAGGGACCCCAGAACCCAAAATTGAAGAAGGTGGGCAGTAGGACTATTGCGGTACAAGGTAAGTGGATAGACTCAGAGACAACAGATATATTAGAATTTGGATAAATTTATTAACATAGTATCAACATAAAAACATCAAACGACAAAAACAATATAAATATCGTGACAACCATACATGTCACGCCGAGTAAATAAATTCCCAACATGTCAAGCTTTAAAATTGTGCACGGTTGTGGAATGGGGCCGCTAAACTATGGTACTTAAAAATCTCCATAGACAATGTTTTCAACATTTTTACAGGTTACATGTCTAGAGGTCTAGTGCTATAATTATTGCTCTCTATGTTTGTGGCGATACCTCACGTGTGGTGCAAACACCGTTTACACATGCAGGCGCAACCTACATATGCGACCACGCAGGGAGGGGGGGTGTTTTAATTTTTTTTCATTATTATTCATTTTACACTGTCCCTTTAATTTTTTTTATCGCTTTTTTCCTATCACAAGACATTGATCTCAACTTTCCAAAAAAAATAAAAAAATGGCAGTGTTTACATCTGCCAAAACCAGAAGTGACATCATGATCTTGCTTCTGGCCTCTCAGGAGCATAGAGATGGCTGGGGACCATCTGGTCCACAGCCACCTCTGTGATAACCCGGCAGAAGCACCGAATCGGATCCCAGGGGAGAGGAGGTAAAGGCGCTGTCGAGGCTGTGGGCAGAGTCATCCCCTCCCGCTGCCTGTAAAAGCAATCCAGCGCCTAATCAGCCGCTAGCATGGCTTTTACAAAAAAGGGAGTCGCCTGCTAAAAAAATAAAAATAAAAAAAAGATACCAGGATGATGCATGTAGCTGCAAGACTTCATTCGTTCCATGGACGTCCTACAGTCAGGAAGTGGTAAACTTTTTTTTTATGCAACAACAAAGAGTTATTACATGACTAAGGACTCCCAGAGCACTATAGGCTTTCCAAAGAGACAGTACAGTGCAGGAGTTGAAGGAAGCTTTACACAAGGACAGCAGTCACTCTGACTCAGTCACTGGTCCCAACAGGAAATTACAGGACATGAAAGCAGGAGGAAAGTAGCTTCACCTACCCTTCCCTGAGGTTGCCCCTTTATTCAGTATCTGTATGGCACGTCGAATATCCAGGTTGAACAAGGCAATAGCAGCTGCTCTCTCCCATTCTTCTTCCTGTTCCAAGGATGTCAGGAAAGGACCAATGTTCGAGTCGGCACCCTTCTTCCTCCAGCCGCACAGCTGCAGAGCCAGGCCGCGTTCCTCGCTGACGTAATGTACGATGTCCGCTTGGCGATCAGAGCCACTCCAGCTGCTCCTGACACTCTCCGCTGTTCCTTTACAGGAAGGACATACAATGCTTTCACTTTATAAATAAGTTAAGATTAAAAAAAAAAAAGAAACCTGGTTACCAAATAAAGAGGCCCACTTATAGAGCATTGAATGAGACTTTCACCAAACATTCTTTGTTGGAGAATCTTCCAGGCCCATGTGTTGAAATGAGAATGATTGAATCTCCACTAGAGAATGTTTGGTGAAAGTCACATCCACGGCTTTATAAATGGACCGAATATTTTGTAATGATATACAGTACATACAGCCATATTTACTTAGGAGGTTGTAAAGCTTTGTTTTTTTTTTAAATAACAAACAGTTGTATACTTACCCGTGGGCCTACTGGCTCCTCCCCTCTGGTTTAAAGCCCCCCCATGGAAAGCCGCTTTATATGGGGGCACTCGTGCGGGGGGTCACTCCCGAGCGGCTCTTTCTGCTCCCTCATCACCGGGATTGACAGCCAATGGCTCGATTTAAAGCCTGAGTGACCAGGAAGTGGGGGCAGAGAAAAGCTGCAGACGTCAGTGCTGGATCCAATGAGGGCTCAGGTAAGCAAGGACAGGGGTTGGGGGGTTGGGGGGGGGGGAGAGGGGAGATGCCGATGCCTAAACAATGTTTGCCTTAAAGGGGTTGTAAAGGAAAACGTTTTTTCACCTTAATGCATCCTATGCATTAAGGTGAAAAAACATCCGAGAATACCGCCCCCCCCCCCCCCCCCCCCCGATTTACTTACCTGAGCCCTCGAAAGTCCCGCGCTTGCCCCCGACATCCTTCTCTTTTCTCTGCCTGGCCGTTGGCAGTCATAGGCTTGCGCTGCTGTCAATCACATCCAATGACGCGGCGCACCGGGGGGCGGGGCCGAGTGATACAGTGAGCGGCAATAGCCGCTGGCTGTATCACGGGAGAGAAGGAGAAGCCGGGGGGAAGCCGAGACAGCCACTGAGGGAGCCCAGAAGACGCCGTTCGGGGCGACTCTGTGCAAAACGAGTTGCACAGTGGAGGTAAGTATAACATGTTTGTTATTTAAAAAATTTAATAAATTCTTTACAACCCATTTAATGCAAGGAATGCATTAAGATAAAAAAATGTTTAGGCTTTAGAACCACTTTAGTACATATTCGCTGTGTAACACAATAGTAGTGCTCTACTGCTCCTTCTCACAAGGCAAATCAATGAATTAGCCAACATAATAGAAAAAATTTACTCCCTGTGGCAGAGATCTGATCTCAACAGCTCTGAAGGGAAACAAGGGTAGCACTGAGCCAGTGAGAACACCATCCAGAGTTATTACTTATGAATAGCCACTTATAATCTGTTATTTACATAAACAATCTTTTTTCTTCTTTTTTTCTTAAAGCAACATATACCATATATACTCGAGTATAAGCCAACCCGAATATAAGCCGAGGCACCTACTTTTACCACAAAATATTGACTCCAGTATAACCCTAGGGTGTCCATCTGCATGCCTCACTGTGTCCATGCCTCACTGTGCCCATGACTAGACTGACGTTTAACATGGGAGTTTATGGAAGGGGTGCCTGGCTTTGAAAAATCGGTGCTCCCCGGCCGTAGGTCCCCCAGACAAAAAACTTTGCACATTTATAGAGAGGAAATGGGGCTACATGTGTGGGGTCCAGGGTACCTAAGATCGGCCGGTACCAGGTCCCCAAAGTCACCGGAGAAATTACCATTTAACATGGGAGTCTATGGGAGGGGTGCCCGGCTTTGAAAAATCAGTGCTCCCCGGCTGTAGGTCCCCCGGACAAAAACAAAAAAAAGAGTGAGGCTACATGTGTGCCAAGTTTGGGGTCCAGGGTACCTACGGTTGGCCGGTACCGGATCCCCAAAGTCCGGGAGATCAGGCGCAAAAAAGGTGACTCGAGTATAAGCCGAGGGGGGCATTTTCAGCACAAAAAAAAGTGCTGAAAAACTCGGCTTATACTCGAGTATATACGGTAGTTTGTCAGAAATGGCTTCTGAGGAAATCTAGTCCAGATATTCACAGCATTAACTGTATAGAATGACAAAAAGGAGACCAATGCAAATCCTTTGTTGGATTATTATCCACTATGTACTAATTGGTTCCGTATTATTTAAGTAATTTTGTTTTGTAGCATAATGCACAATCCAAAAGTGAAACTATATAACAAATTTGAACCCATTAAAGGCTTCTTTTTTACTCCATGTGTATTTGCTTCCGTGTGCCTCATGCAAAGTCCCGCCCCTTGTTCTTTTTGTCATTATCGAAACGGGATGGAGGAGGGGACTGAACCCGCTATTCCTCATCTAAAGTCCCACCCATTCCTTTTTTCCCCCTCTATTTCTAACTGTATAGAAGTCTTTCTGGATGTGAGGGGTGAACTGCTTTCTCCAGATGCAAAAAAGAATGCCTCATCATCCTCTGCAATGACCTAAAAAAGTGAACAAATTTGCACCAAGTGCACTATAGGGACCAGCGGCTGTAGCATTGGGAACATGTTCCATGTTCCGCCCTAAAAACCGGTGGAACATTTAACATGTTCCTTAAGGTGAACTTATCCATTAAAACCATTTCAACATATATGATAATAGAAATAATAGAAATAATGTGCTTCAATCATTAATGATTGAAGCGCTAAGACCAGCAATTCCCCAAACATTGTATGATGTGAAATACCTGGCTGATCCTGCCTGTTCCTATGTCCTCCTGTCTCTGCTGACCACGATAATCATGGCACCTGATCCATGATATCGTGGTCAGATTACGTGCCTCTCATCATGCTGTCTGCTCTCTGCCTCTCCCCTCCCTTCCTGCCTGTTCCGATGCCTGTGTGTGAGAGCGATCTCCTCCCGCCCCTCCCCCCTACTGCTCTTCCCGGTCCCTTAAAATAGCTTTGAAAAATAAACTTGCATCCCCTCCGTTTTATCAAGATCTTTACTACTAGGTGTCCATTCTTTTAAAACTCGAATCATAAATTACTTATCTCACAGTGGTCACATGACATTCCTCTGCTGGCCGGTGTTCTAACAGTATGGGTCGCCTATCAGATAGTGCCCGGGTTGGACTGCGCATGCGCAATCAGAGATCACGGAAATCTCAGAGACTAAACATCTGTTACATCAGCTGTTGTTGGAGCATGCGCAGTTAACACGCGCTCGCTCCCACCCATCTAGATAGAACAGCGCTGGCCGCGCTCAACTCAATACAGCAAGGGGCGGGATGGTTATATTGTCAAAACCATCCTATCAAAAATTACTGCTGTATAATACACCCGCCCCTTTTATTTTAATGAGCGCGGCCAGCGGTGTTCTATCGAGATGGGTCCCCCATCAGATAGAACGAGCGGCGGGAGCGAGCGCCAACAGACAGCCGATTGAACAGAGCGAGCGCCGTGTTAACGGCGCATGCTCCAAAACCAGCTGATTGAACAGATGTTTATTTTCAGAGATTTCCATGATATGGGACTGCGCACGCGAATTGCTAGCCGGGCACCATCTAATGACTGTTTCTCACCCCAAGAGGGGGTGAACATCTGGTGAGTGCAGTCTTTATTGGAGCACGGTTTGCTGTGGTCACCAGTCTTGAAGTTAATAAAAGGTCACATCACCAGGCACCTAGCATCTGAAACTACAAGATCAAATTATTGGACGTTTAATCAAATTACACGTGTTTGCATCTGCACTTTATTGCATAGTCGCAGGAAATTCTGCATGCAAAGTTTATATATTATATATTTTTATTTATTTATGATTTATTTATATATTGGTATCATTTTTCACCGATCTTACTGCACTTTATTGCATAGAAACACTGTAGAGGTCTTTCAACATTTATTTATTATCCGCGTCAACTGGCACAATTTAATTAGCACATATTTATATACGCCAGTTATTTATTTAGGAGTGAGCATCATTGCACTATTTGGCACCAGTACAACATAGAGGTACTAAATTTATTATTCATATTTTAATTTGAACTTTGGAGTAAGGGAGTCCATGAATTATAATTAGCGCCAATTGTACACCTTTTTCGATTTACTTACTTATTCCACCTAGGTGGATTAATTATGTAGAGGCATCTCCTTATTTATTCATCACAGGACGTTTTCTGCACCCCAGTTGTGTGTTCTAACTGGCATATAGGTCCATTCCGTGGATTCATACCCTTATACTATCTGATAGGGGACCCAGAATGATAGGACACCGGCTGATGTCAGAGGGTTATATCAGCCCCTCCCTTTACATTCCTTACATCAGAAAGACCTAGCAGAGGAAAGACACTGACAACAAGTTATTGCTGCGAGATACGGCACTTACAATTAGAATAAAAAAATAAAATAAAAAAAATCGGACACATAGTGCTATAGCTCTTGATAAAAGAGAGGGGATGGCAGTGTTTGACCATCCTGACTTTACAACCACTTTAAGACCACTCACAAAGCTATCGAATCCCCACCCATGATGTTGCAATCACCATCCCCCTTCGCAAACCCAAGACAGATACAGCATAACCCAAATTCAATTTAGTTTCTTCCTCTTACCAACTGATGACTTCACAATGGTTTTAATACCAGCGAAGACCAATGATCCTTTGTTGCTTGAAGATTTCTGATCTATGTCTTCTGCATACTGCTTCATAAGTAATCAGAAATATAGGAAAATCACAGGTGCAAAATAAATGCAATTCATTCAGTACATCTCAGCAATACTGGAATATTTCTCCATGTCAACACCATAGGAGCAGGTGAGCGCTCTCAAAGTGGAACGTCACTCTCTCAGTTGACAATATTTTGAATCCTTATGCCCCGTGCACATGATCCGAAAATCAGACGACAGATCGTCAAAATGTTTTCGCTTGCTAGTCTCAAGTAGAAATTGAATAGGTTACTAAAGTTACGAAAATTCTCATTACGACAGAATAAAAAAAAAAAAACGGTGTGTCATATTGTATTGATTAAATGAAAATCATACTATCTGGTATCTTAGTAGAAATTTTTTCGGCCTTGACCGATCAGATAATATTGGATGAACTGTTGTGATCTTCTATCAAATACTGTGTACTTACCATCAGATTATCGTACGATCACTTAGAAAGCAGTATTTTTCATACAATTTTTGGATCGTGTGTACGGGCCATTAGGCTGCTAGCATTAGTAAATAGATAGGAAAAATGTACTTGTTTTTACCCCCATTTCTTTAGTTACTTTCTAGTTTCCACGCATCCCAGGAGTCTTCAGGAGGGGTTCTCTCAGCTAAGCACACCCTCCTGCCTGTGTTTCGTCAGATTTTGTAACAGAAGTGACGTTCCATCACCGCCATCTTGGTACACCCCACACTCAGCCTACAGTCTGAAGTCGCCAAGCGGACATCTTTTTACACCCAAAGTCTTGCATTTCACACTTATTTTTACCACTAAACTCGGCCTATATCGTGAAATACAGGATTTAGAAGTCCGTTACACAGTTTTGATGTTGAATTTTAAAAGCAGCAGCAGCAAGCTTGTTGATCTCACACGTTTGCTAATGTGACAGAAGACAGCTGATTTTAAAATTCAACATCAAAACAGTGTCACAGACTTCTAACTCCTGTATTTCACGATATAAGCTCAGTTTAGTGGTAAAAATAAGTGTGAAATGCAAGACTTTGTTGGGTGTAAAAAGATGTCCGCTTGGCGACCTCAGACTGTAGGCTTACTGCGGCTGAGTGCAGGGTGTACCAAGATGGCCGTGACCAACCGTCACAAGTTTTGACGGGTCGCCTAATCTGGCTGAACACCTGCCTAAGGGCAGATGGATTCCAGGAAGTAAATGCTACCCGAATCATCTGCCCATACTCAAGATGGACACGACCAGAAATATAAGGGGGAGGGGTTTTCTAAATGACTTCCCAACAAATTAAAGCATATTGACATAGATGGGGGAGTTTGCTTTGCATAATAAAAATTACTGTATATACTCAAGTATAAGCCGACCCGAATATAAGCCGAGGCACCTTATTGTTACCACAAAAAACTGGGAAACGTATTAACTCGAGTATAAGCCTAGGGTAGGAAATGCAGCAGCTACTGTAAGTGGATAAGAGTGCCCATTTGCAGCCTCACTGTGCCCATCGCAAGCCTCACTGTGCCCATCGCATGACTCACTGTGCCCATTACAAACATCACTGTGCCGATCTGCATACCTGATCAGCCCGTGTCATGCATGCAGTCAGACGGTGGCCATCCATCCAGTGTACAAAAGCCACGCCTCCTCCTTGTCCTCGTCCGTGAAAGGCGGAACACTCTGTTTCCCAGCAGTGAGTAAGTGTTCAGTGTTCCGCCTATCACGGATATCCTCATCTGTGGGACGAGGATGAGAGGATGTCCGTGATAGGCGGAACGCTGAACACTGAGTCACTGCTGGGAAACTGAGTGTTCCCCTATCACGGAGGAGGCGCGTTTTTTTTTACACTGGTCGGCCGTCGTCTGAGCATGACACGGGCTGATCAGGTATGCAGATGGACACAGGACTCAAGTATAAGCTGGGGGGGGGGCATTTTCAGCACAAAAAAAATGTGTTGAAAAACTCGGCTTATACGGTAATTAAATAACACTTTTTGGTTTGTGGTGTTCAGATACAGTGGAGTTCAAATTTTAGCATTCCTGTTATTGAGGAGTTGCCACTAGCAACAGGATTGATAGTGCAACATGGCTCATGAAATCAAATATTTGATTAGCAATCCCTTCAAACAAAACAGTAGAAGGATATAGTGCAAAGTGTACCAAAGAGATTTTAGCTGAGGGTCTTCATGTCCCGCCAGTAAGTGATTTCTCCAGACTTGCTCTGTGTCCAGCCCATACCTTGATAAAGCTCTTAGGCGCATTTTTGTAGCTATGTCTCTATCTACAGAGCTGTCCTTCCCTTCCTCTGTACATTCGTATAGCTGCCTACTGCAGGCCCACATTAAAGAGGTAGTAGGACTCCAGGCCAGTGAGATCCGCTCAAAAACAGTAAAATCAGTCATTGTCCTGTTGGGGGTGACCACCACCATGCGGTTCTGACTGGTTGGGTGCCAGGCAAATGAAGCGATGTAGTTATCACAAGGCTGTACGCTCCTTTCTATAATGGTGGGTTCGGTTTCGTCACCGATAGGCGTGGGCGTGTGCTGCATGTCGTACAGTCTGATCACATTACTGTCCCGGGTTAACGTGGCAAGTAAGCCCGTCCTTGTCGGACACCAGGCCACCTTGCTTAGCGGCTTTGGTTGTTCGGTAAGAGTCAACACTGGCTTTTCAAACTTTCTAAGGTCCCAGATTGCCACTTGGCCCTCAAAGAAAGATGCCACCCGGTCATGGAAATGTGGGTCTACCGTCACCCCCCTGGACGGCTTTGGTGTTGACAAATATTTTCTGGTTTGTGTTTCGGAGGTCAAAAATAGCCAAGTTGCGATGCATGCCGGCCAGGAGGAGCTTTTGTTCTCTTGGAAGCCAACAAAGGGAGAGGCATGCGTCGTTCTGTCCAAGTTCGTACAATGGCTTTGTCACCACTAAACACGATTCACCATCGGTGGAGGAAAGACGGACTTTCTCCATAGGGACGGCTATGTCAGGTGTGTATTTGCTGCTTATATCCCAAATCAAGACGGAGAAGTCAGCTCGGTGTTTGTCCAAACCGGCGGCCAGCCAGTTACTGTCCACGGGATTCCAAGCCAAAGTATTACATTGCCGGGCGTGTTTAGGGACAAACTCTTTCCCGATCAACTCCTTACACTTAGAATTGTGGTCTTGGCCTAGACTGGTGAGGACAACTCTGCCGTTAGCTTGACCAACTGCCAGAAGGCATTCTGGGTCATATTTTGGGTACCAGGCCACACATTTCATGTACGGGGTGTCAGAGTTGATGGCCAGCAGGGTTGCCGTGGTTTCTTCGGACAGTCTCAAGGATCCAACTTTGAGTTCAGAGCTGGTGCTGGCTGCCGACTCGACGTGGTAGAGGCTGAGCTCAGAATCGCAGACCACAAACCTGTCCACGTGGTGGGGAGCCCACAGGATGTCCGGTTTGGACCCACTCATTTTTGCAGCTCACGGAACACTAGAAAGATAAATATACAGCCGTGTGATTAATCCTGGGAGGTGAAAGAAGAAAATAAAAGTTTTACAGAAGTAGAAGCAATTGGGAGAATAGGAATCTCTATACAGGTCTGATCCCTATTCGGGCTGTTGGTACTCACTAGCAGCTGTAGGTTGGGTGGTTCCCAACTTGTAGCACTTTATGAAGCCTACTGTGTTATTCAGTCAGACAAAATACAAGGACCACTCAATGTGATTTATTTATTTTTTGGAAGGGAGGGAGGGGGTATGTAAGAGGGGGGATTAGAAGGGAGTAGAATGGTTTAGAGGGGAGGAATGGAAGGGAGGGGGTAGGGTTAGAGGGGAGGAAGAGGTTGGAGGGGGGTGGAAAAGTCAGAGAGAGATTTAACCACTTCCCGCCCGCTGTATTCAGAATGACAGCCGCAGGGTGGTTGTGTTATCCTCACTGGGCGTTATATGGCGTCCAGCAGGATAAGCCGTGGGGGCGCTCAGAGCGCCAATCAGTGGTGCGGTGTGTCCCTCTGACACACCGCATCTCCGATCTAGGCAAGGAGAAGGGAGGGGGGACAGGTCAAAGGAGGGGGAGATTTGAAGGGAGGGGGGACGGGTCAGAGGAGGGAGTGGGGACGGGTCAGAGGAGGGAGTGGGGACGGGTCAGAGGAGGGAGTGGGGACGGGTCAGAGGAGGGAGGGGGACGGGTCAGAGGAGGGGGGATTTGAAGGGAGGGGGGCGAGTCAGAGGAGGGAGAGATTTGAAGGGAGGGGGGCGAGTCAGAGGAGGGAGAGATTTGAAGGGAGGGGGGCGAGTCAGAGGAGGGAGAGATTTGAAGGGAGGGGGGCGAGTCAGAGGAGGGAGAGATTTGAAGGGAGGGGGGGCGAGTCAGAGGAGGGAGAGATTTGAAGGGAGGGGGGCGAGTCAGAGGAGGGAGAGATTTGAAGGGAGGGGGGCGAGTCAGAGGAGGGAGAGATTTGAAGGGAGGGGGATGGGTCAGAGGAGGGAGAGATTTGAAGGGAGGGGGGGCGGGTCAGAGGAGGGAGAGATTTGAAGGGAGGGGGAGGGGTCAGAGGAGGGAGAGATTTGAAGGGAGGGGGAGGGGTCAGAGGAGGGAGAGATTTGAAGGGAGGGGGAGGGGTCAGAGGAGGGAGAGATTTGAAGGGAGGGGGAGGGGTCAGAGGAGGGAGAGATTTGAAGGGAGGGGGAGAGGTCAGAGGAGGGAGAGATTTGAAGGGAGGGGGGGCGGGTCAGAGGAGGGAGAGATTTGAAGGGAGGGGGGCGGGTCAGAGGAGAGGGAGATTTGAAGGGAGGGGGACGGGTCAGAGGAGGGGGACAGGTCAGAGGAGGGGCGGGGGACGGGTCAGAGGAGGGGCGGGTCAGAGGAGGGAGGGGGGACGGGTCAGAGGAGGGGGAGATTTGAAGGGAGGGGGACGGGTCAGAGGAGGGGGAGATTTGAAGGGAGGGGGACGGGTCAGAGGAGGGAGAGATTTGAAGGGAGGGGGACGGGTCAGAGGAGGGAGAGATTTGAAGGGAGGGGGACGGGTCAGAGGAGGGGGACAGGTCAGAGGAGGGGCGGGGGACGGGTCAGAGGAGGGAGGGGGGACGGGTCAGAGGAGGGGGAGATTTGAAGGGAGGGGGGCGGGTCAGAGGAGGGAGAGATTTGAAGGGTGGGGGGCGGGTCAGAGGAGGGAGAGATTTGAAGGGAGGGGGAGATTTGAAGGGAGGGGGAGAGGTCAGAGGAGGGAGAGATTTGAAGGGAGGAGGGAGATTTGAAGGGAGATTTGAAGGGAGGAGGGCGGGTCAGAGGAGGGAGATATTTGAAGGGAGGAGAGCGGGTTAGAGGAGGGAGAGATTTGAAGGGAGGAGAGCGGGTCAGAGGAGGGAGAGATTTGAAGGGAGGGGGACGGGTCAGAGGAGGGGGAGATTTGAAGGGAGGGGGAGAGGTCAGAGGAGGGAGAGATTTGAAGTGAGGGGGCGAGGTCAGAGGAGGGAGAGATTTGAAGTGAGGGGGCGAGGTCAGAGGAGGGAGAGATTTGAAGGGAGGGGAGAGGTCAGAGGAGGGAGAGATTTGAAGGGAGGGGGGCGGGTCAGAGGAGGGAGAGATTTGAAGGGAGGGGGGCGGGTCAGAGGAGGGAGAGATTTGAAGGGAGGGGGGCGGGTCAGAGGAGGGGGAGATTTGAAGGGAGGGGGGCGAGTCAGAGGAGATTTGAAGGGAGGGGGGCGAGTCAGAGGAGATTTGAAGGGAGGGGGAGGGGTCAGAGGAGGGAGAGATTTGAAGGGAGGGGGAGAGGTCAGAGGAGGGAGAGATTTGAAGGGAGGGCGGCGGGTCAGAGGAGGGAGAGATTTGAAGGGAGGGGGGCGGGTCAGAGGAGGGGGAGATTTGAAGGGAGGGGGGCGGGTCAGAGGAGGGGGAGATTTGAAGGGAGGGGGCGGGTCAGGGGAGATTTGAAGGGAGGGGAGGGGGAGATTTGAAGGGAGGGGGAGATTTGAAGGGAGGGGGAGATTTGAAGGGAGGGGAGGGGGAGATTTGAAGGGAGGGGGCCGGGTCAGAGGAGGGGGGAATCTAAGGGGAGGGGGGACGGGTCAAAAGGGGAATTTGAATGGAGGGAGTATGTGTTAGCAGGACTGGAAGGGAGGGGGTCAGGGGGAGGATTTGAAGGGGGGGGGGATCTAAAAGGGAGGGGGTCGGAGGATGGGTTGGATTTGAAGGAAGGGGGTTTTCAATTAAAGGGGGCAAGGAATAGGTTAGAGAGGGGATTTGAAATGAGGGGGCTGTAGGGATGTTTAGGAGGGGGGGGGTTCATATTCTTTTCCTGGAGTAAAGTTTTGTGCCCCCCCCGTCACTTTATAACATAACAGCAGCTTTGTAAAAGCGTCCTGTCCATACTTACACCTGGGGGGTCTCTGTCTATACTGCTGCCTCCTCACTACTCCCTGGACACGTATTACCTTCGTGTGTGAATCTCCCCCCAAGTCCTCTTCCTGGATCACACCTCTCCATAGGACAGACAGACTTGTGGGAGGAACCATTGTGTTTGTGTGGGGGGGGGGGGGGGGGCTGGGATATTTGAAGTGGAGGAGGGGAAGGTAGAGACTTCTATGACAGGAATGTCCTTCTGTTTACAATGAGCCTGTAGTGTGCGGGTGTGAGAGAGTCCCCGCCCCCCACCATATACACACAGCAAGGTGTATGGGGCTCTCTGTACTTCATACACCCAGAGCCCGGCACATAGGAGAACACTGCGCTCCGCCAGCATGCCCCGCATTCCCATTACCTGTCAGTGGATCGGCAGATAACAGAGCGGGACCCCCCCGCCAAATGACAGAGCCGCGTACCCACACTTCTCTCTCACAAATCACCTGACCTGTGATCCGGAACTACGTCATCACGCCGGCAGCGTCAGGTCGGACAGTGTACGGAAATGGGTGTATTGGGCGTGAGCTATGTGGCTGGGGGAGTGGCCACCATCGGGCTCCGCCCAGCTCCCCCTCTCAAGCTCTGCTGTGCTGCTCTCCCATGTACATAGAGACAGAACAGTGCAGAGACAAATGCCAGTGGCAATGGAAAATTCTCCACCACTCATTGAGGGTTCATAAGCCCTTCCCTCTGAAAAGTGATTCACAGTGGATCGCTTTTCAGAGAGCAACTAGAAGGTGTTATGTTGCCCCCTCAATGCCTGTGTATGTATATACTTTTAACACTGGTGAAGACACCAGTGATGCATAGTTCCCTGCGGCCCAGCAGGTGGCGCTGTCACTTTGGGCCGGGGTTGAACCATCACTGCAGTGCCATACCCTTTGTGACCTCTCGCAGCGGTTGTATGGCGGGGCAGGGAACCCGCTGTGCTTGCTGGGAGAGGGTATAAAGGGGGCGGACATCTTCGCCACGAGGTTCGAGTCCCAGGCACCTTTAGCCTGAGGGCTGCTGTTCGCGGTCGGGGTCCAGGCGGCCTAGGCCTGGACACCGGGAGTTCGTGTTCCATCCCAGACACCTTCAGTCTGGGGTGAGGTACTCAGCCGGAGGCCTGGGGCCCAGTACCTTCCGCTGGGTCCCGCGAGGGAGGGATTGTCCTAGGGGGCCCCGGGAGCTGGGCACCCGAATCCAGAGGCATAAGGGACCGGAGGAGGGATTCACCCGAAGACCTGGTGCAGCAGATTGCCAGTGCCGGGTGAACCTCTGGAGACCGCCCGGAGGGATATCTTCCCAAACAGGGGCCAAGTTCAGAGAGGAAGGTGGTTCATGTTCTATGACCGGTGGCAGCGGTCCAACTATTCAACTCAGGTCAGTGGCAGAGACCTGCTATTAGGCCTGTGGCAGGGGCCTCAACGGTTCATCCGGTCAGTGGCAGCGACCAATCTCACGGTCGGTGGTAGGGACCGTGCGCCAGGCCTATTCGCTAGCAAAGGGATAGGAGAGCTCAGTTGTGCCCGGGCCTACTCGTATCCACACCCCTGTCTGTTCATTACTGAAAGTTCAACTGATTGTGTTCACCCTGCAAGGAAAGAAATAAAGGAGTGTTGGACTTTCGATTGGTGTGGGGCTCTATGTTATTGGCAGACACATCTCCACAGGACAGCTAGAGGCTTTGTATGCAGTGAACAGACCCGGAGGTAATTCAAGTAACTTTGATCAACCCTCATACACATACGAGAGGAGAGCTTGGCGTAGTGTCCCTGCACTCTCCTCTCCCAGGTACCCCTAGACACCAGCCAAACACATACGAGAGGGAGAGTGAGGCTCCGCTACACCCGTTTTAACCCTGAAATGCACGCGCCATAAATTTATTTAAATTTCTTAATGACAACCAGCGATTTATAATGGAGCTAATTTGCTGCAACCATGAGCCACGTGATTGTCTTATAGCTCCCTACTGTCCCTGATTTCAAGGGACTGTCCCTGAATTGGAACAATGTCCCCCTGTCCCTCTTTCCTCCCAACTTGTCCCTCATTTTGGTCTAATCTATAGAGATGTATATAAAATGCACTTTTTATAATTCAAAAAGTGTTTTCCGGCGCTAAACCTTCCATCCAATTTCTAAAATTGCTGCATTTGTAAATTTCAAAAGCCAATATAAAGGAATAGAAGTGGGGGAAAAAAAGCAACTTGTGGGTTTAACTAATCATCTTTTTCTTTTTTTTTTCTATATATAATTTTCTTTTAAGGGGGCGTGGTAGGGGGTGTGTCCTATGCTTACATACTTTTGCTAAGGCCGGGTTCACACTGGTAGGACATACGTTCCGACTTTGGGAGAACATGTCACATGACGTGTATAAATTAATGGCTCCCTATGAGAGCCGTCCTAACTGGTCCAACTTGTGTCGGTCCAACTTTGAAAAAGGTTCCTGCACTACTTCGGTCCGACTTCAGCCTATTCAATATCCATTGAAGTCGGATCAAAGTCGGATCGTCATCTTAACTGATCTGACTTGTGGCATGCGACTTGTGCTCTGAGGATCTTGAAGGGAAACCCCACGCCAAAAAAAAAAAAAAAACGCATGGGGGTCCCCCCCCCCAATTCCACACCAGTCCCTTTGAGTCTGGTATGAATCTTGAAGAAAAACCCATCTCCAAAAAAACAAACAAAAAAAAAAAAAAAAAAAACAAAAAAAAAAAAAAAAAAAAAACCCATTGTGGGGGTCCCCCCAAAATCAATATCAGACCCTTATCCGAGCATGCAACCCGGCAGGTCAGGAAAGGGGTGGGGGGAGCTGAGTGAGCGCCCCCCCTCTCCTGGACCATACCAGGCCACATGGGGGGTGCCCCCTCCGTTATGGTGGCACCTGCGGTGGTTCCTGGGCTCTCCTGTTCCACCGGGTAGGCCGGGACCACAGGAAACTACTTCTGTGGTGAAAGCAGAAGGAACTCAGGGAACTTCCATTTCTTGATCCCTCCTGCGGCTAATGACCCCGGGAAGCGATTTGTACATCACTTCTAGTGGCACAGCTAGTGTAGCCAAGGATGCAGCTATTCATGCATGATTTGTGTTTGAATAGTTGCATTGGATGTCATGGGAGATATTGGGGGTCTAATAGACCCTCATTGTCTCCATAAAGAGGACCTGTCATCTACCTATGCTATTATATAGAGGATATGTTAGCCCTCTTTGACAGCAACAGTGTAAAAAAAAACTACATCTTAAAAAAAGAATTGTGTAGTAAAATTAAATTAAAAAAATGTAAAGCATCCCCGCACACACCCCACATAAAAAGCACAGTGTAGGCTGAGCACATGTAGGTAACATCAATTGCACCACACATGTGAGGTTTCGCTGCAAATTTCAGAGTGAGAGCAATAATTCTAGGGCCATGATTCACGGTTAACATTAAACTGATAAAAGGCTTGTGTATGGAGAGTTTTGGGTATCATAGTTTAAGTTTCCACCGGCATGCACAACTTTAAGACTTGACATGTTTGGTATCCATTTACTTGATGCAGCCCAATTATTTATATTTTACCAAAAAATGGTTATAATATTGTGTTTGTTTGGACTAAAATTCATTTTAGTGTATCTTTCGCCATAAAATATGTATTTAATAAATAATTAAGGTAACGTGTGCAAAAAAATAAATAAAAAATGAACAAATTACCGTGGTAATTCTCTGCTCCTGAAATAATGACCTATGAAAAATTCTTAAAGTGCAGACAATTTGTACAATATTGTTATATTCTGTCACAGGAAAAACACAATGTAATTGTTTATTTACAAATGCAGTCTGCCTGCTTTTTACCTCAGAAATCGCATCCTATTAAAAAAAAAAACTCTGACTCGTCTAGCCAATACGTAGAACTGTTATTGCTTATAAAAATACAGTATCATTTATTATTTCTCACTAAAATCTTCCAGCTCTCTTGTGAAAACATTGCATCCAGTTATAAAGGATGAAATCATGTGCAGCACATCTGTACAATGATTATATTCTGTCTCAGAAAAATATACCATCTATTTTTTTTTATTCCTGCCTGAAATCTGCCTGCTCTTTACCTCTGAAATTGCGTCTTATTAACCACTTAACAACCACCTGCCGACAAATAACGTCGACAAGGTGGTTGCTTAACTCTGGGAGGACGTTATATAACGTCCTCCCAGAATCGCGCTCCCGCGCGCCCCCTGGGGCGCGCACACGGGAAACTCCGTGACCGCCGGGTCCAGAGGACCCGGCGGATCACGAATCGCGGTAAATCGCCGCTGATAGCGGCCGTTTACCACGTGATCGCTCCGTCAAATGACGGAGCAATCACTTGTAAACAGACCGGCGTCATTTGATGACGCCGGTTCCTCCCTCCCCTCTCTGTACCGATCGGTACAGTGTGAGAGGGGAGGGGGAGGGAGCGGATGGCAGCAGCAGCACTGTGGGCTGGATCTGTGACAATTGCAGTCACAGATCCAGCCATCCATCCATCCCTGCTCAGCCATCCCTGTGCTATACCCTGCCAATACTCTGCAATACACCCTGCCAATACTCTGCAAAATACCCTGGTGCAATACTCTGCAATACCCTGGTGCAATACTCTGCAATACCCTGGTGCAATACTCTGCAATACCCTGGTGCAATACTCTGCAATACCCTGGTGCAATACTCTGCAATACCCTGCGAAATACTCTGCAATACCCTGGTGCAATACTCTGCAATACCCTGGTGCAATACTCTGCAATACCCTGGTGCAATACTCTGCAATACCCTGGTGTAATACTCTGCAATACCCTGCACAATACTCTGCAATACCCTGCACAATACTCTGCAATACCCTGCAAAATACTCTGCAATACCCTGCAAAATACTCTGCAATACCCTGCGCAATACTCTGCAAAATACTCTGCAATACCCTGCACAATACTCTGCAATACCCTGCACAATACTCTGCAATACCCGCCACAATACTCTGCAATACCCTCCACAATACTCTGCAATACCCTCCACAATACTCTGCAATACCCTCCACAATACCCTGTGCAATACCCTCCACAATACCCTGTGCAATACCCATGCAATACCCTGCCATACACCGCAATACCCTGCCATACACCGCAATACCCTGCCATAGTCCGCAATACTCCGCAATGCCCTGCAATACTCCGCAATGCCCGGCAATACTCCGCAATGCCCGGCAATACTCCGCAATGCCCGGCAATACTCTGCAATAACCACTTCCCGCCCTCCGGCCGTCATATGACGTCCTTGACTTTGTGCGGGGATATCTGAATGATGGGAGCAGCTACAGGCATCATTCAGATATTAGCTTTTTCAGCCGGCGATTCCCTACACCATAAGAACAATCATAGCGGCTGTTCCGCCGCTTGATCATTCTTACGGGAGGCGAGAGTGGATGCCCCCCCCCCCCCCGCCGCCCTCCGGTGCTTCTACCGACTCACCGCTACGATCAAAGCCAGGATTGTTGTTTTTTTTGTTTTTTTTTCAGGCTTCCCAGCCTAGAGGTGAGATGTGGGGTCTTATTGACACCCCCCCCCCATATCTCACTGTAAAGAGGACCTGTCATGCCATATTCCTATTACAAGGGATGTTTACGTTCCTTGTAATAGGTATAAAAGTGATCAAAAAAATGTTTAGGGCGGAAAAACATGTCAAACTAAAATAAATAAAGTAAAATGAAGAATAATTTTTTTATTTTTTTTTAAAGCGCCCCTGTCCCCGTGAGCTCGCATACAGAAGCGAACGCATACGTAAGTCCCGCCCACATATGAAAACGGTTTTCAAACCACACATGTGAGGTATCTCTGCGAACGTTAGAGCGAGAGCAATCATTTTGGCCCTAGACCTCCTCTGTAACTCAAAACATGTAACCAGTAAAAATATTTAAAGCGTCGCCTATGGGGATTTTTTAAGTAGCGAAGTTTGGCGCCATTCCACGAGTGTGTGCAATTTTTAAGGGCGACATGTTAGGTATCTATTTACTCGGCGTAACTTCATCTTTCACATTATGCAAAAACATTGGGCTAACTTTACTGTTTTTTTTTTTTTTAAGCACAAAACATTTTTTTTTCCGTAAAAAACGCGTTAAAAAATTGCTGCGCAAATATCGTGCGAGATAAAAAGTTGCAACAACCACCATTATATTCTCTAAGGTCTTTGCTAAAAAAACATATATAATGTTTTGGGGTTCTATGTAATTTTCTAGCAAATAAATGATGATTTTTACATGTAGGAGAGAAATGTCAGAATTGGCCTTGGTGCTCCAGAACGCCTGAAGGTGCTCCCTGCATGTTGGGCCTCTGTATGTGGCCACGCTGTGTAAAAGTCTCACACATGTGGTATCGCCATACTCGGGAGTAATAGCAGAATGTGTTTTGGGGTGTAATTTGTGGAATGCATATGCTGTGTGTGAGAAATAACCTGCTAATATGACAATTTTGTGAAAAAAAAAAAAGAGAAAAAAAAAATCTTGATTTTGCAAAGAATTGTGGGAAAAAATGACAACTTCAAAAAACTCACAATGCCTCTTTCTGAATACCTTGGAATGTCTTCTTTCCAAAAAGGGGTCATTTGGGGGGTATTTGTACTTTTCTGGCATGTTAGGGTCTCAAGAATTGAGATAGGCCGTCAGTACTTCAGGTGTGATCAATTTTCAGATATTGGCACCATAGCTTGTGGACTCTATAACTTTCACAAAGACCAAATAATATACACCAATTTGTACTTATTTTTACCAAAGATATGTAGCAGTATAAATTTTAGCCAAAATTTATGAAGAAAAAATAGTAATTTGCAAAATTTTATAACAGAAACGAAAAAAAAAAATCATTTTTTTACAAAATTTTCAGTCTTTTTTCTCTTATAGCGCAAAAAATAAAAAACCCAACAGTGATTAAATACCACCAAAAGAAAGCTCTATTTGTGTGAAAAAAAGGACAAAAATTTCATATGGGTACAGTGTTGTATGACTGAGTAATTGTCATTCAAAATGTGAGAGCACCGAAAGCTGAAAATTGGTCTGGTTATTAAGGGGGTTTAAGTGCCCAGTGGTCAAGTGGTTAAATAGGATCAAATTAGGTGCAGCAAATCTGTACAATTGTTCAAATCTGTTTTTGAAAAAATAAAGTCTCATTTAATATTTATGGAGGAAATCTGCCTGCTCAATTTTTATATTCTGTCTTAGAAAATTATGCTGTCTAATTTATTATTTCTAGGTAAAATCTGCCTGCTCCTTCCCCATGAAATTGCGTCTTATGAAATAGGATCAAATTAGGTGCAGCAAATCCATTCAATTGTAATCTATCTCTGAAAAATTAAAGTCTTATTTAATATAATTATGGAATAAATCAGCCTGTTCTCTCCATTCTGAAATAGCAGCCTATCCAAAAAGGCCTAAAAGCTGTTTTGCAAGTCTGTACAATTTTGTCTGTCTTTACTTAAAGCGGAGATCCACCCAAAAATGGAACTTCCGCTTTTCGGAATCCTCCCCCCCTCCGGTGTCACATTTGGCACCTTTCAGGGGGGAGGAGGTAGCAGATACTTGTGTAATCGCCCAGGACAGGTAAGTGTCCATATATTAAAAGTCAGCAGCTGCAGTATTTGTAGCTGCTGACTTTAATTTTTTATTTTTTTTGGAGGAACTTCGCTTTAAAGTGGTTGTTAAGCTACTCTAACATGTATACACCATCAGCACTGCCTCCTATTGTAGTATGCCCCATGACTGGCCAGCTTTTTCCTTTTCTCCTCTGAGAGATGCAGTGGGAGGGGCTGAGATTCCTCTACTGATGTCAGTCTGGAGGGGAGGAGGAAAGAGCTGGCTGGTCATGTGATTGCAATCTCAGCTCTTAAATTAGGTATTTGCAGCATTTATATTCATAAATGATACACAGAGGGGGACACTGCAATAGGAGGCAGTGCTGATTGTGTATACAGGTTAGTGTTATGAGAGCAGCAGGAGGGGGAGGGGTGGCTTACACACAGACAGAGAGTGGAGTGGGGAGGAGGACACAGGAGCAGAGAGGAGAGCAGATAGCAGGCTGTTGATGACAGAGGCATGTAAACTGACCGCAGTGTCAGGGGTAAGCAGCCATGATATACCGTGGTCAGTTTACAGAGCGGTGGGGAGAAACTGGCAGGATCAGCCAGGTTTTTTAGGTGTTACAGGGGGCCAAATTATACAGGACAAGCACTGTGTTATATAATAGGCTTGTCCAATTCATTTCGTAACGAATCGAAATTCGTCCGAATTTAGCAACTTTCGGACATTCGGAAGCATTCGAATTTCCGAACAAAGCAATTACGAATAAAACCGAATCCAAAATAAATTATACCGCAAATAGCGAATGCCTGAATGTCTTCGGCATAATTCGTTATGAAAAAAGTTACGAATGTACGAATCCATTCGAAGCAAAATAACACTCTGCTCTCTGCTTCTCCCTCACCGTGCTTAACTCCCTCTCAAAATGGTGTACAGGGGGCGGAGGCTATAGCCGCATGTAAAAAACTAAAGTAAAATACGAGATTTCGAATCGTTACAAATAACCGCAATGTATTTAGAAAAGTACAAATCCATTTGAAGCACATTAGGCATAATAGGCAGCGTCGTTGTGAGAGAGACACGGAAAATTACGAATCAACAAACCCAAAAAAAGTTACGAAAGTAGGAGTTGTGTCCAGAATCAACGAAAAACAATGTACTCTACCGAAAGTACGAATTATAAATCAACTAAAAATTCAACGAAAAATGTCGCTTGCAAAAATACGAATTAGTCCGAACACGAAAAATCCCGTCTAGCAAAATTACGAATGATTACGAATCAACAGGACCGAAAAGAAACGAAACAAATTTTTCCGTTGTGCACAAGAAACGAACCGAAACTAATCGAATTTTTCCGTTGTGCACAAGTCTATTATATAACATGCTTTAAAGGAGCAGGATCCCCCTTCTTTCTTTTTTTTTTTTGGGGTTAACAAACGCTTTAAAAAAAAAAAATTGCCAGATTCCTAGCAACCAATGATTTGCTTCAGAAGAGAACAGAATTTCCTCTGTCCAGATCTACTCCACCTCTTGTTTTTCACAGTGCTGCTAAGCCTTACAGTGGTAGGAGGACTCTGATGTAAGGAGGACTTTGATGGGGACACTGATGTAAAAAGGGACCCGATAGGGATTCTGATCTAAAGAGGGACTTTGATGGGGATCCTGATGTAAGGGTAACTCTGGTGGGGACCCTGGGTGTAAGGGGTACTGTGATGGGACCATAGGCGTGCGCACTGGGTGTGCCAGGTGTGCCCAGGCACACCCTAATTACCCTGTGCAGAACAGATTCCCCCTACTGACCTTTCTCCCCCCCCCCAGCACTGCCAGATTCCCTCCTCTCCCACACCGGTTGTTGCTGTGGATGTTTTAGGATGAGTGGGGGAAGGGGCCGGTAAATATGCCATTTACCGGCCCCTTCCCTTTCTGAATGTACATCGTGAGTGATTGGTAGAGTGTGTTGGAGCTATGGGGTGCACACCCTAATGCCAAAGGCTGCGCACACCTATGGATGGGACCCTGATGTAGCATGTAGCAAACTTTTTTTTTTTTCCCCACCTTTAAATATTTGTAAATTGTACAATGTGAGCTTTGTACTGTACTGTAGGGTTTGGAGACACCTTGTCTATTGCTATATTCCAATCACATTTTATGAATAATGGAACCAGCAATACTAAGACCAATACTGCCATACTTTTCTATCAAGTATTCAGCTGAACAAAGCAAACGTAAAGGCTAAACATTTAGCATCGTCAATGCAAGTTGATATTACACTAACAAGGGATGCGGAAAAAGGGAAGAAGAAAAAATTATTTTCACTTTGAGCTTTTTCAGTCTGCTGTGTTACATAAAAAAAAAAAAAAAAAACACTTATGCAATATCCTGATAAACATCAGACGTTGGTGGTTATATTTTGTAGGGTAAATAAATGAGGCTACGCAAACTACAATAAAGTTGCGTTTAAAAAATTTGAAAGAAAATGCATGTTTTTTTCCAATTTTTTTCTTAATAAAAACCCAGGAAATAAAAATACTGTATGTGAATCCAAAGCTGTACTGAAAAATACATTTGGGTATACTACAAACTAGGGCTGTGGAAATTAACTATTAATTCCTCGATTAATTCTTTAGATCGATCAAAATTCTTTTGATTGGTACTCACCTCTCCCCCGGCTTCCGGGTCTTCAGGGAGATCCGGTGACGTCACGGACACCGGCGGGGCTTGCCGTGTCCATCTGAAGGGCTCCTTTGCTGTGCCTTCATATCTGCATGCCGGCAGGACCTTACTATCTGCCACACGCAAGGGCTGTTACACTTCCCTCTATCACTTCCCTCTATCAACCTGAGATTCTACAGCCATCCACTGGGAGTTGTGATAGTTCCCTTCACGGGACATCTACATGCCGACGGACTGATGTTGGCCCCTCCTCATCTGGATTCAGCAGTGGTATACAGGTCCTTCTCAAAAAATTAGCATATTGTGATAAAGTTCATTATTTTCTGTAATGTACTGATAAACATTAGACTTTCATATATTTTAGATTCATTCCACACAACTGAAGTAGTTCAAGCCTTTTCTTGTTTTAATATTGATGATTTTGGCATAAAGCTCATGAAAACCCCAAAACCCTATCTCAAAAAATTAGCATATTTCATCCGACCAGTAGAAGAAAAGTGTTTTTAATACAAAAAAAGTCAACCTTCAAATAATTATGTTCAGTTATGCACTCAATACTTGGTCGGGAATCCTTTTGCAGAAATGACTGCTTCAATGCGGCGTGGCATGGAGGCAACCAGCCTGTGGCACTGCTGAGGTGTTATGGAGGCCCAGGATGCTTCGATAGCGGCCTTAAGCTCATCCAGAGTGTTGGGTCTTCCGTCTCTCAACTTTCTCTTCCCAATATCCCACAGATTCTCTATGGGGTTCAGGTCAGGAGAGTTGGCAGGCCAATTGAGCACAGTAATACCATGGTCAGTAAACCATTTACCAGTGGTTTTGGCACTGTGAGCAGGTGCCAGGTCGTGCTGAAAAATGAAATCTTCATCTCCATAAAGCTTTTCAGCAGATGGAAGCATGAAGTGCTCCCAAATTTCCTGATAGCTAGCTGCATTGACCCTGCCCTTGATAAAACACAGTGGACCAACACCAGCAGCTGACATGGCACCCCAGACCATCACTGACTGTGGGTACTTGACACTGGACTTCAGGCATTTTGGCATTTCCCTCTCCCCAGTCTTCCTCCAGACTCTGGCACCTTGATTTCCGAATGACATGCAAAATTTGCTTTCATCCGAAAAAAGTACTTTGGACCACTGAGCAACAGTCCAGTGCTGCTTCTCTGTAGCCCAGGTCAGGCGCTTCTGCCGCTGTTTCTGGTTCAAAAGTGGCTTGACCTGGGGAATGCGGCACCTGTAGTCCATTTCCTGCACACGCCTGTTCACGGTGGCTCTGGATGTTTCTACTCCAGACTCAGTCCACTGCTTCCGCAGGTCCTCCAAGGTCTGGAATCGGTCCTTCTCCACAATCTTCTTCAGGGTCCGGTCACCTCTTCTCGTTGTGCAGCGTTTTCTGCAACACTTTTTCCTTCCCACAGACTTCCCACTGAGGTGCCTTGATACAGCACTCTGGGAACAGCTTATTCGTTCAGAAATTTCTTTCTGTGTCTTACCCTCTTGCTTGAGGGTGTCAATGATGGCCTTCTGGACAGCAGTCAGGTCGGCAGTCTTACCCATGATTGCGGTTTTGAGTAATGAACCAGGCTGGGAGTTTTTAAAAGCCTCAGGAATCTTTTGCAGGTGTTTAGAGTTAATTAGTTGATTCAGATGATTAGGTTAATAGCTCGTTTAGAGAACCTTTTCATGATATGCTAATTTTTTGAGATAGGAATTTTGGGTTGTCATGAGCTGTATGCCAAAATCATCAATATTAAAACAAGAAAAGGCTTGAACTACTTCAGTTGTGTGTAATGAATCTAAAATATATGAAAGTCTAATGTTTATCAGTACATTACAGAAAATAATGAACTTTATCACAATATGCTAATTTTTTGAGAAGGACCTGTAGTTGTACACATTTTTATACCAGTATCATACTTAGCTACATGTTTTTATGACTGCTTTTGCTACCGTTTTGTATTACTCGCACCATTTTTACAGTTTATGTAGCTACATCGATTTTATCTCCAGTGCAATATTTAGTTTGTTACCTACTATAAAAGTTTTAATGCTATTCCCATCGAGCGCTGCCTTTGTGTGTTTTTTGCATCCTGCTATAGATTTTTCCAGTGGTTGGTAGCTGCACTGGGAATCTGCCTGCAAGGAGATCAGCTAAAAGTAGTTGGATCTATGTGCGTTATAATTAATCGAAATTAGTCGATTAATCGATTAAAAAAAAAAAACGATTAATCGAACACGAAAATGTTAATCAGTAACAGCCCTACTACAAACGCTAAAATGAATGGAGGCTAGGACAAGGGTTATAGGGAGAAAAAGGTGCAGGTCCTCTCTTCTGCCAGCAGGTGACAGTATAATGCTATAATATAAACTTTAATATTGCTCTTTCTTATTCACAATTCAGCCGCACACCATCTGGCCTTGTGCATTATTTTACAGTTGCTCTAAAATATGATAAAAAAAAGCAGCTGGAGAATGAGAATTTGGGATTACTGTGGTATCTTTCATTTATTTCAGGCTTATTGCTTTAGTGCAAATTCTCTACATACGAGGCTCTGTTCTTATGGAAGCCAACTGACCTTTACTCCATTATTGGTGCGTTTGGTTTAACCAGTTAAAAAAAGGGAGCAGAGATGTGCATGACATAGTTACATAGTCTTGTTGAAAAAAGACACAAGTCCATCCAGTTCAACCAATAACAAATGACGGAAAACTTTGTTTCGTTTCATATTCGTTTGTTAAATTAATCATTTTGCTTCATCATCCGTTATGTTAGAATTATTTGTTTTTGGAATATGCTTAGTATATTCGTTGCTCCGAATCGATTCGTAGTTGGGAAATTATTTCGGAAGATCATCTACAGTAAAACCTTGGATTGCGAGCATAATTTGTTCCGGAAACATGCTTGTAATCCAAAGCACTTGTATATCAAAGCAAATTTCCCCATAAGAAATAATGGAAACTCAAATGATTCGTTCCACAATCATTTATTCATAGTTCCTTCCGTTTATAGTCCATATAAAAAGATTATAGCAATGTGATAGGTTGTGTAACCATAAAATGTACCTCCACAAATGGAAGCCTCCACAAGGGGATTAGAAGCAAAATCCAGCAGGAGCTACAGAGTATAAAAGAGAAGAGAGGCGCCTCTAATGCCCCGTACACACGATCGTTTTTCATGCCATTTTTTAAACCAACGTTTTTCTCGTCGTTTTTTTCATGTTTCCTCTCAAGCCTGTCTTGCGTACACACGATCATTTTAAAAAACGTTCAAGCAAAGCGCAGTGACGTACAACACGTACGACGGCACTATAAAGGGGAAGTTCCGTTCGAATGGCGCCACCCTTCATGTTAGTAAAGTTTGTTGAGCGACGATTCGCGCTTTTCAGCCTCCTGCTTTTCAGTCCGTTACAGCGTGACGAATGTGCTATCTCCATTACAAATGCTAGTTTTACCAGAACGTGCGCTCCCGTCTCATACTTGATTCTGAGCATGCGCGTTTTTTTCACCTCGTCAAAGCATACACACCATCGTTTTTCACGTTGTTAAAAAAAACGACATGAAACACGACATGAAAAAATAGAGCATGTTCGAAATTTTTAATGGCCGTTTTTCATGTCGTTAAAAATGCTCTGGAGCCTACACACGATCGGTTTTAATGCCCATTTTTAAAAATGGCATTTTTAATGGCATGAAAAACGATCGTGTGTATGGGGCATTAGTGTAGCAATATGTTGCTAAATGTTGTACCTTCATTAAATGTAACAATATTGCTACACTTAGAGGCGCATCTCTTCTCTTTTATACTCAGTTGTGACATGACGCTACTTGTATATCAAGACATCGCTTGTATATCAAGTCAAAATGTATTAAAAAATTTAGCTTGTCTTGCAAAACGCTCTCAAACCAAGGTCTTTCTGTATTTCCGTTTTAACGTGTTCATTTGTTATTTCTGGAGATTACTTATGTAGTATGTACTCTGGGTTGGATGGAGGTGGATCCATCAGTTTCTCTGAATTATAAACATAACAAATGGAAGTGAATACATTTTTCGGATTCATCCGTTATGTTATAGTCTAAAAAATTTACCACAAAGGCCAATATGTTGGACCCTAATACTCTAAAGGCCCGTACACACGGTCAGACTTTTTGCCAATAAACTTCAAAATGAGCAAGTTTTTCAAAAAAATCCTACCGTGTATACGCTCCATCGGACAAACTTTTTCGGTTTTCATCGGACAAAAGTTTGCTCGGACAAACTTTTTGGCAACAAAGGTCCGATGGTGCAAAGTCCTATCGTGTGTACAGAAATCCATCGGACTTTTGTCCGAAGTACAAACACGCATGCCCAGAACCAATGTTAAAATTAACCAACAATAGCAGAAGTTGACCAAAGGGTGGCGGTAAAGAGCAGAAAAACCACGTGATGTTGGGAAAGTTTTGGGAACGTTTGCAGAAAAGTCCGAGCGTGTGTATGCTATGGGTGTGCCCGGCCAACTCCCTTCGGACAAAAATCCACGGAAAAGTTTGTTTGAAGTCCGACCGTGTGTACGAGGCTTTAGATGCAAACGAATAACAGTAATAGCAGGAGTCCTTGTGGAGAGAAATGCTTTCAGTTGATAGCAGTACTGTCTGCTCACCAGAAGTAGCAGTTAATAAGGCACAATACAACATCAACGAGGTATCACCTGGTACATAGAGATGACTTCACACACGAGCCTTCACCAAAACCACGCACTCACCAGATGGAGGATTTTAATAAGCATCAATCCATATTTAGAACCTTGTCATTTTCAGCAGTGGCGGTGCGTCCATAGAGGGCGCCAGAGCGCCACCCCCTCTCGCTCCCGCACCGCCACTGAAAGACAATACACAGATTCATGCATTGCATGAATCTGTGTATTGTCACCGCTGCCGCGCTGCCCACTATTCATATGGCCGGCCTCCTGGTGAGCGCCGGCCATATGAGTTAGAGCGGCGGCCGGCGGTGGGTGTGACTTGGAAGTGTCTATCAGAGCCAGCGGCTCTGATAGGCTTTCCGAATACAGCTCTCACGCTGTATTCGGCTTCCAAAAACTCCTCCCAGGTACGCTCGGGGGTGCGTTCCTTGGAGAAGACTGTGGAGGTTTCAGCCAATCAGGTTCACCGGATCTGGTTACCGGTAACCTGATTGGCTGAAGCGACATCGAGGGCGGGAGAACACATCGAGGACGGCGCGGACCGAGGAAGATAAGTGAAGGGCTGGGGGGGGGGCATTTGGGGGGAACTGGCTGTATATGGGGGACACACTGGCTGAATATGGGGGGAACTGGCTGTATATGTATATGGGGGACAAACTGGCTGCATTTGGGGGGAACTGGCTGTATATGGGGGACACACTGGCTGAATATGGGGGGAACTGGCTGTATATGTATATGGGGGACAAACTGGCTGAATATGGGGGGAACTGGCTGTATATGGGGGACACACTGGCTGAATATGGGGGGAACTGGCTGTATATGGGGGACAAACTGGCTGCATTTGGGGGGAACTGGCTGTATATGGGGGACAAACTGGCTGTAGATGGGGGACAAACTGGCTGTATATGGGGGACAAACTGGCTGTATATGGGGGCACACTGGCTGTATATGGGGGCACACTGGCTATATATATATGGGGGCACACTGGCTATATATATATATGGGGACAAACTTGCTGTATATGGGGGCACACTGGCTATATATATGGGGACAAACTGGCTGTATATGGGGGCACACTGGCTATATATATATATGGGGACAAACTGGCTGTATATGGGGGCACACTGGCTGTATATGGAGGCACACTGGCTATATATATGGGGACAAACTTGCTGTATATGGGGGCACACTGGCTATATATATATGGGGGCACACTGGCTATATATATGGGGGCACACTGGCTATATATGGGGACAAACTGGTTGTATATGGGAGCACACTGGCTGTATATGGGGGGCACACTGGCTGTATATATGGGGGCACACTGGTTATATATATATATGGGGGCACACTGGCTGTACATGGGGACAAACTGGCTGTATATGGAAACAAACTGGCTTTATTTGAGGGGGCAAACTGGTGGCGTTTGGGCACAGTGGCTGCGTTTAATGGGCACAGTGGCGGCAATTGATTTTTTTTTTCAGTTTGTTTGAGCCCCCCCAAAAATTTTGAGCACCAGCCGCCACTGATTTTCAGTCAATGCCACCAGTTGAGTAGGGACTGGTATCCGTAACACCACACTAGGTATAAACAAGCTCACCAGCAAGGAGCCTCTTATATAGAGTAGTATTTATTGGTTCCATAGTAATCCATACAAATGTTAAAACCATAGTAAAACATCAGTAAGTGCACTTACAGTGGTGGCCATGGTTAAAAACACATGGAGACGGTGGTGTGGCGTCAGAAAATAGGCCCCTTCCGGTCTTTCAGGGAAGGAGACCTGATTTTTCTCTGCTGGATTTCAGTAACAATTACAGGTCTCATCCCTCCCCCCAGCCTGTAATTGGGCAGTAAAAGGAGAAGCAGTAGACTGATGAGCTCATCTCTCTGTCAATCTGCTCTCGCCTCTTATCAGCATGTTCCTTGTTAGCACATAAACTAACCGTCTCCTTGTGCCGCTTCTCCCTCTCCTAGCCTGAGATCAGCTGTATAGGGGATTGCTAGAGGCTCAGTCAAATTCAAGAACTTAGGGCCCATTCACACCAGGTGTGGTGGGAATACGTTGGATGGCTATTCTAGTGCCGTCTAACTGTGATCTGTGCATCGGCACTGCACCACAGTGTAAAGTGCATGTGAATGCAAACAATTTACAAACCACACAGTGGCATTAGGCACCGTTAACATAACACGCTCGGTGGCTTTTGCCAGCTTCATGGATGGTAATACTAAGCTGCTCTGCTGCCGTCTATCAAACGGTGGATGTTTGACCGCAATGGCGTCAGCTGTATCTGCACACCATCTCTTGAAGTCGGTTGAAGATATGCAAACTGACCAAGCTAGAGCAGATCTATTGTACTTCCGAGCCTAGTGTGGTCAGTTTGAAATGTAAACCAAGAGGAACATGCAGGATCACCAGGCATTTAGTAAATAAATTGAAAATAAAAGTCATACAAGCTAAGCACTGTATTTTAGAACTATATATAAAACACAAAACATATATGGAACCCCCCTGCACACGGATTTGCCCTGTATTGGCACTATATATCCACTGGAGCATTTGTATTTTGCAGAGCAAAATAGGGACTGGCCAGAGAGGGATTTATTTGACGCAGTTGGCCAGCTTACACATGTATTGCAATATATGTGAACTAAAAATCCCTGTTTTAGTACAAAGTTTGTTAGAAATGGTATATGGCAGTGGGCAGAAGGTTCATCCAAAATTTTTAGTGTTAAAGGATAAGTTCACCTTTTGAGAACAATTATTAAATGCTCATAATTTTTTTGCAGGGAAAAAAAAAGTGCATTTATTATTTTTTCCCTAAGGAGCTTGGAAAGGTGGTGCAATGCCACAATTCTGCAGACAAGCCCTGTAGCTTTCAGCCTGTACCTCCATACAAGGCTGCTCATCAGTGACCTTGCAGTCCATCCTGAATTATAAGTCGTCAGCCGCAATGGCTGGCTGTAGTGGTAGTTTGTGTATTCACAGCAAAATGTGAACGAATGATGCCGTTGTGTGGATGGAGCCCCGCAGGGCCACACAATTTTTAAATAGTGACAGCTGGCGCAGGAAGAGGATCCCCCCGCTTGCTGTCACAGGAAGGGGGAGAGGCTCCAGCTGCTGGAACCTGTTACATGTTACACACTAAATATGGGTGGAACATGATGTAACATGTTCGTAAGGTGAACTTATCCTTTAACATGTGGTCACACCGTCTTTAGTACCTGGTGGGCTATATATATATATATATATAAGCGATTTGAATCTGTGCACAGGTACAGTATATCTGGTCTGGTCAGTGGCCAGACCTGAACCATGTAGCTCTCCTACAGCTTGTGTTTATCTGCCCCATATTGGCACTATATCCACTGGAGCATTTGCATTTTGCAGAGTAGAGTAGGGACTGGCCAGAGAGAGATTACTTTAATGCAGTTTGCCAGTTTACGCATGTATTGCAGTGCACGTTCTTGTGTAAAGTTTGCTAGACAAGATGTATAGCAGTGTGCAGAGGGTTCGTCCAAAATTCTTATTGGAACAATCATAGGGTATGTAGAAATGACATGTGAACTACATGACATGCAGATCACACACACACATCTATTAAACAGATGTTGTCAACGTTGCAGGATCTGTAACAGGCCCCTAGAGGAATCATTAAACACGCAAGGCATTGGAAGCACGTCTTTACTCTGCGACTATTTTACATAGGCAGTTTGTGGACCTTGAGTTTTATCCAGACAGGTTGCTGTTTCATATATTTGTTAACTGATATCTTATATGTTTGTTACATTAAACGTGTGCTTTACAAAATAAAATGTATTTAAATAAAGTGCCTTGAAAAAGTATTCATACACCTTTGAAATTTTTCACATTTTGTCACGTTACACAGTGCACTTGTGACATTTCTGCAGGTTAGCTGCACTGAGCCATAGACTTCTATTATACAGTATCCTGTGGGTTTGGCGCACTTTCAGAAAGCCCACCACACTTGCAAGATGTAAAAGAAGTCTATGGTTTAGTGTAGCTAACCCACAGGATCACTGCGCTGCACCTGTGGATCAGTGTAAAAGCAGCCTTATAGGGGGCTCAGGACAGTAAAGGCTCATTTACATTTGCTGTATGGGGGGGGCGGTAAAACCACATTCATGTTCATCGTGGCGCACGACTGGTTACCAAATCACTTAGGTGGCCCTCGCTCTTCAAAAGGTTGGTTGAGCACCCCTGCTTTAAAGTATTTCGGGAACCAAATATTAATGACAAAAGGTTCTGTATACCGTATCAGCACATTTATTTGTGCTGAAAATGCCCCCCTCGGCTTATACTCGAGTCAGTTTTTGTGCCTGATCTCCTGGACTTTGGGGACCCGTTACCGGGCGGCCATAGGTCCCCTGGACCCCAAACCTGGTACACATGTAGCCGCTTTTCTCCTGTACAAGTGTGCAACGTTTTTTGTCTGAAGGACCTACGGCCGGGGAGCACCGATTTTTCAAAATCGGGCACCCCTTCCATAGACTCCCATGTTAAACGTCAGTCTAGTCATGGGCACAGTGAGGCATGCACATGGACACAGCACAGTGAGGCATGCAGATGGACACCCTAGGCTTATACTCGAGTCAGTACGTTTTCACAGTTTTTTGTGGTAAAATTAGGTGCCTCGGCTTATATTTGGGTTGGCTTATACTCGAGTATATACGGTACACAAAATCGATTGAACGCAGATTTTGAGGCCTCTACTCTCAGGTTGTGTACAGCAGAAAAAACAACATATGGTAGACAGATGTTTGTAAATGCAAACCTAACATATTTCATAGAGTGCACCTTTCAGTGATATTACAGCTCTGCATGAATACATTTCTGGCATTTCAGAACAGCTTTAACTTATTATGGTTTAAAAACAGTCCTTGAGCTCCAGTTAAGTAACTTTGCCTAGGCTGAGATGATGTCATTGGGTGCACCATGAGACTATGGAAATAGTAGGGACATTAAGTGGTTGTAAAAGCTGAAGGTTTTTTTTTTTTACCTTAATGCATTCTATGCATTAAACTTTAATTAAAGGCAAAACTTTTATTTTAGTTTTGGCTAGAGTGGAGATGGATTAGAACACCTGTCAGCTTTTATTGCTGTCTGTGTCCCTGTTAGGCCCCTTTCACACTAGCGGACCATATGTCCGTTTTTTTCATCCATCCGTTTACGGATGAAAAAGGGACATACATTGGTCCCTATGAGATTGCGAGTGTCAGCGGATGAACATCTGCTGACACCCGATCTCATCCGTGTCCGCAATCCTCCGATTCTGCAGACGGAGGAAAATCCTATTTTTCTATCCGTCTGCAGAGCGGATCGGATGAACACGGACAGACAGTCCGTGTTCATCCGATCCCCCCATAGGGGAGAGCGGAGATCTGACAGGGCGATCCCTGCACAGTGTGCGGGTACCGCCCTGTCATCCGCCGGCTCAGCGGAGATCAGCGGAGCGATCCTCACTGAGCAAGCGGAGGTTCACGGATCCATCCCGTGTGAAATCTCCTTAGGGAGATTCACGCTCTTTGTCCTGTTTACCATTATCATTAAAACTGAAAGTAAAAAAAAAATCCCAAATTTTGGATAGTCCCCAGAAAAGTAATAGAAGGGAAATCTTCCAATGGGGACACTAGTTCTGGTGACATAGGGTGCCCCAAGGAATTCCCATAATTTAAAGAGATTTCCTTTCACCTCCTGTTTGGCTATGGGACAGGAAGTGATAGGAAATCTCTGCAATGGGACACAGATGGTGGGGAAAAAAATAAAGTTTTGTCTATAGTTCTACTTTAATGCAAAAAAAGCATTAATGGGTTGTAAAGGTACATGTTTTTTCCCCTTAATGCATCCTATGCATTAAGGGGAAAAAACATCCGACAATACCGCCCCCTCCGAGCCCCCGTTTTCCTTACCTGGCCCCTCGAAAGTCCCACACTCGTCCCCGTCATCCTCCTCGTTTCTTAGCCTGGCCGCCGATTGGCTACACTGGATGGATTGAAAGCAGCGCAGCCATTGGCTGGCGCTGCTGTCAATCACATCCAATGACGCGGCGCGCAGGGCCGAGTGATACAGTCAGCGGCTATGGCCACTGCTGTATCACAGGAGCGTGCCCGCAATAACTCCACACCATGCAAGCTCGCTCGCATTAAGGTGTGGAGTCCTTGCGGGGAGGAGCTGAGACAGTCGCCAAGGGACCCCAGAAAACCAGGATCGGGGCCACTGTGTGCAAAACGAGCTGCACAGTGGAGGTAAGTATAACATGTTTATTTTTTTGCAAAAAAAAGGGAAGCTTTAGTGTCCCTTTAAGATAAAAAAAAAACTTCTGCCTTTAGAACCACTTTAAGGTTTGAACAAAATTTACAGACACAGATTTAGCTGCTCTGGATGGTCTGAGGAGGCCTGGAATGCACAGGGCTCTGGACGGTCATGAGTCAGGACTCTTGTTGGGAGGCCTGTCATGCTGCACAGTACTCTGGATGGTGGTCTGAGGGGAGGCCTGTAATGCACAGTACTCTGGATGGTGGTCTGAGGGGAGGCCTGTATTGCACAGTACTCTGGATGGTAGTCTGAGGGGAGGCCTGTAATGCACAGTACTCTGGATGGTGGTCTGAGGGGAGGCCTGTAATGCACAGTACTCTGGATGGTGGTCTGAATGGAGGCCTGTAATGCACAGTACTCTGGATGGTGGTCTGAGGGGAGGCCTGTAATGCACAGTACTCTGGATGGTGGTCTGAAATGCACAGTACTCTGGATGGTGGTCTGAGGGGAGGCCTGTAATGCACAGTACTCTGGATGGTGGTCTGAGGGGAGGCCTGTAATGCACAGTACTCTGGATGGTGGTCTGAGGGGAGGCCTGTAATGCACAGTACTCTGGATGGTGGTCTGAATGGAGGCCTGTAATGCACAGTACTCTGGATGGTGGTCTGAAATGCACAGTACTCTGGATGGTGGTCTGAGGGGAGGCCTGTAATGCACAGTACTCTGGATGGTGGTCTGAGGGGAGGCCTGTAATGCACAGTACTCTGGATGATGGTCTGAGGGGAGGCCTGTAATGCACAGTGCTCTGGATGGTGGTCTGAGGGGATTCCCGAAAAGCAGTGGTCACAGGAAGCCTGTAATGTACACAATGACAGTGCTCTGGGTGGTCTGAGGAAGCCTGTAATGCACAATGCTCTGGACGGTCATGCGTCAGGACTCTCATTGGAAGGCCTGTAATACACAGTGCTCTTGACGGTCGTCTGAGTCCTGTTAAGCTGCACACTATGGTTGCTATTCGCTACTTTGCTTACTGGCAGCGGAAGCACTCAAGAGCCCTACCCAGGCGGAGCTCTAATGAAACCGTATGTTTGCGTGGGTAAACGTCCCTCCCTCACGTTTTCGTTAATGAAAATGGAATTGATTTCACCAGTGGACGAAAATTGGTGTGATTTTCGTTTTGTTTTCATCACTGTAAAAAGGCTGCTGATGAAAATGTTTTTGCCGACAAATTTAACACTGATGTACCCTCTTACCTGTCAATTAAGGCCTGAGAGGACAGAAACGGTCAAACCTCTACTGTATCCCAACAATCATCCAATTGTAGGAGGTACAAGATGAAGTCCGCAAGCTAAAGTGGAGCCTTTGCCCTGCAGTGTCCCCATGTGGCAGAAATCCCTATGTCTTTTGTTTGAGAACTGCATTGAGAAGTAGTGTACAGTGTTACTTGAACTGTATTCTAGGATTTGCTTGTCTTCAGCTGAGAGAACTTGCAATAATTTAAGAGTTTACACATAGTCTCAGAAATCTTTTTTTTTTTTCTTTAAAGGGTAAGTTCACCTATACAGAAAAATCTGTAAGGTGAACTTACACAGGAACCCCTCCTCATCCCTCTCAGTCCCACAGAAATCTCCCGTTCTGAGCCCCGGCATATCCGCGTTAGGAGTCCAAGAAATCCCCTCAGCCGAATGTCCAAAACGTACCCCGTCAGGGGAGACGTTTTGGAGCATTCTAATTGGTCGGCGCAAGCCGCATCCTGTCAAGCTGGGAAGACGATGCGTAGATGCCGAGGGGATTTCTAAGACTCGGACTCCTGACGCAGATATACCGGTTGTTCAGAACAGGAGATTGCCGCAGTCCAGGTCAGCGGGACCGAGGGCGGGTGAGGAGGGGGTCCTGTGTAAGTTCACCTTACAGATTTTTCTGTAAAGGTGAACTTACCCTTAGATTTTTCCAGAAAAAAATGAAAAGCGGCTTTGAAAACACAAAAAGGACGATAACCTGTTTTTTCACAAATTTTTCCATTTTATTTTTCTAGGCCTTCCCATCTCTAGGCAGCACTAGGGTCATTGGTTCAAATCCCCTCGTGGCACTACCTGCCTGAAGTTGGCATGCTCGCCCTGTGCCGGCGTGGTTTTTTTCCCACACTTCAAAGACATGCTGGAAGGTTATTTGGCTCCTGTCTAAATTGGCCCTAGTATGTGTATGTGTGAATGTGAGGAACCTAAGATTGTAAGCTCCTTGAGGGCAGGGATGTGAATGCATAAAAAAATATATAAAGTGCTGCATAAATTCATAGTGCGATAAGGCTCAGTTCACACTGGGGCAGCCTGAAAGTCATGCAACTTTGCCAGGCGCCTTTGAAGTAACTTTCGGTAATGCCTGGGTAATATTCCTGTAATGTCGGATACACATTAAATCAATATAGGTGAGGAGGCGACTTCCATTAAAGTCTATGGGCACAAGTTGGATAGAAGTCGCCTTGAAGTAGTACAGGAACCTTTTCTAAAGTTGGAGCGACTGCAGTAGTGCCAATTAAGACAGCTCCCATTGACTAACATGGGATTTTTACATTATGCGACTTGGGATCTCCCAAGTCGCAGCACTTTAATCCGAGCCTAAAAGTACTTGAAATAAGCGTATTGTGGCTCCTGTGTATTTGGTGAGTTCCTGGAGGTTTACATTTCTTACAAGTCATTTGTGGCTGACCACAGTTTGCTTACACGGTGATAACAAAGAGTTGTGCACAGAGCAGATCCAATCTCCCTTATTGACAGCTCACTCTGCAGATTATGGGATAACTCAAAGGGACGATGACCTTGCTAAAATACAACCAGGCTATCCCACTGCTGAAACCTTCTTGTTCCCAATAACCTGCTGTTCTAGTGATGCCATCTCTCAAGTTCTGTCAGTGTAAAGGCCAGATAATCGCTGATCCCTCATATTCTAAACCACAGAGGTTGTACAAAACAGCTGGAGCCCTGACATCATGTGTCAAAGCAAAGGATGTGAGGAGTTAATCACCACCGAAATCGCTATGCCACCAAATCACCTCCGACCTCGCCATCCCACCAGAAGAGTGCAGTTTAAGGTTAAACCACTTTTCTTTTAAATTCTTATTAAATTCTCTTTCGCGGAAATTTTTTATCCCTATTGTGGGGTTACCAGTACGGTATTTGTACATTAAAATCATATCCCCTCTCAAGCGTCTTGTCTCCAGAGAGAATAAGTTCAGTGCTTGCAATCTTTCCTCATACCTAATATCCTCCAGACCCTTTATTCGATTGGTTGCCCTTCTTTGGACTCGCTCCAGTTCCAGCACATCCTTCCTGAGGATGACTAAGCACAGTGGCTGGTGTGAAACATGTCAGCGGCAGTGTAGTTAGTCTGTACCGACTTTTGATGCCTTGATTTTAACTTTACAATAAAAGGTGATTATTTGGACTGCGGCTATCCAGCTATTTCTTTTTCAATCATCTCAGTTGCAAACAGAGCCAGCACCGTTTCACTGCGGAGACAGCTGATCGTAGGAGAGGTAATTTACCTTGGAGCGGTGAACTCCCACACATCCTTCCTGAGGACTGGTGCCCAGAACTGGACGACATACCGATCACCACCGACCTCACCATGCCACCAGAACCTGTATGGCTCAGATCAGAGCGTCATTGCAGAGAAAAAAGAAAGCTTACCTGTTCTGCTGTGCTGGTCCTCAGGATCCTCCTTACGTCCTTCCCAGGCCCTTGTATGCGACATCACATACAGACAAGCATCTGGGATGCTCATCCAATTCTGCATTGGGGCAGAATGGGCAGATATCACATGCCAAAGTACTGGGCTTTTTACGTTAACATTGGTGGATGAAGTAAAGAGACATTAAATGTGCCACAACACAGATATATAAATAGTATAACTTTATAACATTTAAATTTAATTCAATAAAACTGATATGATGATACAAAGTGGTTTGGGACTTTAAATGTACCCCCTTGGGTCTAATAAACAGTAAACCATTGATTATAAAAATAAACGTCTTTATTCAAAATGTTATGCAATTTTTTAAAAATATATATATTTTTTTTTTAAAACAAACCTAACTATTTGTCCAGGTTGATGTTGTCCTGGCTTTGGGACAAACCTTTAAAAAAAATTATATAACATTTTGAATAAAGACATTTATTTTTATATTCAATGGTTTAGTGTTTATTAGACCCAAGGAGGTACATTTAAAGTCCCAAACCACTTTGTATCTTCATATTTGTTCTGCCAGGGATGGAACCTCCTTAGGGTAAGGAACTGAATTACACTTTACCCCCACACACGACCTTTTGACTATGAACTTTAACCGCTTGCTGACCAGTCGCCGCAGTTATACTGCTGCAGGTTGGCGCAGCTGCGCGAATCGTCGTAGCTGTACATCGGTCCCTTCAATAGCTATTTCAGGCATGTCGCCTGAGCTGATGCACATGGCCTGGCAGCCGCGATGTCCACTGGCCACCGGCGATCGCTCCACAGAGAGCCAGAACGGGGATCTCTCAATTTAAACAGATTCCCGTTCTGTCAGGGGAGTAGAGAGATCGGTTCCTAGTGATCAGGAACAGCGATCTCTCTCCTCCTCCAGTCAGTACACTCACCCCCCCCCCCAGCCAGAAACACTTAACCCCTTCCCTGCCAGTGACATTTATATACAGTAATCAGTAGCTATTTTTAGCTCTGATCGCTGTATAAATGTCAATGGTCCCAAAAAAGTGTCAAAAGTGTCCGATCTGTCTGCCGCAATCCCACTAAAAATCGCTGATCACCGCCATTACTAGTAAAATAAATAAAATTAAAATGTATAATAAAAATGCCATAAATATAACCCCTATTTTGTAGAAGCTATAATTTTTGCGCAAACGAATCAATATACGCTTATTGCATTTTTTTTTACCAAAAATATGTAGAATACATATTAGCCTAAACTGATAAAGAAATCTTTTTTTTTTTTTTTATTTGGGGGATATTTATTATAGCAAAAAGTAAAAAATAGTGTTTTTTTTTTTAAATTCACACTCTTTTTTTGTTTATAGCGCAAAAAATAAAAACCGCAGAGTTGATCAAAATACCACCAAAAGAAAGCTTGATTTGTGGGAAAAAAAAAGGAGGACATCAATTTTGTGTACAACATCACATGACTGCGCAATTGTCAGTTAAAGCGACGCAGTGCCGTATCGCAAAAAATGTCCTGGTCATTAAGGGGGTAAATCTTCCGGGGCTGAAGTGGTTAAAAGGCCAAGTTCACCTTTGTTCACTTCTTTTGCTAAATTCCAGCTCCCCTATGTACCAATATAGCATTATTGTACTCATTTTGAAAAACGAAAACAGCTTTCCGTTAATTCTACACATTCTTACCCAACTCTCTTCATAGCTGTTTAAAACACACTGCTCCATTACTTCTGCCTTACTTCCTGGACAGACTTTAGATCATGACACAGGAAGGAGTTGACCAGCTGACATCATTAACACACCTTGCATTTTCCACCCTCAGCTGGTCAACTCCTTCCTGTGTCATGACCTAAAGTCTGTCCAGGAAGTAAGGCAGAAGTAATCGAGCAGTGTGTTTAAACAGCTTTGAAGAGAGTGAGGTAAGCCGGTGTAGAATTAAACGGAAAGCAGTTTTAGTTTTGCAAAATAAGTACAATAAAAGGAGAAGTATAGCCAAAGCTTGTTTGGCTGTACTTCTCCTATGGATCACAGGAGTGCAGTTCGTTTTGCACCCACTCAAGTCCGCTCTCTGCTGACGTCACCACGTCATCCCAACCACGGAGTCTGAATCCGCCAGGTGCCTGGACTGGCACCCGCCTCAGCCGCTGAGAGCCTGAAATAGCTGCTCCGCTCCCTCCACAGCCCAGTACTCCAATGAGCGAGGAGAGGGCAGAGCAGATAGTGGTGACTGACAGTCTACAGCTCTCTGCCCACGGAGCTCTGAAAACCAAGAGATCGGCGATGTTTGAGCGCTCAGTTCTCAGTGTAGAGATGCCGGGGGACAGATGCAGCATCGGACCCATGCTGCATCCACCGAGGTAAGTATGAATGTGCAAAAAAAAAAAAAAAAATCCTTTACTTCTCTTTTAATGTTATATTGGTACATAGGAGGAGCTGGAATTTAGAAAAAAAAAAAAAAAAGTGAATTTAGCCTTTAAAACAAGTTCACCTGAAAGACCCACTTTCACTTTGCCCATTCGTTCTCTGAAAAGGGCCCCCTACCCAAACCTGCAGCTACTCAGTGATCCCCTGCCACGCCTTCCACTACCTCCCTGCGTCTAGTGGCCTATCGCTTATGTTGAGCACTGTGGATGAAGCACTCGGGAGGTATTGTGTACCTCGCTAATCTGGAATAAGGCAAATAAGAGGGTAAGAGTGTACTGGCACATTACATCAAAGGCTCAGAGGACCTGCCACGGATTTTGTTTTACTTACATTAAAATGCTCTAATCACATAGAGGGAATTCTGGTGAGCACAGGAGCCATGAAAGTGTACATACCACAGAGCTCTGCATCGCAACACCTTCCAGCATTTGGTTATACATTCATATTAATTCATATATTAATTCATATTAATATCAGGCAGACACAAAAGGGGAAAAAAACCAAAAAAACTTTACTCTAGAAGTATTTAAATAAGGCAATTCAGAAAACACACTTCTGGGTAATAGATATCACATGGAGCGAATCTAAGGCCACGCTGGGCTGAGCCCTTCTATAGCTTTACCAACTCGCATACACTTCATTCACATCATATGTCATTGCATGCCATTAGCGAGTTGTAAACTGTACAGAATTTTCAAGCTACCTTAAAGTGGTTGTAAACCCACTTTTTAAACAAAGACCTACAGGTAAGCCTAGATTAAGGCTTACCTGTAGGTGCATGAAATATCTCCTTAACCTACACGGTTAAGGAGATATTTGTATGTAAATGCGGCGACGCTGACGTCACCCCATTCACAAATTCGGCTAGGTCGCAACATTCGACGACGTAGCCGAATTTGACAGCTCACGCGCGCTTGCGCGCAGTCACGTCTTCGCCGCTCCGGCCAATCACAGCGCCGGAGCGGCGCTGTGATTGGCTGCAGCGGCGATACCCGGAAGTAACATTCCGGCTATCGCCGCAGCGATGGATGCGGCTAGAGGAGGGACACGGACGACTTCGGGGGCGTCGGTCGAAGGTAAGTGGTACATAATGAGCTAGTATGCTAGTCATACTAGCTCATTATAGCTTTGTCTTGCAGGTTAGAAAAAAAAAAAAAAAAAACACAAAAGGGTTTACAACCACTTTAAAGTGAACATGTGCTCATTTAGAGCAAAGCAACAGGCTTGCTTTAATCTTCTTCCCCTTCTCTGCAGCATACACCTTTCCTTCGCTCCCCCACTGCTCCATTCAGTAGCTGGAGCCAAAAGGAAACACCTGGTATGTCCAAGTATAAAGGAGCATGTGACAGCACTGGGCCAATCAGTACTGTCACAGAGAGTCCACAGCCATGTGAAAACTGGGGCTCGGGAGACTTGTAACTCGCACTGGGAACCAAAAAGGAATGCAATGAAGGAAGAGGCACACCGCTTCCAAGGCACCCGTGAGATCCTCTGCTGCCGTGTAAAGCTGGGTGCCTGCATGGTCCACATCTAAGTAGAACAAAAGTGGCGGCACTTCCAGCAAAAAATAAAATAAAAAATCCTTTATTGCAGATCCATTAAAAATGAAGACAGACAATGCAGAAATCACTCCCAAGGTTTAACAAATGCATTTTACACTGCTGTGCTTTAATCATTGCCAGTGTGAAACGCGTTTGCTAAACCTTGGGAGTGATTTGCGTGTTGTCTGTCTTCATTTTTAATGGATCTGATTGTTGGAGCTCCTCAGTGCAGGAAACTGTTTTCTATTGCCGTATATATGGCACATTACAGACTGTTTTAAACCCCCCCCCCCCCCCACCAAAAAATCAAAACAGCCTTCCCCTACCGTGTCCTATGCAGCCTCTGGTGCCTGCATTAACCTTTACTGCCTGTCTCCTGCCACCATTTAAAATATATATATATATATATAATTTTTTGGGTGTTTTTTTTTTTCTTTGGATTTTAAGTTTTTCCAAATCTTTTTTTCTTTTTACTTTTTTAAAATCGGAGAATGCCTTTCTTGTGTTTCAAGGGTGCTATAAATAGAATAGCAGAGAGTTTGTCTATTTATAGCACCCTCCCCGACACAAATTTCCAGCTGCTTTTGACACAAATTTCCAGCTGCTTTTATCTCCTGTGTCGGAGAACTTGTCAGAAGTTATCATGCTGATAATAACAGAAGAATGGAGCAGCAAAAAAACACGGGACTCAGGGCTTTGGAGAGAGATAAGTAAAACACTACAGTACAGATATATGTGCCTAGGTCATATTTCATGAATCGGGTTTACATCCACTTTAAGTTCCTCTCTGACTTCAAAAAATACCAATTTTCATGGTAAAAATTTGACAGGGGTTCCAATCATTCCCCACTCCATCTAAAACTAGAAAAATTGTCTTTAAACTTTAAAGCCCAACTCCGGGAAAGGAGAAGCGATTTGACCTGATCCTCCACTCTGCTGGCAGAAGATGTGCTGGCAACGGACTGCCCCTTGATGTCATCACACTCCAATACAAGGCTATGGACTGGTCTTGGCGATGCCAGGACCTTGGACTGCTGGGGGCGTGGATGAGTGTAGATTCTGCAGCGACCGGTCTAGCAGTGCGGAGGATTGGGTAACTAAATCTACTTTGATAACTCTCCTAGACCAGGGATATACAATTAGCGGACCTCCAGCTGTTGCAGAACTACAAGTCCTATGATGCATAGCAAGACTCTGACAGCCAAAAGCATGACACCCAGAGGCAGAGGAATGATGGGACTTGTAGTTTTGCAACAGCTGGAGGTTCGCCAATTGCATATCCCTGCCTTAGACCTAACCAGGCAACTAACCCTTGCAGCGTGGGTGCAGCCCCACTATAAGGGATACGTTTTACATTTCCAGGAGTGGGGCTGTTATGCAAATGACAGATTACTTCATTTATGTCATTTTTTGATTTCACTCGTAGTTTTACTTTCATTTAGAAATCTGTATTATTACTTTACTAAAACTACAGACACAACAAGCAATTTCATATATTACCCGTTTATGTCAGATGCCTCTCTGAAGCACGCTATGGGGGTTATTTACGAAAGGCAAATCCACTTTGCACTACAAGTGCAAACTACCAGTGCAAAGTGCACTTGAAATTGCACTGGAAGTGCAGTCGCTGTAGATCCGAGGGGGACAGGCAAGGAAAATAAAAAACAGCATTTCAGCTTGCACATGATTGGATGATAAAATCAGCAGAGCTTCCCCTCATTTCAGATCTACCCCTCAGATTTACATTAACTGACCTTCCAAGTGCACTTTCAGTGCAATTTCAAATGCACTTTGCACTTGTAGTGCAAAGTGGATTTGCCTTTCGTAAATAACCTCCTAAGTCTTCATAACAATTCATTCGAAAGATATGTACAAAGTATATGATTGTCAACCAAAAAAAGTTTCTTGTGATTAACCACTTCACATGATCACCAAAATGGATCTTAGAAATGTCACCAATGAGATAAAAAAGGATCCGGAACATTGCAGATTGGAAGGAACGTCTATGTGGTCAGTCCAATTAGAAAACGACCTGCGATAGTCACTGGCATGCTCTTGTGTGGATCCGGGCCAGTCGCTACTCTTCACAATGTTAAACCTCAGTGCACTTTATATCTTCTCTGGAAAATGTTTTGTCCTTCATTCGGCCTTCACTTCCTTGGCGGCTGCCTCTTTTACGATCAGCTCGGGTGGACCCTGAGTCTCAGGATCGTATCTGTGTTTGTAGCCGTAGGGACGGAGGTGATGCACCAGATACTCCAGCTGGTACATTGTTGTAGCATCTACGTAGTGAAAGGAGACGGCCAAGTCGGAGCAACAGCCGGGACCCTGGAATGGGAAAGAAATGATAGAAACGAAATCATACTTCTGTTGACTTTGACTTGCTGAACAAAAATAAACCCCTACGTGGCGTATCCTGCAGCTTATTTCCACTAAACATCTATCTGTACAGTAAAAGTGCAGACTGCTTCACCTGTAGAGTGTCCCAAACTGCTACTATGTAAAAATAAGAACAGTTCCCACATTGAAAATAAAGAAAACTTAGTCTGGGTTCACATATGTGCGAATTGGATGTGGTTTTCACTGCATCCAATTTGCATGATATGTGAGTGTGACCGGCTCTCAATGGTGACGGTTCACATATGTCCAGGGCGGCCGCTGTGTGGCTTTCAAAAAAAGGGTCTTGTGCGTTTTTAGGTCTGGTTCAGGTGAGCATTCAGGCAAAATTTTAGATCTGGACCTGTGAACAGAAATGCACTGGACCCCGAGCTGAAAACTGCGGCCGCACCTATGTGAACCCGGCCTCAAAAGCCAAAAATTGAAGTCCCTCTCTAATACTTACCTGAACCCCATCTCTATCCAGCAATGTCCATAAGTGCCCTGGCCATCCGGGACTCTCCCTCCTGGTTGGCTCAGACACAGCAGTGGCGCCATTGGCTCCTGCTGCTATCAAACTCAGTTAGCCAATCAGGAGAGAGAGGGTGGGGCCGAACCACAGCTCCGTGTCTGCTCTGGTGCCCCCAAAGCAAGCTGCTGGCTGTAGAAGCACAGAGGGAGGGGCCAGGGGACTGGTTTGCGAATGTTGTCTCGCAAAACGAGCAGGATTCATACCAAAGCGGTGTGCAGTACCGCATTTGGTGCGGGGGCGTCGGAGCTGAGCAGAGCCAAGCGGAGCCGTTCGGAAATACTCCGCTCCCAAGCCTTTCCGAGTTCAGCCGAGCTGTCCCGAGGCTCTCCAGGGCCCCCACACCTCTGGTCACATGCGGTATTGCATGCCATTGAAGTCAATACGGAACTAATTATTTTCCTTTCCATTGACTTCTATTGGGAGTGCTTTGGATTACGAGCATTCTCCTGGAACGGATTATGCTCGTAATCCAAGGTTCCACTGTAGCTGCAAACTTTTAATATAAAAGGACACTTACCTGTCCAGGGATCCCACGATGTTGGCATCCCAAGCTTATTTGTCCATCGGCTTCGGGTGCAGGTGCCGGCATTGCAAATAAGGGCAACCGGCAGTGAAGCCTTCAGGCTCCACAGGCGGTTTCCCACTGCGCATGCGCAAGTCGCACTGCACTTTCTGAATGGTCCCGTTGTCTTCTGGGACACACACAGGTCTCAGAAGGCAGCAGGGGGGAAGAAGGAGGGGCCAGCCATGGTGTAGATCGCCGCGTGGTGATTTTACCAGGAAGTGGGAGCGGGTACCTGTCAAAATCAGTGCCAAATGTGGCAGTAGAGGGTGCAAACAAGAGGAGCTTCCCCTTTTGGGTGGAGCTCCGCTTTAATTCCTACATCCTGGCACAGGCCAGGATAACGTCACGACTTGACCACATGCGTAGACATACTGCAGGCCTCTGCCAGTGATTTGCATTGGTTAAAAGCAGAGGTTCTCTCTTTGCCCCTCTTCTCCAGAGCCGCCATCTTTACTGGTTCCAACACACACGTTTCTGTAGAAATGTTTGCGCATATAAGTGGGTGCTGAAGTGACCACCGTCTGGAACCGCGAATAGTCACAGCAAGAGAAGGTCACCAGCACACCATGGATCTCCAAAACGGATCTCCAAAGCTTTATTCAGCGATCACATTGTTACAGCAGATAGCAACGTTTCGGAGCCTCGCAGGACCCTGAAACATTGCTATCTGCTGTAACTATGTGATTGCTGAATAAAGCTTTGGATCTGTTCTGGAAAAACATGGGTGGAGATGTACTAAAACTGGAGCGCGCAAAATCTGGTGCAGCTCTGCATAGAAACCAATCAGCTTCCAGGTTTTATTGTCAAAGCTTAATTGAACAAGCTGAAGTTAGAAGCCGATTGGCTCCCATGCACAGCTGCACCAGATTCTGAGTGCTCCAGTTTTAGTAAATCTTCTCCTAGGTGTGCTGGTGACATGCTCTTGCTCTCGCCATCTTTACTGGGGGCAAGTGCAGACATGCCATGAGTCTCTGCCAGGTCTACAGGATATGCCGGAGATCCCCACGCATGTGAAGACGCACTGTGGGATCTCTGAAAGTACTCGCAGCGTATCTGTGCATGCATGACCTCCAGCAAACTGGATCCCGAGACGTGCAAAGAAGCAGCCAAGGAAACAGTTTGTGAGATGTTGCACACACAGACAGTCATGCTGCGGGGGGTCTTGTTATGTAACTCAACGTGAAGGACTGCATTTTCCTTTAGAGCAGCTTTATTCCCCCTTTGGCAATACAAGCAGGAAATGTCAGTATGGCTACATTTTTTGCACAATATAGAGATGAGACCACATTAGCTTGGAAAGGACACAAATTAGCATGACGGTGTCTTTTTTACAAGTTTATGATTACTGAAATTCAAATCTGACATTTAGGTCTTAAATGCAGTAAAAAAATTCAGATCGGGTTAGGTTCACTTTAGCCACTTCAATACCACCGGGCACTTTCACCCTCTTACTGCCCATGCAACACTGTATCCAAATGAAATCGTTATAAAATTTTTGAGACAGATAGAGCTTTTTTTTTTTTTATAAATGGTATTTAATCACCACAGTTTATTTTTTGCTGAATAAATGAAAAAAAAAAAAAGACCGAAAGTTTAGAAAAGAAAAAAACAAAAAAGTTTTAGTTTCTGTTCTAAAATTTTGCAAATAATTACAAATTTTCTTCTTCATTGATAGGCACCGATAGGCACACATGGGGATGCCCTGATTGTAAACAATGTACCAACAGCCTTGCTGGTTATTGTCTCTCTCTTCCTCACACAGACACAGCAGTGCGTGAGGAAAGGACTGCCAATGACCTGCAAGTCTGTCTACATGTGATCAGCTGTGATTGGACACAGCTGATCACATGGTAAAGGGCATTTTACCCCAATCTGTGATTAGCTGTGTCCAAAAGGAGACAGCGGTCACAGTAGGGTTGCCACATCATCCCTTTAATCCAGGACACATTACACAGGTTCTGAGGCTCATTTAATGCAGATAAGTCACCGAGTTTAATTACCACCTTAATCAGCCACCGAACCTGTGTAATTAATGTGTGTCCTGGATTAAAAGGGATGATGTGGCAATCCTAGGTCACAGAGTGCGCCTGATGTGTGCCCCAGGAGGCAGGGTTCAGGGAGGATGTCCATGGACCCCCCCCCCCCCCAGAACTGGACGACCAAGCTATAGCTGTCTTTTGGCGAGGTCACACAAGGCACAGTGTATAGACACACCAGGCTGCTACAATGTGCTTTCAGTGTGCAGAAACCTCCCCCTCCTCCCCAAAATACTAGCACTTCAAGGTATGGTGAAAGCATACATCCTATCTCCCACAACGCAGTGCTCTGTGATCTATCATTGGGGCTCATCACATAGGGACAAGCATAATATGCAAATATCGAATTTCGGAAAGGTCAGTATTCGCACTGAATCTACAGACAGCTGGACTGCAGTCATTCACAATACAGGTGCCATGTGACAGCAGACTGCGCCCGCCTCTACCCAGGGGGTCACTCTGCCAAGTGCAACACAGCAGGAGAGCTTTATTAGGCCTCATTGTTACCATTTGACAGCTGCAGGTCAGCAGCAGGAGTACACAATGTGCGAAGATTATCACATCTCCAGTATACATATCTCTTATCTACAGCAACTTGGTATAGGAAACCACCACCCAGTATAGAAAATTCTCGCCACCACCCAGTATAGAAAATTCTCACCACCACCCAGTATAGAAAATTCTCACCACCACCCAGTATAGAAAACTCCCACCACCACCCAGTATAGAAAACTCCCACCACCACCCAGTATAGAAAACTCCCACCACCACCCAGTATAGGCAACTCCCATCACCACCCAGTATATTTCAGTGTAAAGAAGTATTTCCAGTCCATGAACTGTAATAGTTCTACTCTTGCAGACTAACTGTAATGCAGTGATGGATTAGAGAACGAGGTGTGTCAGGGATATTGCCGGGTGTATCCCTACTCCTTCCTACATATAGCATAAAATATGTGCAAAATGGAATGAAAAAAAAACCTGGACAGACAGGTCTGCTGCAAGTGTCACCGGAGATAAACCTTTAACCACTTAAAGACCGGGCCTTTTTCTGACACTTCTCACTTACATGTAAATATCAGTGTTTTTTGCTAGAAAATTACTTACAAACCCACAAACATGATACTTTATTTTTATTTTTTCCCTTTAAAAGCAGAGGCCCTAGAAAATAAAATGGTGGGTGTTGCAATTTTTTGTGTCACACGGTATTGGCGCAGCATTTTTTTTAAACACCATTGTTTTTGAAAAATTACACTTTAATGAATTTTAGTGCACAAAATCACAATAGGACATTCGATGGTTTGGTAAAAAATATAAAAGATGATGTTACACCGAGTATATAGATACCAAACATGTCATGTGGGACGGCGACAAGCTACATTATATTATCCATAGAAAATGCTTTAAAAGCCTTTAAAGGTTATCACCTTAGGAGGTCTGGTGCTAGATTTATTGCTCCCGATCGGGTGGTGCGATCACAGTTTACGTATGGATGCGGGACAGATGCGTGTGCTCACCTTTGCGCGCGAGCACAGGGGCACGTTAATTAAAAATAAAAAAATACATTTTAACATCGATTTTTTATTTTTACACTGGACCCCTTTTTTTTTTATTTATTATTCATGATTTATAAAGCGCCAACGGTTTACAATGTAGAGGGGGGACAGCACAATTACAGTACAGTTCAATACAGAAGGGACAGGAGGGCCCGGCTCATAGAGCTTACATTCTAAAGGGGGGGGGGGGGTACAAAAGGTAAAAGCTGCAGAGAATAATTTGATGGGGGTGGCTCAGGGACAGTTAGGTGGGTGTGGGATAGGCTTCCCTGAATAAATTAGTTTTCAGGGATCTCCTAAAGGTGGACAGGGTAGGAGCTGATCGGACATACCGGGGAAGGGAGTTCCGGAGGATGGGAGAGGCTCTGGAGAAGTCCTGAAGGCGAGCATGGGAGGAGGTGACAAGGGAGCTAGAGAGCAGGAGGTTCTAGGAGCGGAGGGGACGATTTGGGCGATATCCGCAGATGAGGTTGGTGATCACTTTTATTGTTATCACAAGGAATGCAAACATCCCTTGTGATAGCAATAGGCAGTGAAGGGTTCCTCTTTACTGAGAAATCTGGAGTCTATTTGAGCCCAGATGTCTCCTCTGCCCTTAAAAGCTTTGGATCATACGAACATCGGTATGATCTGATGCTTTTTTTCAAACCACTAATGGTTTATTTACAACCAGTGAAACCGGAAGTGACAACATACTTCTCACTTCACTTTTTTTTAGACCATAAAGATGATCGGGGACGCTCCGGTCCCCGATCAGCTCTATGGTCAGCCAGGCGAAGCACTGGCTTCAGTCTCGGGCTCCCCAGTGGGTTCTCCTGGCTGCAATCTCGGGTTACCCGGTGGGATGGGGGAGCATTGGGAGGGGGAGGGGTGGCCCTCTCTCACTGCTTGTAGAAAGCAATCCAGTGGCTAGTTGCTAGGCTTGCTTATAGAAGTGCTCCGCCGGCTCCGGCCGGTGTCTCGTGTCCCGATTGGATAGATTGATAGCAGCGCAGCCATTGGCTCCAATGAAACGGGTGTCGGGGGCGGAGCAGAGTCCTGCTGTCTGTGTCAACAGACCCAGCAGCAGGACACCGGAGCGCACCCGTGCGAGTGTTCGGCAGGAGAGCGCTTCTCTGACGGGGCACCCGAGAAAAGCATCCGCACCAGAGGGACCCCAGAAGAGGAGGACCGGGGTCACTCTGTGCAAAACCAACTGAACCGAGGAAGCAGGCAAGTATAACGTGTTTGTTTTTTTAAACCTGAACCTTGAGAGCCGGTTCACACAGGGGCGACTCGTCAGGCGACTCAGCCGTCTGACAAGTCGTGTCGCGCTCTGTACAATGGAACCGTTCTAATATGAGCGACTCAAGTCGCTCCAACTTAGAAAAAGGTTCTTGTACGACTTTGGGGGCGACTTCCATTAACTTCAATACAGAAGTCATTTTGCAAGTCGCCTCTGAAGTCATCTGCAGGTCGCATTGCCGAGTCGTGCGGCAAGTTGTGCCGCCCCAGTGTGAACTGGCTCTTACAACCCCTTAAAGTTTAACCCGATTATAGTTTGCCTTTCTTGGTTCTTCCTCCCCTCCCCCCATTAACAAACGAATGTAAAACGTTTACATAAAAGCCGTTTTCACTGCATACCGTATTTTTGACTCAGGGACATTACTGAGTCTCTGTGCTTCTCTATGAAATGATGCAGATCATAGGTAGAAGGGGCCAGAAGAGTGCTGTACATGGCTTCCTACCTCAGTCCTGATGCAAGCAGTGGGTTGGCTCATGAGAGGAGTTATGCAAATATCAGGCTATTTGCATCCATACCACCCCTAAATAATTCCTACATGTCAGGATGAACCTCCATGACTGAAAGAACCAAATTCCAATGAATGAAAGGGAAGGTCCAGGGACAGTCAGGCTGGGGAGGAAAGACTAGATGATGCTGGATGTCCTCTAGCCAGAAAAAGAGGCAGACTCTATTGGACTTGCTCCAGCTTCTAATGCACATTGTGAGAAGCTCAGAGTGTGCAATGAAATCAGAGTAAGTATATACTCGAGTATAAGCCGACCCGAATATAAGCCGAGGCACCTAATTTTACCACAACAAAATGGGAAAACGTATTGACTCGAGTATAAGCCTAGGGTGTCCATCTGCATGCCTCACTGTGCTGTGTCCATGTGCATGCCTCACTGTGCCCATGACTAGACTGACGTTTAACATGGGAGTCTATGGAAGGGGTGCCCAGCTTTGAAAAATCGGTGCTCCCCGGCCATAGGTCCCCCAGACAACAAACATTGCACACTTGTAGAGGAGAAATGGGGCTACATGTGTGCAAAGATTCGGATCCAGAGGACCTACGACCGGCCGGTACCGGGTCCCCAAAATCACTGGAGAAATGACCGTTTAACATGGGAGTCTATGGAAGGGGTGCCCGGATTTGAGGCTACATGTGTGCCAAGTTTGGGGTCCAGAGGACCTACGACCGGCCGGTACCCCGGTCCCCAAAATCCGGGAGATCAGGCACAAAAAGGTGACTCCAGTATAAGCCGAGGGGGGCATTTTCAGAACAAAAAAAATGTGCTGAAAAACTCGGCTTATACTCGAGTATATACAGTAATTCCAGTAGAGAGGAACTCGTACAATGGTGCAAGACTGAAGGGAAAGCTGGCGTTCACCTTTAACATATACAGTACATTGTAAGTAATGAGGATTCATTAGGAAAGGAGAGCTTAGGAGTAAATGAGATTTAATACAAGGCTCAGGCAGAAAGGCTGAAGCCAAATCCTTTAAATGTGAACCTGTCCGACTTACACAGATAAGGCTGACAAATAACCTCCGTCCACCAAATCTGGCCTCTTAGAAATCCAACCGCTTCTGGTCCCAGAGAAGGAAAGCAACTTGCTACACAGGAAGAAAAAAAAAAAATCCCTCCTGACCTCCCGGCCGAGGCTAGGTGTCCATTCAGACACGGAGCCGCGTCTATGTCCTTTTTTCCCCACAAATAGAGCTTTCTTTTAGTGGTATTTGATCACCTCTACCGTTTTTATTTTTTGCGCTATAAACAAAAAGAAAAGGAGCGACAATTTTGAAAAAAAATATTTTTATTTTTGCTATAATAAATATCCTCCAAAAAAAAAAAAAAAACCCTTTCAGTTTAACCCCTTCCCAGCCAGTGTCATTAGTACAGTGACAAGTCCATATTTTTTCTATCACAAATCACTGTATTAGTCATTGGTTCCAGACAAAGTGTAAAAAGCGTCAGTTCATGTCCGTTTGTCTACCGCAATATCGCAGGCGTGCTTATAAAATCGCTGATCGCCACCATTACCAGTATTAAAAAATAAAATAAAAAATTCCAGTATATATCCCATAGCTTGTAGACGCCATAACATTTGCATAAACAAATCAATATAAGCTTATAGGGATTTTTTTTTTTTTTGATCAAAAACATGTAGCAGAATACATATTGGCCTAAATTTAAGAAGACATTTTTATTTAATTTTTTTATTGGATGTGCTTTATAGCAGAAAGAAAAAAAATAGGATTTTTTACTCACCGTAAAATCCTTTTCTCTGAGTCCATGGACCGACACAGCTTCTCTATTGACAAAGTGGGTATTATCCGTTAATTAGGAGTGACTAGGCAGAAAAACTTGTAAAAAGTGTTGCATCACACCTTCTACAGTACTGCCCAGGGGGCGGACCCTCTGGGTATATCCCCCTCAGTCTGCACATTGCAGATCAGTTCGTCAAAAAGCAGTACAAACTTAAAAGGAGGGGTGGGTGCTGTGTCGGTCCATGGACTCAGAGAAAAGGATTTTACGGTGAGTAAAAAATCCTATTCACTCTTTCGTCCATGGACCGACACAGCTTCTCTATTGACAAAGTGGGACGTCCCAAAGCAGTGTCAGAGAAAAAACGAGGGGTGGTAACAGCATAAAAACAAACTTCACCCCAAAACACAAAACAGCACTCCTCCAACGGAGGAGTTGCAACTCTAAACAGCCGCCTGCAAAACCTTGCGGCCGAAAGAGGCATCCGAAGATGCACCTACATCAATTTTGTAGAATTTTGTGAAAGTGTGAGCGGACGACCAAGTCGCCGCTTTACATAATTGGGAAACAGACGCTTGATGTCGGAAAGCCCAAGAGGCACCTATTGCCCTGGTCGAATGCGCCGTGACAGGAAAGGGGGGCGCCTGACCCTTTAAGGCGTAAGCCTGGATTACTATCTGTCGGATCCACCTAGAGATGGTGGCCGATGAGACTGCTTGGCCCTTCTTGGGACCAGCCACCGAAACAAACAGTGAGTCTGACTTCCGGAACAGGGAAGTAGCAGATATGTATACTCTCAAAGCCCGGACAACGTCCAAGGAATGCAACGCCGACTCCTTAGGATTCGACGGCTGAGGACACAAGGATGGAAGTACAATGTCTTCGTTGAGATGAAAAGCCGAAACGACTTTCGGAAGAAAGGAAGGCTGCGGCCGCAGCACCACCTTATCCTTGTGGAAAATCAAATAGGGAGCCTTGCAGGACAGGGCTGCCAGCTCAGAGACTCGTCTAACTGACGTAACAGCCACCAAAAAGACCACCTTCTGAGAAAGTGTCAACAGGGGAATATCTCTAATATTCTCAAACGGTGCCATCTGAAGCACCGAGAGGACCAGGTTCAAGTCCCACGGAGGTAACGGGGGGCGGACCGGAGGGGCCACATGTCGAACCCCCTGCACAAATGTACTCACGAGAGAGTGAGTCGTCAGGGGTCGCTGAAAAAAGACAGCCAGGGCAGATATCTGTCCCTTAATCGTACTTAGGGCAAGCCTTTGGTCTACCCCATGCTGTAAAAACAGCAGGATTCTGGAAACCAAATAGGTACGCGGATGCCATTTCATTTCCTCACACATGGAGATGTAGGCCCTCCAAGTGCGGTGATAGACCTTCCTAGAGGACGGTTTCCGAGCACTTCTCATAGTAGAGATTACTGAGTCTGACAGGCCCCGATCTCTCAGTACCTGGTTCTCAACAGCCATGCCGTTAAAGCCAATGACTGTAAAGCAGGATGGAATATGGGACCTTGCGATAGCAGGTCCTTCCGTAGTGGTAGGCGCCAGGGGACGTCTGCTACCAGACGTACTAGATCGGCGTACCAAGGACGCTGAGGCCAATCTGGAGCGATTAGGATCATTGGAATTCCCTCTGCCTCCACTCTGCGGAGCAGAAGAGGAAGAAGCCTTAAGGGAGGGAAGGCATAGATTAGCCGATACTGACCCCACGATGCTACCAATGCGTCCGTTGCGTCTGCCCATGGGTCTCTTGACCGGGCCACAAACCTCAATACCTTCCGATTGAGTCGGGAAGCCAGAAGATCTACGTCTGGTGTGCCCCATCTTTGGCAGAGGAGTTGGAACACCTCCGGGTGTAAGGACCATTCTCCCTGGTCCAGCATCTGGCGGCTCAGGTAGTCCGCCTGCCAGTTTTCCACACCCGGAATGTACACGGCCGACAGTGCCGGTACGCTCCTCTCCGCCCACTTCAGGATGCGAGCGATCTCCGATGCTGCAGCTGAGCTTCTTGTTCCTCCTTGATGATTGACATATGCCACTGCTGTGGCGTTGTCTGACTGGATCCTGACTGGACGCCCTTGCAGTCTCTGAGACCATTTGAAGAGGCACAGCTTGATCGCCCGGATCTCCAGGACATTGATCGGCAGGAGGGCTTCCTCTGGGGTCCAGCGACCTTGCGCCGACTGGACACCCCAGACTCCCCCCCAACCTGTAAGGCTGGCGTCCGTCGTGATCACTATCCAGTAAACCGGAAGAAATTACTTCCCGGCCATTAGAGCCGGTGCTGTCAGCCACCATACCAGGGATCTCCTGACTAGGTGGCTCACTCGGATTTGATAATCCAGAGATGAAGGGCATCTGTTCCATCTGGACAGAACTTCCTTCTGTAACACTCGAGTGTGGTATTGAGCATATGGGACCGCCTCGAAGGAGGCTACCATGAGGCCCAACACTCGCATGCAAAAACGGAGTGACGACCAATTCCTGGAAGTCAGCTGCCGTACTGCAGCCCGGAGGGTCTGCAACTTCTCCACAGGGAGGAATACCTTTGCCTCTGAGGAATCCAGAATCAACCCCAGGTACACTAGGCGTTGAGTGGGCACCAATACTGACTTTTGCGTGTTTAGTATCCAACCACAGTCTCGAAGAGTCTGACAGGTAATGGACACGCTTACCTCTAATTCTGAGCTTGAAGGGGCCTTTTCAGCAGAAGGTCGTCCAAGTAACCTGTGATAGCGATACCCCGCTGTCTTAGAAGTGCCAGAATCGGAGCGAGCACCTTGGTGAACGTCCTGGGTGCTGAGGCAAGGCCAAACGGGAGGGCCACAAACTGGTAGTGGTTCTTCCCGATAGCAAATCGCAGAAACCTCTGGTGTCTGGAGTATATGGGGACATGCAGGTATGCGTCCTTGATGTCCAAGGAGGCCAGAAAGTCCCCCGGATGGAGAGCCGTGACTACGGATCGAACCGACTCCATCCGAAATCTTTGTACCTTCACAAAGCAATTGAGGGCTCTGAGATCCAAGATTGGACGAACCCCCTCCTTCTTTGGCACAATGAACAGATTTGAGTAAAAACCCTGACCCCGTTCCTGTTCTGGAACAACTACCCCGCGTTCCAGTAGACCCTGGACCGCCCCATACAGGGCCTCCCGACGGGTCGGTAGTAGCTGGAGATTGGAGGTGACGAATCTGTCTGGTGGACAAGAGAGAAATTCTATCTTGTAGCCTGAGGAGATTACTTCGCAAACCCACCTGTCGGAGACTAGAGCAGTCCACTGAGTCGCGAATTTGCGAAGACGTCCCCCCACCCGAGAGCTGGGTGGGGGCGGACCTTCATGTGGACGCAGATTTGTCCGCAGGCTTGTTGGGTCTGCGGGACCAAGGACGCTTTTGTCCTTGGGCAGGCGCTTTATCGGCCTGGGGTCTTTTCCCTGTTGCCTTAAGGGGGCGAAAAAAACGCTTACGTGTAGTAAAGGAGGGCCCTTGCCCTTGGCGTGGTCCCCTACCCTTGCTAGTTTGGGGAAGCAAAGTGCTTTTACCTCCTGTGGCATCCTTGATGATGTCATCCAGAGAAGCCCCAAAAAGTCTGTCGCCCTTAAAAGGCAGATCCAATAGGGCTTTCTTGGAAGTCTGGTCCGCAGACCAGCCCTTTAGCCAGATCAGGCGGCGTATTGCTACTGCATAAACCGAAGCTCTTGACAGCAGGGGAATAGTATCCACGTCTGACTCGCAGACAAACTTAAGGCCCTGGACCAACTGGTCGGCCAAAGTTATCTCATTAGGAGGAGCATCTCGCTCCTTTAACCCCTGGAGTAGCAATTTTGCCCATTCAGTAAGTGTCTGAGACACTAGGGCCCCCGCCAATGCCGGGCGTACTGCCGAGCCTACCACTGAGTATAGGTAGCGAGCGAGTGCTTCAGCCTTCTTATCCACAGGGTCCTTGAAAACAGGAGCCCCTTCTACTGGAATAGTGGTGGCTCTATTAAGTCTGGACACCGAAGGGTCCACTATAGGGGGAGAGGTCCATATCTTCAGAAAACTCTCCTCAAAGGGGTACCGTACTGCAAACCTCTTTGGGGCTGTAAAGACCCTCAGTGGGTTCTCCCATTCCTTGTATAAGAGTTTGTCAAAATAAGACACACAAGGGAACACCTTAGCAGTGCGGGCAGGTTTACGAAACCCAAAGGGGACTGGAGTATCTGCTACTTCTTCAGTCCTTTCCAACTTTAGCGTATCCCGCACTGCAGTAATAAGGTCAGATACCAAAGCCGTCTCGCGTACTGACCTGGACTTGGAGTCCTCCTCACTGTCCGATCGGTCACGGTCTGCAGTCTCTGATGCATCAGAATCTGGGCCATGAGCCGTAGCTGGACCTGGTTCTGCATCAGAAATATCCCCAGAAGATTGCAGGGGACGGGGGTGTTTATTACCCCCTGTATTCCCGTGTGCTGCTTCCACCCTGGCAGCAAACGCCTCTAGGATTGCCGACATAGCGTCCATAGACACCTCAGGGACACCAGCTGCTAAATCTGGTGTTTCAGGGGAGAAGACATCTGGCTCAGATGCCATGCTGACCACACGCTGACACTCACAGGGCTCCAGGCAAGATATCAATAGGCCACCCTCCTGCGCTGCAGAGATGCTGGGTTACCCAGAGGACTCACCACCCTGGATAGGTACTGCTATGCTGCGCCTGTGATGCTGTCCCCTTGCTGCTGTGTCAGTCTGCTTCTTTTATCAGCACTTCCTGTGTGAATTTTCGCGCCAGTGTAATGCACCCTAGAGGCCGGAGGCTCTCGCAAAATGGTTGCCAAAAACGTCTGTATGGAAGATAATGTGGGCTCTAAGAAAATGGCCGCCGACAGAAGATAGAGGTCAGGCAGCCATAGCCCACAAAAAGATGGCCGCCGAACGGCAATATCTGCATACAGGGTGGACAAACATGGCCGCCGATCACCTGATAGGGGCCAGTGGGTGTGGCCGAACCACAGGAAGATGGCCGTCAGGCAGTTACAAGAGGCCAAACTTGGCATGGACCACCTCAAAATGGCCGCCGACAGCATGGAGACACAGAAACACAGGTAAGCAAAAATGACATTTCTTTTAAATGTTAGTTACAGCCAGCCCCGCTCCAGTGGGACCCCCTAGGTGACCCCCAGCACCCAGCAACCTTTAGCTAGAAGCCCAGGGAGGAGGGAAAGGCAGGGAGAGAGGGAAGAAAGGGGCCACAACCACTTACTTGATCTCTCCAGGAATGTCCAGCTAAATCACCCAGCCGAGGCAGGGGAGTTTTACTTACCTATCCTGCATGTATTCTGCTGGAAGACATTCCAAACAGATCATCGTCCGCGCACGGAAGGTGACTGTTGGCCAGGCATGCTGTGATTGGACCCAGAAGGGACGATCATATGTATGCCCTGGAGCAAGACGCTCACCGGACAGGCTGCTGCGACTCGGCCGTAAGGTCAGTCGAAGCTGAGCGGTCCGATGCAAGCCTTGGAGCGTAAGCTCACCGGCCAGGCTGCTGCGACTCGGCCGTAAGGTCAGCCGAAGCTGAGCGGTCCGATGCAGGCCCTGGAGCGTAGGCTCACCGGCCACCTGTGGAGCGACGGGCATGTCGTGGAAAACCCAGCGCGTAGCTAGGGTCGGCACACGCTCGATGGCCGAAACTGGGGAGACTACAAGGATCGAGGATCCAGCCTGTCACCCAGTCGGCAGTTGATCGAAGATCACAGGAAACAACAAATGTAGCAAAAAAATAAAATAAAAAATATATATATATATATATATATATATATATATATATATATATATATATATATATATATATATATATATATATATATATATACACACACACACACATATACATACATACTTTTTTCCCCGGACCAATGGGCCCGAAGGGAGCCATGTCCTACTCCTTGCTAGACAGAAAAAAAAACTGATCTGCGATGTGCAGACTGAGAGGGTATACCCAGAGGGTCCGCCCACTGGGCGGTACTGTAGAAGGTGTGATGCAACACTTTTTACAAGTTTTTCTGCCTAGTCACTCCTAATTAACGGATAATACCCACTTTGTCAATAGAGAAGCTGTGGCGGTCCATGGACGAAAGAGTAAGGGCTCTTTCACACGGGGCGGATCCGTGAAGATCCGCCCCGTGAAGCTCCGCTTGCTCAGCGGGGATCGCTCCGTTGATCCCCGCTGAGCCGACGGATGACTGGGCGGTCCCCGCACACTGTGCAGGGACCGCCCTGTCAGAGCGCCGCTCTCCCCTATGGGGAATCGGATGACGACGGACCGTAGAGTCCGTTGTCATCCGATCCGCTCCGCAGACGGAAGGAAAAATAGGATTTTCCTCCGTCACACTTTTTCGGAGCGGAGCGGAGCGGATGTCAGCGGACATGTCTCCGCTGACATCCGTGCTTCCATAGGGGTGCATGGAGGATCCGTTTCAGGTCCGCCTAAAAAACTGACAGGCGGACCTGGACGGACCTCCGTGTGAAAGAGCCCTTAGATTGTTTTTTTTTTCTCAAAATTGTCAGTCTTTTTTTTGTTTATAGTGCAAAAAATAAATAAAAAGGTGATCAAATACCACTGAAAAAAAAAAAATGCTCTATTTTTGGTAAAATAAATAATTGTCAAATTTTATTTGGGTACAGTGTCGCACGACCGCGCCTAGGTACCCTCCTCTTCCCGCACGTTGAAGGGAGCGCACCAAGGCTGAAAGTCTCAATTTACACACCCAGCTTCCTACATCCGTCTTGGGATACTTCAGAAGAAAGAAAACATTTTTGTGTAGGGTGTCCAGATGTGTAGAATACTTGATTTCCCTCCAGCAGCTGTGGTTTCTCCCAGCTGATTCTTTCCTCCTATCCGACAGGTTGATTATTTGAAGCAGTTGGGAGGTGGAGAAGCTTACAGCCTACAAAGCTCAAGCTACGGTGAAATGACAAGCCCCACAATGGATTGTTGTAAAGCTGAGCCATTAAATAAAAGATCCTTGTACAGCGAATGACATAGGGTGTATTATGAAGGGTCAAACCCTGACTATCCAGGCTAAGACCCCATACACACTATTAGATTTTCTGCAGATTTTTGTCTTCAGATTTACCCAAACCATGTAATACGAGGTCAAACCTGAAAAGGGGTTTTAATCTCTATTTTTTTTTTTAATAACAAACATGTCATACTCTACTGTACAGTTAGTTTTGCACAGAGTGGCCCCGAACCTCGTTTTCTGGGGTCCCCCGACGGCTCCTCCCCGCATCAGTGAACCCCCTAGGAGGATCACTTCCCCCGGGGGGTTACCTTGCGGGTGTGCTCCCGAGTCCAGCATTTACATGCATAGACACAGAATGCTGGACTCTGCCCCGCTCCCTGGCGTCATTGGATTTGATTGACAGCAGCAGGAGCCAATGGCTGTGCTGCTATCGATCTATCCAATCAAGAGCAGAGAACCCCGGACAAAGAGGTACAGCGCGACTCCGCTGAGGGAACGAACAGGCTCAGGTGAGTAAAACGGGGGGGGGGGGGGGGCTTAGGGGGCACACAAATCCCTGTGCTGTCTGAGGAAAGAAGGACAGATCGTGTCTTTCTACAATATAGAAAACACGATCTGTCATCTCCTACAGTAAGGCCCCTTCCCCCCACATTTAGAACACACAATAGGGTACACATTTAACACCCTTTGATCGCCCCCTAGTGTTAACCCCTTCCCTGCCAGTCACATTTACATAGTAATCAGTGCATTTTTATAGCTGATTGCTCTGTAAATGTCAATGGTCCAAAAAATGTGTCAAAAGTGTCCGACCTGTCCACGGCAATAACGCAAAATTGCAGATCACTGCATTACTAGTAAATTTAAAAAAAACGCCATATAAATGCCATAAGTCTTTCCCATAGTTTTTAGACGCTATAACTTTTGCGCAAACCAATATCCGCTTATTGCGATTTTTTACCAAAAATATGTAGAAGAATACATATTAGCCTTAACTGAGGAAAAAAATTAGTTTTTGTTTTTTTAAAATTTGGATATTTACTATAGCAAAAAGTAAAATAGTGTTTTTTTTTCAAAATTGTCGCTCTTCTTTTGTTTATAGCGCAAAAAATAAAAACCGCAGAGATGATCAAATACCACCAAAAGAAAGTTCCGTTTGTGGGGAAAAAAAAGACGTCAATCTTGTTTGGGTACAACGGCGCACGACCGCGCAATTGTCAGTTAAAGCGATGCAGTGCCGAATCGCAAAAAATGGCCCGGTCATTGGGCAGCCAATTCTTCCGGGGCTGAAGTGGTTAAGGTGAAAAAACAGGAGGGTTTACAACCCCTTTAAGAATTTAAATTTGTATGCAATCAGGCAGGCCCTTGCACTACATGGTTTTGGTAAATCTGAAGACAAAAATCTGCAGAAAATCTAATAGTGTGTATGGGGTCTTAGTATGGCTGACTACTCACCTTTCATCAGTATTATCCTAAAGCAGTCTCAAGGATTAACCTCCTAATGAGACAAGTGCTGCGTGAGTAATCAGCAGTAAATGCAGCTTATTTTCCTTTTACGCAACCAAACTTTCGGCACACCTGAAATAGGCACAAAGAACAGAGACTCTCTCTGGGGGTTGAACTTTATATTTCTTGCACAGTTTGCTTACTCTTCATGGAGTTGAACTGCAGCCAAGACGGCACTCCGAAGGACAAAGCTTTCCTAGGTAAAGCTTGGCTGCACATTCCAATGTTCTGGCTACTTCAAGGTGAATTTTAGCTCTGGGTAACCTGTGTGTAGCAGACAGGCCATAAAGGAGAGCTGTAGATGTTTCTTCTATATATCCACCATTATACTGCAAGCTGTGACATGAACTGTCACTTGTAAAAACCCCAGCTGGAGACCTCTCCTTCTTAGAAGTACACATCTACAACAGCACTAAGCTGAGTTAATGAATGACAGTTGAAGTGATTGTAAACCTCTGTCTGGGAAAAAGGCACATAATGTTTACTTTTCTCTAGGTTGCTTCATTCCTATGTTATCAGCATGAGTCACTTCTGACAAGTAGAGATGGGCTCGGGCGTGTTCAGGGATCCCACCACCAGGAAGCAGACACTGCACATGGCAAATGACAGGCAGCGAGACATTTCCCAATCTGGGCAGCTGCGGACCAGGAAATGTCTCATTGCCTGTGATTAGCGGTGTGCAGTGTCGGCTTCCTGGCGGGATCAGGCAGGTGGGATCCCGAACCCGCCCAAGCCCATTTTTACTGACAAGTTTTCAGGACACCAGAGATAAATTTGTGATGGGGAGGAGAGCTCCGCACACAGCTTGTCTATTCACAACACAGCTCTGCATCCTTCCCTCAATCCTGGGTGCTGTGTGTGTGTGTGGGGGGGGGTGTCCCTTTCCTCCAATCAGCTCTCACACATTGTACAAGAGCTCTAACTGCAGCTCTCCAGCCTCTCCTCTGTGCTCCTGACAGATGAGGATTTCATCTAAATTCTGCACTTTTGAAGAGATGTAGAAAAGAGAAGACAGCAGATAAACAAGTAAAAAGTGTGTGTGTGTGTGTGTAATATATATATATATATATATATATATATATATATATATATATATACATACATACACACACACACACACACACACACACACACACACACACACACACACACACACGCTACAGCCTTGGATGTCCTCCCGGAACCACGCACCTTGCGCACATTCGGCACGCTCTGTCCTTCGCATACAGGCCGATCACAGATAAACATGTACAACTTATGTAGGAGGTTTTGCTTCTTCTCTATTCATCCCCTGAGGCCAGTCACTTCAATGGTTATACATAAGGGTCTACATCCACTTTTATAATAACAAAATAAATTAGTGGGCGATTTGCCCTGCAATGTGTGTATGACATTAGAATGAAAGTTCCTTTGGAGACAGAGAGAAATGTAAAATGTTCCTACACACTAGTAAAGCACTCCCAGAATTTTATAGTAGAATACAAATGCAACAGTAAATAATTTCAGAGACTGACCTCTATGGCAGGGTAATAATTGTAATTCCAATACCAGAAAGTCCTTGGTAAGTAGCCCTGGATAAGATGGTGTTCTGGAACAAACGGGTGAAAAGTCTCCTTCCCGCTGGTGTCTCTGGAATCTCCTGCTTTAACATGAATGTTCTCCATACATTTCCCAAGCGCCAAATCCTCCACGGAGGAACTGTGGGTACATTTTTCTTCCTTGAAGGCATTCACGAACCTCTTCAGGGCTTCTTTGCTGAGCACATAGCCAGCCCCACCACTCATGTACCCCTGCTTCACGTAGGGCTTAAACCTCCTCCCAAAGTAAATGGGGTCATCTGGATTATGCTTTGACAAAAGCCACCGCAAGTTGTCCACCACGACATACGTGTCATCGTCGGCTTTCATGAACCAGTCAGCCTCGTCCAGGTGGTGGTCGTGAACGTACTGGAAGGCCTTGATGGTCTTCCAATAAAGCTGGTCTCTGCCCTCCTTTGTGTCCAGCCCCACTGTGGGGAAGTCTTTGTTTTCTTCGGAGCTCATATATAAGACTTTATTACACCTCTGAGCCCAGGTTGCCTTAACATGTTTGGTCTTCTTGTCCAGGTTTTGAGGTCCGGTCATAACCCAGCAGAGGATTTTCACCTTCTTGTGCAAGTCTTCAGATACATGGACATCTTCATCTAAAGAGGAATGAGATGGCAATATATTAAAATTAAAATAGCATTTAAGAGAAAAAAAAAAAAAAAAAAAAAAAAAAAAAAAGGGGTATAAAATGTATAAAATCCACAGCACCAGATCAGTGTGCATCAATAAAACTCTATACCTAACCTGTTGTATGTAAACCACGTAACGCACATAGTGCAGCAATAAGGAATCTGTGGGTGTCCACCTTCCCTAGGTGGGGTACACACTAAGAAAATCGGGCAAACAATCGTCCGATTTTCCTCGTTGTTTCATAGCAATTCGAACGGATGAACGAAATTTTGTCCGAAATTTGTTTTTTTGTTTCTGATCATGCAGTCTTTTTGGATTTTTCTTGTAGGAAAATCGTACGGAAACAGTACAGATTAAACTAAAATCGTTCGGTTTGCGGGCGGTATTACCGCGGTATCCCATGCATTTCAATGGGAAGGAGAGGTAAACACACCGCTCCAGATGCGGCTAGCAGGACTTTTTTTACCGTCCTGCTAGCGCACCGCTCCAGTGTGAAAGCCCTCAGGGCTTTCACATTGGAGAGAAAGGAGCCGCTGTTTAGGCTCGGTTTGCAGGCGCTATTTTTAGCTAAATAGCGCCTGCAAACCACCCCAGTGTGAAAGGGGCCTAAGTCGGGTTGCCCCTGTGAGAACTGGCACTTAGTGCTACTGTAATGTGTTTGCATGCAGTTTTGCTTTAATTCAGAAGCCACTGCAGCTGGTTCTACATATGTAATGATGATGCATTGTGTGCAGATTAAATCTTTCCATCCGGGTAAACAGGACTGATAGGACACTGCCCAACCTACTGGAAGAAAAAAAAAAAAAAAAAAAAAAAAAAAAAAAAAAAGGGTGTCTGATCCGGAGCACAGCTTCAATACATATATCTTAGGCAGGCCATAGACTATGCAATTTTCTTTCCTTCCACCAAGGGTGGAACTGCTCGATTCCCCCATCAACGCAGTCAGTGTAGATGTAGGCAGCGCGGCTCGGGATCGAGCATGCACGATTTCCCCAAAGGAAGTGACTTCCTATGGGGGGGGGGGGCACTCGCCAAAGAGATGGAGCCAGGAGTGGAAGCGGGGTACCCTAGAAGAAGGATAATCTGGGCTGCTCTGCGCAAAAGCATTTCACAGAACAGGGAAGTATAACATGTTTATTATATGAAAAGAAAATACCCTTTACAAATCACTTTAATAACAATAAGACTTGTGGAGGAATTGTATATACTCGAGTATAAGCCGAGTTTTTCAGCACATTTTTTTGTGCTGAAAATGCCCCCCTCGGCTTATACTCGAGTCACCTTTTTGCGCCTGATCTCCCGGACTTTGGGGACCCGGTGCCAGACGGTCGTAGGACCCCTGGACCGCAAACTTGGCACACATGTAGCCCCACTCTTCCTCTACAAGTGGGCAAAGTTTGTTGTCCGGGGGGACCTACAGCTGGGGAGCACCGATTTTTCAAAGCTGGGAAGCCCTTCCATAGACTCCCATGTTAAACGGTCATTTCTCCGTTGACTTTGGGGACCCGGTACCGGCCGGTCGTTAGTCCCCTGGACCCCAAACTTGGCACACATGTATCCCCATCTCTTCTCTATAAGTGTGCAAAGTTCGTTTTCTGGGGAACCTATGGCCGGGGAGCACCGATTTTTCCAAACCAGGCACCACTTCCATAGACTCCCATGTTAAACATCAGACTGGTCATGGGCACAGTGAGGCATGGGCAGTGTGAGGCATGCAAATGGACACCCTAGGCTTATACTTGAGACAATAAGTTTTCCCAGTTTTTTGTGGCAAAATTAGGTGCCTCGGCTTATATTCGGGTCGGCTTATACTCGAGTATATACGGTACATTTTATTTGCTATTTTTTTCCTATGAAAGTGGAGTTACCCTTTAAGCGCGCAGTTTTTTACACTAATAATAACCACAATCAGCACAGATACATGGTGTTGTTTCAGCCCTTTCATAACACACAAAAACGAAAGCCAAGTTACTTATCTAAAACTTCACCTTAACGGTTAACCTCCTAACATGGGAGCTCAGCCGTAATCCCTGCAGTGATACTATGAGAGTGATAATGCAATTACAAAGTGATTCATACCATCATGGCAGTACGTCTGCTAATACTACGTCAACTACCTTGGTGCCAACAATCAATGTGTACAAAACGTGACTAAATCCTAACATTGTGACAAAGCTCCGTAACCCGTCTGGCTAAAGTACCCTAATGATTAGCTGTATGTAGTAGGTAAAATAGTCCCCAAGTGAAACTAAACCAGAGAGGGGCACAGGAAAGCTTTTTCTGGCTATCACACACAACACCGAACATCTTGTGCCATTTGCGCTTAAACACTTCTATATCAGGCACTTTTACCCACTTCCTGCCCAGGCCGATTTTCAGCTTTCAACTCTGTCGCATCTTGAATGACAATTGCGCGGTCATGCAACGTTGTACCCAACAACATTTTGGTCATTGTTTCCCCTCAAATTGAGCTTTCTTTTGGTGGTATTTGATCACCACTGGGGTTTTTATTTTTTGCTAAACTAACCAACAAAAAAATAAAAGAAAAAAGAAGACAGAAAAAAAATAAAAATAAAAAAAAAGTTTTCGTTTCTGTTATAAAATTTTATAAATACAGTGCCTTGCGAAAGTATTCGGCCCCCTTGAACTTTTCATCCTTTTGCCACATTTCAGGCTTCAAACATAAAGATATAACATTTTATTTTTTTGTGAAGAATCACCAACAAGTGGGACACAATTGTGAAGTGGAACGAAATCTATTGGATTTTTGAAACTTTTTTTAGCAAATAAAAAACTGAAAAGTGGTGCGTGCAAAATTATTCGGCCCCTTTACTTTCAGTGCAGCAAACTCACTCCAGAAGTTCAGCGAGGATCTCTTAATGATCCAATGTTGTCCTAAATGACTGATGGTGATAAATAGAATCCACCTGTGTGTAATCAAGTCTCTGTATAAATGCACCTGCTCTGTGATAGTCTCAGGGTTCTGTTGAAAGCGCAGAGAGCATCATGAAGACCAAGGAACACACCAGGCAGGTCCGTAATACTGTTGTGGAGAAGTTTAAAGCCGGATTTGGATACAAAAGATTTCCCAAGCTTTAAACATCCCAAGGAGCACTGTGCAAGCCATCATTTTGAAATGGAAGGAGTATCAGACCACTGCAAATCTACCAAGACCTGGCTGTCCCTCTAAACTTTCAGCTCAGACAAGGAGAAGACTGATCAGAGATGCAGCCAAGAGGCCCATGATCACTCTGGATGAACTGCAGAGAACTACAGCTGAGGTGGGAGAGTCTGTCCACAGGACAACAATCAGTCGTACACTGCACAAATCTGGCCTTTATGGAAGAGTGGCAAGAAGAAAGCCATTTCTCAAAGATATCCATAAAAAGTCTCGTCTAAAGTTTGCCACAAGCCACCTGGGAGACACACCAAACATGTGGAAGAAGGTGCTCTGGTCCGATGAAACCAAAATCCAACTTTTTGGCCACAATGCAAAACGATATGTTTGGCGTAAAAGCAACACAGCTCATCACCCTCAACACACCATCCCCACTGTCAAACATGGTGGTGGCAGCATCATGGTTTGGGCCTGCTTTTCTTCAGCAGGGACAGGGAAGATGGTTAAAATTGAGGGGAAGATGGATGCAGCCAAATACAGGACCATTCTGGATGAAAACCTGTTGGAGTCTGCAAAAGACCTGAGACTGGGACGGAGATTTATCTTCCAACAAGACAATGATCCCAAACATACAGCAAAATCTACAAAGGAATGGTTCACAAATAAACGTATCCAGGTGTTAGAATGGCCAAGTCAAAGTCCAGACCTGAATCCAATCGAGAATCTGTGGAAAGAGCTGAAAACTGCTGTTCACAAACGCTCTCCATCCAACCTCACTGAGCTCGAGCTGTTTTGCAAGGAAGAATGGGCAAGAATTTCAGTCTCTCGATGTGCAAAACTGATAGAGACATACCCCAAGCGACTTGCAGCTGTAATCGCAGCAAAAGGTGGCTCTACAAAGTATTAACGCAAGGGGGCCGAATAATTTTGCACGCCCCACTTTTCATTTTTTTCTTAGTTAAAAAAGTTTCAAAAATCCAATAGATTTCCTTCCACTTCACAATTGTGTCCCACTTGTTGGTGATTCTTCACAAAAAATTACAATTTTATATCTTTATGTTTGAAGCCTGAAATGTGGCAAAAGGATGAAAAGTTCAAGGGGGCCGAATACTTTCGCAAGGCACTGCAAGTACATTTTCTCCTTCACAGACGAGCACTGATGATGAGGCACCAATATACAGCACCGATGAGGTGGCACTAATATGCAGCACTGATGATGATGCAGCACTGATGAGGCACTAATATGCAGCACTGATGAAGAGGCGGCACTAATATGCAGCACTGATGAGGCGGCGGCACTAATATGCAGCACTGACGAGGCGGCGGCACTAATATGCAGCACTGACGAGGCGGCGGCACTAATATGCAGCACTGACGAGGCGGCACTGATGAGGCACTAATATGCAGCACTGATGATGATGCAGCACTGATGAGGCACTAATATGCAGCACTGATGAAGAGGCGGCACTAATATGCAGCACTGATGAGGCGGCGGCACTAATATGCAGCACTGACGAGGCGGCACTGATGAGGCACTAATATGCAGCACTGATGATGATGCAGCACTGATGAGGCACTAATATGCAGCACTGATGAGGCGGCGGCACTAATATGCAGCACTGACGAGGCGGCGGCACTAATATGCAGCACTGACGAGGCGGCGGCACTAATATGCAGCACTAATATGCAGCACTGACGAGGCGGCACTAATATGCAGCACTGACGAGAAATGCCCGCTCTTTACTGAGCATGCGCAGCGCTTGCACAGTACGAAGCTGTCGAAAGCCACCGAACATTGGAATTTACGATCAGCTGTAGATGGCGCCTGCGCACAATAGCCGACATTGTGTCACACGCTCCCGATGATCGTGCAATTCTGCAAGGGGCAGACTTGTTGATGATGGGCAACGTGTGAGGGGTGGATGGCAACAGAAGGGGGCGTAGTTTGTAATGATGGGCAGTGCTGTTAAGATGGGGGCGGAATTTGTCACGAAACTCAAACACATCTAAACAAATATTTCTCTGCTATTCTTCCTACACGTGTTGCCCTTAACACGTGTAGGAAGAATAGCAGAGATATATTTGTTTAGGAGATGTGTTTGAGTTTCGTGACACTGATGAGGCGGCACTGATGAGGCACTAATATGCAGCACTGATGAGATGGGCACTAATATGCAGCACTGATAGGTGACATTGATGGATGATGGCCACTTATAGATGGCACTGATGAGGAGGCACTACCGATTGGCAAACTTGATGGGTCTGCACTGATAATTAATGCGCCGATTATCAGCGCAGACCCCCCCGTCAGGAGAGCTGCTGATCGGCTCTCCTCTACTCGCCCCTTGTCAATGTGAATAGAGGAAAAGCCAATAAATGACAATTCCCAGTTATGATGTGACCAGCTGTGATTGGACACAGTTGATCACATGAAAAGGGCCTATGTCATAGGCTCTGTACCGGAATCGGAGATTCGGTGTGTCAGAGCGACACACCACACTACCAGTTGCCGCGCGGCGCGCCCTCGAGGGCGTGCACGAACGGCTTACCCTGCAGCTGTCATTCTGCATACGGTGGGTGGGAAGTGGTTAAAGAGCTATTGTTTATTTACTATTCTGTCCCCCATGGGACAAAGAACATGTAGTACTTTGTTTCTAGGTGCTTCCTAACCCTAGCTATGAGATCAGACAGGGCTCCCCCTTATTTCCCTAATGGCTGTACAACACAGCTAAGAAGATGGCCACTTCATAGTAGCAGTTGTTTTGGCTCTGTGCATTTTCCCGAGACAAGTGGTGGCAAGAAGAATGCAGAGGAAAAGGGGCATGTGAGTCTCTGCATTGCTCTTGCTGTCACCTGTCTCAGGAAAGTGGCCGTTATGACAGGAGAAGGAGATGTCGGAGGTGGGCGGGCAGTGAAAGCTTGCGAGGGAAGCCCTCAGCCGTGCTCATCACAGCCCCGCCCACCAGAGTAGGACACCGGTTCCCACAAAAGGAGCGTGTATCCCGCTTCAGCAGGCTGGAAAGCTGTGGCCTCATTTACTGGCCAGCCTGACCTCTTAGTCCGTGCACTCGTAGTGGTGCCATATGGGGAGAATCCACACTGCTGCTGCAGTGTAGCCCAGGCGCCAGGACGTAATTTCCAGTTGTCATTGCGACCTGGGATTTGTCGAGCCCTACATTATGAAGAGGCCGTCTCCTTCCTAGCTATGAGGTTGGACTGGGCACCTCTCCCTCCCTCCGCAGCAATTCGACAACATCCCCAGGAAGGAAACGGCCATCTTAACCCTTGCTATGAGGTCGGACTGGGCTCCCCGTTTCCACATGACCATGCAACAACACAGCTAGGAAGGAGACGGCCACTTCATAGTAGCAGCTTGTTTTGGCTCTGTGCATTTTACCAAGACAAGTGGCGGCAAGAAGAATGCAAAGGGAAAGGGGGCATATCAGCCTTTGCTTTCCTCTTGCGGTCACCTGTCTCAGGAAAGTGCTATGAGTGGAGACAAGTGGCTGTCATGAAGTGGCCGTCATGAAGAGGCCATTGCCTTCCTAGCTATGAGGTTGGACTGGGCAACCCTCCTCTCCCTCCCCCCGCAGCCATCCGATAACATCCCTAGGAAGGAAATGGCCGTCTTAACCCTTGCTATGAGGTCGGACTGGGCTCCCTTCTATTTCCCCCGTGGCTGTTTGACAACATAGCTAGGAAGGAGACGGCCCCTACAGCAGCAGCTTGTTTTGTCTCTGTGCATTTTCCTTAGATAAGTGGTGGCAACAGTAATGCAGAGAGAAAGGGGCGTGTCAGCCTCTGCATTCCTCTTATCGTCACCTGTCTCGGGTAAATGCAGCCGTTATGAAGAGTCCGTCTCCTTTCTAGCTATGGGGGTTGGACTGGGCACCCCTCCGACAACATCCCTAGGAAGGAGAAGGATGTTTTAACCCTTGCTAGGAGATCGGACTGGGCTCCCCCCTATTTTGCTCCTGGGTGTTCGACAACACAGCTAGGAAGGAGGCGGCCACTTTATAGTAGTCGTTTTGGCTCTGGGCATTTTCCCGAGACAAGTGGCGGCAAGAACACAGAGGGAAAGGAGGTGTCAGCCTCTGCATTCCTCTTGCCTGTCTCAGGAAAGTGCTTAGAGCCGAGACAAGTATCGGTTATGAAGAAGCCGTCTCTTTCCTAGCTATGAGGTTGGACTGAGCACCTCTCCTCTCCCACCAGCCATCTGACAACAGCCCTAGAAAGGAAAAAACTATTTTATAATGGCTGTTTGCCTCTGATTCAAGAAGCAAAAAGAAAAAGAATGCAGGGGGGGGGGGGTGTCAGCCTCTGCATTCCTCCTGCTGCTGTTGCAAGGCGGCTGTCTCCTTCCTAGCGATGTTGTCATACGGCGGGGGGGTGTGAACACACATTTTGAGGTGTTACTGCAGTATCTAACCAGTAGTCAATAATATTGTCAGCAAATTTCACATTTTCGTAAGGCCTAGCCTAGTAACACCACATGCATTGGGGGCTATACTGTCAGCTATTTCCAGCTCAGCCCCAATGCATAGAAAACAAAATGCATTGTTTCTAATGGTGTCAGTTCACACCACATTGTTGCTAAAGGTCATTTTTTTTCAGCGCAGCGGGTTACAATGTGAACCACCGCATCACAACTCTGCTACGCCAAGTACGATATGAATTTCCTAATATACTTACTACCTTCTAGTGGCCAAATGCAGTATTTTCAGTTTTAAATCATGGTAAAACATTCAAACAGCACAGAAAAAACCCTAATTGTTTTGTGCCCTATTCACACAGAACAAATGCATATGCACTTTTACCAGTAAAACTGCAATGCAATTTTTTTATAACTACACTTCTAAGTTTCTCATAGATTGGATCATATTGTTGGATTCTGTAAGAATTGTTTGATCAAATTGTTACATGTATGGTCACCATTAGAGATCTCTACACCAGTGTTTCTCAACCTTTTTCAGTCAAGGCACCCTTTACATGGATAATCTTCTCAAGGACCCCATTCTAGATGTAAAATAACTATTCTAAATAGTTTTACATGATGCAGCAACACCCAACATTAGAGGTGATTTGTTCTTACAAAGCAAATAAACTTTTGCACACTGGTACTAACTAGTATTCCAATGTTTCTCCTCTCCCTCAGTTTCTCTCCATTACTCGTCTAATGTGACCCCAGTGTTCACGGAGAGGGTCAAACAAGGATGTTATGCAGGCGATCAACTAGGGGTCGACCGATTATCAGGAGTGGCCGATTATGAGGGGCGATTTTTAACATTTTTCAAATAATCGGTATCGGCCAGAAACTTACTGATATTGGTAATTCCTCGTCCCCCTGTCCTTGCGCGCCGCTCGCTGCAGTCTCCGTCAGCAGTTCGGCGGGCAACAGAGAGATAATATCATCTCTCACTGCCCGTCTCGCATCACTGCTGTTCCGCCCCTGCAGCAGGGCCATGAAGGCTGCTCTTGACATAGCTGCGGTTGAGCAGAGAGAATTACGTCATCTCTCACCGCCCGCATGTGGAAGTTTAAACGCTCAGATGCTGAAGCCCGATAGAGGCTGCCAGAAGTAGTGTAAGTAGTGACAAGCTGCATCTGGGTTTCAGGTGACAGTGGCAAATGACATGCTGCATCTGGGTGACAGTGGCAAGCTGCATCTGGGTGACAGTGGCAAGTGACACGCTGCATCTGGGTGACAGTGGCAAGCTGCATCTGGGCGACAGGTGACACGCTGCATCTGGGCGACAGTGGCAAGCTGCATCTGGGCGACAGGTGACACGCTGCATCTGGGTTGCAAGTAACAGTGGCAAGTGACACGCTGCATCTGGGTGACAGTGGCAAGCTGCATCTGGGCGACAGGTGACAGTGGCAAGTGACACGTTGCATCTGGGTGACAGTGGCAAGCTGCATCTGGGTGAAAGTGGCACGCTGCATCTGGGTGAAAGGTGACAGTGGCAAGTGACATGCTGCACCTGGGTGACAGTGGCAAGCTGCATCTGGGTGGCAGTGGCACGCTCCATCTGGGTTACAAGTAACAGTGGCAAGTGACATGCTGCCTCTGGGTGGCAGGTGACAGTGATGTACAGAATATCGGCACCTGATATTGGCTATCCATCTGAAAGGAGGCAAAAAAATCTGCATCAGCCCTGAAAAAGTTATATCGGTTGACCCCCTATGATCAACACTCTTCCTATCAACACTGAGGACATCACTGGTTGTTAGGATGCCGGTGGCTGGAAGGCTGAAATGAGGCACAATAAAAACCTGTGGCTTTGTGTAACTAAAAGGCCGGCTGGATCCACCCACTGGCTTGTGTACAGCTCTGGGCAATTTTTAGGCACCCCTGAAGAAACCTCCAGCCACCCTGGTTAATAAAGGCTGATCTACAATACTAGAGGAAGCTCTACTAGTGGTCGCTCTCACAGAAAGTGAACTTCGTATCTCTATACTTCCAAAAAAATTAAATAAATAAAAATCTTTTTTTTTACCAGTTTATTTTATTACACTGATCTCTAAAGCCATATGCAGGATGAATGTTGTACACGACACAAAATGCAAATCAGACAGGAAACACAATACACATGTCAAATAGAACTTTGTACAAACAACAAGCTGTCAAACAGACATAGGTATTTCATCTCACAGCCCCAGAAATGTATATTCTGGATCTTCAATGAACTGGCCCACCCACCTAAAACGGCAGCAGGCATTTAAAGGGGTGTTGTATCACCCCGCCCCAACTGCCTGCTTTAACCCCTTGAACCCCGCAATAGCACGCCGCAACTGCATGCATTGCACACGGTTGCTTTAAGAGCATGAGAATCAATTCTATAATTCTATGGATCTCAAGCAACAGAGGGTAGAATTCCTGCCTCAGCCACAAAGCAGAGAAAATCCCTCCAATGTAATGGGAGATTACCTTAATAGTCACCTGATTAGCTACTTGAGGTCCAGCCACCGCAGTTATACTGCGGCAGGTTGGCTCTCCTAGCCAAATCGCCGTAGCTGTACGTCAGCCGCTTTAAGGGGGCGCGCGATGACGGAGCATATGCGCGTGCCCGGTGGCCTCAATGTCCGCCGGGCACCCGCGATCGCTCCTGAGAGAGACAGAACGGAGATCAATGTAAACAGACAGATCTCCATTCTGTCTAGGGAGAGGAGACAGATCTGCTGTTCATACTAAGTATAAACAACAATCCCTCTCCTCCTCCACGCAGTCCCATCCCCCCCACAGTTAGGCTTCGTGTACACGGGACGTTTTTACAACCTCTCCTGGATGATTTAACTTGACAGATAGTGACCCACGTTTAAAACGTCCGTTTTGCTATGTTTACATGGCGCGTTTAGAATAAATAAATTATATATATATATATATTTTTTTTAATTGCCAAAAACGCCTTTAAACGAAACGCAGGTTACCATGTTTAGCGTCGGAAACTTCGGCGTCTGAACTCATTTTTTTGCCTATGAATAAATATGTAGAAGAATACGTATTGGCCTAAACTGAGGAAGACATTTGTTTTTTTTAAATATTTTTTGGGGGATAGTTATTATAGCAAAAAATATTGCTTTTAAAAAAAAAATATAATAATAAATAATAAAAAAAAAAAAAAAAAAAAAAAAAAAAAAGGGTCGCTCTTTTTTTGTTTATAGTGCAAAAAATAAAAAACCACAGGAGGTGATCAAATACCACCAAAATAAATCTCTATTTGTGGGGAAGTAAAGGACGTCAATTTTGTTTGGGTACAATGTCGCACGACTGCGCAATTATCAGTTTAACTGACGCAGTGCCGTATCGCAAAAAATGGCCTGGTCATTAGGGGGGTAAATCCTTCCAGGGCTGAAGTGATTAGGTGTCCCAATAAAAGCAAATAGAAGACATAGAGAAGAGAGGCTAAATCTCGCCAGTAGATATACAGACCACAATAAAGACCTGACAGGGGTTCTACTCTCTATAGACAGTGTAAATGTAAAACATGAGGAGAGGTTTGCTGTATGATCTGCTTATGTCACCACAGAGGAAAAAAAAAATACAGCGACTTTTCTGCTGACTGTAACCTGATCACACCTCCCCCACTCCTATCTATAGGTGACACATGAGCAGAAATACAAAGGATGTGTCCCCATGTGCTGGAATAGAGGACGTTGTATTCATCTCTATGGGGGATAAAAGTCAATGACAATATAAGTCCCCAGATAGGTAATAGTGACAAGTCGTCCTTCTTGTGACATTTGTGTCGTTGGGGTTTGATTTACTAAAACTAGAGAGAGTGTAAAATCTGGTGCACCTGTACATGGTAGCCAATCAGCTTCCATGGTTTCGCCCTCGTTCACACTGAACGCAGGCTTGAACTCGCACTTTAGTGCAAGTTCGGGGACGATTTGAAAGACATCAGGGCGGGTTTCTGCACAGAAGTCTATTGAAATCGCCCCTGAAGTCGCCAAAAGTCGTGCAGGAACTACTTTTGGAAATTGGTGTGGCATTGCAGCGAGTGGGACAATGCCAGTGCCGGCTGCAATCTGGAAAGCAATTTGATATGTGAATGGGGGGGCTTATTGTCAAAGCTTAAGTGAACAAGCTGAAGTTAGAAGCTGATCTGTCCTCCTTGTAGGAGGCTATCAGGGACCGGCCGTCCTCCGTTGTAGGAGGCTATCAGGGACCGGCCGTCCTCCGTTGTAGGAGGCTATCAGGGACCGGCCGTCCTCCGTTGTAGGAGGCTATCAGGGACCGGCCGTCCTCCGTTGTAGGAGGCTATCAGGGACCGGCCGTCCTCCGTTGTAGGAGGCTATCAGGGACCGGCCGTCCTCCGTTGTAGGAGGCTATTAGTGTAACTATGTGTTATCAGGGGGACATTAGTGAGTTCACATCAATCAGCTGGCTGTAAAGGAAGATATACGGCAACTACTAATGAGGAATACTAGCCATGAACTGTCACAGGGGATACGGATCAGTCAGTCCATTCACTTCTCTGATGTGCACTGACACTAGTCACTTATTAACTGTCAGAGGTGACATTGGTCATACAATCACCAACACTAGTCAATCAGTAACATCTCCTTCATACCTGAACAGGACAAGTTATGCACTTTTTTATGTCTACATTTGTATGAGAGAAATATCAGTCATCAGCAGACTGTCCAAGGGGGAGATCGGTGGTCAGTAATGTGCCGGGGGGGGGGGGGGGGGAGATCGGTGGTCAGTAATGTGCCGGGGGGGAGATCGGTGGTCAGTAATGTGCCGGGGGGGGGGGGGGGGAGATCGGTGGTCAGTAATGTGCCGGGGGGGGGGGAGAACGGTGGTCAGTAATGTGCCAGGGGGGAGAACGGTGGTCAGTAATGTGTCAGGGGGGAGAACGGTGGTCAGTAATGTGCCAGGGGGGAGAACGGTGGTCAGTAATGTGCCAGGGGGGAGAACGGTGGTCAGTAATGTGCCAGGGGGGAGAACGGTGGTCAGTAATGTGCCAGGGGGGAGAACGGTGGTCAGTAATGTGCCAGGGGGGAGAACGGTGGTCAGTAATGTGCCAGGGGGGAGAACGGTGGTCAGTAATGTGTCAGGGGGGAGAACGGTGGTCAGTAATGTGTCAGGGGGGAGAACGGTGGTCAGTAATGTGCCAGGGGGGAGATCGGTGGTCAGTAATGTGCCAGGGGGGAGAACGGTGGTCAGTAATGTGTCAGGGGGGAGAACGGTGGTCAGTAATGTGCCAGGGGGGAGAACGGTGGTCAGTAATGTGCCAGGGGGGAGAACGGTGGTCAGTAATGTGTCAGGGGGGAGAACGGTGGTCAGTAATGTGTCAGGGGGGAGAACGGTGGTCAGTAATGTGTCAGGGGGGAGAACGGTGGTCAGTAATGTGTCAGGGGGGAGAACGGTGGTCAGTAATGTGTCAGTGGCCCCCCAGGGTCAGGGGGGAATGAATGTCAGGAGGGAGGGGTGTGTCAGTGCCCCCCCTGGGGTCAGGTGGGGGTTTCAGTGCCCCCCCAGGGTCAGGTGGGGGTGTCAGTGCCCCCCCGGGGTCAGGTGGGGGTGTCAGTGCCCCCCCGGGGTCAGGTGGGGGTGTCAGTGCCCCCCCGGGGTCAGGTGGGGGTGTCAGTGCCCCCCCCCCCGGGGTCAGGTGGGGGTGTCAGTAGCCCCCCCCCCGGGGTCAGGTGGGGGTGTCAGTAGCCCCCCCCCCCGGGGTCAGGTGGGGGTGTCAGTAGCCCCCCCCCCCGGGGTCAGGTGGGGGTGTCAGTAGCCCCCCCCCCGGGGTCAGGTGGGGGTGTCAGTAGCCCCCCCCCCGGGGTCAGGTGGGGGTGTCAGTAGCCCCCCCCCCGGGGTCAGGTGGGGGTGTCAGTAGCCCCCCCCCCGGGGTCAGGTGGGGGTGTCAGTAGCCCCCCCCGGGGTCAGGTGGGGGTGTCAGTAGCCCCCCCCCGGGGTCAGGTGGGGGTGTCAGTAGCCCCCCCCCGGGGTCAGGTGGGGGTGTCAGTAGCCCCCCCCGGGGTCAGGTGGGGGTTTCAGTAACCCCCCCCGGGGTCAGGTGGGGGTTTCAGTAACCCCCCCCGGGGTCAGGTGGGGGTTTCAGTAACCCCCCCCCGGGGTCAGGTGGGGGTTTCAGTAACCCCCCCCCGGGGTCAGGTGGGGGTGTCAGTGCCCCCCCCCGGGGTCAGGTGGGGGTGTCAGTGCCCCCCCCCGGGGTCAGGTGGGGGTGTCAGTGCCCCCCCGGGGTCAGGTGGGGGTGTCAGTGCCCCCCCCCCCGGGGTCAGGTGGGGGTGTCAGTGCCCCCCCCGGGGTCAGGTGGGGGTGTCAGTGCCCCCCCGGGGTCAGGTGGGGGTGTCAGTGCCCCCCCCCGGGTCAGGTGGGGGTGTCAGTGCCCCCCCCCGGGTCAGGTGGGGGTGTCAGTGCCCCCCCGGGGTCAGGTGGGGGTGTCAGTGCCCCCCCGGGGTCAGGTGGGGGTGTCAGTGCCCCCCCGGGGTCAGGTGGGGGTGTCAGTGCCCCCCCCGGGGTCAGGTGGGGGTGTCAGTGCCCCCCCCGGGGTCAGGTGGGGGTGTCAGTGCCCCCCCCCGGGGTCAGGTGGGGGTGTCAGTGCCCCCCCGGGGTCAGGTGGGGGTGTCAGTGCCCCCCCCCGGGGTCAGGTGGGGGTGTCAGTGCCCCCCCCCGGGGTCAGGTGGGGGTGTCAGTGCCCCCCCCGGGGTCAGGTGGGGGTGTCAGTGCCCCCCCGGGGTCAGGTGGGGGTGTCAGTGCCCCCCCGGGGTCAGGTGGGGGTGTCAGTGCCCCCCCGGGGTCAGGTGGGGGTGTCAGTGCCCCCCCCGGGGTCAGGTGGGGGTGTCAGTGCCCCTCCGGGGTGGGGGTTTCAGATTACCATGGTGCTGCTGGGTGTCCCGGTTGAAGTCCATGATGTTTCCGGGAAGGGGCTCGCCGTGATGGTGATCGGAGTGTCCGCCGTGCGGATCGTTGTGAAGGATAACGGGCGCCGCCTCCTCCCTCTCCTGGAAGACGATACTGAAGAGGACGTAGCAGAAGATGAAGCCGATGGCCAGGCCGAAGGAGAAGGTGGCCATGCTAAGCACTGACTTATTGGTCGCCATGACAACGCTCCGCTCTTCTCCCTCACATCGCCGACTGACCGGACTGCTCCCCTGTCCCGACAAATTCCAACCACCCGGCTAAACTACAACTCCCGGCATCCCATGCTGCCTCGGGTGATGTGCGCTGCGCACAGTGTATCTGAGTTGACAGCTTCCATCGTACAACAATCACACCGCCCCCATTAACCTCTTCCCGCCCTCTGCTGAAATTCCCCGCCCACCGAGAAAAGCTCCTTTCCTCATTGGAGGCCGGCATGTGGCCTACCAATCGTAAGTCTTAGACAGACTTATGAAGGAAGCCCCGTCAGCAGGTGAATGAACGAATCCAAACCCTGGGGGGAAAATAGACTTGTTGTCACGTGTTCATCGTCATACTCCGAGCTCCTCCCATCAAAAGATGGCGCATGCGCAGTAACCAAACGGCTCCCTGCTTTTGTGAGTGCACGTCACTGTGACGTCAGAACAATGAGATATATATCTATATACCCATAGCTCCCAACTGTCCCTGATTTCGAGACACTGTCCCTCATTCCTCATCATTTGTCCCTCATTTTGGTCTGATCTATATATATAAAACGCACTTTTTAGCTTTCAAAAAGTGTTTTCCAGCGCTAAACCTTTTATCTGATTTCCATATTGCTGCATTTGTAAATTCCAAAAGCCAATATAAAGGAATAGTAGTAATAAAAAAAGCGCTTTGGGGTTTAACCAATTCAATTTTTTTGTACAATTCTCCTTTACAGTGGTTGTAAACCCACTTTTTCAACTTGCACCTACAGGTAAGCCTAGATTAAGGCTTACTTGTAGGTGCAAGAAATATCTCCTGAACCTACACGGTTTAGGAGATATTTACTAAAAACGACAGGCGCCGCTGTCTACGGCGCATGCGCGCCGTAGACAACGGCGCATTCATGGGGTTAATCCCATTCACAAAATCGGCTACTTCCCAGCAATCGCTGGGTGTAGCCGAATGTCACAGCTCTCACGCGCATGCGCAGAGTGACGCCTCCGCCGCTCCGGCCAATCACAGCGCCGGAGCGGCGCTGTGATTGGCTGCAGCGGCGATACCCGGAAGTAACCTTCCGGCTATCGCCGCAGCGATGGATGCGGCTGAAGAGGGAGACGAGGACGGCTTCGGGGGCCCCGATCTAAGGTAAGTGATGCATAATGAACTATTATGCTAGTCATATTAGCTCATTATGCCTTTCTCTTACAGGTGGTTATTGAAAAAAATAAATAAATATCGGGTTTACAACCACTTTAAGGGGGCGTGTCAAGGGGTGTGTCCTATGCCTGCATACTTTTGCAGATAGGTGTCCCTCATTCCCATCTCAAAAGGTTGTGAGGTGTGTATACCTGTTGTACACTAATCTATATACTCATATCTATATACAGTATATACCTGCTGTATACTAATCTATATACTCATATCTATATATAGTATATAACTGCTGTATACTAATCTATATACTGATATAAGTGTAGCGGGTGTTAAATTTAGTGGGGTGTATCTGGGCTATAGATGGCCCAGATACATTGATTTTAAGGATTTATGGACATTTTGGAGTGTGGGAGGTATGAATGGTGTCATGTTCCCTGCGGTCCCTGGGTGGCGCTGTCACCTGGGACCAGGGTTGAACCACCATTCTAGAGCCGCGCCCTTTGTGTCCTCTCGCGGCAGTAGTACAGTGGGGCGGGGAACCCACTGTGCCTGCTGGGAGAGGATATAAAAGAGGGCGGACATCTTGCGCACGAGGTCCATTCCCCAGGCACCTTCGGCCTGGGGGCTTCTGTGGTTCGTCTGTGCCCAGGCGCCCTTGGCCTGGGCGCGTGGAGTCGAGTTCCATCCCAGGCACCTTCAGCCTGGGGTGAGGTACTATACCAGGAGGCCTTGGGGCCCAGTACCTTCGACTGGGTCCCTCGAGGGCGAAGCATTCCTAAGGTGCCCCCGGTATTGGGTGCCTGAATCCTGGGCGTAAGGGACCGGAGATGTGACCTCCCCGAAGAGCCAGCGCAGCATTTGCTGGTGCCGGTGGAGGCCTCTGGTGACCGTCCGGATGGATGTCTTCCTCTGACAGGGGTCGTTTGTTCTAAAGAAGGTACTTCATGTTCTCATGGTCTGTGGCAGAGACCCATCTTTCTCAGGTCAGTGGCAGGCCTCATCCAAGGCCTGTGGCAGGGGCCTCAACGTTCACCCAGGTCAGTGGCAGTGACCAAATTTACGGTCGGTGGCAGCGACTGTGCGCCAAGCCTGTTTGCACTAAACGGAACAGGAGAAACTTTAATTCATTAGTTGTGCCTGGACCTACTCTTCCCTACACCTTGTCTGTTCTTTTAAAAGTCAACCAGTTTCAAGTCAATAAAACAGTGTTAGACTTTTCTTGGTGTGGAACTCGTGTTACTGAAAGCTAAGTGTCCCTGTCAGTGACAGTGGCAATCATCCTCCATAGGAGAAGCTGAGGCTCCGGCCTAAAACGCAGACCCGAGAGTAAAGATTTAGCTCATATCTCTGCATTCTACATCAGAGAGCCGAGCTGGTGGTGTGCATCTTTCCCCCTTCTCCCAGATACCCCTAGACGAGTGAGACCACCCATAAAGAGAGGGGAGAAGGTGGGGGAAGACCGCTACATAAATATACGGTACATACTACTAGTATAATATATTGTCAGTATATACCACCATCTGATAACGGGAATGACCCGAAACGCAAACAGACGTCCATCTACTCCCCAGAGCAGGAAGAACTCTTCTTTCCGCACTCTGGACATAGTGGGCAATGAAGACACCTGGAGATGAATGATCTCATCGTCCTTGGAGGAGGCAAAATTCACACAGAAATCACACCTGCTGAATTCCCCAGGTACCCAGAATCAAGACTGGGCGCTGAGTAACAAGGACACAGGACATCTTCCAGGTTGCACAGCCCAAAAACCCAACTCATCATCAATGAGAGAGGAAAATCCACCTCTGACCACCATCAGAGGTTCTCCTCCATCCCCAGACCCTGGCAACCCGAGACTTGTTGGGCAGATCCACCATTCAGCACCGACAATGTCAGGGAACACCAGCAGTCCCTCTACTCCCAGGAGTTGGATGTCTTCTGGAGATGTATAGGCTCATCTTCCTACAAGGAGGATAAAAAAAGACACAGAATTCACAAAGAAAATGGAACAAGTGAATTCCCCAAATAACCAGAACCAGGGGGGGGGGGCACCAAGTGAGAACAGTGATGCCAAAGTGGAGTCCCCAAATAACCAGAACCAAGAGGGGGCACGGAGTGAGAACCATGATGCCAAAGTGGGGTCCCCAAATAACCAGAACCAAGAGGGGGCACTGAGTGAGAACCATGATGCCAAAGTGGAGTCCCCAAATAAGCAGAGCCAAGATGGGGTATTGAGCCAGAACAATGATGCCAAAGTGGATTCCCCAAATAACCAGAACCAAGACAGGGCACTGAGTGAGAACAGTGATGCCAAAGTGGAGTCCCAAATAACCATAACCAGGGGGGGGGGGCACTGAGTAAGAACTGTGATGCCAAAGTGGAGTCCCCAAATAACCAGAACCAAGAGGGGGCACTGAGTGAGAACAGTGATGCCAAAGTGGAGTCCCTAAAAAAACAAAACCAAGAGGGGGCACTGAGTGAGAACAGTGATGCCAAAGTGGAGTCCCCAAAAAAACAAAACCAAGAGGGGGCACTGAGTGAGAACCATGATGCCAAAGTGGAGTCCCCAAAAAAACAGAACCAAGAGGGGGAACTGAATGAGAACCATGATGCCAAAGTGGAGTCCCCAAATAACCAAAACCAAGAGGGGGCACCGAGTGAGAACTATGATGCCAAAGTGGACTCTCCAAATAACCAGAACCAAGGGGGGGGCACTGAGTGAGAACAGTGATGCCAAAGTGGAGTCCCCAAAAAAACAAAACCAAGAGGGAGCACTGAGTGAGAACCATGATGCCAAAGTGGAGTCCCCAAATAACCAGAACCAGGGGGGGGGGCACTGAGTGAGAACAGTGATGCCAAAGTGGAGTCCGCAAATAACCAAGGAGGGGGCACTGAGTGAGAACTATGATGCCAAAGTGGGGTCCCCAAATAAGCAGAGCCAAGACGGGGCACTGAGCCAGAACAATGATGCCAAAGTGGAGTCCACAAATAAGCAAAGCTAAGACAGGGCACTGAGTGAGAACAGTGATGCATCTATAGAACTTCAAGGACACATCAAAAGCTGCATGGCCCAGAAACTCAACATATCGTCGATAGGAGATAAATGTCCACCTTTGAGCAAGATCAGAGGTTCTTCTCCACCCTCAGATCCTGTAGACCAGTGGTTCTCAACCTGGGGTCGGGACCCCTTTGGGGGTCAAATGACGATTTGCTAGGGGTCACTAAATCCTGGGCTGTTCCTGAAGCCCGCACCACTCTCTAAGCCTTTTCGCGGCTGCCCAGCAGGGCTGTCCATTGAGCCTGCGGCCACCCAGCTAAGCTGTTCCTGGAGCCCGCGGCTGCCCACTCAGCCTCTTTGCAGCCGCCCATTCAGTTCACGGCATGGGTGGGGGGCAGAGACTAGAGGTCAGCTGACTGGTGAGGAATGTGAAGAGGGAGGGGCTGGAGGAGACCCTATTTCCTGATTTCGGCATAGGTGTCACTGCTGCGAGACATCACAGAGCTGGAGACACAGTGAAGCCAGAGACACAGTGAGTAACACTACCTGTGATTAGAGTTGCCATTAAAAGTCCCCACTACAGTTCTCAGATCAGCAGATGACCTTGATCAAGAGCACCTAAGTTGGCTGATCAGAACTCCCCCCCCAGCATTGCCACTGATCCCACCCCCCCACCAGCAGTGTCACCCATCCCACCCCCCCCCCCACCAAGGAGTAAGAGAAGGAATAAAAATAGAAAATACATGGAAGGGAGAGGAAAAGGGAAGAAACAAAGAAAAAGGGAGAGAAAGAACAAGAAAGACAGATAGGGATGGGGGGAAAAAAACAAGAAATTAGGATAGAGAGCGATAAAAGGGAAAGAAAGGAGAACAAAGAGAGAATGGAACATTCTAAAAAAATGTACCATAAGGGGTTTTAATACTGTGCGAGTTAAAGGGACTTAGGGCGCGCTAAATGTCAGTGGGTTAAGGGTGCAAATGTCTTACCTTGAGTGCTGACAACCCACGCTACGAAAATAATTTTACTGCTAGGGGTCCCTACAACTTGGGAAATTATATTATGGGGTCACTGCACTAGAAGGTTGAGAACCACTGCTGTAGACCCAAGACTTGCTGTGCAGATTCAGCTAAATGTGCTGCAGAAAAATGTATACTCTAGATCGGGCGTCACTAAATGGCGGACCGCGGGCCGGATCCGGCCCCAGTGGCCATTCTGTCCGGACCGCAGCCTCGCCAAGTAGCGTCCTCTCCCTGTCGCCGGCTCACCTGGCTCGCCCGCCTGCCGCTGCCGATGCTGCTATATACACAGCATGGCAGGCGCGCCTTCTTTAATATCTCTGCACTGCCCCTCCCCATACTGCCTGTCTAAAATCACACAAAACATGAAGCGCGGCCGCTCTGGACAAAGGGCGGGACTTTTAAGTTAAAAAGTGGGTGATTGGTTGCTAGGCAGCGGGGCGGTCCCAGCAATAAATCACTCACTTTTAACGTGAAAAGTCCCGCCCATTGTCCAGAGCGCCCACGCTTCATGTCCTGTGTGAAAAAGGTAGGGTTTTGTGGGGAGGGAAGGAGTGCTGTGCTGTGCTGTAAAGGACAGTGGTTTTTGATATCGAGAGAGGTCTGTGATGGGGGTCAGTCTGTAATAAGGGGTCTGTGATGGGGGGGTCAGTCTGTAATAAGGGGTCTGTGATGGGGGGTCTGTGATGGGGGGGTCAGTCTGTGATGAGGGGACTGTGATGGGGGGTCTGTGATGGGGGGTAAGTCTGTGATGAGGGGACTGTGATGGGGGGTCAGTCTGTGAGGGGACTGTGATGGGGGGTCAGTCTGTGATGAGGGGTCTGTGATGGGGGGTCAGTCTGTGATGGGGGGTCAGTCTGTGATGAGGGGTCTGTGATGGGGGGTCAGTCTGTGATGAGTGGTCTGTGATGGGGGGTCAGTCTGTGATGAGGGGTCTGTGATGGGGGGGTCAGTCTGTAATGAGGGGACTGTGATGGGGGGTCAGTCTGTAATAAGGGGTCTGTGATGGGGGGTCAGTCTGATGAGGGGACTGTGATGGGGGGTCAGTCCTCGATGAGGGGACTGTGATGGGGGGGTCAGTCCTCGATGAGGGGACTGTGATGGGGGGTCAGTCTGTAATGAGGGGTCTGTAATGAGGAGTCTGTGATGAGGAGTCTGTGATGGGGGGTCTGTGATGGGGGGGTCAGTCTGTGATGAGGGGTCTGTGATGAGGGGTCAGTCTGTAATGAGGGGTCTGTGATGGGGGGTCAGTCTGTAATGAGGGGTCTGTGATGGGGGGTCAGTCTGTAATAAGGGGTCTGTGATGGGGGGGTCAGTCTGTAATGAGGAGTCTGTGATAGGGGGTCAGTCTGTGATGAAGGGACTGTGATGGGGGGTCAGTTTGTGATGGGGGGTCAGTATGTGATGAGGGGACTGTGATGGGGGGTCAGTCTGTGATGAGGGGACTGTGATGGGGGGTCAGTCTGTGATTTGGGCGGTCAGTCTGTGATGGGGGGTTTGTGATGAGGCAGGGGGGATGTGACGTAAGTGGGGGCTGAGGACACTGATGTAAAGGGGGGGCTGTGATGTGAAGTGGGGGACTGAAGACACTGATGTAAAAGGGGGTCTAATTTCTGCACTAGCAAAACACATGTCTCTGCAAGGGCAATAGAAAACAATTGTTTTCTATGTGTCCTGTTCACACTGAAACAGCGCCCCTGCGTACTGAGCAGTGTGGTGCAAAATGCATACTGTTTCTATGCACCGCAACTGAGCTGTGGTGCATAAAAATGAATTAAATGTATTTTGACATTTCAATAAAGTTGAAAGAAAAAAAGCACAAATTGTGATGTGTGTGTGGATCGTAAAGGTGTGTGCATGTGTGTGGTGGTGGGGGGGGGGGCGCTGTGAAGTGGAGGACATCATGTGGAGTCATAGCACCAATATGGCATTCGGACCTCCGCTGGAACAAAATTTTTCCGACCGGACCCCCGTGAATTTTAATTCAGTACCCCTGCTCTAGATGTAAAAATGTCCTACAACAGGAGACCCTAGAAAAAGACATTACAGCTTTGGTAAAGGGCAAAGCCACTCAGCAGTAGGGATGAGCTTCGTGTTCGAGTCGAACATACGTTCGACTCGAACATTGGCTGTTCGATCGTTCGACGAAGATCGAACGATTTGGGCCGTTCGCGCCAAATTCGAGTGACGCGAACGGCCCACAATGCACTACGCCATCGCAGTGTCATCCAGGCGCTGTGATTGGCCAAGCATGCACTGTGACCCCGCATGCTTGGCCAATCACAGCGCCGGCAGCGAGGAGAGCAATGATTGGCCACAGGCAGGATGCCTGTGGCCAATTATTGCTGAGGGTGTTTAGTACACGCCCCACACTATAAAAGGCCGCCAGCACGGCGGCCTAGTGTAGTGTGTTCCGGAGCAGGGATAGAGTAGCATAGGCAGGGACAGTGACTGTTATTTCTTTCTTGCTTAACCTGGATTCCTTTAGTTTAGGGAAAGAGAAGGATAGGTAGGGAGAGTGTCAGTGTGTTTTGTGCTTCTGCTATAGTGTGCTTAAAAAAAAACATTTATTCTAGGGACAGAAAACTCTAGGTAGGGACAGTGTCAGTTTCTTTCACTCTGCAAGTCCTTGTTTCCAGGGACCTGGAAGGACAGTGAGTGAATTGTCCTTTTGCTATATTGTGATTAAAAAAAACATTTATTCTAGGGACAGAAAACTCTAGGTAGGGACAGTGTCAGTTTCTTTCACTCTGCAAGTCCTTGTTTCCAGGGACCTGGAAGGACAGTGAGTGAATTGTCCTTTTGCTATATTGTGATTAAAAAAAACATTTATTCTAGGGACAGAAAACTCTAGGTAGGGACAGTGTCAGTTTCTTTCACTCTGCAAGTCCTTGTTTCCAGGGACCTGGAAGGACAGTGAGTGAATTGTCCTTTTGCTATATTGTGATTAAAAAAAACATTTATTCTAGGGACAGAAAACTCTAGGTAGGGACAGTGTCAGTTTCTTTCACTCTGCAAGTCCTTGTTTCCAGGGACCTGGAAGGACAGTGAGTGAATTGTCCTTTTGCTATATTGTGATTAAAAAAAACATTTTTTTCTAGGGACAGAAAACTGTAGGTAGGGAGAGTATTTTTTTTCTTTCACTCTGCAAGTCCTTGTTTCCAGGGACCTGTAAGGACAGTGAGTTAATTGTCCTTGTGCTATATTGTGCTGAAAAAAACATTTATTCCAGGGACAGAAAACTCTAGGTAGGGACAGTGTCAGTTTCTTTCACTCTGCAAGTCCTTGTTTCCAGGGACCTGGAAGGACAGTGAGTGAATTGTCCTTTTGCTATATTGTGATTAAAAAAAACATTTATTCTAGGGACAGAAAACTCTAGGTAGGGACAGTGTCAGTTTCTTTCACTCTGCAAGTCCTTGTTTCCAGGGACCTGGAAGGACAGTGAGTGAATTGTCCTTTTGCTATATTGTGATTAAAAAAAACATTTTTTTCTAGGGACAGAAAACTGTAGGTAGGGAGAGTATTTTTTTTCTTTCACTCTGCAAGTCCTTGTTTCCAGGGACCTGTAAGGACAGTGAGTTAATTGTCCTTGTGCTATATTGTGCTGAAAAAAACATTTATTCCAGGGACAGAAAACTCTAGGTAGGGACAGTGTCAGTTTCTTTCACTCTGCAAGTCCTTGTTTCCAGGGACCTGGAAGGACAGTGAGTGAATTGTCCTTTTGCTATATTGTGATTAAAAAAAACATTTTTTTCTAGGGACAGAAAACTGTAGGTAGGGAGAGTATTTTTTTTCTTTCACTCTGCAAGTCCTTGTTTCCAGGGACCTGTAAGGACAGTGAGTTAATTTTCCTTGTGCTATATTGTGATTAAAAAAAACATTTATTCTAGGGACAGAAAACTCTAGGTAGGGACAGTGTCAGTTTCTTTCACTCTGCAAGTCCTTGTTTCCAGGGACCTGGAAGGACAGTGAGTGAATTGTCCTTTTGCTATATTGTGATTAAAAAAAACATTTTTTTCTAGGGACAGAAAACTGTAGGTAGGGAGAGTATTTTTTTTCTTTCACTCTGCAAGTCCTTGTTTCCAGGGACCTGTAAGGACAGTGAGTTAATTGTCCTTGTGCTATATTGTGCTGAAAAAAACATTTATTCCAGGGACAGAAAACTCTAGGTAGGGACAGTGTCAGTTTCTTTCACTCTGCAAGTCCTTGTTTCCAGGGACCTGGAAGGACAGTGAGTGAATTGTCCTTTTGCTATATTGTGATAAAAAAAAACATTTTTTTCTAGGGACAGAAAACTGTAGGTAGGGAGAGTGTTTTTTTTCTTTCACTCTGCAAGTCCTTGTTTCCAGGGACCTGTAAGGACAGTGAGTTAATTTTCCTTGTGCTATATTGTGATTAAAAAAAACATTTATTCTAGGGACAGAAAACTCTAGGTAGGGACAGTGTCAGTTTCTTTCACTCTGCAAGTCCTTGTTTCCAGGGACCTGGAAGGACAGTGAGTGAATTGTCCTTTTGCTATATTGTGATTAAAAAAAACATTTTTTTCTAGGGACAGAAAACTGTAGGTAGGGAGAGTGTTTTTTTTCTTTCACTCTGCAAGTCCTTGTTTCCAGGGACCTGTAAGGACAGTGAGTTAATTTTCCTTGTGCTATATTGTGATTAAAAAAAACATTTATTCTAGGGACAGAAAACTCTAGGTAGGGACAGTGTCAGTTTCTTTCACTCTGCAAGTCCTTGTTTCCAGGGACCTGGAAGGACAGTGAGTGAATTGTCCTTTTGCTATATTGTGATTAAAAAAAACATTTATTCTAGGGACAGAAAACTCTAGGTAGGGACAGTGTCAGTTTCTTTCACTCTGCAAGTCCTTGTTTCCAGGGACCTGGAAGGACAGTGAGTGAATTGTCCTTTTGCTATATTGTGATTAAAAAAAACATTTTTTTCTAGGGACAGAAAACTGTAGGTAGGGAGAGTATTTTTTTTCTTTCACTCTGCAAGTCCTTGTTTCCAGGGACCTGTAAGGACAGTGAGTTAATTGTCCTTGTGCTATATTGTGCTGAAAAAAACATTTATTCCAGGGACAGAAAACTCTAGGTAGGGACAGTGTCAGTTTCTTTCACTCTGCAAGTCCTTGTTTCCAGGGACCTGGAAGGACAGTGAGTGAATTGTCCTTTTGCTATATTGTGATAAAAAAAAACATTTTTTTCTAGGGACAGAAAACTGTAGGTAGGGAGAGTATTTTTTTTCTTTCACTCTGCAAGTCCTTGTTTCCAGGGACCTGTAAGGACAGTGAGTTAATTGTCCTTGTGCTATATTGTGCTGAAAAAAACATTTATTCCAGGGACAGAAAACTCTAGGTAGGGACAGTGTCAGTTTCTTTCACTCTGCAAGTCCTTGTTTCCAGGGACCTGGAAGGACAGTGAGTGAATTGTCCTTTTGCTATATTGTGATTAAAAAAAACATTTTTTTCTAGGGACAGAAAACTGTAGGTAGGGAGAGTATTTTTTTTCTTTCACTCTGCAAGTCCTTGTTTCCAGGGACCTGTAAGGACAGTGAGTTAATTGTCCTTGTGCTATATTGTGCTGAAAAAAACATTTATTCCAGGGACAGAAAACTCTAGGTAGGGACAGTGTCAGTTTCTTTCACTCTGCAAGTCCTTGTTTCCAGGGACCTGGAAGGACAGTGAGTGAATTGTCCTTTTGCTATATTGTGATTAAAAAAAACATTTATTCTAGGGACAGAAAACTCTAGGTAGGGACAGTGTCAGTTTCTTTCACTCTGCAAGTCCTTGTTTCCAGGGACCTGGAAGGACAGTGAGTGAATTGTCCTTTTGCTATATTGTGATTAAAAAAAACATTTTTTTCTAGGGACAGAAAACTGTAGGTAGGGAGAGTATTTTTTTTCTTTCACTCTGCAAGTCCTTGTTTCCAGGGACCTGTAAGGACAGTGAGTTAATTGTCCTTGTGCTATATTGTGCTGAAAAAAACATTTATTCCAGGGACAGAAAACTCTAGGTAGGGACAGTGTCAGTTTCTTTCACTCTGCAAGTCCTTGTTTCCAGGGACCTGGAAGGACAGTGAGTGAATTGTCCTTTTGCTATATTGTGATTAAAAAAAACATTTTTTTCTAGGGACAGAAAACTGTAGGTAGGGAGAGTGTTTTTTTTCTTTCACTCTGCAAGTCCTTGTTTCCAGGGACCTGTAAGGACAGTGAGTTAATTTTCCTTGTGCTATATTGTGATTAAAAAAAACATTTTTTCTAGGGACAGAAAACTGTAGGTAGGGAGAGTGTTTTTTTTCTTTCACTCTGCAAGTCCTTGTTTCCAGGGACAGAGAAGGACACCTGAAGGTAGCCCTTATTGCTTTTTTCCCATCTCCCTGCAGGCCATCTATTAGAATGTCTGGAAGGCAAACAAGGAGAGGCAGACAGTCAGGAGGCAATAAAAGAGGGCAAGCAGGCTCTGTGTCTGGGGGCAACAGTGCTGGTCGTGGACGCGGTGCATTGTCATCAGCACATGGCCATGGGACACGCTTGTCCTTCTTTTCGGCAGCTGGACATGTTGAGCCACATCATGCCGAAGACTTGGTAGAGTGGATGACCAAGCCCTCCTCCTCCTCCTCATCCTCTCTCACCCAGGCTCAGGGTACTGGAAAAGCAGCTGCCAAAGCGTCGTCTTCCCTGGTATCAATGTCAGACAAATCATCAGTCACTCCTTCCCTAGACCCACCATGTCCTCCTCCTGAGGAGTCCCCCGAACTGTTTCAGCACAGTGTTGGGTACATGCTCCAGGAGGATGCCCAGCGTTTCGAAGGGTCTGATGATGAAACCCAGCTAGAGGAAGGCAGTAGCGTGAGAGCAGACAGAGGGGATGCTCAAGAAGGACACCAATCTGGCAGTCATGTTCCAGCAGCTGCAGCATACTGCCAGATTGGCTCCAGTGATGAGGAGGGAGGGGATGATGAGGTCAATGACTCCACGTGGGTGCCTAATAGGAGAGAGGAGGAGGAGGAGGATGAGGAGGAGGCACATCTCCAACGAGGCAGGATGCCCTTTGGTGGCCAGCGTAAGGGCAGTACACCGACGGAATCACACCGCAGAGCTCCGCCTGTGCAGGGCGCTGCCTCTGCCCGTCATTCAAAAAGTTCTTTGGTGTGGGCCTTTTTTGAGGCTAGTGCATCAGATCGCACAGCTGCTGTTTGCAACATATGTCTCAAGCGTATATCGCGTGGCCAAAACATCAGCCGCTTGGGTACCACATGCCTGACCAGACATATGTTGACCTGCCATGCAGCTCGTTGGCAAGCCTACCTCAAAGACCCACACCAAAGAACAAAGCGGACCTCTCCTTGCACCGCATCAGCTGGGATCTCCAACCCCACTATAACTTCAGTCCTCTCTGAAACATGCACTGAGAGGAATGAAGGTGTAGAATTAGGTGTGTCACAGCCAAGTACTTGCGCCCACTCTGCTAGCAGTACACCGACGTCCGATTCTAGCAGGCAAATTTCCCTGCCCCAGCTGCTGGACCGTCGAAAGAAGTTCACTCCCAGCCATCCACATGCCCAGCGGTTGAATGCTAGCTTGGCTAAATTGCTAGCGCTTCAACTGCTGCCTTTTCAGTTGGTAGACTCGGCCCCCTTCCGTGAGTTTGTGCAATGTGCGGTTCCTCAGTGGCAGGTTCCCAAACGCCACTTTTTCTCACGGAAGGCTATTCCGGCTCTCTACCGGCATGTGGAAGGCAATGTCTTGGCCTCGCTGGACAGGGCGGTCAGCGGTAAGGTGCATATTACCGCTGACTCATGGTCCAGCAGGCATGGACAGGGACGTTACCTTTCTTTCACGGCCCATTGGGTCACTCTTTTGGCAGCTGGGAAGGATTCAGGACAAGGTGCAGTAGTGTTGGAGGTTGTCCCACCGCCACGCCTCCAAAATGCTACTACTGGTTGTGACACACCTCTCTCCTCCACCCCCTCCTCTTCTTCTTCCTCCATGGCCTCTTCCTGTGGTTTGTCCTATGAACCAGCGGTGCTCCGTAGCCGTTCACGGGGCTACGCAAGTACGCAGGCAAAAAGATGCCATGCCGTGCTTGCGCTGGTGTGTTTGGGGGACAGAAGCCACACTGGGGCAGAGGTCCTGTCTGCTCTGCAGGGCCAGGCCGAGAGGTGGTTGACGCCACGCCAGCTTAAGCCAGGAATGGTGGTTTGCGACAATGGCACCAACCTCCTCTCCGCCCTCCGACAGGGACAACTGACCCATGTGCCCTGTGTGGCTCACGTCCTTAACCTGGTGGTGCAGCGGTTCTTGGGCAGGTACCCGGGCTTACAGGATGTCCTGAGGCAGGCCAGGAAAGTCTGTGTGCATTTCCGCAGATCTTATAATGCCAGTGCTCGCCTGGCTGAGCTGCAAAAGGAGTTGAACCTGCCCAAGAACCGCCTTATATGTGACATGCCCACCAGGTGGAACTCAACGTTGGCCATGCTGCAGCGGCTGCACACGCAGCAGAGGGCCATCAATGAGTACCTGTGCGACTACGGCACCAGGACAGGGTCAGGGGAGCTTGGTTTTTTTTCTCCACGCCAGTGGGGCATGATCAGGGATGCATGCACTGTCCTGGCACCATTTGAGGAGGCCACGAGGATGGTGAGCAGTGACAGTGCATGCATCAGTGACACTGTACCTCTTGTCCACCTGTTGGAGCACACGCTGCGTGGAATAATGGACAGGGCACTTGAGGCAGAACAGAGGCAGGAAGAGGAGGACTTCCTTGCCTCTCAAGGCCCCCTTTACCCAGACAGTGTTCCTTCTGTCCCACCCATCGCACAGGAAGAGGAGGAGGAGGAGGAGGAGGAGGAGGATTGTGTCAGCATGGAGGTGGAGGCTGGCACTCAGCATCATCAGCAGCAGTCTTTTAGGGATGATTTACAGTCCCAAGAAACCAGTGGACTTGTACGTGGCTGGGAGGAGGTGGCTGCGGATCATGTCGTCCTTAGTGACCCAGAGGACTCCGGAGCGAATGCCTCAGCAAACCTACGCTGCATGGCCTCCCTGATCCTGCAAAGTCTGCGGAAGGATCCTCGTATTCTTCGGATCAAGGAGAGGGACCATTACTGGCTGGCCACTCTCCTTGATCCACGGTACAAGGGTAAGGTTGCGGACCTTATGTTACCGTCGCAGAGGGAGCAGAGGATGAGACAACTCCGGGAGGCCTTGCAGAAAGGTCTGTGCAACGCGTTCCCAGAGACTGGGAGGTTGCAAACTCCTGGTCCTGGACAACGAGTTGCTGAGGCTTCGGCCAGTCAAAGAAGGAGCGGTGGGGAAGGTGGCCGTCTGACCGATGCGTTCAGACAATTCTTTAGTCCGCAGCCCCAAAGTATGATTGGTTCCAGCAACCATCGCCAGCGTCTGATAAACATGGTGCAGGAATATCTAGGGGCAAGGTCAGACTTGGACACCTTCCCCACCGAAAATCCTCTGGCTTACTGGGTCTTGAGGATGGATCACTGGCCAGAGCTTGCACAGTATGCAATTGAGCTACTGGCCTGTCCTGCATCCAGCGTTCTTTCGGAACGCACATTCAGTGCTGCTGGAGGATTTGTCACGGATCACAGGGTGCGCCTGTCCACCGACTCGGTTGATCGACTGACTTTCATCAAGATGAACCAGTCTTGGATCACCACCAGCTACCACACACCTGATGCTGATATAACAGACTAATTGATTTTAAAATGTCACATCCCTTCAAGACTGATGCTGATGCTGAGTGCCTGTGCTGTTATGTTGACTGCCTATCCTCCTCCTCCGAGTCCTCAATGATACGATTGATGATGATAGCTTGGAAGATCATTTTTGTTTATGGGTGCCGCCACCAGTGCCTAACGCCCAATTTTTCAGCCCCTGTTTAACAGGGGCGTGTAATTACAATTTTTGAAGCAATACTTTGCAACAGGGCTCATTGCTGTGCTCCAAGTACAGTATCTGTGAGGAGTTGCAGTGTTGTGCCACCAGTGCCTAAGGCCCAATTTTTCAGCCCCTGTTTAACAGGGGCGTGTCATTACAATTTTTGAAGCAATACTTTGCAACAGGGCTCATTGCTGTGCTCCAAGTACAGTATCTGTGAGGGGTTGCAGTGTTGTGCCACCAGTGCCTAAGGCCCAATTTTTCAGCCCCTGTTCAACAGGGGCATGTAATTACAATTCTTGATCTAATAATTCACAGCAGGGCCCATTGCTGCACCCACCAAGAGTAACTGTCAGGGCTTACAGTGTTGTGGCACCAGCACCACCATCAAAGGCCCAATTTTTACTACCACTGTTCAACAATTATATGTAATTAAAATTCCTGATATAATAGTTGACAGCAGGGCGTTCCAGCACCAACCAAGAGTAACTGTGAGTGCTTACAGTGTTGTGCCAACACCAACAACTAAGGGGCCTATTTCTGCAGAGTATATACGGCAGGTCCCTACTTTCAAACATCCAACTTACAAACGACTCCTACTTGCAAACGCAAGAAGACAACAGGAAGTGAGAGGAAATCTACCACTAGGAAGGAAAATTCTCTCCTGTAAGAATAAATATGGGAGAAAGGTGTCTCCTCTGTACTGATGCTTTATCAGCAATCCTTGTTTCAAGAAAAACACCACATTTCAAAAACAGTTGTCATTGGGACGGAAAGTGAGGTGAAATGTTCTGAACAGGGGCACAGACAGCAAAACAAATGTTACAGGGGTGATAACCCTTACCTATGTTTTCCAAAAAGTTTAAAAATAGATTTTTGGGCTGGAGCTACACTTCAACAATGTACCTGTTCAAAATTACAAACAGATTCTACATAAGAACAAACCTACAGTCCCTGTCTTGTATGCACCGCCTGTATACGGCTGTTCAGAGTATATAGGGCCTTTTTTATTTTATGTGCGGGGTTCCCCTTAATATCCATACAAGACCCAAAGGGGCTGGTAATGGGCTGGGGTAGGGGGGGGGGGTCATGGGGTAGCTATGCCATTTTTCTTAAAGAATTTCATCCATATTACCGGGACCAGACATTACATTAAAGCCGCAAGCAGTTTTAAATGGCTTTTTTTTCCTTTAGAAGTGTCATTTTGTGCAGGGACAGTTCTAAACACGGGAAACACGTGGCACTTCACAGGCATACTTTAGACACCCCCCAGGTACGATATTTAAAGGAATATTTGACTTTTTTTTTTTCACTTTATGCATCATTAAAATGACTGCTCCCGAAAAACGACCGTTTTTAAAACTTCTTTTTGCATTGATACATGTCCCCTGGTGCAGAACCCGGGTTCCCAAACCCTTTTTAGGACAATAACATGCATAATAGTTGTTATAATTAGCACTTTAGAATTCGAACGTTCGCATCCATTGTATTTAATAGGGTTCTAATGTTCGTTCGAACTTCCGGTCCGTTCGCGGGTTCTGGTGCGAACCGAACCCGGGGGTGTTCGGCTCATCACTACTCAGCAGGATCTGGTGTCCAGATTCAAAAAGCTGAAACATCTTCATAGACAACAAATTAAAGAGGCGATAACCTTGAAGAGGCAGGAGGCTCAGGAGGCCAGAAAGAACCAAGAGAGGCTGGAGTCCTACAAACACCTCTTCTATTGTCTCCAGACAGACCCAACCTACCTGGCTAATAGGGATGAGCTTCGTGTTCAAGTTGAACCCATGTTCGACTCGAACATCGGCTGTTCGCCGTATTTCGAACATTATCGGGCGTTCGCGGCAAATTCGAGTGGCTCGTCACGGCCCATAATTCACTGCGGCATCGCAGTGCATTGCTGGTTGATGATTGGCCAAGCATGCACTATGACCCGCATGCTTTGGCCAATCACAGCACGGTAAGAACGGAGAGCCGTAATTGGCCAAAGCCAGGGTGGCTTTGACCAATCATGGCTCAGAGGAGTAGGTACACGCCCCACACTATATAAGGCCGCCGGCTTGGCAGCCTTGTGTAGTGTGTTGGCGTTGGTTAAAGTGGATGTAAACCCACTCTCATCCTTTCTAAACTACTGCCATAGTGCTGATCTATAAGGATATAGATGCCTCCTGCATGTATCCTTGTCTTTCAAATGTCTCCCCTCTGTCTGTTATAAGAACTGAAAAACTGCAGATTCTGTGGGTGGATCTGTTGTCTGGAGCTCGGTGGGTGGAGTCGTGATGTCAGTAGACTCCCCGCCCACCTCTACACTCCCCTTGTCAATATAAATTTTCTCCTGTGTATTCCTTCTGCTATGATCACTAACATCCAGTCAAAATCCAGAAAAGTAACCACATGACTTCAAAAAAGGAGTGGGGGTGGGAATTAAAAAATAATGCCTGTCTAAAGTTAGTGCACAAGATATGTAAATAACCTGTCACTCAAAGCAAGGGGGCGGAACAGACAAAGGTTTTTCTCTGTTTGTCCGTTTTTATTCACTAAACAATAAAAGAGGGTTGCTCAGAGCTGGATTAGCTCTTTGTGGCAAGACCTGGCACAAATGATAGGAAATCTTATACTCTACATTGTGACAGCAAAAAAAAAAAAAAAAAATTGGGTTTACATCCACTTAAAGGGGTTGTAAAGGTTTGTTTTTTATTTTCTAAATAGGTTCCTTTAAGTTAGTGCATTGTTGGTTCACTTACCTTTTCCTTAGATTTCCCTTCTAAATATTTTTTTTCTTTGTTTTCTTTGTCTGAATTTCTCACTTCCTGTTTCTCCTCAGTAAGCTGTTCAGTAAGCTGTTCTTTCTGACTCCACACCACTCGGATGATGGTGTGAAGTTTAGTGAGGAGAAACAGGAAGTGAGAAATTCAGACAAAGAAAACAAACATTTAGAAGGGAAATCAAAGGAAAAGGTAAGTGAAGCAACAATGCACTAGCTTACAGGAACCTATTTAGAAAAAAAACTAACCTTTACAACCCCTTTAAGGCTACTTTCACACTGAGGCGCTGGATGCGCTGGCAGTAAAGCGGCGCTATTTTTTTTTTGCCGCGATAGCGGCCCAAAAAGGGTTAAAAATGCCCTCAATAACGCCTCTTTGCTGCGTTTTGCGGGCGTTTTGGAGGCGCTACCCCATTGATTTCAATGGGCAGGGGCGCTATAGGAGCGCTATTTTTAACGCTCCTATTGCGCTTCAAAGATGCGGCTTGCAGGATTTTTTTGACCCTCCTGCAAGCGCAACGCTCCAGTGTGAAAGCCCTCGGGCTTTCACATTGGATACTATTGAGTGGGTTTTTTAGGGTGCATTGCAGGCGCTATTTTTAGCGCAATAGCGCCTGCAAAGCGCCTCAGTGTGAAAGGGGCCTTAAAGTAAAGAGACAGAGAGAGAGAGACAGTGTAATTTATATTGAGTTAGATAGAGCAGGCAGGCGAGTTTGTTAGCTGCAGTTACAGTGTGTAGAGGATATATATGCATCCTAGGTGTTGTATATATATTTATACACTGAATTCAGTTTAGCTAGATCCGTTCCTGTTATTCTCTAATCTCTATATTGTGACAGGCAGGCAGGTGATTGTGCTAGCTGCAGTCAGTGTTTCACTTAGTGTACTGTGTCCTTTGCACAGCGTTCAGGCAGAGAGCTGCAAGTATTTTCAGTTAGTGTACTGTCTGTGTCCTCTGCACAGTGTTCACCTAAAACTAACTGAAGACAATTGCTGCTTTTCTCATACTAATACCACAGCTAGGGTTGCCACCTCATCCCTTTAAACCCAAACACATATTAATTACACAGGTTCTGTGGCTGATTAAGGTGGTAATTAAACTTGGTGCCTTATCTGCATTAAATTTAGCCTCAGAACCTGTGTAATTCATATGTGTTCGGGTTAAAAGGGATGAGGTGGCAACCCTAACCACAGCAGGCAGTTGATTCTGACTCAGCTGCATTATCAGTACAGATTATATATATATATATATATATATATATATATATATATATACATACACATACATCCCACCTTTGTGCAGCTACATCTCACTGCAGGCCATTAGTATGTCTGGAAGGCAAACAAGGAGAGGCAGACAGTCACGAGGCAATAAAAGAGGGCAAGCAGGATCTGTGTCTAGAGGCAACAGTGCTGGTCATGGTCACGGTGCGTCCTCATCAGCACGTGGCCATGGGACACGCTTGTTCTTCTTTTCGGCAGCTGGCCATGTTGAGCCACAACATGTCCAAGACTTGGTAGAGTGGATGACCAAGCCGTCCTCCTCCTCCTCATCCTTTCTCACCCAGGCTCACGGTACTTTGTCTGGCAAAGCATCTGCCAAAGCGGCCTCTTCCCTCGGCTCAATGGCATCAGTCACTCCTTCCCTAGCCCCACCATCTCCTCCTGAGGAGTCCCCTGAACTGTTTTACCACAGTGTTGGGTACATGCTCCAGGAGGATGCCCAGCGTTTTGAAGGCTCCGATGATGGAACCCAGCTAGAGGAAGGCAGTAACGTGAGCCCAGAGAGAGGGGGTAGTAATGTGAGCCCAGAGAGAGGGGGTGCCCAACAAGGACAGCTATCTGGCAGTCATGTTTCCCCAGCTGCAGCATACTGCCAGATTTTCTCCAGTGATGAGGAGGGAGGGGATGATGAGGTCACTGACTCCACGTGGGTGCCTGATAGGAGAGAGGAGGAGGAGGAGGCACTACTCCAATGAAGCAGGATGCCCTCCAGGGGCCAGCTTAAGGGCAGCACACCGACTGCATCACACCGCAGAGCTCCGCATGTGCAGGGCGCTGCTGTCTCTGCGCGTTATTACAAAAGTTCTTTGGTGTGGGCCTTTTTTCAGACGTGTGTAGCAGATCGCACCGTTGCCATTTGCAACATATGTCTAAAGCGTATCTCGCGTGGCCAAAACGTCAGCCGCTTGGGCACCACGTGCTTGACCAGACATATGTCGACCTGCCATGCAGTTCATTGGCAAGCCTACCTAAAAGACCCACACCAAAGAACAAAGCGGACCTCTCCTTGCTCCTCATCAGCTGGGATCTCCAACCCCACTATACCTTCAGTCCTCTCTGAAACCTGCACTGAAAGGAATGAAGGTGAAGAATTAGGTGTGCCACAGCCAAGTACTTGCAGGCAATCTGCTATCGGTACACCGACGTCCGATTGTACCAGGCAAATCTCCCTGCCCCAGCTGCTGCACCGCCGAAAGAAGTTCGTTCCCAGCAATCCACATGCCCAGCGGTTGAATGCTAGCTTGGCTAAATTGCTAGCACTTCAACTGCTGCCTTTTCAGTTGGTAGACTCTGCCCCCACCCTTTGGAATGTGCGGTTCCTTAGTGGCAGGTTCCCAAATGCCACTTTTTCTCACTGAAGGCGATTCCGGCTCTCTACCGGCATGTGGAAGGCAATGTCTTGGCCTCGCTGGACAGGGCGGTCAGCATTAAGGTGCAATTACCACTGACTCATGGTCCAGCAGGCATGGACAGGGACGTTACCTATCTTTAACGGCACATTGGGTGACTCTGCTGGCAGCTGGGAAGGATGCAGGACAAGGTGCAGTAGTGTTGGAGGATGTTCTGCCACCACGCCTCCAAAATGTTACTACTGGTGATTCTGACACACCTCTCTCCTCCACCCCCTCCTCTTCTTCCTCCTCCATGGCCTCTACCTGTGCCTTGTCCTTGGAACCAGCGGTGCTCCGTAGGCGTTCAAGGGGCTACGCAAGTACGCAGGCAAAAAGATGCTATACGGTGCTTGAGCTGGTGTGCTTGGGGGACAAGAGCCACACTGGGGCAGAGATTCTGTCAGCTCTGCAGAGGCAGGCTCAGAGGTGGTTGACGCCACACCAGCTTAAGCCAGGAAAGGTGGTTTGCGACAATGGCACCAACCTCCTCTCTGCCCTCCGACAGGGACAACTGACCCATGTGCCCTGTTTGGCTCACGTCCTTAACTTGGTGGTGCAGTGGTTCTTGGGCAGGTACCTGGGCTTACAGGAGGTCCTGAAGCAGGCCAGGAAACTCTGTGGGCATTTCCGCCAGTCATAGAATGCCAGTGCTCGGCTGGCGGAGCTGCAAAAGGATTACAACCTGCCCAAGAACCGCCTAATCTGTGACATGCCCACCAGGTGGAACTCTACGTTGGCCATGCTGCAGCAGCTGCAGATGCAGCAGAGGGCCATCAATGAGTATCTGTTGCAATATGTCACCAGGACAGGGTCAGGGGAGCTTGAATTTTTTTCCCCACGCCAGTGGGCCATGATCAGGGATGCATGCACTGTCCTGGTACTATTTGAGGAGGCCACGAGGATGGTGAGCAGTGACAGTGCATGCATCAGTGACACTGTCCCTCTTGTCCACCTGTTGGAGCACACGCTGCGTGGAATAATAGACAGGGCACTTGAGGCAGAACAGAGGCAGGAAGAGGAGGACTTCTCTACCTCTCAAGGCCCCCTTTATCCAGACAGTGTTCCTGCTGGCCTGGCTATCACACAGGAGGAGGAGGAGGATTGTGTCAGCATTGAGGTGGAGACTAGCACTCAGCATCAGCATCAGCAGCAGTCTTCAAGGGATCAATTACAGTCCCAAGACACCCGTGGAATTATACGTGGCTGGGAGGAGGTGGCTGCGGATCATGCCGTCCTCAGTGACCCAGAGGACTCCGCACTGAATGCCTCAGCAAACCTACGCTGCATGGCCTCCCTGATCCTGCAAAGCCTGCGGGAAGGATCCTCATATTCGTGCGATCAAGGACAGGGATCATTACTGGCTGGCAACCCTCCTTGATCCACATTACAAGGGTAATGTCTTGCCATCGCAGAGGGAGCAGAGGATAAAGCATCTTCAGGAGGCCTTGCAGAAAGGTCAGTGTAACGCGTTCCTAGAGACTGGGAGATTACAAATTCCTGGTCCTGGACAACGTGTTGCTGAGGCTTCGGTCAGTCAAAGAAGGAGCGGTGGAGAAGGTGGCCGTCTGACCGATGCTTTCAGACAATTTTTTAGTACGCAAGGTATGCGCAAGGTATGATCGGTTCCAGCAACCATCGCCAGCGTCTGGTTTACATGGTGCAGGAATACCTAGGGGCAAGATCAGACTTGGACACCTTTCCCACCGAAAATCCTCTGGGTTACTCGGTCTTGAGGATGGATCACTGGCCAGAGCTTGCACAGTATGCAATTGAGCTACTGGCCTGTCCTGCATCCAGCGTTCTTTCAGAATGCACATTCAGTGCTGCTGGAGGCTTTGTAACCGAAAATGAATCCGTCTTGGATCACCACCAGCTACCAAGCACCTGATGCTGATATAACCAAATATTTTTTTTGGAAATGTCAGATCCCTTCAAGACTGCCTATGCTGATGCTGAGTGACTTTCCTGTTATGCTGAGTGACTATCCTCTTCCTCCTCAATGATCATGCTGATAGCTTGTAAGAACATTTTTGCTTCTGGGCACCGCCACCAGTGGCTAAGGCTCAATTTTTCAGCCCCTGTTTAACAGGGGCGTGTATTTACAATTTTTGATGCAATGCTTTGCAGCAGGGTTCATTGCTGCGCTCCTAATAGAGTATCTGTGAGGGGTTGCAGTGTTGTGGCACCAGCACCAGTGCCTAAGGCCCAATTTTTCTGCCCCTGTTTAACAGGGGCGTGTAATTGCAATTTTTGATGCAATACTTTGCAGCAGGGCTCATAGCTGCGCTCCAAGTACAGTATCTGTGAGGGGTTGCAGTGTTGTGGCACCAGTGCCTAAGGCCCAATTTTTATGCCCCTGTTCAACAGGGGCATGTAATTACAATTCTTGATCTAATATTTCACAGCTGGGCCCATTCCTGCACCCACCATGAGTACCTGTGAGGACTTGAGGACTTACAGTGTTGTGGCACCAGCACCACCACCAAAGGCCCAATTTTTCCTACCACTGTTCAACAATGGCATGTAATTACAATTCTTGATATAATAGTTCACAGCAGGGCATTCCAGCGCCCACCAAGAGTAACTGTTAGGGCTTACAGTTAGTGATGAGCCGAACACCCCCGGGTTCGGTTCGCACCAGAACCCGCGAACGGACCGAACGTTCGTACGAACATTAGAACCCTATTAAATACAATGGATGTGAACGTTCGAATTCTAAAGTGCTAATTATAAGGACTATTATGCATGTTATTGTCCTAAAAAGGGTTTGGGAACCCGGGTTCTGCACCAGGGGACATGTATCAATGCAAAAAGAAGTTTTAAAAACGGTCGTTTTTCGGGAGCAGTCATTTTAATGATGCATAAAGTGAAAAAAAAAAAGTCAAATATTCCTTTAAATATCGTACCTGGGGGGTGTCTAAAGTATGCCTGTGAAGTGCCATGTGTTTCCCGTGTTTAGAACTGTCCCTGCACAAAATGACACTTCTAAAGGAAAAAAAAAACATTTAAAACTGCTTGCGGCTTTAATATAATGTCTGGTCCCGGTAATATGGATGAAAATCTTTAAGAAAAATGGCATAGCTACCCCATGACCCCCCCCCTACCCCAGCCCATTACCAGCCCCTTTGGGTCTTGTATGGATATTAAGGGGAACACCGCACACAAAATAAAAAAGGCCCTATATACTCTGAACAGCCGTATACAGGCGGTGCATACAAGACAGGGACTGTAGGTTTGTTCTTATGTAGAATGTGTTTGTAATTTTGAACAGGTACATTGTTTAAGTGTAGCTCCAGCCCAAAAATCTATTTTTAAACTTTTTGGAAAACATAGGTAAGGGTTATCACCCCTGTAACATTTGTTTTGCTGTCTGTGCCCCTGTTCAGAACATTTCACCTCACTTTCCGTCCCAATGACAACTGTTTTTGAAATGTGGTGTTTTTCTTGAAACAAGGATTGCTGATAAAGCATCAGTACAGAGGAGACACCTTTCTCCCATATTAATTCTTACAGGAGAGAATTTTCCTTCCTAGGGGTAGATTTCCTCTCACTTCCTGTTGTCTTCTTGCGTTTGCAAGTAGGAGTCGTTTGTAAGTTGGATGTTTGAAAGTAGGGACCTGCCGTATATACTCTGCAGAAATAGGCCCCTTAGTTGTTGGTGTTGGCACAACACTGTAAGCACTCACAGTTACTCTTGGTTGGTGCTGGAACGCCCTGCTGTCAACTATTATATCAGGAATTGTAATTACATATAATTGTTGAACAGTGGTAGTAAAAATTGGGCCTTTGATGGTGGTGCTGGTGCCACAACACTGTAAGCCCTGACAGTTACTCTTGGTGGGTGCAGCAATGGGCCCTGCTGTGAATTATTAGATCAAGAATTGTAATTGCATGCCCCTGTTGAACAGGGGCTGAAAAATTGGGCCTTTCGTGGTGGTGGTGGTGTTGCCACAACACTGTAAGCCCTCAGAGTTACTCTTGGTGGGTGCAGGAATGGGCCCTGCTGTGAATTATTAGATCAAGAATTGTAATTACATGCCCCTTTTGAACAGGGGCTGAAAAATTGGGCCTTTCGTGGTGGTGGTGGCGTTGCCACAACACTGTAAGCCCTCAGAGTTACTCTTGGTGGGTGCAGCAATGGGCCCTGCTGTGAATTATTAGATCAAGAATTGTAATTACATGCCCCTGTTGAACAGGGGCTGAAAAATTGGGCCTTAGGCACTGGTGGCACAACACTGCAACCCCTCACAGATACTGTACTTGGAGCACAGCAATGAGCCCTGTTGCAAAGTATTGCTTCAAAAATTGTAATGACACGCCCCTGTTAAACAGGGGCTGAAAAATTGGGCCTTAGCCACTGGTGGCGGCACCCATAAACAAAAATGATCTTCCAAGCTATCATCATCAATCGTATCATTGAGGACTCGGAGGAGGAGGATAGCCAGTCAACATAACAGCACAGGCACTCAGCATCAGCATCAGTCTTGAAAGGATGTGACATGTTAAAATCAATTAGTCTGTTATATCAGCATCAGGTGTGTGGTAGCTGGTGGTGATCCAAGACTGGTTCATCTTGATGAAAGTCAGTCGATCAACCGAGTCGGTGGACAGGCGCACCCTGTGATCCATGACAAATCCTCCAGCAGCACTGAATGTGCGTTCCGAAAGAACGCTGGATGCAGGACAGGCCAGTAGCTCAATTGCATACTGTGCAATAGTGATGAGCCGAACACCCCCGGGTTCGGTTCACACCAGAACCCGCGAACGGACCGAAAGTTCGTACGAACATTAGAACCCTATTAAATACAATGGATGCGAACGTTCGAATTCTAAAGTGCTAATTATAACAACTATTATGCATGTTATTGTCCTAAAAAGGGTTTGGGAACCCGGGTTCTGCACCAGGGGACATGTATCAATGCAAAAAGAAGTTTTAAAAACGGTCGTTTTTCGGGAGCAGTCATTTTAATGATGCATAAAGTGAAAAAAAAAAGTCAAATATTCCTTTAAATATCGTACCTGGGGGGTGTCTAAAGTATGCCTGTGAAGTGCCACGTGTTTCCCGTGTTTAGAACTGTCCCTGCACAAAATGACACTTCTAAAGGAAAAAAAAGCCATTTAAAACTTCTTGCGGCTTTAATGTAATGTCTGGTCCCGGTAATATGGATGAAAATCTTTAAGAAAAATGGCATAGCTACCCCATGACCCCCCCCCCTACCCCAGCCCATTACCAGCCCCTTTGGGTCTTGTATGGATATTAAGGGGAACCCCGCACATAAAATAAAAAAGGCCCTATATACTCTGAACAGCCGTATACAGGCGGTGCATACAAGACAGGGACTGTAGGTTTGTTCTTATGTAGAATGTGTTTGTAATTTTGAACAGGTACATTGTTGAAGTGTAGCTCCAGCCCAAAAATCTATTTTTAAACTTTTTGGAAAACATAGGTAAGGGTTATCACCCCTGTAACATTTGTTTTGCTGTCTGTGCCCCTGTTCAGAACATTTCACCTCACTTTCCGTCCCAATGACAACTGTTTTTGAAATGTGGTGTTTTTCTTGAAACAAGGATTGCTGATAAAGCATCAGTACAGAGGAGACACCTTTCTCCCATATTTATTCTTACAGGAGAGAATTTTCCTTCCTAGGGGTAGATTTCCTCTCACTTCCTGTTGTCTTCTTTCGTTTGCAAGTAGGAGTCGTTTGTAAGTTGGATGTTTGAAAGTAGGGACCTGCCGTATATACTCTGCAGAAATAGGCCCCTTAGTTGTTGGTGTTGGCACAACACTGTAAGCACTCACAGTTACTCTTGGTTGGTGCTGGAACGCCCTGCTGTCAACTATTATATCAGGAATTTTAATTACATATAATTGTTGAACAGTGGTAGTAAAAATTGGGGCTTTGATGGTGGTGCTGGTGCCACAACACTGTAAGCCCTGACAGTTACTCTTGGTGGGTGCAGCAATGGGCCCTGCTGTGAATTATTAGATCAAGAATTGTAATTACATGCCCCTTTTGAACAGGGGCTGAAAAATTGGGCCTTTCGTGGTGGTGGTGGTGGTGGCGTTGCCACAACACTGTAAGCCCTCAGACTTACTCTTGGTGGGTGCAGGAATGGGCCCTGCTGTGAATTATTACATCAAGAATTGTAATTGCATGCCCCTGTTGAACAGGGGCTGAAAAATTGGGCCTTAGGCACTGGTGGCACAACACTACAACCCCTCACAGATACTGTACTTGGAGCACAGCAATGAGCCCTGTTGCAAAGTATTGCTTCAAAAATTGTAATGACACGCCCCTGTTAAACAGGGGCTGAAAAATTGGGCCTTAGGCACTGGTGGCACAACACTACAACCCCTCACAGATACTGTACTTGGAGCACAGCAATGAGCCCTATGGCAAATTATTGCTAAAAAAATTGTAAGTACACGCCCCTGTAAAACAGGGGCTGAAAAATTGGGCCTTAGCCACTGGTGGCGGCACCCATAAACAAAAATGATCTTCCAAGCTATCATCATCAATCGTATCATTGAGGACTCGGAGGAGGAGGATAGCCAGTCAACATAACAGTACAGGCACTCAGCATCAGCATCAGTCTTGAAGGGACGTGACATGTTAAAATCAATTAGTCTGTTATATCAGCATCAGGTGTGTGGTAGCTGGTGGTGATCCAAGACTGGTTCATCTTGATGAAAGTCAGTCGATCAACCGAGTCGGTGGACAGGCGCACCCTGTGATCCGTGACAAATCCTCCAGCAGCACTGAATGTGCGTTCCGAAAGAACGCTGGATGCAGGACAGGCCAGTAGCTCAATTGCATACTGTGCAAGCTCTGGCCAGTGATCCATCCTCAAGACCCAGTAAGCCAGAGGATTTTCGGTGGGGAAGGTGTCCAAGTCTGACCTTGCCCCTAGATATTCCTGCACCATGTTTATCAGACGCTGGCGATGGTTGCTGGAACCAATCATACTTTGGGGCTGCGGACTAAAGAATTGTCTGAACGCATCGGTCAGACGGCCACCTTCCCCACCGCTCCTTCTTTGACTGGCCGAAGCCTCAGCAACTCGTTGTCCTGGACCAGGAGTTTGTAACCTCCCAGTCTCTGGGAACGCGTTGCACAGACCTTTCTGCAAGGCCTCCCGGAGTTGTCTCATCCTCTGCTCCCTCTGCGACGGTAACATAAGGTCCGCAACCTTACCCTTGTACCGTGGATCAAGGAGAGTGGCCAGCCAGTAATGGTCCCTCTCCTTGATCCGAAGAATACGAGGATCCTTCCGCAGGCTTTGCAGGATCAGGGAGGCCATGCAGCGTAGGTTTGCTGAGGCATTCGCTCCGGAGTCCTCTGGGTCACTAAGGACGACATGATCCGCAGTCACCTCCTCCCAGCCACGTACAAGTCCACTGGTTTCTTGGGACTGTAAATCATCCCTAAAAGACTGCTGCTGATGATGCTGAGTGCCAGCCTCCACCTCCATGCTGACACAATCCTCCTCCTCCTCCTCCTCCTCCTCCTCTTCCTCTTCCTGTGCGATGGGTGGGACAGAAGGAACACTGTCTGGGTAAAGGGGGCCTTGAGAGGCAAGGAAGTCCTCCTCTTCCTGCCTCTGTTCTGCCTCAAGTGCCCTGTCCATTATTCCACGCAGCGTGTGCTCCAACAGGTGGACAAGAGGTACAGTGTCACTGATGCATGCACTGTCACTGCTCACCATCCTCGTGGCCTCCTCAAATGGTGCCAGGACAGTGCATGCATCCCTGATCATGCCCCACTGGCGTGGAGAAAAAAAACCAAGCTCCCCTGACCCTGTCCTGGTGCCGTAGTCGCACAGGTACTCATTGATGGCCCTCTGCTGCGTGTGCAGCCGCTGCAGCATGGCCAACGTTGAGTTCCACCTGGTGGGCATGTCAAATATAAGGCGGTTCTTGGGCAGGTTCAACTCCTTTTGCAGCTCAGCCAGGCGAGCACTGGCATTATAAGATCTGCGGAAATGCACACAGACTTTCCTGGCCTGCCTCAGGACATCCTGTAAGCCCGGGTACCTGCCCAAGAACCGCTGCACCACCAGGTTAAGGACGTGAGCCACACAGGGCACATGGGTCAGTTGTCCCTGTCGGAGGGCGGAGAGGAGGTTGGTGCCATTGTCGCAAACCACCATTCCTGGCTTAAGCTGGCGTGGCGTCAACCACCTCTCGGCCTGGCCCTGCAGAGCAGACAGGACCTCTGCCCCAGTGTGGCTTCTGTCCCCCAAACACACCAGCGCAAGCACGGCATGGCATCTTTTTGCCTGCGTACTTGCGTAGCCCCGTGAACGGCTACGGAGCACCGCTGGTTCATAGGACAAACCACAGGAAGAGGCCATGGAGGAAGAAGAAGAGGAGGGGGTGGAGGAGAGAGGTGTGTCACAACCAGTAGTAGCATTTTGGAGGCGTGGCGGTGGGACAACCTCCAACACTACTGCACCTTGTCCTGCATCCTTCCCAGCTGCCAAAAGAGTGACCCAATGGGCCGTGAAAGAAAGGTAACGTCCCTGTCCATGCCTGCTGGACCATGAGTCAGCGGTAATATGCACCTTACCACTGACCGCCCTGTCCAGCGAGGCCAAGACATTGCCTTCCACATGCCGGTAGAGAGCCGGAATAGCCTTCCGTGAGAAAAAGTGGCGTTTGGGAACCTGCCACTGAGGAACCGCACATTGCGCAAACTCACGGAAGGGGGCCGAGTCTACCAACTGAAAAGGCAGCAGTTGAAGCGCTAGCAATTTAGCCAAGCTAGCATTCAACCGCTGGGCATGTGGATGGCTGGGAGTGAACTTCTTTCGACGGTCCAGCAGCTGGGGCAGGGAAATTTGCCTGCTAGAATCGGACGTCGGTGTACTGCTAGCAGAGTGGCCGCAAGTACTTGGCTGTGACACACCTAATTCTACACCTTCATTCCTCTCAGTGCATGTTTCAGAGAGGACTGAAGTTATAGTGGGGTTGGAGATCCCAGCTGATGCGGTGCAAGGAGAGGTCCGCTTTGTTCTTTGGTGTGGGTCTTTGAGGTAGGCTTGCCAACGAGCTGCATGGCAGGTCAACATATGTCTGGTCAGGCATGTGGTACCCAAGCGGCTGATGTTTTGGCCACGCGATATACGCTTGAGACATATGTTGCAAACAGCAGCTGTGCGATCTGATGCACTAGCCTCAAAAAAGGCCCACACCAAGGAACTTTTTGAATGACGGGCAGAGGCAGCGCCCTGCACAGGCGGAGCTCTGCGGTGTGATTCCGTCGGTGTACTGCCCTTACGCTGGCCACCAAAGGGCATCCTGTCTCGTTGGAGATGTGCCTCCTCCTCATCCTCCTCCTCCTCTCTCCTATTAGGCACCCACGTGGAGTCAGTGACCTCATCATCCCCTCCCTCCTCATCACTGGAGCCAATCTGGCAGTATGCTGCAGCTGCTGGAACATGACTGCCAGATTGGTGTCCTTCTTGAGCATCCCCTCTGTCTGCTCTCACCCTACTGCCTTCCTGTAGCTGGGTTTCATCATCAGACCCTTCGAAACGCTGGGCATCCTCCTGGAGCATGTACCCAACACTGTGCTCAAACAGTTCGGGGGACTCCTCAGGAGGAGGACATGGTGGGTCTAGGGAAGGAGTGACTGATGATGAGTCTGACATTGATACCAGGGAAGAGGACGCTTTGGCAGCTGCTTTGCCAGTACCCTGAGCCTGGGTGAGAGAGGATGAGGAGGAGGAGGAGGGCTTGGTCATCCACTCTACCAAGTTTTCGGCATGATGTGGCTCAACATGTCCAGCTGCCGAAAAGAAGGACAAGCGTGTCCCATGGCCATGTGCTGATGACAATGCACCGCGTCCACGACCAGCACTGTTGCCCCCAGACACAGAGCCTGCTTGCCCTCTTTTATTGCCTCCTGACTGTCTGCCTCTCCTTGTTTGCCTTCCAGACATTCTAATAGATGGCCTGCAGGGAGATGGTAAAAAAGCAATAAGGGCTACCTTCAGGTGTCCTTCTCTGTCCCTTGAAACAAGGACTTGCACAGTGAAAGAAACTGACACTCTCCCTACCTACAGTTTTCTGTCCCTAGAAAAAATGTTTTTTTTAAGCACACTATAGCACAAGGAGAATTCACTCACTGTCCTTCCCAGTCCCTAGAAACAAGGACTTGCACAGTGAAAGAAACTGACACTCTCCCTACCTAGAGTTTTCTGTCCCTAGAAAAAATGTTTTTTTTTAAGCACACTATAGCACAAGGAGAATTCACTCACTGTCCTTCCAGGTCCCTGGAAACAAGGACTTGCACAGTGAAAGAAACTGACACTCTCCCTACCTACAGTTTTCTGTCCCTAGAAAAAATGTTTTTTTTAAGCACACTATAGCACAAGGAGAATTCACTCACTGTCCTTCCAGGTCCCTGGAAACAAGGACTTGCACAGTGAAAGAAACTGACACTCTCCCTACCTAGAGTTTTCTGTCCCTAGAAAAAATGTTTTTTTTAAGCACACTATAGCACAAGGAGAATTCACTCACTGTCCTTCCAGGTCCCTGGAAACAAGGACTTGCACAGTGAAAGAAACTGACACTCTCCCTACCTACAGTTTTCTGTCCCTAGAAAAAATGTTTTTTTTAAGCACACTATAGCACAAGGAGAATTCACTCACTGTCCTTCCAGGTCCCTGGAAACAAGGACTTGCACAGTGAAAGAAACTGACACTCTCCCTACCTACAGTTTTCTGTCACCAGAAAAAATGTATTTTTTAAGCACACTATAGCACAAGGAGAATTCACTCACTGTCCTTCCCAGTCCCTAGAAACAAGGACTTTCACAGTGAAAGAAACTGACACTCTCCCTACCTACAGTTTTCTGTCCCTAGAAAAAATGTTTTTTTTAAGCACACTATAGCACAAGGAGAATTCACTCAATGTCCTTCCAGGTCCCTGGAAACAAGGACTTGCACAGTGAAAGAAACTGACACTCTCCCTACCTACAGTTTTCTGTCCCTAGAAAAAATGTTTTTTTTAAGCACACTATAGCACAAGGAGAATTCACTCAATGTCCTTCCAGGTCCCTGGAAACAAGGACTTGCACAGTGAAAGAAACTGACACTCTCCCTACCTAGAGTTTTCTGTCCCTAGAAAAAATGTTTTTTTTAAGCACACTATAGCACAAGGAGAATTCACTCACTGTCCTTCCAGGTCCCTGGAAACAAGGACTTGCACAGTGAAAGAAACTGACACTCTCCCTACCTACAGTTTTCTGTCCCTAGAAAAAATGTTTTTTTTAAGCACACTATAGCACAAGGAGAATTCACTCACTGTCCTTCCAGGTCCCTGGAAACAAGGACTTGCACAGTGAAAGAAACTGACACTCTCCCTACCTACAGTTTTCTGTCCCTAGAAAAAATGTTTTTTTAAAGCACACTATAGCACAAGGAGAATTCACTCACTGTCCTTCCAGGTCCCTGGAAACAAGGACTTGCACAGTGAAAGAAACTGACACTCTCCCTACCTACAGTTTTCTGTCACCAGAAAAAATGTATTTTTTAAGCACACTATAGCACAAGGAGAATTCACTCACTGTCCTTCCAGGTCCCTGGAAACAAGGACTTGCACAGTGAAAGAAACTGACACTCTCCCTACCTACAGTTTTCTGTCCCTAGAAAAAATGTTTTTTTTAAGCACACTATAGCACAAGGAGAATTCACTCACTGTCCTTCCAGGTCCCTGGAAACAAGGACTTGCGCAGTGAAAGAAACTGACACTCTCCCTACCTACAGTTTTCTGTCACCAGAAAAAATGTATTTTTTAAGCACACTATAGCACAAGGAGAATTCACTCACTGTCCTTCCTAGTCCCTAGAAACAAGGACTTGCACAGTGAAAGAAACTGACACTCTCCCTACCTACAGTTTTCTGTCCCTAGAAAAAATGTTTTTTTTAAGCACACTATAGCACAAGGAGAATTCACTCAATGTCCTTCCAGGTCCCTGGAAACAAGGACTTGCACAGTGAAAGAAACTGACACTCTCCCTACCTAGAGTTTTCTGTCCCTAGAAAAAATGTTTTTTTTAAGCACAATATAGCACAAGGAGAATTCACTCACTGTCCTTCCAGGTCCCTGGAAACAAGGACTTGCACAGTGAAAGAAACTGACACTCTCCCTACCTACAGTTTTCTGTCCCTAGAAAAAATGTTTTTTTTAAGCACACTATAGCACAAGGAGAATTCACTCACTGTCCTTCCCAGTCCCTAGAAACAAGGACTTGCACAGTGAAAGAAACTGACACTCTCCCTACCTACAGTTTTCTGTCCCTAGAAAAAATGTTTTTTTTAAGCACACTATAGCACAAGGAGAATTCACTCACTGTCCTTCCCAGTCCCTAGAAACAAGGACTTGCACAGTGAAAGAAACTGACACTCTCCCTACCTAGAGTTTTCTGTCCCTAGAAAAAATGTTTTTTTTAAGCACACTATAGCACAAGGAGAATTCACTCACTGTCCTTCCAGGTCCCTGGAAACAAGGACTTGCACAGTGAAAGAAACTGACACTCTCCCTACCTACAGTTTTCTGTCCCTAGAAAAAATGTTTTTTTTAAGCACACTATAGCACAAGGAGAATTCACTCACTGTCCTTCCAGGTCCCTGGAAACAAGGACTTGCACAGTGAAAGAAACTGACACTCTCCCTACCTAGAGTTTTCTGTCCCTAGAAAAAATGTTTTTTTTAAGCACACTATAGCACAAGGAGAATTCACTCACTGTCCTTCCAGGTCCCTGGAAACAAGGACTTGCACAGTGAAAGAAACTGACACTCTCCCTACCTACAGTTTTCTGTCCCTAGAAAAAATGTTTTTTTTAAGCACACTATAGCACAAGGAGAATTCACTCACTGTCCTTCCAGGTCCCTGGAAACAAGGACTTGCACAGTGAAAGAAACTGACACTCTCCCTACCTACAGTTTTCTGTCACCAGAAAAAATGTATTTTTTAAGCACACTATAGCACAAGGAGAATTCACTCACTGTCCTTCCCAGTCCCTAGAAACAAGGACTTGCACAGTGAAAGAAACTGACACTCTCCCTACCTACAGTTTTCTGTCCCTAGAAAAAATGTTTTTTTTTAAGCACACTATAGCACAAGGAGAATTCACTCAATGTCCTTCCAGGTCCCTGGAAACAAGGACTTGCACAGTGAAAGAAACTGACACTCTCCCTACCTACAGTTTTCTGTCCCTAGAAAAAATGTTTTTTTTAAGCACACTATAGCACAAGGAGAATTCACTCAATGTCCTTCCAGGTCCCTGGAAACAAGGACTTGCACAGTGAAAGAAACTGACACTCTCCCTACCTAGAGTTTTCTGTCCCTAGAAAAAATGTTTTTTTTAAGCACATTATAGCACAAGGAGAATTCACTCACTGTCCTTCCAGGTCCCTGGAAACAAGGACTTGCACAGTGAAAGAAACTGACACTCTCCCTACCTAGAGTTTTCTGTCCCTAGAAAAAATGTTTTTTTTAAGCACACTATAGCACAAGGAGAATTCACTCACTGTCCTTCCAGGTCCCTGGAAACAAGGACTTGCACAGTGAAAGAAACTGACACTCTCCCTACCTACAGTTTTCTGTCCCTAGAAAAAATGTTTTTTTAAAGCACACTATAGCACAAGGAGAATTCACTCACTGTCCTTCCAGGTCCCTGGAAACAAGGACTTGCACAGTGAAAGAAACTGACACTCTCCCTACCTACAGTTTTCTGTCCCTAGAAAAAATGTTTTTTTAAAGCACACTATAGCACAAGGAGAATTCACTCACTGTCCTTCCAGGTCCCTGGAAACAAGGACTTGCACAGTGAAAGAAACTGACACTCTCCCTACCTACAGTTTTCTGTCACCAGAAAAAATTTATTTTTTAAGCACACTATAGCACAAGGAGAATTCACTCACTGTCCTTCCAGGTCCCTGGAAACAAGGACTTGCACAGTGAAAGAAACTGACACTCTCCCTACCTACAGTTTTCTGTCCCTAGAAAAAATGTTTTTTTTAAGCACACTATAGCACAAGGAGAATTCACTCACTGTCCTTCCAGGTCCCTGGAAACAAGGACTTGCACAGTGAAAGAAACTGACACTCTCCCTACCTACAGTTTTCTGTCACCAGAAAAAATGTATTTTTTAAGCACACTATAGCACAAGGAGAATTCACTCACTGTCCTTCCCAGTCCCTAGAAACAAGGACTTGCACAGTGAAAGAAACTGACACTCTCCCTACCTACAGTTTTCTGTCCCTAGAAAAAATGTTTTTTTTAAGCACACTATAGCACAAGGAGAATTCACTCAATGTCCTTCCAGGTCCCTGGAAACAAGGACTTGCACAGTGAAAGAAACTGACACTCTCCCTACCTAGAGTTTTCTGTCCCTAGAAAAAATGTTTTTTTTAAGCACACTATAGCACAAGGAGAATTCACTCACTGTCCTTCCAGGTCCCTGGAAACAAGGACTTGCACAGTGAAAGAAACTGACACTCTCCCTACCTACAGTTTTCTGTCACCAGAAAAAATGTATTTTTTAAGCACACTATAGCACAAGGAGAATTCACTCACTGTCCTTCCCAGTCCCTAGAAACAAGGACTTGCACAGTGAAAGAAACTGACACTCTCCCTACCTACAGTTTTCTGTCCCTAGAAAAAATGTTTTTTTTAAGCACACTATAGCACAAGGAGAATTCACTCAATGTCCTTCCAGGTCCCTGGAAACAAGGACTTGCACAGTGAAAGAAACTGACACTCTCCCTACCTACAGTTTTCTGTCCCTAGAAAAAATGTTTTTTTTAAGCACACTATAGCACAAGGAGAATTCACTCAATGTCCTTCCAGGTCCCTGGAAACAAGGACTTGCACAGTGAAAGAAACTGACACTCTCCCTACCTAGAGTTTTCTGTCCCTAGAAAAAATGTTTTTTTTAAGCACACTATAGCACAAGGAGAATTCACTCACTGTCCTTCCAGGTCCCTGGAAACAAGGACTTGCACAGTGAAAGAAACTGACACTCTCCCTACCTAGAGTTTTCTGTCCCTAGAAAAAATGTTTTTTTTAAGCACACTATAGCACAAGGAGAATTCACTCACTGTCCTTCCAGGTCCCTGGAAACAAGGACTTGCACAGTGAAAGAAACTGACACTCTCCCTACCTACAGTTTTCTGTCCCTAGAAAAAATGTTTTTTTAAAGCACACTATAGCACAAGGAGAATTCACTCACTGTCCTTCCAGGTCCCTGGAAACAAGGACTTGCACAGTGAAAGAAACTGACACTCTCCCTACCTACAGTTTTCTGTCCCTAGAAAAAATGTTTTTTTAAAGCACACTATAGCACAAGGAGAATTCACTCACTGTCCTTCCAGGTCCCTGGAAACAAGGACTTGCACAGTGAAAGAAACTGACACTCTCCCTACCTACAGTTTTCTGTCACCAGAAAAAATGTATTTTTTAAGCACACTATAGCACAAGGAGAATTCACTCACTGTCCTTCCAGGTCCCTGGAAACAAGGACTTGCACAGTGAAAGAAACTGACACTCTCCCTACCTACAGTTTTCTGTCCCTAGAAAAAATGTTTTTTTTAAGCACACTATAGCACAAGGAGAATTCACTCACTGTCCTTCCAGGTCCCTGGAAACAAGGACTTGCACAGTGAAAGAAACTGACACTCTCCCTACCTACAGTTTTCTGTCACCAGAAAAAATGTATTTTTTAAGCACACTATAGCACAAGGAGAATTCACTCACTGTCCTTCCCAGTCCCTAGAAACAAGGACTTGCACAGTGAAAGAAACTGACACTCTCCCTACCTACAGTTTTCTGTCCCTAGAAAAAATGTTTTTTTTAAGCACACTATAGCACAAGGAGAATTCACTCAATGTCCTTCCAGGTCCCTGGAAACAAGGACTTGCACAGTGAAAGAAACTGACACTCTCCCTACCTAGAGTTTTCTGTCCCTAGAAAAAATGTTTTTTTTAAGCACACTATAGCACAAGGAGAATGCACTCACTGTCCTTCCAGGTCCCTGGAAACAAGGACTTGCACAGTGAAAGAAACTGACACTCTCCCTACCTACAGTTTTCTGTCCCTAGAAAAAATGTTTTTTTTAAGCACACTATAGCACAAGGAGAATTCACTCACTGTCCTTCCCAGTCCCTAGAAACAAGGACTTGCACAGTGAAAGAAACTGACACTCTCCCTACCTACAGTTTTCTGTCCCTAGAAAAAATGTTTTTTTTAAGCACACTATAGCACAAGGAGAATTCACTCACTGTCCTTCCCAGTCCCTAGAAACAAGGACTTGCACAGTGAAAGAAACTGACACTCTCCCTACCTACAGTTTTCTGTCCCTAGAAAAAATGTTTTTTTTAAGCACACTATAGCACAAGCACAAAACACACTGACACTCTCCCTACCTATCCTTCTCTTTCCCTAAACTAAAGGAATCCAGGTTAAGCAAGAAAGAAATAAAAGTCACTGTCCCTGCCTATGCTGCTCTATCCCTGCTCCGGAACACACTACACTAGGCCGCCGTGCTGGCGGCCTTTTATAGTGTGGGGCGTGTACCAAACACCCTCAGCAATAATTGGCCACAGGCATCCTGCCTGTGGCCAATCATTGCTCTCCTCGCTGCCGGCGCTGTGATTGGCCAAGCATGCGGGGTCACAGTGCATGCTTGGCCAATCACAGCGCCTGGATGACACTGCGATGGCGTAGTGCATTGTGGGCCGTTCGCGTCACTCGAATTTGGCGCGAACGGCCCAAATCGTTCGATCTTCGTCGAACGATCGAACAGCCGATGTTCGAGTCGAACGTATGTTCGACTCGAACACGAAGCTCATCCCTACTGTGCAAGCTCTGGCCAGTGATCCATCCTCAAGACTAGTGATGAGCCGAACACCCCCGGGTTCGGTTCGCACCAGAACCCGCGAACGGACCGAAAGTTCGTACGAACATTAGAACCCTATTAAATACAATGGATGCGAACGTTCGAATTGTAAAGTGCTAATTATAACGACTATTATGCATGTTATTGTCCTAAAAAGGGTTTGGGAACCCGGGTTCTGCACCAGGGGACATGTATCAATGCAAAAAGAAGTTTTAAAAACGGTCGTTTTTCGGGAGCAGTCATTTTAATGATGCATAAAGTGAAAAAAAAAAAGTCAAATATTCCTTTAAATATTGTACCTTGGGGGTGTCTAAAGTATGCCTGTGAAGTGCCACGTGTTTCCCGTGTTTAGAACTGTCCCTGCACAAAATGACACTTCTAAAGGAAAAAAAAGCCATTTAAAACTGCTTGCGGCTTTAATGTAATGTCTGGTCCCGGTAATATGGATGAAAATCTTTAAGAAAAATGGCATAGCTACCCCATGACCCCCCCCCCTACCCCAGCCCATTACCAGCCCCTTTGGGTCTTGTATGGATATTAAGGGGAACCCCGCACATAAAATAAAAAAGGCCCTATATACTCTGAACAGCCGTATACAGGCGGTGCATACAAGACAGGGACTGTATGTTTGTTCTTATGTAGAATGTGTTTGTAATTTTGAACAGGTACATTGTTTAAGTGTAGCTCCAGCCCAAAAATCTATTTTTAAACTTTTTGGAAAACATAGGTAAGGGTTATCACCCCTGTAACATTTGTTTTGCTGTCTGTGCCCCTGTTCAGAACATTTCACCTCACTTTCCGTCCCAATGACAACTGTTTTTGAAATGTGGTGTTTTTCTTGAAACAAGGATTGCTGATAAAGCATCAGTACAGAGGAGACACCTTTCTCCCATATTAATTCTTACAGGAGAGAATTTTCCTTCCTAGGGGTAGATTTCCTCTCACTTCCTGTTGTCTTCTTGCGTTTGCAAGTAGGAGTCGTTTGTAAGTTGGATGTTTGAAAGTAGGGACCTGCCGTATATAATCTGCAGAAATAGGCCCCTTAGTTGGTGTTGGCACAACACTGTAAGCACTCACAGTTACTCTTGGTTGGTGCTGGAACGCCCTGCTGTCAACTATTATATCAGGAATTGTAATTACATATAATTGTTGAACAGTGGTAGTAAAAATTGGGCCTTTGATGGTGGTGCTGGTGCCACAACACTGTAAGCCCTGACAGTTACTCTTGGTGGGTGCAGCAATGGGCCCTGCTGTGAATTATTAGATCAAGAATTGTAATTGCATGCCCCTGTTGAACAGGGGCTGAAAAATTGGGCCTTTCGTGGTGGTGGTGGTGGTGGTGGTGGTGTTGCCACAACACTGTAAGCCCTCAGAGTTACTCTTGCTTGGTGGGTGCAGGAATGGGCCCTGCTGTGAATTATTAGATCAATAATTGTAATTACATGCCCCTGTTGAACAGGGGCTGAAAAATTGGGCCTTAGGCACTGGTGGCACAACACTGCAACCCCTCACAGATACTGTACTTGGAGCACAGCAATGAGCCCTGTTGCAAAGTATTGCTTCAAAAATTGTAATGACACGCCCCTGTTAAACAGGGGCTGAAAAATTGGGCCTTAGGCACTGGTGGCACAACACTCCAACCCCTCACACATACTGTACTTGGAGCACAGCAATGAGCCCTGTTGCAAAGTATTGCTTCAAAAATTGTAATTACACGCCCCTGTTAAACAGGGGCTGAAAAATTGGGCCTTAGCCACTGGTGGCGGCACCCATAAACAAAAATGATCTTCCAAGCTATCATCATCAATCGTATCATTGAGGACTCGGAGGAGGAGGATAGCCAGTCAACATAACAGCACAGGCACTCAGCATCAGCATCAGTCTTGAAGGGATGTGACATGTTAAAATCAATTAGTCTGTTATATCAGCATCAGGTGTGTGGTAGCTGGTGGTGATCCAAGACTGGTTCATCTTGATGAAAGTCAGTCGATCAACCGAGTCGGTGGACAGGCGCACCCTGTGATCCGTGACAAATCCTCCAGCAGCACTGAATGTGCGTTCCGAAAGAACGCTGGATGCAGGACAGGCCAGTAGCTCAATTGCATACTGTACAAGCTCTGGCCAGTGATCCATCCTCAAGACCCAGTAAGCCAGAGGATTTTCGGTGGGGAAGGTGTCCAAGTCTGACCTTGCCCCTAGATATTCCTGCACCATGTTTATCAGACGCTGGCAATGGTTGCTGGAACCGATCATACTTTGGGGCTGCGGACTAAAGAATTGTCTGAACGCATCGGTCAGACGGCCACCTTCCCCACCGCTCCTTCTTTGACTGGCCAAAGCCTCAGCAACTCGTTGTCCAGGACCAGGAGTTTGTAACCTCCCAGTCTCTGGGAACGCGTTGCACAGACCTTTCTGCAAGGCCTCCCGGAGTTGTCTCATCCTCTGCTCCCTCTGCGACGGTAACATAAGGTCCGCAACCTTACCCTTGTACCGTGGATCAAGGAGAGTGGCCAGCCAGTAATGGTCCCTCTCCTTGATCCGAAGAATACGAGGATCCTTCCGCAGACTTTGCAGGATCAGGGAGGCCATGCAGCGTAGGTTTGCTGAGGCATTCGCTCCGGAGTCCTCTGGGTCACTAAGGACGACATGATCCGCAGTCACCTCCTCCCAGCCACGTACAAGTCCACTGGTTTCTTGGGACTGTAAATCATCCCTAAAAGACTGCTGCTGATGATGCTGAGTGCCAGCCTCCACCTCCATGCTGACACAATCCTCCTCCTCCTCCTCCTCCTCCTCTTCCTGTGCGATGGGTGGGACAGAAGGAACACTGTCTGGGTAAAGGGGGCCTTGAGAGGCAAGGAAGTCCTCCTCTTCCTGCCTCTGTTCTGCCTCAAGTGCCCTGTCCATTATTCCACGCAGCGTGTGCTCCAACAGGTGGACAAGAGGTACAGTGTCACTGATGCATGCACTGTCACTGCTCACCATCCTCGTGGCCTCCTCAAATGGTGCCAGGACAGTGCATGCATCCCTGATCATGCCCCACTGGCGTGGAGAAAAAAAACCAAGCTCCCCTGACCCTGTCCTGGTGCCGTAGTCGCACAGGTACTCATTGATGGCCCTCTGCTGCGTGTGCAGCCGCTGCAGCATGGCCAACGTTGAGTTCCACCTGGTGGGCATGTCACATATAAGGCGGTTCTTGGGCAGGTTCAACTCCTTTTGCAGCTCAGCCAGGCGAGCACTGGCATTATAAGATCTGCGGATATGCACACAGACTTTCCTGGCCTGCCTCAGGACATCCTGTAAGCCCGGGTACCTGCCCAAGAACCGCTGCACCACCAGGTTAAGGACGTGAGCCACACAGGGCACATGGGTCAGTTGTCCCTGTCGGAGGGCGGAGAGGAGGTTGGTGCCATTGTCGCAAACCACCATTCCTGGCTTAAGCTGGCGTGGCGTCAACCACCTCTCGGCCTGGCCCTGCAGAGCAGACAGGACCTCTGCCCCAGTGTGGCTTCTGTCCCCCAAACACACCAGCGCAAGCACGGCATGGCATCTTTTTGCCTGCGTACTTGCGTAGCCCCTTGAACGGCTACGGAGCACCGCTGGTTCAGAGGACAAAGCACAGGAAGAGGCCATGGAGGAAGAAGAAGAGGAGGGGGTGGAGGAGAGAGGTGTGTCACAACCAGTAGTAGCATTTTGGAGGCGTGGCGGTGGAACAACCTCCAACACTACTGCACCTTGTCCTGCATCCTTCCCAGCTGCCAAAAGAGTGACCCAATGGGCCGTGAAAGAAAGGTAACGTCCCTGTCCATGCCTGCTGGACCATGAGTCAGCGGTAATATGCACCTTACCGCTGACCGCCCTGTCCAGCGAGGCCAAGACATTGCCTTCCACATGCCGGTAGAGAGCCGGAATAGCCTTCCGTGAGAAAAAGTGGCGTTTGGGAACCTGCCACTGAGGAACCGCACATTGCACAAACTCACGGAAGGGGGCCGAGTCTACCAACTGAAAAGGCAGCAGTTGAAGCGCTAGCAATTTAGCCAAGCTAGCATTCAACCGCTGGGCATGTGGATGGCTGGGAGTGAACTTCTTTCGACGGTCCAGCAGCTGGGGCAGGGAAATTTGCCTGCTAGAATCGGACGTCGGTGTACTGCTAGCAGAGTGGCCGCAAGTACTTGGCTGTGACACACCTAATTCTACACCTTCATTCCTCTCAGTGCATGTTTCAGAGAGGACTGAAGTTATAGTGGGGTTGGAGATCCCAGCTGATGCGGTGCAAGGAGAGGTCCGCTTTATTCTTTGGTGTGGGTCTTTGAGGTAGGCTTGCCAACGAGCTGCATGGCAGGTCAACATATGTCTGGTCAGGCATGTGGTACCCAAGCGGCTGATGTTTTGGCCACGCGATATACGCTTGAGACATATGTTGCAAACAGCAGCTGTGCGATCTGATGCACTAGCCTCAAAAAAGGCCCACACCAAAGAACTTTTTGAATGACGGGCAGAGGCAGCGCCCTGCACAGGCGGAGCTCTGCGGTGTGATTCCGTCGGTGTACTGCCCTTACGCTGGCCACCAAAGGGCATCCTGCCTCGTTGGAGATGTGCCTCCTCCTCATCCTCCTCCTCCTCCTCTCTCCTATTAGGCACCCACGTGGAGTCAGTGACCTCATCATCCCCTCCCTCCTCATCACTGGAGCCAATCTGGCAGTATGCTGCAGCTGCTGGAACATGACTGCCAGATTGGTGTCCTTCTTGAGCATCCCCTCTGTCTGCTCTCACGTTACTGCCTTCCTGTAGCTGGGTTTCATCATCAGACCCTTCGAAACGCTGGGCATCCTCAAGGAGCATGTACCCAACACTGTGCTCAAACAGTTCGGGGGACTCTTCAGGAGGAGGACATGGTGGGTCTAGGGAAGGAGTGACTGATGATGAGTCTGACATTGATACCAGGGAAGAGGACGCTTTGGCAGCTGCTTTGCCAGTACCCTGAGCCTGGGTGAGAGAGGATGAGGAGGAGGAGGAGGGCTTGGTCATCCACTCTACCAAGTCTTCGGCATGATGTGGCTCAACATGTCCAGCTGCCGAAAAGAAGGACAAGCGTGTCCCATGGCCATGTGCTGATGACAATGCACCGCGTCCACGACCAGCACTGTTGCCCCCAGACACAGAGCCTGCTTGCCCTCTTTTATTGCCTCCTGACTGTCTGCCTCTCCTTGTTTGCCTTCCAGACATTCTAATAGATGGCCTGCAGGGAGATGGGAAAAAAGCAATAAGGGCTACCTTCAGGTGTCCTTCTCTGTCCCTTTACTTAAGGATTTCTAAATATGGTTGAGGATGATTGCTTTCGCACAGAATAGCACAACGACAATTTCCCTGACTGTCCAAAAAACAAGGATTTCAAAGATGGTTGATGAGGAATGCTTTAGCACAGTATAGCACAAGGAGAATTTCCCTCACTGTCCTTCCCTGTCCCTACAAACAAGGATTAGCACAGTAAAACACACTGACACTCTCCCTACCTATAGTTTTCTGTCCCTATAAAAAATGTTTTTTTAAAGATGGTTGATGATCAATGCTTTAGCACACTATAGCACAAGGAGAATTTCCCTCACTGTCCTTCCCTGTCCCTACAAACAAGGATTAGCACAGTAAAACACACTGACACTCTCCCTACCTATAGTTTTCTGTCCCTATAAAAAATGTTTTTTTAAAGATGGTTGATGATCAATGCTTTAGCACAGTATAGCACAAGGAGAATTTCCCTCACTGTCCTTCCCTGTCCCTACAAACAAGGATTAGCACAGTAAAACACACTGACACTCTCCCTACCTATAGTTTTCTGTCCCTATAAATTTTTTTTTTTTAAAGATGGTTGATGATCAATGCTTTAGCACAGTATAGCACAAGGAGAATTTCCCTCACTGTCCTTCCCTGTCCCTACAAACAAGGATTAGCACAGTAAAACACACTGACACTCTCCCTACCTATAGTTTTCTGTCCCTATAAAAAATGTTTTTTTAAAGATGGTTGATGATCAATGCTTTACCACACTATAGCACAAGGAGAATTTCCCTCACTGTCCTTCCCTGTCCCTACAAACAAGGATTAGCACAGTAAAACACACTGACACTCTCCCTACCTATAGTTTTCTGTCCCTATAAAAAATGTTTTTTTAAAGATGGTTGATGATCAATGCTTTAGCACACTATAGCACAAGGAGAATTTCCCTCACTGTCCTTCCCTGTCCCTACAAACAAGGATTAGCACAGTAAAACACACTGACACTCTCCCTACCTATAGTTTTCTGTCCCTATAAAAATTTTTTTTTTAAAGATGGTTGATGATCAATGCTTTAGCACAGTATAGCACAAGGAGAATTTCCCTCACTGTCCTTCCCTGTCCCTACAACTAAGGATTAGCACAGTAAAACACACTGACACTCTCCCTACCTATAGTTTTCTGTCCCTATAATTTTTTTTTTTTAAAGATGGTTGATGATCAATGCTTTAGCACACTATAGCACAAGGAGAATTTCCCTCACTGTCCTTCCCTGTCCCTGCAAACAAGGATTAGCACAGTAAAACACACTGACACTCTCCCTACCTATAGTTTTCTGTCCCTATAAAAAATGTTTTTTTAAAGATGGTTGATGATCAATGCTTTAGCACAGTATAGCACAAGGAGAATTTCCCTCACTGTCCTTCCCTGTCCCTACAAACAAGGATTAGCACAGTAAAACACACTGACACTCTCCCTACCTATAGTTTTCTGTCCCTATAAAAATTTTTTTTTTAAAGATGGTTGATGATCAATGCTTTAGCACAGTATAGCACAAGGAGAATTTCCCTCACTGTCCTTCCCTGTCCCTACAAACAAGGATTAGCACAGTAAAACACACTGACACTCTCCCTACCTATAGTTTTCTGTCCCTATAAAAAATGTTTTTATAAAGATGGTTGATGATCAATGCTTTAGCACACTATAGCACAAGGAGAATTTCCCTCACTGTCCTTCCCTGTCCCTACAAACAAGGATTAGCACAGTAAAACACACTGACACTCTCCCTACCTATAGTTTTCTGTCCCTATAAAAAATGTTTTTTTAAAGATGGTTGATGATCAATGCTTTAGCACACTATAGCACAAGGAGAATTTCCCTCACTGTCCTTCCCTGTCCCTACAAACAAGGATTAGCACAGTAAAACACACTGACACTCTCCCTACCTATAGTTTTCTGTCCCTATAAAAAATTTTTTTTTAAAGATGGTTGATGATCAATGCTTTAGCACACTATAGCACAAGGAGAATTTCCCTCACTGTCCTTCCCTGTCCCTACAAACAAGGATTAGCACAGTAAAACACACTGACACTCTCCCTACCTATAGTTTTCTGTCCCTATAAAAAATGTTTTTTTAAAGATGGTTGATGATCAATGCTTTAGCACAGTATAGCACAAGGAGAATTTCCCTCACTGTCCTTCCCTGTCCCTACAAACAAGGATTAGCACAGTAAAACACACTGACACTCTCCCTACCTATAGTTTTCTGTCCCTATAAAAAATGTTTTTTTAAAGATGGTTGATGATCAATGCTTTAGCACACTATAGCACAAGGAGAATTTCCCTCACTGTCCTTCCCTGTCCCTACAAACAATGATTAGCACAGTAAAACACACTGACACTCTCCCTACCTATAGTTTTCTGTCCCTATAATTTTTTTTTTTTTAAAGATGGTTGATGATTAATTTTTTATCACACTATAGCACAAGGAGAATTTCCCTCACTGTCCTTCCCTGTCCCTACAAACAAGGATTAGCACAGTAAAACACACTGACACTCTCCCTACCTATAGTTTTCTGTCCCTATAAAAAATGTTTTTTTAAAGATGGTTGATGATCAATGCTTTAGCACAGTATAGCACCAGGAGAATTTCCCTCACTGTCCTTCCCTGTCCCTACAAACAAGGATTAGCACAGTAAAACACACTGACACTCTCCCTACCTATCCTTCTCTTTCCCTAAACTAAAGGAATCCAGGTTAAGCAAGAAAAAAAAATGTCACTGTCCCTGCCTATGCTTCTCTTTCCCTGCTCCGGAACACACTACACTAGGCCGCCGTGCTGGCGGCCTTTTATAGTGTGGGGCGTGTACTAAACACCCTCAGCAATAATTGGCAACAGGCATCCTGCCTGTGGCCAATCATTGCTCTCCTCGCTGCCGGCGCTGTGATTGGCCAAGCATGCGGGGTCACAGTGCATGCTTGGCCAATCACAGCGCCTGGATGACACTGCGATGGCGTAGTGCATTGTGGGCCGTTCGCGTCACTCGAATTAGGCGCGAACGGCCCAAATCGTTCGATCTTCGTCGAACGATCGAACAGCCGATGTTCGAGTCGAACGTATGTTCGACTCGAACACCGAGCTCATCCCTACTTACAGTGTTGTGGCAACACCAACACCTAAGGGCCAAATTTCTGCAGAGTATATACGGCAGGCCCCTACTTTCAAACATCCAACTTACAAACGACTCCTACTTGTAAACGGAATGAGACAACAGGAAGTGAGAGGAAATCTATCCCTAGGAAGGGAAATTCTCTCCTGTAAGAGTTAATATGGGAAAAAGGTGTCTCCTCTCCACTGATGCTTTATCACCAATCCTTGTTTCAATAAAAACCCCAAATATTCAAAAAACATCTGTCATTGATACGGAAAGTGAGGTGAAATGTTCTGAACAGGTGCACAGACAGCAAAACAAATGTTACAGGGGTGATAACCCTTCCCTATGTTTTCCAAAAAGCTTAAACATAGATTTTTTGGCTGGAGCTACACTTAAAAAATGTACCTTTTCCAAATTATAAACAGATTCTACTTAAGAACAAACCTACAGTCCCTGTCTTGTTTGCACCGCCTGTATACAGAGTATATAGGGCCTTTTTTAAATTTGGGTGCAGGGTTCCCCTTAATATCCATACAAGACCCAAAGGGGCTGGAGTGGGCTGGGGGGGGGGGGTGGGGGGGGGTATCCATGCCATTTTTCTCAATGATTTTCATCCATATTGCCGGGACCAGACATTACATTAAAGCCTCAAGCAGTTTTAAATGACATTTTTTCCTTTAGAAATGTCATTTTGTAGCTCCAGCCAAAAAAAAAATAAAAAGATGATTTGATAAAAAAAATAAAAAAAATGTAATTTTGTTCAGGGACAGTTCTAAACACGGGAAACACGTGCCACTTCACAGGCATACTTTAGACACCCCCCAGGTATGATATTTAAAGGAATATTTCACTTTTTTTTTTCACTTCAAGCATCATTAAAATCACTGCTCCCGAAAAAACGTGAGTTTTTAAAACTTTTTTTTGCATTGATACATGTCCCCTGGGGCAGGACCCAGGTCCTCAAACCCTTTTTAGGACAATAACTTGCACATTAGCGTTGATAATTAGCACTTTTGATTTAGAACGTTCTAGTCCATTGTATTTAATAGGGCCCTAAAGTTCGCGCAAACTTTCGGTCCGTTCGCAGGTTCTGGTGCGAACCGAACCGGGGGGTGTTCGGCTCATCCCTACTGGCTAAGCTCATTGGCCAGATGTTGGAATATGATGATCTCAAAACAATTGTGGACAGACTGCTCTCCAGCCTCTATAAGCACGCTTCCACTCCACGGGAAGAAAACCTTTTCGTGAAATTGATGGAAGCTGCACGTTGTGAGGAAGTGGAGACAAAACTGAATACCATTGAGGATATAATGAGTGGAAAATCGATGAGTTTAAAGCTGATCAAGATATTTTACACACACCAAGCAAACTACAGTGCCCTACATGGGCGTCCGCAGGTAGGGGCAAGGGGGGTCAAGTTCCCCCCCCCCTAGAATCAGGGATCGGATAGGCACACATTCAGCACAGTGGCGTCACTATGGGGATGCAGGCAGCCAGCGGGGTTACACCATCAAGGTGCTGTCAAGCCCCTCATCAGTGTAGTGTGACTGCAGGCTCTTTTCCCTGCTCAGTCCAGCAGAGGACTGGGCAACGTGTGACAGGAGAAAGGCGAGCGGGCTGTCAGAGGTTTCCCCCGCTCGCCTCCCCTTTCTCCTGTCAGGGAGAAGAGACGGTGGCTCTCACCAGGTTCCCTGCCCATTCCTTCCCCATTGGCCAAAACTGAGGGCCAATTAAAGGAGGCTAGGAGAGCATCATGGGACATGTAGTCCTGAAAATTGGCGGCCCCATTTTCCACAGGAAGGAGGCTACAGCTCGATCAAGAGAGAGATTAAGAGACTGCAGCCTGGAAAAAAGCTGAGGGAGTGAGTGCTGCAGGACAAAGAAAGAGGCGTGTGCAGAGAGAAAGTGACGCAGCCCAGTGCCACCAGAGAGAGAGCCACGCTGCCCAGCACCACCAGAGAGAGAGCCGCACTGCCCAGCGCCATAAGAGAGAGAGAGAAAGACTGAGCCACTTCCAGGGTACAGACATGCTACACTACTGACCATAATCGCCCCCGGGGAACCCAGAGTGAGCGATCGTCGAGCCGGTGGGATCACTGCTGTAGTTTCGCTGGGTCTGGTAAGAGGGCCTGTCGGCCATCATCCATTACTTATCCTAGGGACTGTACTACGCCTGCAGTCTCTGACCATGACAATGTGATAATGACATTGTCGAAAATGGGTGACCCTAAAATTATGCCCCCCCGAAAAAAGTTCTGCGGACGCCCATGGTGCCCTAGTAAAGGCGCTCAAAGCAGCAAAAAGGAAGATACTCGCCCTCACATATGAGCTTAGCACCAATCCATACAAAGCTGAAGTTGTGCCTTACAACATACTCAAAAGAATGAAAAGTTTGCTAGGAATATCCACTGATAACGCCCCTGAAACTGAGGATAACGCTTTATACAGCATGACTGACAAAGTCATAAAGTCCATATTGTCATCTGTGGGCTGAGATACCTAGCAAAAGCCCTTCAAAAATCTCTGCAGAAAAGGTTCCCAGAGGAAAGTGAAGATGTAGTGATGACTACTGTGAGCTATTTTCTCTCTCAGTACCTCCAGCCAGCCATAGAGAGACCAGATCTCTTTGGACTCATTGATCCACTTGAATATTCAGCTTTTTTCCAGTGGCGGAACCTCGAGTTTGTGGCTCATAATGTTTGCCTGGCCATGCAATCCTTCGCTGTCAAAACAGCAACTGCACATGATGTGGACACCTATGTCAGCAGAACCTCCTCAGGGTTCAGGAGATACTTTAAGGAAGTTCTAAACATCCCAGAGCCAGAGAGAAAATGTAACTTTATCACGTTATATGATGCTATAAACAATTATCCGATAAGCATGACTGCACAGGACATCATCGATACGCATTCTCTACTTTCTGAATATGAGAATGTTGTATTTTGTTACCACACGGTAGACATGTGCACTGCCGAAAAATTTGTTCGTTTTCGTTACATTCATTTTTTAGCTTTTTTTGGAAATTCGGGAATTCCGAAATTTGAAAATTCGGAATTCGGAAATTTGAAAATTCGGAATTCGGGAATTCAGAAATTCGGGATTCGGAAATTATCAAATTCGTAATTCGAAAATTTTTAAATTCCGAATTTTCGAATTTTCGAATTTCCGATTTTCGAATTTCCGAACTTTCAAATTCCAAATTTTCGAACTTCAAATTTTCGAACTTCAAATTTTCGAACTTCAAATTTCTGATTTTCGAATTTCTGATTTTCGAATTTCCGATTTTCTAATTCAGAATTTTCTAATTCAGAATTTTCTAATTTCCGAATTTTCGAAATTCGAAATTTCGGAAATTCAAAATTTCGGAAATTCTGAGAATTCGTAACTAAACGAATTGCACATGTCACACAGACATTGCCTACCAAGTGTATAAGGGTATTGGACCAATCCCCCAATTAGAGGGTCTACTTCACAATCATGCAGCTACCTATGTTGAATCAGAGAAAAGAATGAGAATCTGGCTATGTATAAGCTGCAAATTTCCTCCCTATGAAGATTTGGATATTGAAATGGACAACCTTAGGAATACCACCCAAAAACTAGTCCAATGTGTACTTCGTCTTAAGCCTGAAGGAATGCTCCAAGAGGAAAAAAAACAGCTTATTCTTAGGGGCAAGGAGCCACCAAGATGTCCTTAACCAAACTTCCAAAAACCAACAGAGGAACATGAGCTGCGTCCGGAAAGTGAAGTCCAGATAACAAAAGTCAATCAGGAATTAGCTGAACTCAACAAACTCTCTAAAGATATGCAGGAGCTCATAGACCTTTGCAAGAGGTACAAGAAAAACTGCATCGACAACTTCCTCTGCCGCAAGTCTCGCCCTGATGGTGAGATCCAGAAGATCCGATATGCAGAAGACAAGGAGATTACGTACACAGCTAAAAAGCTGATGAAGAAAGGAGTCATCGAGCACACCTGGCGGGAATTCAAGCAACTGAAAAAAAATGTCCTCCGTATAAAACCTGCTGAGGAGGCCTTCCACATCACTTTAGGCGACAGACGTGTCGTCCTTCCCGTTGTCGATTTACTGCGTCTTTATGAGAGCAGTGATCCAACGATGACGTTTTTCAATTATGAGGCATGTTTTTATTTCTGGTGAGCAGCAAGATTTTCGTGATGTGAACATCCACTTGAAGTGAAGGGTTTTGGATACGACACTAATTACCAGATTCTGTCCTGAGTGGCGGTCTTCTAGATTGTAAGCTCATCTTGTCGTGCAGGGAGTTACTCATTAGATTGTAAGCTCACCTTGTCAGGTAGGGAGTTACTCATTAGATTGTAAGCTCACCTTGTCAGGTAGGGAGTTACTCATTAGATTGTAAGCTCACCTTGTCAGGTAGGGAGTTACTCATTAGATTGTAAGCTCACCTTGTCAGGTAGGGAGTTACTCATTAGATTGTAAGCTCACCTTGTCAGGTAGGGAGTTACTCATTAGATTGTAAGCTCACCTTGTCAGGTAGGGAGTTACTCATTAGATTGTAAGCTCACCTTGTCAGGTAGGGAGTTACTCATTAGATTGTAAGCTCACCTTGTCAGGTAAGGAGTTACTCATTAGATTGTAAACTCACCTTGTCAGGTAGGGAGTTACTCATTAGATTGTAAGCTCACCTTGTCAGGTAGGGAGTTACTCATTAGATTGTAAGCTCACCTTGTCAGGTAGGGAGTTACTCATTAGATTGTAAGCTCACATTGTCAGGTAGGGAGTTACTCATTAGATTGTAAGCTCACCTTGTCAGGTAGGGAGTTACTCATTAGATTGTAAGCTCACCTTGTCAGGTAGGGAGTTACTCATTAGATTGTAAGCTCACATTGTCAGGTAGGGAGTTACTCATTAGATTGTAAGCTCACCTTGTCAGGTAGGGAGTTACTTATTAGATTGTAAGCTCACCTAGTCAGGTAGGGAGTTACTCATTAGATTGTAAGCTCTTCTGAGCAGTTTTCATTGTGCACATCCTGGTCCTGTTGCTAGATTAAAAATGTGAACATGAGGCAGCCTGTAAAATCAGCTTTCTCCTTACCTTTCTAGTGGGTGTTGTGCCTGGAGATGCCCAGGAATTTGGAGCTGTAACAAATTCTCGAGTCATTGGTGTGAGGTGTACTTTAATATAATACTGGCAATATTTTACAGTATTTTGTCAGTGCCTTGACATGCTTCATGCAATACTGAGGAATGTCATAAGGGATACATAATGTCAAAACTAAGAAACAGTACTGTCTCCGATATTGCTGATTTCTTCATTGAGCCTTGAAAAGTAGCCTACAAGCAGGTGATTTGTTGGATTCCCAAGAATCTGGTAAATAATATTAAAGTGAAACCCCCAGGCCCATATTGCTATACCCTGGTATGTGCTCCTAGCCATGAAATTGGCCTCAGCAGCTCATTTTAAAGTATAACTAAAGGCAAAACTTTTTTTTCGTTTTGGATCGAGTGGAGAAGGATTAGAACACCTGTCGGTTTTTATTGCTGTCTGTGGCCCCCATTAGATTCACCTTCTCTATCTGTCCTGTTGACCATTATCATTGAAAGTGACAGTATAAAAAAATCCCACATTTTGGGTTGTCCCCAGAAAAGTAATAAAGGGCAAACGTGCCAATGTGGACACTAGTTCTGGTGATCTGGGGTCCCCAAGGAATTCCCTTAATTTTCAGGGGTTCCTCCTCACTTTCTGTTTGGCTATGGGACAAAAAGTGAAGGGAAATCTCTGCAATAAACAACAGATGGCGAAAGAAAAAAAAATCTGGCAGTGGTTAAAAACGCTCCCAGAAGAGTTGAAGCTGTTATAGCTGCAAAGGGTGGGCCAACTCAATATTGGACTAAGACTGGGATGCCATTAAAGTTCATGTGCGAGCAAAGGCAGGCATCCCAATACTTTTGACAATATAGTAGATATAATTAAAATCCTATTAAGCAATAGGCCACCATTCACTTTTTTTTCAGGCTTTGAAATAAAGCTTTTTCTTTCTTTTTTTGCACATTTTTCCACACGCCCATGCATGTTCTTTGATGTATGTGTTTTCAAGCCACAGGCGTTTTTTGCTTCGCCCAGTTACTGCAAATGCAAAGTGCAAAAACAAACTAAAATGTGTCACTTTTTTTTTTTTGGGGGGGGGGGGGTTTATGTGGTCAAAAATGCATAATTTGACCTAAAAAAAAATCTTGTACTTTACATTATGCTTTTACTTTATAGGGGAAAAAAGAGGAAGTAAAACCCATGAGGGTTTACTTCCTCTTTAACCACTTCAGCCCCGGACCATTTGGGTGGTTAAAGACCAGGCTCCTTTTTGCGATTCGGCACTGCGTCGCTTTAACTGACAATTGCGCAGTCGTGCGACGTGGCTCCCAAGCAAAATTGACGTCCTTTTTTCCCACAAGTAGAGCTTTCTTTTGGTGGTATTTGATCACCTCTGCGGTTTTTATTTTTTGCGCTATAAACAAAAATAGAGCGTCAATTTTGAAAAAAAATCAATATTTTTTACTTTTTGCTATAATAAATTTCCCCAAAAAATATCTAAAAATTTTTTTTTTCCTCAGTTTAGGCCGATACGTATTCTTCTACATTTTTTTGGTAAAAAAAAATAATCGCAAATCGGCATTTATTGATTGGCTTGCGCAAAAGTTATAGCTTTTACAAAACAGGGGGTAGTTTTATGGCATTTTTCTAAAAAAAAATTCTACTAGTAATGGCGGCGATCAGTGATTTTTTTCGTGACTGCGACATTATGGTGGACACATTGGACACTTTTGACACATTTTTGGGACCATTGTCATTTTCACAGTGATCAGTGCTATAAAAAAGCACGGATTACTGTGAAAATGACACTGGCAGTGAAGGGGTTAACCACTAGGTGGCGCTGTAGGGGTTAAGTGTTCCCTGCATAGAGTTTCTTATTGTAGGGGGGGATGGGCTCTGTGTCACATGACACTGATCTCTGCTCCGAGTATACGGAGCCGAGATCATTGTCACTAGTCTGAGCGGGGAGATACTTGTTTACACAATCATCTCCCCGCTCTATACCTCTGTGAGACGATCGCGGGGATACCCGCGGCGATCAAGTTCGCGGGACCCGCAGTCCGACTCACAGGGATGGCGGCAGGGTCGCGAGCGTGACCACATGGACAGGCATTTAAAGGGGACGTACAGGTACGTTGATATGCCTGTCCGTGCCATTCTGCCGACCTATAAGTACAGGAGGCGGTCGGCAAGCGGTTAAGTTAGCTGATACGCGCGGCCATTCAACGCTGTACTCAAACTAAATTTAAATATTTTTCACACAAATAGAGATTTCTTTTGGTGGTATTTGATCACCTCTGGGCTTTTTATTTTTTGTGCTGTAAATAAAAAAATACTGAATATTTTTTGAAAAAAAAAATATTTTTTACTTTCTGCTAAAAAGCATATCCAATAAAAAAAATTAAAAAATGTAACTTCTTCATAAATTTAGGCCTATGTATTCTGCTACATATTTTTGGTAAAACAAAATTCCCAACAAGTGTATATTGATTGGTTTACGCAAACGTTATAGTGTCTACAAATTATGGTATATATACTGGAGTTTTTTTTTTTTATACTAGTAATGACGGCGATCAGCGACTTATAGCTGGACTGTGATAGTATAGTGGGCAATCTGACACTAACAGACACTTTGTGGGAACCAGTGACACTAATACAGTGATCAGTGCTAATAATATACACCGTCACTGTACTAATGACGGGGTTAACATCAGGGGCGGTCAAAGGGTTAAATGTGTGCCTAACACGTGTTTATGTGTGTGTACTCTGAGCTGCTTTTACTAAGGGATGTGGTGGTTTTTATTCCCTGCTTAGCAGGGACACAAAAATCGTCACATCCCTGCTGACAGGACAGAGCTCTGTATTGTTTACATTTACAGAGCTCTGTTGTCAGGGCTGGGCTCATCCCTTCCTTCTCTGTGCTGGCAGCTCAGCTGTCAGCTAATTTCCAGCTCCCATCTCTCCACAGTGATCCACCTGTTGATGATCCTGCTCGTCAGCTCTGCCTAATTAAAGCCTTCCAGTTCATTTGCTCTCCGCCTTCGCCTTGTTAACATCATAAGAGACTTTCTCCTGCGTTCCTGTTTGAAGACCTGCTTAACCACTTCCCTACCCAGCCATAGTCAAATGACGTCCACAGATGGGATTTCCCATCCTGGGTGGACGTCATATGACGTCCTGGCTTTGTAGGGGGATATCTGAATGATGCCTGCAGCTAGAGGCATCATTCAGATATCCTTTTAAAGTGCCGGCGATTCTGTGCACCATAAGAACGATCATAGCAGTGGTTCCACCGCTTGATCGTTCTTATAGGCGGCGGGAGGGGACATCCCCCCCTCCCGCCGCCATCCGGTGCTTTTCCGGGCTCTCCCGTGCGATCGGGGACCCGGAGCGAATCTTCCGGCACCGTTGGTCGGTCACGTGACGAGCATAGAGATGACTGGTGACCAGATGGTCACCAGTCATCTCTATGATCGTCGGAGGCCCGGGCGCGATGTGATGACATCACGCCGGGTCCTCAAATGTAAACAAAGCCGCCATTGCGGCTAGTAAGTATGAGATCAGTGAAAAATGTTTCACTAATCTCATGCTTTCCAGCCTGGAGGAGAGATGTGGGGTCTTATTGACCCCGCATCTCTCAATAAAGAGGACCTGTCACACACATTCCTATTACAAGGGATGTTTACATTCCTTGTAATAGGAATAAAAGTGATAAAAATAAAAAAAAAGTAAAATAATTGTAAAAAAAATTATAAATAATAATAAAAAAAAATTAAAACGCCCCTGTCCCCGGTAGCTCGCGATCAAAAGCGAATGCACACGTAAGTCGCCCACATATGTAAACGCCGTTCAAACCACATATGTGAGGTATCGCCGCGTGCGTTAGCGCGCGTGCAACAATTCTAGCACTAGACCTCCTTTGTAATTCTAACCTGGTAACCTGTAAAAAAATTCAAGCGTCGCCTATGGATATTTTTAAGTACTGAAGTTTGGCGCCATTCCATGAGTGTGCGCAATTTTAAAGCGTGACATGTTAGGTATCTATTTACTCGGCGTAACATCATCTTTCATTTTTTCTTCAAAAATTGGACTCACTTTAATGTTTTGTTATTTTTTAATTCATGAAACCATTTTTTTTTTAAAAAAAAGGCGTTTGAAAAATTATTGCGCAAATATCGTGCAAGAAAAAAAGTTGCAATGACCGTCATTTTATTCCCTAGGGTGTCTGCTAAAAAAAACATATATAATGTTTGGGGGTTCTGATTAATTTTCTAGCAAAGAATGATGATTTGTACATGTAGGAGAGAAGTGCTAGAATAGGCCCGGTATCCACTTCAATACTGGGCTTTTTGTACCCCTTCAATACCGGGCCTATTCTAGCAGAGTATGAGGACGGTTGCCGATTACGCCATTGAATTCCGTACTCTGGCTGCAGAGGTTGCTTGGAACAATGAGGCCCTCGTGGCTGCTTTTTCTCATGGTCTCTCGGATAACATCAAGGATGAGATAGCAGCCCGAGATATACCCACTGAGCTGGAGAAGTTGATCACATTTGCAATCCTCATTGACTCCAGACTCCGAGAGAGATTCTCTCTTAAGGAGCCCTTGCGGAAGCCTCCTGTACAGTTGCCTCCGAGCTTTGCAGTCCCACCTTTTCCTCCCTCACCTCCCATACCTCCTGGTACCGAGTTGGTCTGTGAAGATGAACCCATGCACTTGGGCTTCACGCGTCTCTCTGCGGACGAGAGAGCCCTTAGGAGGAGAGAGAGATTGTGCCTTTACTGTGGCCAGGCTGGTCACTTTTTGAAGTCTTGTCCTACCCGTCCAGGGAACGCCCGAACCTTGAGGTCCTGTTATGGACAGACCTTAGGTGGCGTTGTTTTGTCTCCAGTTTCCCAGAAGGATAACTGGTTTTGGTTACCCTGTCGTGGGCTGAGTCGTCTGTCGAGATACAGGCTCTATTTGACTCCGGGGCTGCAGGCCTGTTCATTGATGCTGCCTTTGTATCAAAGCACGCGATTCCGCTGCAGCTGCGTGACACTCCACTTGCCATTGAGCCTCTTGACGGGAGACCTCTACAGCCTGCCCATGTGACTCATGAGACTGTTCCATTGTCCATGGCCATAGGGGCTCTTCACCATGAGATAATCCAATTCCAAGTTATTTCCTCACCTAAGTTTCCGCTGGTTATTGGTTATCCTTGGTTACAGAGGCACAATCCCTCTTTTAATTGGTTCCGTGCTGAGGTTCTGTTCTGGTCACCACAATGCAGTAAGAGATGCTTTCAAAAGGTAGCCAAAGTCCTGTGCACCTCTTCACCCTCCTCCCTGCCGGAGGAGTATCGTGATTTTAGCAATGTCTTTGATAAGGGTCAAGCCGGTACTTTGCCTCCACACCGGTCGTATGATTGTGCAATTGACCTTCAACCTGGTGCCATACCCCCTCGTGGCCGGGTTTACCCTTTGTCGGTCTTGGAGGATAAGGCCATGGAGGACTATGTTGCAGACGCACTCTCCCGAGGTTTCATCCGCAAATCCTCATCTCCTGCTGGTGCTGTTTTTTTTTTTGTGAAGAAGAAGAGTGATAAACTGAGACCTTGCATTGATTATAGAGGTCTCAATCGTCTCACCATTAATTAATGCCTATCCGATTCCGTTGATTACGGGGGTTATTTGACCGCCTCAAGGGAGCAACGGTTTTCACAAAGCTTGATTTGAGAGAGGCATACAATCTCGTGAGGATTAGGGAGGGCGATGAGTGGAAAACTGCCTTTAATACCAGAACAGGTCATTATGAGTTTCTCGTAATGTATATAAAAAGGTATTTCCCCGCTACTATGAGGTGATAAGATAGTGATACAATTGCTACTAAACACTGGAAGAGGTAAAAACCATAACCTTATTGAAAATAGTGTATAGAAAGTAGTGCTGAGCTGTTGTAATTGACTCTAAGTCAATAAGAGGATTGGTGCTCCAAAGAAATGGTGTACAAACAGTACTAATAAAAACAATGGAACAATAAAGTGCAAATATGCAAAAGGAGGACTCGTGACATCAAATAATCCAAAGCTTAAATATAATCAGCAAGTGCAGAAGCAATGTTGAAGTGCAAGTGCAAATAAATGGGTAAACTTAATCTAAGGCCTTAGTATACTGGTTGTATTAATAAGGGGCCTTGTTAGCCAGCAAGTACTGAATAACGAAGTGTAAACTTGGCAATAAATATCCAAAGTAATCACAATTGATGATAAAGAATATAATGAATCCAGATGTTAATAAATAAATCCAAAGCCTTAGTATACTGGTAAGGTGTCTTGCTAGCCAGCAAGTACTAAAGTACCGGTAAAGTGCAGATGTGCAAAAGCTGTGACAGCAAAATAAATCTTACACATATGAATACTAATACCTTGAAAGCAATCCAAAAAAAGCTTATTGCATTTCTAACCAGCAAATGCTGGAGCAATGGTAAAGTGCAAGTGTGCAGAGCTGTAGTAACAAATATTCCTTGTAAAACTAAAAACTAAATGCAACTTTTTCCATGCAAAATAGTGACTTGATATATTCCAAAGTGGTGAACATACAATATATTAGTGGTTTAATTTAAAAGTCCAAATTTGGCAAAAAATAATGAAGTGATAAGTGCTGGGGTTAAGTGCTGGATGGTGTTTCTTCTATAATTTCCACACTGTGAGTGATCCTCTATTGGTGAATAGATGGCCTCTTACCTCACTGCTGTGAGGTTACATTATATGTATAAATCCTGTACTGATCTGGCCTGGCACTGCCTGGATCCTTAAAGCATGGGTGTATGGTGCCTGGATGTGTTCACCATGAACTCCTCTCTGTGGGGTGTGTGGTCTCCAGTTTGGCATACATACGTTTTGGCAGGGAAAGAAAATGAAGGGATTCCCAATATGGTGTAGTATGTTGTAAAACGTGTTTTTTATTAGGACAATGAAAAAGGTACTCACATTTAACAATAGACATATTGTGCAAAACAAATACGAGCGCCGAGCTCGTCCGCGTCACCTCCGGTGCCTGTAGTGTCCCTAAGAGTATCTCGTATAGCCTTTTGGCCTCTGTAACGCTCCGGCAGTTTTCCAAGAGTTTATTAACGATGTCCACCGAGATTTGTTGCAGTTATGTGTGGTGGTCTCGATGATATCCTCATATTTTCCAAGTCCCTGGAGAGCCACCACACAGATGTCTGTCGAGTGCTACAAAAGCTAAGAGAGAACAATCTCTATTGTAAACTGGAGAAATGTGAATTCCATCGGGAACAGGTCAAATTTCTGGGTTATGTAATTTCGAAGGCTGGTTTTTCGATGGACCCAGAGAAACTTTCTGCTGTCCTACAGTGGCCTTGACCCGTGGGTTTACATCCTCTGCAGCGTTTTCTTGGGTTTGCCAACTATTATCCTTGATGTAATTGTAGCCGTATGTAGCCAACTATTATCGGAAGTTTATTCGTAACTTCTCGTCTCTGGTCAAGCCCCTGACTGATATGACCAGAAAGGACGGTAACCCACAGAGTTGGTCTCCAGAGTCCATTAAGGCTTTTGAGAGTAGGGATGAGCCGAACACCCCCGGGTTCGGTTCGCACCAGAACCTTCGAACGGACCGAAAGTTCGCGCGAATTTTCAAACCCTATTCGTTATAATGGACGCGAACGTTCGAAATCAAAATTGCTAATTACAACGGCCAATATGCATGTTAATGTTATAAAACAGGTTTGGGGACCCGGGTCCTGCCCCAGGGGACATATATCAATGCAAAAAGAAATTTTAAAAACTAAAGTTTTTTCGGGAGCAGTCATTTTAATGATGCATAAAGTGAAAAAAAAAAAAGTGAAATTTTCCTTTAAATACGGTACCTGGGGGGTGTCTAAAGTATGCCTGTGAAGTGGCATGTGTTTCCCGTGTTTAGAACTGTCCTTGCACAAAATGACATTTGTAAAGGAAAAAAAGAAGCCATTTAAAACCACTTGCGGCTTCAATGTCATGTCTTGTCCTGGCCGCCATATGGCTGAAAATCCTTGAGAAAAATGGCATGGCTACCCCATCACCCCCCCCCCCCACCCCAGCCCCTTTGGGTCTTGTATGGATACTAAGGGGGACCCCGCACCCAAAATAAAACCCTATACCTACAACCCTATATACTCTGAACAGCAGTATATAGGTGGTGCAAACAAGACATGGACTGTAGGTTTGTTCTTAAGTAGAATCTGAACAGGTACATTATGAAGTGTAGCTACATCCCAAAAAAATCAATTTTTAAGCTTTTTGGAGAACATAGGGAGGGGTTATCACCCCTGTAACATTTGCTGTCTTTGCACATCTGTTCAGAACATGTCACCTCACTTTCCGTCCCAATGACAAATGTTTTTGGAAAAGTGGGGTTTTAATTGAAACAAGGATTGGTGATAAAGCATCAGTAGAGAGGAGATACCTTTTTCCCAAATTAAATCTAACAGGATAGAATTTTCCTTCCTAGGGGTAGATTTCCTCTCACTTCCTGTTTTCTCTTGCCGTTTGCAAGTAGGAGTCGTTTGTAAGTTGGATGTTTGAAAGTAGGGGCCTGCCGTATATACTCTGCAGAAATTTGCCCTATTAGATGTTGGTGTAGCCAAAAGACTGGTGGGCACAGGAATGGGCCCTGCTGTGAGTTAATAGATCAAGATTTGTACTTGCATGCACCTGTTGAACCGGGCAGAAAAATTGGGCCTTTGGTGGTGGTGGTGGTGGTGGTGGACGGTGTTGCCACAAGACTGTAAGCCCTCACATTTACTCTTGGTGGGTGCAGGAATGGGCCCTGCTGTGAGTTATTAGATCAAGATTTGTAATTGCATGCACCTGTTGAACAGGGCAGAAAAATTGGGCCTTTGGTGGTGGTGGTGGTGGTGGACGGTGTTGCCACAAGACTGTAGGCCCTCATAGTTACTCTTGGTGGGCGCAGGAATGGGCCCTGCTGTGAACTATTAGATCAAGATTTGTAATTACACGCCCCTGTTAAACAGGGGCTGAAAAATTGTGCCTTAGGCATTGGTGCTGGTGCCACAACACTGCAACCCCTCACAGATACTGTACTTGGAGCACAGCAGTCACACCTGTTGCGAAGCATCTTTTTAAAAAATTGTAATTACACGCCCCTGTTATACAGGGGCTGAAAAATTGTGCCTTAGGCACTGGTGCTGGTGCCACAACACTGCAACCCCTCACAGATACTGTACTCTGAGCACAGCAATGAGACCTGTTGCAAAGCATTGCCTAAAAATTGTAATTACACGCCCCAACAGGGGCTGAAAAATTGTGCCTTAGGCACTGGTGCTGGTGCCACAACACTGCAACCCCTCACAGATACTGTACTCTGAGCACAGCAGTCACACCTGTTGCGAAGCATCTTTTTAAAAAATTGTAATTACACGCCCCTGTTATACAGGGGCTGAAAAATTGTGCCTTAGGCACTGGTGTGGTGGCATGGATCATTGAGGAGGAGGAAGAGGATAGTCAGTGAACATAACAGGACAGTCACTCAGCATCAGCATAGGCAGTCTTGAAGGGATGTGACATTATAAATTATTCCGTTATATCCGCTTCAGGTGTCTGGTAGCTGGTGGTGATCCAAGACTGATTCATTTTTATGAAGGTCAGTCGATCAACCGAGTCGGTGGACAGGCGCACCCTATGATCGGTGACAAATCCTCCAGCAGCACTGAATGTGCGTTCGGAAAGAACGCTGGATGCAGGACAGGCCAGTAGCTCAATTGCATACTGTGCAAGCTCTGGCCAGTGATCCATCCTCAGGACCCAGTAAGCCAGAGGATTTTCGGTGGGAAAGGTGTCCAAGTCTGACCTTGCCCCTAGGTATTCCTGCACCATGTATATCAGACGCTGGCGATGGTTGCTGGAACCGATCATACCTTGGGGCTGCGGACTAAAAAATTGTCTGAACGCATCGGTCAGACGTCCACCTTCCCCACCGCTCCTTCTGCTACTGACCGAAGCCTCAGCAACTCGTCGTCCAGGACCAGGAGTTTGTAACCTCCCAGTTTCTGGGAACGCGTTGCACAGACCTTTCTGCAAGGCCTCCCTGAGATGTCTCATCCTCTGCTCCCTCTGCGACGGCAAGATAAGGTCCGCAACCTTACCCTTGTACCGTGGATCAAGGAGAGTGGCCAGCCAGTAATGGTCACTCTCCTTGATCCGAAGAACACGAGGATCCTTCCGCAGGCTTTGCAGGATCAGGGAGGCCATGCAGCGTAGGTTAGCTGAGGCATTCGGTCCGGAGTCTTCTGGGTCACTGAGGATGACATGATCGCCAGCCACCTCCTCCCAGCCACGTACAAGTCCACTGGTTTGTTGGGACTGTACATCATCCCTAAAAGACTGCTGCTGCTGATGCTGAGTGCCAGGCTCCACCTCCATGCTCACACAATCCTCCTCCTCCTCCTCCTCCTCCTCCTCTTCCTGTGTGATGGGTGGGACAGAAGGAACATTGTCTGGATAAAGGGGGCCTTGAGAGACAAGGAAGTCCTCCTCTTCCTGCCTCTGTTCTGCCTCAAGTGCCCTGTCCATTATCCCACGCAGCGTATGCTCCAACAGGTGGACAAGAGGTACAGTGTCACTGATGCATGCACTGTCACTGCTCACCATCCTCGTGGCCTCCTCAAATGGTGAGAGGACAGTGCATGCATCCCTGATCATGCTCCACTGGCGTGGGGAAAAAAAGCCAAGCTCCCCTGACCCTGTCCTGGTGCCGTAGTCGCAAAGGTACTCATTGATGGCCCTCTGCTGCATGTGCAGTCGCTGCAGCATGGCCAACGTTGAGTTCCACCTGGTGGGCATGTCACATATTAGGCGGTTCTTGGGCAGGTTCAGCTCCTTTTGCAGCTCAGTCAGCCGAGCACTGGCATTATAAGATCGGCGGAAATGCACACAGACTTTCCTGGCCTGCCTCAGGACATCCTGTAAGCCTGGGAACCTGCCCAAGAACCGCTGCACCACCAGGTTGAGGACGTGAGCCATACAGGGCACATGGGTGAGCTGCCCCTGTCGCAGGGCGGAGAGGAGGTTGGTGCCATTATCAGAAACGACCATTCCTGGCTTAAGCTGGCATGGCGTCAACCACCTCTCGGCCTGCCCCTGCAGAGCTGCCAGAACCTCTGGCCCAGTGTGGCTCCTGTCCCCCAAACACACCAGCGCAAGCACGGCATGGCATCTTTTTGCCTGCGTACTCGCGTAGCCCCTTGTACGCCTACGGAGCACCGCTGGTTCCGAGGACAGAGCACTCGAAGAGGACATGGAGGAAGAAGAAGAGGAGGGGGTGGAGGAGAGAGGTGTGTCACAACCAGTAGTAGCATTTTGGAGGCGTGGTGGCGGAACAACCTCCAACACTACTGCACCTTGTCCTGCATCCCTCCCAGCTACCAATAGAGTGACCCAATGGGCCGTGAAAGAAAGATAACGTCCCTGTCCATGCCTGCTGGACCATGAGTCAGCGGTAATATGCACCTTACCGCTGACCGCCCTGTCCAGCGAGGCATGGACATTGCCTTCCACATGCCAGTAGAGAGACGGAATTGCCTTCCGTGAGAAAAAGTGGCGTTTGGGAACCTGCCACTGAGGAACCGCACATTGAACAAACTCACGGAAGGGGGCCGAGTCTATCAACTGAAAAGGCAGCAGTTGAAGTGCTAGCAATTTAGCCAAGCTAGCATTCAACCGCTGGGCATGTGGATGGCTGGGAGTATACTTCTTTCGACGGTCCAGCAGCTGGGGCAGGGAAATTTGCCTGCTACAATCGGACGTCGGTGTACTGCAAGTACTTGGTTGTGACACACCTAATTCTACACCTTCAGTCCTCTCAGAGCAGCTTTCAGAGAGGACTGAAGATATAGTGGGGATGGAGATCCCAGCTGATGAGGAGCAAGGAGAGGCCCGCTTTGTTCTTTGGTGTGGGTCTTTTATGTGTGCTTGCCAACGAGCTGCATGGCAGGTCGACATATGTCTGCTCATGCTTGTGGTGCCCAAGCGGCTGATGTTTTGGCCACGCGAGATACGCTTGAGACAAATATTGCAAATAGCAGTGGTGCGATCTGATGCACTCGTCTCAAAAAAGGCCCACACTAAAGAACTTTTGTGATAACGTGCAGAGGCAGCGCCCTGCACAGGCGGAGCTCTGCGGTGTGGTACAGTTGCTGTGCTGGCCTCTAGCTGGCCTCCAGGGGGCATCCTGCCTCGTTGGACATGTGACGCTGCATCCTCCTCCTCCTCCTCCTCTCTCCCTTCAGGCACCCACGTGGAGTCAGTGACCTCATCATCCCCTCCCTCTTCACCACTAGAGCAAACCTGGCAGTAAGCTGCAGCTGGTGGAACACTACTGCCAGATTGCTGTCCTTCAGCATCCCCTTTCTCTGCGCGCACACTACTGACTTCCTCAAGCTGGGTATCATCATCCGAGCCTTCGAATCGTTGGGCATCCTCCTGGAGCATGTACCCAACACTGTGCTCAAACAGTTCGGGGGACTCCTCAGGAGGACATGGTGGGTCTAGGGAAGGGGTGGCTGATGATGCCATTGAGTACGCGTTGGCAGCTGCTCTGCCAGTACCCTGAGCCTGGGTGAGAGAGGATGAGGAGGATGAGGAGGGCTTGGTCATCCATTCTACCAAGCCTTCGGCATGATGCGGCTCCACATGTCCAGCTGCCGAAAACAAAGACAAGCGTGTCCCATGGCCACGCGCTGATGACGATGCACGACCACGTCCACGGCCAGCACTGTTGTCTCTAGAAACAGAGCCTGCCTGCCCTGTGTTCTTGCCTCGGCACGCTCTGCCTCTCCTTGGCGGTCTTCCAGCCATTGTAGTCGGTAGTGTATATAGTATAAAAAATAGAACTCCTATGTGTGCTCACAACACACTGTAGGTCCTATGGGTGCTGACACTAACACACTATAGGTACTATGTGTGCTGCTGACAAGAAAATATAGGAGCTCTGTTTGCTGCCACTAACACACTAGAAGTCCTATGGGTGCTGCTGAGAAGAAAATATAGGAGCTCTGTGTGATGCCACTAACACACTAGAAGTCCTATGGGTGCTGCTGAGAAGAAAATATAGGAGCTCTGTGTGATGCCACTAACACACTAGAAGTCCTATGGGTGCTGCTGAGAAGAAAATATAGGAGCTCTGTTTGCTGCCACTAACACACTAGAAGTCCTATGGGTGCTGCTGAGAAGAAAATATAGGAGCTCTGTTTGCTGCCACTAACACACTAGAAGTCCTATGGGTGCTGCTGAGAAGAAAATATAGGAGCTCTGTTTGCTGCCACTAACACACTAGAAGTCCTATGGGTGCTGCTGAGAAGAAAATATAGGAGCTCTGTGTGATGCCACTAACACACTAGAAGTCCTATGGGTGCTGCTGAGCAGAAAATATAGGAGCTCTGTTTGCTGCCACTAACACACTAGAAGTCCTATGGGTGCTGCTGAGAAGAAAATATAGGAGCTCTGTTTGCTGCCACTAACACACTAGAAGTCCTATGGGTGCTGCTGAGAAGAAAATATAGGAGCTCTGTTTGCTGCCACTAACACACTAGAAGTCCTATGGGTGCTGCTGAGAAGAAAATATAGGAGCTCTGTTTGCTGCCACTAACACACTAGAAGTCCTATGGGTGCTGCTGAGAAGAAAATATAGGAGCTCTGTGTGATGCCACTAACACACTAGAAGTCCTATGGGTGCTGCTGAGAAGAAAATATAGGAGCTCTGTTTGCTGCCACTAACACACTAGAAGTCCTATGGGTGCTGCTGAGAAGAAAATATAGGAGCTCTGTGTGATGCCACTAACACACTAGAAGTCCTATGGGTGCTGCTGAGAAGAAAATATAGGAGCTCTGTTTGCTGCCACTAACACACTAGAAGTCCTATGGGTGCTGCTGAGAAGAAAATATAGGAGCTCTGTTTGCTGCCACTAACACACTAGAAGTCCTATGGGTGCTGCTGAGAAGAAAATATAGGAGCTCTGTTTGCTGCCACTAACACACTAGAAGTCCTATGGGTGCTGCTGAGAAGAAAATATAGGAGCTCTGTTTGCTGCCACTAACACACTAGAAGTCCTATGGGTGCTGCTGAGAAGAAAATATAGGAGCTCTGTTTGCTGCCACTAACACACTAGAAGTCCTATGGGTGCTGCTGAGAAGAAAATATAGGAGCTCTGTTTGCTGCCACTAACACACTAGAAGTCCTATGGGTGCTGCTGAGAAGAAAATATAGGAGCTCTGTTTGCTGCCACTAACACACTAGAAGTCCTATGGGTGCTGCTGAGAAGAAAATATAGGAGCTCTGTGTGATGCCACTAACACACTAGAAGTCCTATGGGTGCTGCTGAGAAGAAAATATAGGAGCTCTGTTTGCTGCCACTAACACACTAGAAGTCCTATGGGTGCTGTTGGGGTGCAATGCTGTGCTAACAGCACTGCGGTTGGTACTACTGCAATACTGTACTAACAGTAAGCACGCACCAGACTAATCCCCAGCAGCAGCTAATAACACACTAACTGTGCAATCAGCAGCAATGAACGATCAATGACTTAGGTAGCAATGGTTTAGCAAAGAAATAGCCAATGGTTTAGCAAAGAAGAGCAAATCTTTCAGTATCAAGCAAAGACAGAATCAGCAGACTAATCTCTCCTAAAGCCGGAACTCATGTGACCGGGGCCGATGGCGTGGCGGCCTTTTAAATGGTGGGGCGTGTACTAAAGCCCCTGAGCTGTAATTGGCTACAGGCGTCCTGCCTGTAGCCAATTATTGCTCTCCGAGTTTCGGGCGCTGTGATTGGCCAAGCATGCGGGGTCACAGTGCATGCTTGGCCAATCATCAGCCAGCAATGCACTGCGCCGGCCGCGCCGGCCGCAATGCATTGCGGGGCCGCTCGCATCACACGAATGTGATGCGAACGGCCCAAATAGTTCTGGGCTCGACGAGCGAGCGAACGCCCGATGCTCGATTCGAACATGGGTTCGAATCGAGCACCGGGCCCATCCCTATTTGAGAGTCTTAAGACTACCCTTGTTTCTGCTCCTGTGTTGGCACATCCTGATCCTACGTTGCCTTTTATCCTTGAAGTTGACGCTTCTGAGACCGGAGTTGGCGCCCTTCTGTCTCAACGTCCTAGCTCTGACAGCGCTATGCATCCTTGTGGCTACTTTTCCAAGAAATTGTCACCTGCGGAGTGCAATTAGGAGATTGGTGACAGAGAGCTGTTGGCGATCATTTTAGCCCTGAAAGAATGGAGACATCTCCTTGAAGGTACCACGGTCCCGGTTCTCATTCTTACTGACCATAAAAATCTCACATTCTTGTCTGAGGCTAAGCGCCTCTCTCCCAGAAGGGCACGATGGGCTCTTTTCTTGTCGAGTTTCAATTACATTGTCTCATTCTTACCTGGTACTAAGAATGTAAGGGCTGACGCCTTGTCACGACAATTTTCCTCCACTTCCAAGATGGAGTCGGTTCCGGTTCCTGTGATTCCTTCTGATCGTATTCTGGCTACGGTTCGCACCAGTCTCTCTTCTCCTTTGGGAGACAAAATTCTTGCTGCTCAGGTTGATGCCCCTCTTGAGAAACCTTGTGACCACTGCCGTGCTCCAGACTTACCATTCTCCCAAGGCTGCTGGCCACCCTGATAAGAATCAACTCTTTTGGGCCATTTCCCAACAATTCTGGTGGCCTAGTCTACATGCTGATGTAACCGCCTTTGTAGCTGCCTGTTTCGTGTGTGCTCAGAGTAAGACCCCACGACACCTTCCAGTGGGCCTCCTACAACCCATACTCAATGGAGAGAGGCCCTGGACCCACCTGTCTATTAATCTCATTGTGGAGTTACCCAACTCCCAGGGCAACACAGTTATCCTTATGGTGGTAGACCGGTTCTCGAAAATGTCTCACTGTATTCCACTAAAGAAGTTGCCTACGTCTAAAGAACTGGCTTCCATTTTTGCTCGGGAGATCTTTCGCTTACATGGCCTACCCAAGGTCATTGTCTCTGACAGGGGAAGTCAGTTTGTGTCCCGGTTCTGGCGAGCCTTTTGTGCACAGTTGGGAATTCAGCTTGCTTTCTCCTCTGCGTATCACCCGCAGTCTAATGGGGCAGCAGAACGAGCAAATCAGTCCTTGGAGCATATCCTGCGTTGCTATATTTCTGACCATCACAACAACTGGTCAGACCTCTTACCTTGGGCGGAGTTTGCTCACAATAGCGCTCTGAATTCTGCTTCCTGTTTGTCCCTGTTTATGGCGAACTATGGTTTCCAACCTTCCATGTTGCCTGACTCGTTTGTTCCTCAGAGTATTCCTGCATTAGAGGAACATATCCGTGGTCTTCGTTCCACTTGGGTACAGGAGACTTTGCAACAGGCTAATGAGAGGTACAGACTCCATGCTGACCGCAGACGCCTGCCTGTGCCTTCTTACCAGGTCGGGGTCTGGCTGTCATCTCGCAACCTCCGAATTCGTGTTCCTTCTCTGAAGTTCGCACCTCGGTTTATTGGGCCTTTCCGTATCCTTCGCAGGATAAACCCAGTGGCTTACGAGTTGAACCTTCCTTCCAGTATGCGTATCTCTAATGTGTTTCATGTCTCCTTATTTAAACCTTTGGTCTGCAACCGTTTTACCACCTCAGTGCCACATCCTCACCCTATACAGGTTGAGAACCATGAGGAGTATGAAGTACAGTCCATTGTTGACTCCCGTAGGTTCTGTGGGCGCATACAGTACCTGGTGCATTGGAAGGGGTACGGTCCGGAGGAACGCTCTTGGGTCCCATCCTCGGATGTACATGCCCCTGTCCTCCTCCATGATTTTCGTAGACATTTTCCCCTCAAGCCCGGTGGTCCTCCGAGGGGGAGGGGTCGTTGAAGAGGGGGTACTGTCAGGGCTGGGCTCAGCCCTTCCTACTCTGTGCTTGAAGCTCAGCTGTCAGCTAATTGCCAGCTCCCATCTCTCCACAGTGATCCACCTGTTGATGATCCTCCTTGTCAGCTCTGCCTACTTAAAGCCTTCCAGTTCATTTGCTCTCCGCCTTCGCCTTGTTAACATCATAAGAGACTTTCTCCTGCGTTCCTGTTTGAAGACCTGCTTGACTGACGTTCTCTCTGGCTACAGATCCTGCTTGCTACCTTTATCGCTGGCTCTTGGACATTGGCTTGGCTGACTACCCGATCCGGTTACTGAACTCTGGCTATGTTTTGACTACGCTTACTCTGTTTACCTTTTTATATTTACTATTAAACAAGTGTGATTTAACTGTACTTCTGACATCTGTCCTGCCTTCCTCCTGGCAGATCAGCGGGTGCCGGCGCTCATCCATTGGCCGACACCCACTGATTGGCTTGTGCTGTGACTAATCTAATGAAAACAAATAAAAACTCACTTATTCAGGGAAGCCTATCCCACACCCACCTAACAACTGTCCCCCAGCCACCCCCATCAAATCATTCCCCACATCTATTACCTTTTTATCACCATCCCCTCCCTTTAGAATGTAAGCTCTATGAGCAGGAGGGATCAGAGGCCTCCTTACCTTAGGAGGCAAATGACAAGGATCCGGGGTAGGGCTGCTGGCTCCTCACTCCAGGCCCGTTGCTTCTCCTCCCGGCTGAACAGGAAGTGGGTTCTAAGACTCCCTGGCCAATCGGGTATCAGGTCCCGCTTCCTGATTGGCCGGGAGGAGAATCAGTAAGACAATAGCGAATATTAGTTCGCTATTGTCACACAACTAGGTGGGCTCCGGGCGCAGTGCTCTGCACCCCGAGCCCACCCTTTTTTGAAGCCAATTAGAGCCTCAGGCTCCCAGCTGAACAGAAAGTGGGTCCTAAGACTCCCTGGAAAATCAGGTTTTCAGGACCTGCTTCCTGAATTGACCGGGAGGAGAATCAGGAAGACAATAGCAAATATTAATTTACTACTGTCACACAACTGGGTGTTATGCGCCCGGAGCCCACCCTTTTTTGAAGCCAATTCGAGTCTCAGGCTCTAATCATGTGCTTAAAAAAAAAAAAAATATTGATATCCATGCATCTGGCGCCCTGCATGTAGATTAGGGGCCAGGGGCATGGATTAGGGGGGCGGCCACCACTGGTTTTGGTATATCTAAAGGAAAATTGTACAAGAAAATTGTATAATGTATAGTCAGCTTAAGGGAGAGGGGATGGAAGAGGTAAAAACTTAGCTCAACCTTATGTTTTTACCAACCTCCAAGTCTTTTCAAGTCTACGCTAGGTTGTCTGGACCAGTACCGCAACAAGTTCATCTAGGCAAGGCTGCGGAACTGTACCCCCCTCCTGTACTGTTAATGCATGCTGTAGAATGGGTTTACTGTCCTGTATCCATTGTCTGCCCCCTCCTGTACTGCTGCACCCAGGACAGCTGTCCCTACTGCCCACCCATTGTCCCAGCCCTGGGCTGGACGGGAGTGTGGTGCTTCTTAGATTTTTATACATGCATCGCTTCGAATGAGCACCTTTGGCAGCCTGCACCTTTCTCCCTGGTGACCGCCAGGAGTTTGGCTTCCCCAGATTGAGCAGCGCTCATATTCTAGCACCAAGTAAATGAGGCCATGCTGTAACAACCCACAACACCCCCCCCCCCCCCCCCTGCAGCAAAATATTTTTTAAATAACCTTTTTAATCTTTTTTCACAGTGCTTCTGGGGAAGGGGGTGGGTGGTATGGGGCAGTGGAAGGTGTCAGTAGATTTTTTATTTGTAATAATTGATTTTTTTACAATTTAATTTGTTACATTTTTTTTTCACAATGCCTTTTGGGGGAGGGGATTGGGGCAGTGGGCAGTGTTTGTAGGGAAGGGGAGAGTGGTGTCAGTATTTTTTTATTTTATTTTTCTTAAACTTTTTCATTTTTTACAATTCTTTTTTTTAAAATTATATTGGGGGGGGGGGGGGGGGGTTGTGAATGGAGCCCTTAGTGATACTTATGCTGCGTACACACGATTGTTTGTCATGACGAGAAAAATGCCATTTTTAAAAATGGGCATTAAAAACGGTCGTGTGTAGGCTCCAGAGCATTTTTAACGACGTGAAAAATGGCCAAAAATAAGAACCTGCTCTATTTTTTCTCGTCGTTTTTCACGTCGTGAAAAACGGTCGTGTGCATGCTTTTACGAGGGGAAAAAAATGCGCATGCTCAGAATCAAGTATGAGACGGGAGCGCTCGTTCTGGTAAAACTAGCGTTCGTAATGGAGATAGCACATTCGTCACTCTGTAACGGACTGAAAAGCACGAGGCTGAAAAGCGTGAATCGTCTCTCAACAAACTTTACTAACATGAAGAGTGGCGCCATCCGAATGGAACTTCCCCTTTATAGTGCCGTCGTACGTGTTGTACGTCACTGCGCTTTGCTCGAGTGTTTTTTTTTCATGAACGTGTGTATGCAAGACAGGCTTGAGAGGAAACAAGAAAAATCACGTCGAGAAAAACGTTGTTTTTTTAAATGACATTAAAAGCGAACGTGTGTACGCGGCATTACGCTCTATGGTGATCTTTTTTTTACTTTATTTCAAAGCAGATTATATATATATATATATTGTGACAGCAGGAAGGTAAAGTCACCTGGTTGCATCCAGGGGGGTAGATATATTTCGCCCAGATTCAGGCTTTACGCCGACTTATACAACTAGGTGGAGAGTTGTATAAGCCCAGCTAAGGCTAGTGGGCTCATGGATGACTCATACCTCTAGGGAGAGTGTGGGGCGTCGTACAGACAGGGAGTTGAAGAGACCAGCTGAAGCTTGTCAGCTCATTTAGGCCTCTATAAGAACTCCCAGCTTCATTAGATGTTAGCTCATGCCTGGAACCAGACCTGTGTGGACTGTCTAGGGAGAGTGAACCCCTGTGCGGTGAGACAAAGCCTGTGTGGCTATTTGCTTGGACATTTAAAACCAGGGACTTAGGGACTAGGACAGCACTAGGCTGATCCCAGTTGTTAGTTAGGAAACCTGTATGTTTAGTCAGAGGTCAACTTGACCAGGATTTAATTTGTTTATGTTTCTTTTGCTTTGCTGTGTTTTTGTCACTGTAAATAGAAAATAAACCGCACCTTTTTGATTTTGAAAACCACAAGCTCCGTCTGCTGGGCCTGTTTTTGTGTGGGGAGCCCATCTCGGGGGTCACCCACACCCGCTGCCGAGCTAACCCCCTCACAGTTGGTGGAGAATGCGGGCAGTTTTTTTTAAGCCAGCATGGAGGAGATACTGAAACAGCTGGCTCTAGCAAATGCCAATCAACAGCAGACAAATGCAGGTTTGCAAAGGAGCCTTGCAGCCCAGCAGCAAGCTCATCAACAGAGCCTTGCAGCCCAGCAGCAAGCTCACCAACAGAGTCTGGAAGCTCAGCAACAAGCCCTGCAGCAATCTGAGGCCCGCTTCATAGACCTGTTACAGAAGCAAGAGCAGAGACTACAACAAATGGAAGCAGTAGTGCAGCAACGTCCGCAGACCAGTGAGGGAAGCCGTCCCACTAATACCGCGTCCTTTGGGGTGAGTCGTTTATTGACAAAAATGACTGGAGAGGATGATCCAGAGGTATTTTTGACCACATTTGAAAGGACTGCTGAAAGAGAAAAGTGGCCTGAGGAGCAGTGGGCTGGACTGGTGGCTCCTCTGTTAACTGGTGAATCGCAGAAGGCTTACTATGACCTAGAGCATGACCAAGCAAAAGACTATGTGATGCTAAAAGCTGAAATTTTGGCAAGGCTGGGTGTCACCCTGGCTGTCCGGGCTCAGCGTGTGCATAACTGGACTTTCCAGCTTGGAAAACCCCCCAGGTCTCAAATGTATGATCTCATTCACCTGAGCAGAAAGTGGCTACAGCCAGAGACTTTGTCCGCACCAAAGATTGTGGAACGTGTTGTAATGGATCGGTTTTTGAGAGCTCTTCCTACTGCCATCCAAAAGTGGGTAAGCCATGGAGACCCAGAGACGGCCGATGGTCTTGTGGATCGTGTGGAGAAATACTTGGCTACAGAGAACCTGACGGCCTCTTCCAGAGACACTCGGACTTTCCACCCTAAGACCAGACCATCCCCAGGGGCGGATAAGATGATTCCAAGGGGTAAGGGTGGAGAGAGTGAGAGGGTGGGAGCTCTACCCCAAGTTTGGCGAGAACAGCCTGGGAAATCAGCGGCTCAAGAGGCGGCAAGAAGGATCGTTTGCTACCGCTGCCGGCAAGCGGGACATATTGCAGCAAATTGCCCGGTTGTGGAGGAACCCATGCAGTGTGACTTTCTGACGGGCAGACGTCAGTCGCTGTGTGCGACAGTCGCATGCACTGCCATTCGGGGAACTGAGAAACATTTATGCAAAATGTGTATTAATGGTAGAAATGTTGTGGTATTGCTGGATTCAGGTAGCCTTGTGACCCTGATAAAGGCTGAATTAGTTAAAACAGAGGTCTCTGGGAATAGCAAGGTAGCTGTTATTTGTGTGCATGGGGACACCCGAGAGTATCCAGTGACTACAGTGTGTTTCGAGACCCCCAAAGGTACCCTCTCTCATCCAGTGGGCTTAGTATCTCAGTTACCGCATGACGCCATTGTGGGAAGGGATTTTCCGAAGTTCTGGGAACTGTGGGATGATCCTGAGCCCCCCACTGGTGCCCCTATGTACCAGGAATGTGATAGCCAGAACTCCCCTGAGAGTGGTGAGGACTCTCCGGAATTTCCCTTGTCAGTATTGGCAGGGGAGACTCAAGAAACTGGAGAGGAGCCCACCTCCTCAGACGAAAACCTACCGTCTGTGGAGTTTTCTGATCTTGAGGTTCACAGGGAAAACTTTGCCACAGAACAGTTGAAAGACCCCGCCCTAATAAAGGCACGGGAAAACGTAGTGAAAATAGATGGCGAGTTAGTGAACCCAGATAATACCTGCACTTACCCATACTTCAGCGTAGAGAAGGACCTACTGTATCGGGTGGCAAAAAGGGCAGAAGAAACCGTTGAGCAGCTTGTGGTGCCCAAACCTTACAGGAAGTTGGTGTTGGAGTTGGCCCATGGGCACATTCTTGGAGGTCATCTGGGGACAGAGAAAACCCGAGAGAGGGTATTACAGAGATTCTATTGGCCGGGGGTGATGAAGGACATAGAAAATTATTGTTCCTCCTGCCCTGTGTGTCAGAGGTCGGCCCCGATGCCACATTTCCGTAGCCCGCTGGTCCCTCTACCCATCATTGAGGTCCCGTTTGAGAGGATCGCCATGGATTTGGTAGGTCCTATAATCAAGTCCGCTAGGGGGCACCAGTACATATTAGTTATAATGGACTATGCCACCCGTTATCCAGAAGCGATCCCTCTCCGAAATACCTCGGCCAAAACCATAGCCAAAGAGCTATCTCTTGTGTTTAGCCGGGTGGGTATTTGTAAAGAACTGCTTACGGACCAAGGTACACCCTTTATGTCCCGGGTTATGAAGGAGCTATGTAAATTGTTCAAAGTGACGCAATTACGTACATCTGTGTATCACCCCCAAACCGATGGGCTGGTTGAAAGATTCAACAAAACCCTAAAACAAATGTTGAAGAAAGTGGTGGATAGAGATGGAAAGGATTGGGACTGTCTACTTCCTTATCTGATGTTTGCTATTAGGGAGGTGCCCCAATCCTCTACGGGATTCTCCCCCTTTGAGTTACTGTATGGGAGACACCCAAGAGGGCTGTTGGATATTGCCAAGGAAACTTGGGAAAGTGAGAGTTCTCCCCACAGGAGTGTGATTGAGCATGTCGCCCTGATGCAAGACCGAATTGCACAGGTAATGCCCATCGTGAAGGAACATTTGGCCCAAGCGCAGTTAGCACAGCAGAGAGTGTACAACCGTGGAGCCAAGACCCGTACCTTTTCCCCGGGGGATAGGATACTGGTACTTGTCCCTACGGTTGAAAGTAAATTCCTTGCCAAATGGCAAGGCCCCTACGAGATAATGGAAAAAGTGAGCGAAGTGAATTACAAGGTCAGACAACCAGGAAGGCGAAAGCCCGAACAGATCTATCACGTTAATCTGTTGAAAGCCTGGAGGGATAGAGAGTCCCTAGTCGCAGACACTTGGTCACCAGCTCAAACTGGTTGCGTGATTCCTGAGGTTGGAATAGCAGCCACCTTGTCACAACCCCAACAACAGGAGGTTAAGGAGTTTGTGCTTCGCAACAAGGAGGTATTCTCTGAGCTGCCGGGACAAACATCTGGGGTAGAGCATGACATCATTACCCCGCCCGGTGAAAGGGTGAAGTTAAAACCCTATCGGATCCCAGAGGCCCGACGGGAGGCAATACGGGAGGAAGTACAGAAAATGCTGAACTTAGGGGTGATAGAGGAGTCCCAAAGTGATTGGTCTAGTCCCATTGTGTTGGTGCCTAAACCGGATGGGAGCTGGCGATTTTGTAACGATTTTCGTCAGTTGAACAAAGTTACAAAATTTGACACCTACCCCATGCCACGTATAGATGAGTTGATCGACCGGCTGGGAACAGCCCGATACATGACGACTCTTGACCTCACAAAAGGGTATTGGCAAATCCCCCTGGCCAAGTCGGCCAAAGAGAAAACCGCATTTGTAACCCCAGACGGGGCGTTCCAATATAAAAGAATGCCGTTCGGGTTACAGAATGCGCCGGCCACATTCCAGCGGAAAATGGACCAGATGCTGAGGCCCCATCGGAAGTATGCTGCGGCTTACCTGGATGACGTAATTGTCCATAGCACAGATTGGGCCTCACATCTGCCAAAAGTGCAAGCAGTCCTGGACTCTGTTCGGGAAGCGGGGTTTACGGCTAACCCCAAGAAGTGTACCATTGGGCAGGAGGAGGCCAAATATCTTGGGTACACCATTGGGAGGGGAGTAATAAAACCCCAACTCAACAAAGTCGAGGCCATCCAGAGTTGGCCACGTCCCAACAGCAAGAAGCAGGTACGAGCCTTTCTGGGAATCGCTGGGTATTATCGGCGATTCATTCCCCACTTTGCTTCTAAGGCTGTGCCCCTAACCAACCTGACGAAGGGGAAAGGGTCGGTCATGATTAAATGGACCCCCGAGGCTGAGGCAGCATTCCAATTCTTGAAACAAGCCTTATGTAGCCAGCCAGTGTTGTACTCACCCGACTTCTCTAAAGACTTTGTCGTACAAAGTGATGCGTCAGATGTGGGGTTAGGAGCAGTATTGTCTCAGGTCTGGAACGGGGAAGAGCACCCAGTCATTTACCTCAGCAGGAAGTTGAAGTCCCATGAGGTAAATTACGCCACCGTTGAAAAGGAGTGTTTAGCGGTGAAGTGGGCTCTAGATTCCCTTCGGTACTACCTGCTAGGTAGGCACTTTGACATGGTTACGGATCACGCTCCGTTAAAGTGGATGGCTCAAAACAAGGAAACAAATAGAAGAGTGAATAGGTGGTTCCTGGCCCTCCAGGAATTCAACTTCACAGTAAAGCATCGCCCTGGCGTTCAAATGGGGAATGTGGATGCTTTGTCTCGAGTACATGAATGCCTGATTGCTGGTGTTCCAACCCCGAGGTTAAAACAAGAGGGGGGGGTATGTGACAGCAGGAAGGTAAAGTCACCTGGTTGCATCCAGGGGGGTAGATATATTTCGCCCAGATTCAGGCTTTACGCCGACTTATACAACTAGGTGGAGAGTTGTATAAGCCCAGCTAAGGCTAGTGGGCTCATGGATGACTCATACCTCTAGGGAGAGTGTGGGGCGTCGTACAGACAGGGAGTTGAAGAGACCAGCTGAAGCTTGTCAGCTCATTTAGGCCTCTATAAGAACTCCCAGCTTCATTAGATGTTAGCTCATGCCTGGAACCAGACCTGTGTGGACTGTCTAGGGAGAGTGAACCCCTGTGCGGTGAGACAAAGCCTGTGTGGCTATTTGCTTGGACATTTAAAACCAGGGACTTAGGGACTAGGACAGCACTAGGCTGATCCCAGTTGTTAGTTAGGAAACCTGTATGTTTAGTCAGAGGTCAACTTGACCAGGATTTATTTTGTTTATGTTTCTTTTGCTTTGCTGTGTTTTTGTCACTGTAAATAGAAAATAAACCGCACCTTTTTGATTTTGAAAACCACAAGCTCCGTCTGCTGGGCCTGTTTTTGTGTGGGGAGCCCATCTCGGGGGTCACCCACACCCGCTGCCGAGCTAACCCCCTCACAATATATATTTTTTTTAATTAGGAACAATATATATATATATATATATATTGTCCTATGTTGTAAGAACTTGTTTTTCTTAGGAATATGGTGGCGGAGACTCAACACAAGTAGAACGTTTGTTCTCTAGCGTTTGATAATTCTCCCATTAAAATCAATGCATTTTGGTCCACCACAAAATGGCCGCCAACCGGAGCCCTAATTACAAGGACAGATTGTTTAGTGTTGTAGGGGATGCTGGGAGCGGAAGCTGTGTTTGAAAAGACTGTTGCTGGGACAGAGATCGATCTTCACAGCTATTCCCCGCCCACCGATCATTCTCGGGAGATCGCGAGTCGCTTGCGGGTGTGCGAGAGCCGCCGCAGAAATGCGTGAGTCTCCCGCACCTCGCGGGAGTCTTGAGATGTCTGAGTTTAATAACGTTACCAACTTCTATTCTGGTCTGGAATTTGACCAAAATGGCCGACCCTTTATACCCTCCCCCAGCAAGCCCAGCGGAGCCCCCGCCCCGCTGTACTCATGCTGCGAGAGGCCAAAAAGGGTACGGTACTGCAATGATGGCTCAACCCCGGGCCCAAAGCGACAGCGCCATCCGCTGGGCCCCAGGGAACCATACATTACAGATATCCCCACCAAATTCAAACATGAGAGAAAAGCATATGCCCGCTACATATATATATATATATATATATATATATTGTGAGGGGGTTAGCTCAGCAGCGGGTGTGTGTGACCCCCTGGATGGGTTCACCACACAAAAACAGGCACAGCAGACAGTGGTAGGAGAAAAACAAAAAGGGTGTGGTTTTATTTGAACTATATACAGACAAAAAAAATACAGCAAAAACAAAAGAAACATGAAAAGAAATCCTGGTCAACTTGACTGCTCACTACACACGTTGGTGTCCCTAACTAACAACTGGGTACAGCCTTGTGCTTTCCCAGTCCCTAGCTCCCTGCTTTTAGAAGTTCTTAGCAATAACCACACAGGCTTTGGCTTTGGCTTTGGCTTTGGCTTTGGCTTTGGCTTTGGCTTTGGCTTTGGCTTTGGCTCACCGCACAGAGATCACACTCCCCAGTCTATCCACACAGATCTGGTTCCAGGTTGGAGCATCTCCCTTAGCATGCTGGGAGTTCTTGTAGAGGCCCTAATGAGCCCACTTACTTCAGCTGGGCTCATTAACTCTTCCCCTGCAAGACTCCCAGCACTCTCCCTAGTGGTATAAATCGGCATAAGGCCTGAATCTAGGACATATATACCTTCCATCCTGGATGCAACCTGGCGCTGTCACAATATATATATATATATATATATATATATATATATATATATATATACACACAGTGGGTACGGAATGTATTCAGACCCCCTTACATTTTTCACTCTTTGTTATATTGCAGCCATTTGCTAAAATCATTTAAGTTAATTTTTTTTCCTCATTAATGTACACACAGCACCCCATATTGACAGAAAAACACAGAATTGTTGACATTTTTGCAGATTTATTAAAAAAGAAAAACTGAAATATCACATGGTCCTAAGTATTCAGACCCTTTGCTGTGACACTCATATATTTAACTCAGGTGCTGTCCATTTCTTCTGATCATCCTTGAGATGGTTCTACACCTTCATTTGAGTCCAGCTGTTTGATTATACTGATTGGACTTGATTAGGAAAGCCACACACCTGTCTATATAAATTCTGTGTTTTTCTGTCAATATGGGGTGCTGTGTGTACATTCATGAGAAAAAAAATGAACTTAAAATGATTGTAGCAAATGGCTGCAACATAACAAAGAGTGAAAAATGTAAGGGGGTCTGAATACTTTCCGTACCCACCGTATATATATATATATATGTAGCGGCCTCACCCCATCTCTTTTGTCTAGGGGTATGTCACACGACAGGGTGAGATGCGCTACGGCCCATGTCCTCCCCATAACTGTGGGTGAGGTGAAGGCCAGTACCATATATTTCCTCGAGCCTATGTGCTTCTGTAAAGGAGTAAGTCCTGTTGTGTCAACACTTCCCTTTGCTCCCATTAACCAGAGTTCCACACACCGATCACAGTCCAACTCTTGTTTTATTGCATCTCTTACAATAACCACTTGTCCCCCGCCCACTGTCAATAGACGGCGGGCGGAGGATATTCTCGTTCTGGGAGGACGTCATATGACGTCCTCCCTTTAAAACGAGCTAGGAGGCGCGCGCGTGCCCGCCGCGTTTACAAGGCCCCGGTGCGCGTGCCCGGCGGCCGCGATTGCCGCCGGGCACCCGCGATTGCCCGGGAAACGAGCAGGAAAGTGGATCTCTGTGTGTAAACACAGAGATCCACGTCCTGTGAGGGAGAGGGGACCGATGCTGTGTCCCTTGTACATAGGGACAACCATCGGTCACCTCCCCCAGTCAGTCCCCTCCCCCCACAGTAAGAACACTTTGAGGGAACATATTTAACCCCTTCCCGCCCCCTAGTGGTTAACCCCTTCCCCGCCAATCACATTTATACAGTAATCAATGCATTTTTATAGCAGGGATCGCTGTATAAATGTAAATGGTCCCAAAAATGTGTCAAAAGTGTCCGATGTGTCCGCCGCAATATCGCAGTCACAATAAAAAATAGCAGATCGCCACCATTACTAATAAAAAAAAAAAAAAAAAAATGCTATAAATCTATCCCCTATTTTGTAGACACTATAACTTTTGCGCAAACCAATCAATACGCGCTTATTGCGATTTTTTTTTTTTACCAAAAATATGTAGAAGAATACGTATCGGCCTAAACTGAGGAAAATTTTATTTAAAAAAAAAAATGGGTATTTATTATAGCAAAAAGTAAAAAATAGTGTTTTTTTTCCAAACTGGACGCTCTTCTTTTGTTTATAGCGCAAAAAATAAAAACCGCAGAGGTGATCAAATGCCACCAAAAGAAAGCTCTATTTTTCAGAAAAAAGGACGCAAATTTCGTTTGGGAGCCACGTCGCACGACCGCGCAATTGTCATTCAAAGTGTGACAGCGCTGAAAGCTGAAAAATGGCTTGGGCAGGAAGGGGGTTTTGTTGCACAGTAGAGAAGTGGTTAAACAGTGCTTCAGTAGCCAACTGGTTGCGACTTGTTAACATTTGGATACAGGGGATGAGCAGGCCGAGGCACTATCCTAATTCTCAGCTAAACCACTGCGATCTCGCCAGCGGTTACTATAGCCATAGCTTGAAAGGACTTAGAGCTTGAGAGTCTCTACCAGCGACTCAAGAGAACATAGATAGGAGTACCTTCGATGCGTTGCGGCCCCTATCAGGGGAAGATGTCCCTCCAAGGGAGTTACCAGAGGTCCATCCGTCACTGGGTTGATGCTGCTCCAGACTCTCCGAATGGGTAACCTCCCCGGCCTCCTCACCTCAGACATGGGCCCCATCCACTTCAGGGACCCTCGGACTTCTCCACCCTTGCGGGACCCAGTCGAAGTCACTGGGCCCCAGGCCTCCTGGTTTAGTACCTCACCCCAGGCTGAAGGTGCCTGGGATGGACTCCAACTCCATTTCGGTCAGGCCTAGGGCACCTGAGCCGGAATCCGGAACCGCCCGCACCCAGGCCTAAGGTGCCTGGGCGCGTGATGAAGATCCTCCAGAAGAGCAAGACCTCGTGACCAGGGCGTCTCCCCCTTTTATCCCCTCCAACGACGACACGGCAGGTTCCCCGCCCTTGCCGTACCATCTCCGAGAAGGGACAAAAAGGACAGCACTGTGGCAGTGAATCTTCCTTGAGCCTGCGGGTACCTGCCACCCACAGGCCAAGGAGATTATTACACCATCCAATCCTCCACAAATACAAATGATCATTACTCCCAAACCTACACACCTGAACTTCAACCCAGGTGTACCCCACCTAATTTTAAAGACCCCGCTACATACTCCCCCCTGTGATTTGACGCTGGTCCCCAGCGTCTGGTGCGAACCCATGTCTTCCAAAGGTGGTGACATAAGTCTGACCCCAGAGGCATCCCTAAAATTTGAACCTCAATCATACCAAGACCTGCTCAATGGGAAGGGGAACAGAAAACAACAAACTTTTTCTTTTTTTTCTTTAAAACCCTCTAAACATGTACACATATACAATCCCTCCATTTACTGCCTAAGAACCACCCCATTCTCAGTAGTCTTGACAGACGAATCTCCTACAGAGGGAAGGAAAAAAAACAACACGCAAGGAAAACCACATCCTGACATTCTGTGTTAACTTGGAATGAATGGGTCTATCAGCTGAGAGACCCACTCGCTCCAATAAGTAAAGCAATGCAAATGTACAAGCAACAGCCGTTGCGCAACACCGCCACCTGGTGACGATGCCAAGGTGATGACACTTGGTGAAATCTTCAATCTTCCTGCTTTCCTACTCTGACTCTACCCCCAAAGTCTCTGTCTTTGAACTGTGAAGAAGAGAGAACAAACAAACAACTCTCATTCCTCCAAAGAGTAGAAAAAACAAAAAAACAAAAACTAGGGTACAGTTCATTGCTCCGTCAAGAACACCTCAGGAAACTTTTCACAGGAAACCAGTGAGTCTCTTCTCACAAATAGAACCTTGGGTCAGGCAAAAACAAAGGCTTCAGATGCTTATCGAAAACCTCAATCGAATAGTCTGTGTCCTCTCCATCTTTCCCGCAGATGCGCACCTTGTCTGCATGGATATGGCGGCCCCACATCCAGTCTGCTCTTCAGTCTCTAAACTTTTCGACACTGGTGGCGAACAGGATAAGTATCGCCGGGCATGAGGCACTTTAAGTTTCTCCCATACGAACTCATCGTACCACCGCTGTCGCAGAACTTCAACCTCAAACAACAAGTCTCTGGGCAAGTACGGATATTCCCACCCATACTCATGAGCGACCCTCTGAGAAAAGAGTCGTTGCAATCGGGCTAAATGAGGCATTGTGGCCCGCTCACCTTCTCCTGGCTGAACGATGGCCTCCGGGTGCCGAGGTACTTTCACTACCTCTGATGGCTTCTCTTTTGGTGCCCGTAATGATGCTCGCTGTTTCCCCGCCAACAAAACGGGTGATACTGTGGACTGTGGAAGAGCAACCAGAGGACTAGGCTTCCTCGTAGACTCCGGAGCTTCCGCTCGGGGCGTGCTGTCTCCTATGGACATAGGCGAATCCTGGGGTGCACGTAGCATAGGCAATGGGCGTTTGTCCCAGCCCTTTTGGTGAAACAGTTCATCGATCTCACCGTCATCTCCACAATCCGACAGTGACTCTAGGTCGGAAGTGACATACATCTCCGCGGGAAGGTAGTCTCTGGTAGACGTGGTACTACCCTCCCTAGCGGGCTCCACCGACTGTGGACCCCCGACACCTCCAACCACCACCACAGTCCCAGCCCCTGGCTCACCTTGACCTTTTGTAGAACTGGGATGTCCAGGACTCTTCCAACCGGATCCATCCAGGCCAGGCAAGCGACGGGGAGAAGCTCTTCCACGACCATAGGAGGCCTGCACCAGGCCGACTTTCCTCTTCGGAGGTGGGAGCAAAGAATCTGTGGTGACCGAAGCAGCATCCTCAGATCTTTCCTTCTCAGTCTCTGATTGGGCAGTCACATCGCCCTGGTCAGTGCGTACGGGAACCTCCGCAAAGGCCTGGATCTCCCCTTCCGGAGTAGCGGTACCTGTGAGGCTGTTGAGGCGAAGGGCCCGGGGCCATACTGTGGATGGCTCCACCTCGAACAAGAACTCTTTGCATGCCTCGCAACGCCCGAATGGCTTCAGGTGAACCACCAGTCCCGAGCATCCGAGTCAGATCACGCCGTGGGTCTCCATGTCTCTGCAGGTGTACAGAGCCAACTGTCCTCGGGGCCTGAGTCTTATCCCCGTGTCTGTAAGGGGAGCAGCGAACGTAGTCATCTTCGTGGGGTAGGGAACCGAAATCCACGGGGAGCTTGAGGCCATCCCGACTGTCTGCTGCTCCATCACGCACTGACCACGCGCCGAAGTCTCCACGTAAGTTCCTCCACATGGCCAGACTCCTCCCACGACTTGCACGTTTTCGCGGGCTTCCATCAAGCTCCGCCCACGAACTGTGTAGTCACGGGGTGCCTCATGGCGCAGTGCAGTAAAAGCCCCCACATGTAGTACGTCACACGGCTGGACTTCTCCCTCTTCTCGCTCCTCCGCATGGGCCTTTCCTGTCTTAGGGTCATTTCCACGACTTTGAGCAGGGATGCACTTTGGCCGATCACATGGCCGACCTGCTCAGAACTCCTCCGGGCAGCAAAGTCTAGCCTATGTGCTTCTGTAAAGGAGTAAGTCCTGTTGTGACAACACTTCCCTTTGCTCCCATTAACCAGAGTTCCACACACCGATCACAGTCCAACTCTTGTTTTATTGCATCTCTTACAATAAACAGTGCTTCAGTAGCCAACTGGTTGCGACTTGTTAACATTTGGATACAGGGGATGAGCAGGCAGAGGCACTATCCTAATTCTCAGCTAAACCACTGCGATCTCGCCAGCGGTTACTATAGCCATAGCTTGAAAGGACTTAGAGCTTGAGAGTCTCTACCAGCGACTCAAGAGAACATAGATAGGAGTACCTTCGATGCGTTGCGGCCCCTATCAGGGGAAGATGTCCCTCCAAGGGAGTTACCAGAGGCCCATCCGTCACTGGGTTGATGCTGCTCCAGACTCTCCGAATGGGTAACCTCCCCGGCCTCCTCACCTCAGACATGGGCCCCATCCACTTCAGGGACCCTCAGACTTCTCCACCCTCGCGGGACCCAGTCGAAGTCACTGGGCCCCAGGCCTCCTGGTTTAGTACCTCACCCCAGGCTGAAGGTGCCTGGGATGGACTCCAACTCCATTCCAGTCAGGCCTAGGGCACCTGAGCCGGTATCTGGAACCGCCCGCACCCAGGCCTAAGGTGCCTGGGCACGTGATGAAGATCCTCCAGAAGAGCAAGACCTCGTGACCAGGGCGTCTTCCCCTTTTATCCCCTCCAACGACGACACGGCAGGTTCCCCGCCCTCGCTGTACCATCTCCGAGAAGGGACAAAAAGGACAGCACTGTGGCAGTGAATCTACCTTGAGCCTGCGGGTACCTGCCACCCACAGGCCAAGGAGATTATTACACCGTCCAATCCTCCACGAATACAAATGATCATTACTCCCATACCTACACACCTGAACTTCCACCCAGGTGTACCCCACCTAAATTTAAAGACCCCGCTACATATATATATATTTATATATATATATATATATATATATATATATATATACACACACACATGTGTAGCGGGTATATGCTTTTCTATTTTGTTTAAATTTGGTGGGGGATCTGTGATGTGTGGTTCCCTGGGGCCCAGCGGGTGGCGCTGTCACTTTGGGCCCGGGGTTGAGCCATCGTTGCAGTGGCATACCCTTTTTGGCCTCTCGCAGCATGAGTACAGCGGGGCGGGGGCTCCGCTGGGCTTGCTGGAGGAGGGTATAAAGGGGTCGGCCATTTTGGTCACGGGGTCATCGAGTCCCAGGCACCTTCAGCCTGAGAGCTGTGGTTGTTGGTCGGTGTCCAGACGGCCTAGGCCTGGACACCCGGAGCTCGTGTTCCACCCCAGGCACCTTCAGCCTGGGGTGAGGTACTCGGTTGGAGGCCTGGGGCCCAGTGTCCTCCGCTGGGCTCCGCGAGGGAAGGATATCCTCGGGAGTGGGGTACCCGAATCCAGAGGCGTAAGGGACCGGAGGAGCTACTCACCCGAAGACCTGGTGCAGCAGATTGCCGTTGCCGGGTGAGCCTCAGGAGACCGCCCGGAGGGATATCTTCCCAAACAGGGGCCGATTGCAGTCAGGAGGAAGGTTCACCGTTCATCCGGTCGGTGGCAGCGACCAAGATTTTCAACAGATGGCAAAGATTATGTGCCAAACCTATTCGCTGATAGAGGAATAGGAGAGCTCATTGTGCGTGGGCCTACTCGTATCCACACCCTCTGTCTGTTCGTTTGAGGGAGTCCAACTGATCGTGTTTCATCCTGACATTGGAAAATAAAGGAGTGTTGGACTTTTATTGGTGTGGGGATCATTTACTGGCAGGCACGGTTCCACAGAAGAGGCAGAGGCTCCAAACTCAGAACACCGACCCAAAGGTAAAGGAACTTTGCTTACACCACACAAACATCTGCAGTGAAGGCTTGGCGTGGTTACCCCGCACTCTCTCCTCCAAGGTACCCCTAGACAAGCAGAAACCAGCCAGCAGCGGAGAGAGAGAGTGGAGGCCGCTACACACACACACACACATATATATATATATATATATATATATATATATACACACACACACATATATATATGTACAGGGCCGTCGGAACAGGAGAGGCAAACCAAGCAAACCAAACCCCTCCTGAGATCGGCGGCCCCCCCACCCGCGATTGGCGGCCCCCCTCCCGCGATCGGCGGCCCCCCCACCCGCGATCGGCGGCCCCCCCTACCCGCGATCGGCGGCCCCCCTCCCACGATCGGCGGCCCCCCCACCCGCGATCGGCGGCCCCCCTCCCGCGATTGGCGCCCCCCTCCCGCGATTGGCGGCCCCCCTCCCGCGATCGGCGGCCCCCCTACCCGCGATCGGCGGCCCCCCCCACCCGTGATTGCCGGCCCCCACCCACGATTGGCGCCCCCCCTCCCGCGATTGGCGGCCCCCCTCCCGCGATCGGCGGCCCCCCCACCCGCGATTGGCGCCCCCCTCCCGCGATTGGCAGCCCCCCTCCCGCGATCGGTGGCCCCCTCCTCCCGCGATTGGCAGCCCCCCCACCCGCGATTGGCGGCCCCCCTCATGTGATCCGCGCCCCCCGCGATCCGCGCCCCCCCCTGCCGCGATCGGCAGGCCCCCCTCCCGCGATTGGCGGCCCCCCCTCATGTGATCCGCGCCCCCCCCCCTGCCGCGATCGGTGCCCCCCCGATCGGTGGTCCTCCTCCCGCGAACGGCGGCCCCTCCTCCCGCGATCGATGTCCCGCGTTAGCACCCCCCTTCTAAATTAAAACCAAAAATCTGTAGAAATCTCAGTAGCACCCCTCCGCTTCTGAATTAAAAAACAAAATCTAAAAAAATTGTGTAGCAGCCCAAACCCCCCCCCCGCTTCTCCAAAAAAAAATCAGTAGCCCCTCCCCCAAATTCTCAATCTGCTTGGGGCCCCCAAATTCCTTCAAACGGCCCTGTATATGTACAGTATATATATATATATATATATATGTGTAGCGGCCTCACCCCTCTCTCCCTTTCTCATGCTCGGCTTGTCTTTCTTCGTCTAGGGGGTTTCAGTGCTGGGGAGAGGGATGAGATACACCACAGCCCATGTCCTCCATAGCTGAGAGATGAAGGCCAGAAGATTGGGTTTTGTGTAGGTGTCCTAGAGTCAAGTCCAGTACTTCGTCCCTGACTCCTTTGCTCCTAGTAACCCGAGTTCCACAGAGTGAATAGGTCCAACTCAGTTTTATTCTTCTTGGCGTACAAACATACAGTTTCTTCTACTGAGTTGTGATGGGGAATAGATCGAGGCACAATCCCTTCCCTTCTCCTGCTAACCACTGTGGTATCACCAGTGGCGGGTAGTCACTGCCACTGACTATATTGAGTAGAATGTGAATTATCTTCGCTAGCACAGCCCCTGTCAGGGGAAGGAAATCCATCCAAGGGAGAAACCGGAGGCCTCTCTGTCACCAGCAATGCTACACCGGACTCTTCAGAGAAGTTCCGCACACCAGCTCTCACGAACTCAGACACGGGCACCCAAGGAGTTAGGGCCCCCTCGGATTCCTCCACCCTCGCGGAACTCAGTCGAAGGTACTGAGCCCCAGGCCTCCGCCATAGTACCCCACCCCAGGCTAAAGGTGCCTGAGATGGACTCCATCTCTCGCTCCGGCTAGGTCAAGGGCACCTAGGCCTGGAACACTGGAACGTCAGCACCCAAGCTGAAGGTGCCTGGGTGTGGCCGAGTCCTCCCACTCCCACTCTGGACTCTGAACTCTGAACTCTCAACCCCGGGGTAAGGGCGTCCGCCCCTTTTATCCCCTCTCCCTTCGCACCACAGCGGGTTCCCCGCCCCGCTGTACCAGCTGTACCAGCTCCAGGGGAGGACAAAAAGGTACAGTCTTGCGGTGTGAGTTCAGCCCCGGCCCAGGGCAACAGCGCCACCTGTGGGGCTGGGGTAGGGGGGGGGGGGGTGATGGGGTAGCTATGCCATTTTTCTCAAAGATTTTCATCCATATTACCGGGACCAGACATTACATAACCCCTTCCATACCGGGCCATAGCAGAATGACGCCGGCAGGAACCCTCTCTCCCTCCGGGTGGACGTCATATGACGTCCTGGGTTTGAGGGGGGATATCTGAATGATGGGTGCAGCTAGAGGCATCATTCAGATATCCTTGTTTGCAGCCGGCGATCCTGCGCACCATAAGAACGATCATAGCGGCGGTTCTGCCACTTGATCGTTCTTATAGGCGGCGGGAGGGGACATCCCCCCTCCCGCCGCCATCCGGTGCTTCTCCGGGTTCTCCCGTGGGATCGGGGACCCGGAGAGAATCGTCGGCGCCGGTGGTGGGTCACGTGATGAGCATAGAGATGACTGGTGACCAGATGGTCACCAGTCATCTCTATGATCGTCGGAGGCCCGGGCGCAATGTGATGACGTCACGCCCGGGTCCTCAAATGTAAACAAAGCCGCCATTGCGGCTGTAAGTAGGAGATCAGTGAATTTTTTTTCACGATCTCATGCTTTCCAGCCTGGAGGAGAGATGTGGGGTCTTATTGACCCCGCATCTCTCCATAAAGAGGACCTGTCACACACATTTCTATTACAAGGGATGTTTACATTCCTTGTAATAGGAATAAAAGTGATAAAAAAAAAAAAAAAGTGTAAAAATAAAGTAAAAATAAAAAAAATAAGTTAAAAAAAAAATAAAAAAAAAGTTTTTTTTTTTTAAAACGCCCGTCCCCAATAGTTCGTGCTTAGAAGCGAACACACACGTAAGTCCCGCCCGCATATGTAAACGCTGTTCAAACCACACATGTGAGGTATCGCCGCGTGCATTAGAGCGCGTGCAACAATTCTAGCACTAGACCTACTCTGTAACTCTAACCTGGTAACCTGTAAAAATTTTCAAAGCGTCGCCTATGGAGATTTTTAAGTACCGAAGTTTGGCGCCATTTCATGAGTGTGCGCAATTTTTAAGCGTGACATGTTAGGTATCTTTTTACTCGGCGTAACATAAGCTTTCATATTTTACAAAAAAATTGGGCTAACTTTACTGTTTTGTTATTTTTTAATTCATGAAACCATTTTTTTCCCCAAAAAAAGGCGTTTGAAAAATTATTGCGCAAATACCGTGCAAGATAAAAAGTTGCAATGACCGTCATTTTACTCCCTAGGGTGTCTGCTAAAAAAAACATATATAATGTTTTGGGGTTCTGAGTAATTTTCTAGCAAAAGAATGATGATTTGTACATGTAGGAGAGAAGTGCCAGAATAGGCCCGGTATTGAAGTGGTATAAAAAGCCCTGTATGGAAGTGGTTAAAGCCGCAAGCAGTTTTAAATGGCTTTTTTTCCTTTAGAAATGTCATTTTGGGCAGGGACAGTTCTAAACACGGGAAACACGCGCCACTTCACAGGCATACTTTAGACACCCCCCCAGGTACGATATTTAAAGGAATATTTGACTTTTTTTTTTCACTTTATGCATCATTAAAATGACTGCTCCCGAAAAACGGCCGTTTTTAAAACTTCTTTTTGCATTGATACATGTCCCCTGGTGCAGAACCCGGGTCCCCAAACCCTTTTTAGGACAATAACATGCATAATAGTCGTTATAATTAGCACTTTAGATTTCGAACGTTCGCGTCCATTGCATTTAATAGGGTTCTAACGTTCGCAGCGAACTTTCGGTCCGTTCGAAGGTTCTGGTGCGAACCGAACGGGGGGGTGTTCGGCTCATCCCTACTTAACAACCGCCTGCCATCGTTTGACGACGGCAGTATGGCACTCCTGCCCGAATTGCCGCAGCTGTACGGCAGGTGCTTTAAGGAGTATAGGGGGTGTCCGCCGTGTGACGTAGGAGCCAATGCGCAATGGCCACCGGCTACCTGCGATCGCTCCTGAGAAGGACAGAATGGAGATCTCCGTTCTGTCAGGGTAGTAGAGACAGATCGTCTGTTCCTAGTACTTAGGGGCAGCGATCTCTCTCCTCCCCCAGCCAGTCCTATCCCCCCACAGTTAGAAACACCTCCCTAGGAAACACTTAAAGGGGTTGTAAATGTTCGGGTTTCTTCACCTTAATGCATCCTATGCATTAAGGTAAAAAAACACCTGGCAATCACCGGCCCTTTCCCCGTTTTACTTACCTGAGCCAGTTCATCCCTGCTGTCCTTCTCTCCACGGAGTCCCGGCTTTGATTGGATAGATTTATAGCAGCGCAGCCATTGGCTCCTGCTGCTGTCAATTAAATCCAATGACGCAGCCGCGGGGGGGCGGGGCCGAGTCATACACACAGCACCTATGGACGCCGAATAATTGACTCAGGAGCGCGCCCGCAAGGTAACCCCCTGGGGAGAGCACTTCTCCTAGAGGGTTATCTAATGCGGGGAGGAGCCGCGAGAGCCGCCGTGGGACCCCAGAAGAGGATGTTCGGGGCCACTCTGTGCAAAATGAGCTGCACAGTGGAGGTAAGTATGATATGTTTGTTATTTAAAAAAAGAAAAAAAAGAAGGAACCTTTAGTATCACTTTAACCCCTTGATCGTTCCCTAGTGTTAACCCCTTCCCTCAGTGGCGTAACTAGAACCTTCAGGGCCCTGATGCAAGAAACCATGAAGGGCCCCCCTGACCTCCCGGACAGGGCTTTTTTCTTCGAGCCCGGTGGCAGAACAACAGGACCCGGTCGCAAGTGGATGGTTGCATAAAAAGGAACCGATTTCTCCATTTCCCCCTGCTTCTCCTCCTCTCCCTCTCCCTCCCGCAGGCATTCAGCCAGACATGGGAGTAAGTCACACATGTGCAAGTCAAAAGCAAGTCTCAAGTCTTAACCTTCAAGTCTCAAGCAAGTCCCAAGTTACTGTGACGAAAAGCAAGCAAGTCAAATCGAGTCCCTGCTAGAAGTCAAGCAAGTCAAGTCAAGTCATTTATTTTGGTCAAGTCACAAATCAAGTCAAAATACTGATCTACCCCATACTGTATAAAAATAATAGGAGGGATAACAATAAATAATATTGGTTATGTGCCCGTGCCTCACTGTGCCTTACTGTGCCCATGCCTCACTGTGCCCATGCCTCACTGTACCCATGCTTCACTGTGCCCATGCCTCACTGTGCCTCACTGTGCCCGTGTCTCACTGTGCCCGTGTCTCACTGTGCCCATGCTTCACTGTGCCCATGCTTCACTGTGCCCATGCTTCATTGTGCCCAATGCCTCACTGTGCCCATGCTTCACTGTGTCCATGCTTCACTGTGTCCATGCTTCACTGTGCCCATGTTTCACTGTGCCCATGTTTCACTGTGCCCATGCCTCACTGTGCCCATGCCTCACTGTGCCCAATGCCTCACTGTGCCCATGCTTCACTGTGTCCATTCTTCACTGTGTCCATGCTTCACTGTGCCCATGTTTCACTGTGCCTGTGCTTCACTGTGCCCAATGTGTATAGAAAGTAATTCCGCGCTACTATAATAAAAAAGATAAATCTGCTGCAAAGCACTGAAAGGTATAATCCGTGACCCTGAGTGTGAATAGATATAAAGAAATAGTGCTGAGCTGATGGGAATGATATGTGATGTTCTGTGTCAGTAATGCTGGTTCTCAAATATCCAATATAAAATTACTAAAACTGGCATCCATAAATACTTATTGAGATAGCATAAAATAATAAAACATAAATATTGTGCTATAATATACTCCTGTATTAGTAAGGTGCTTATATTACCAGCAAGTGCTGGAGCAATGATAAAGTGCAAACGTGCAAATGATCCGTGACACATGAAAAATAAAATAATTGAGACAGTAGTAAAAGGTGCATGTATCCGTGGAGAGAAGAAAAATGGTACTAAGCAGTACCTGTACTTCCAGTAAGGTAAAGTGCAAAGGTGCATGAATCCGTGACACAAAAATTTGTACATAGCAGTAGCAAATACTTGTGTAAACAATTGCTGTGTTCATACAATAAAATGACTGTCCTTTTTAAAATCTGTGAGAGAAAAAGCTTTAAAATAAACGTGCAACAGAGCAACTATGTTGCTGCGAGAAATTCCAAAAAAGGATTCCTTATGGACTGAAAGCGGTGCTGTGATAAGGTGCTAGGTGATGAGTGGTTTAAACTTCGTGCCTTCCACACTGTGACTCCTGTGGTATATGGATGGCCCCTTACCTCACTTACCTTACCTCACTGGCCCCTTACCTCACTGCTCCCTACACGTATCGTCATTGACGATACGCGTAGGGACAACACAAGCACCGGATGTGGCGCGGACGAGCTCGGCGCTCGTATTTGATATACCTGTTTATACATTTTAAATGTGAGTACTTGCAAACTTTACTGTTTAAATAAACCTTTTGCATAACAATGCTACACTATCTTGGGATTCCTTCGCTCTTCCCCCCATTTATGTACATTACTTTGGAGTATCCACGGCAAGAGGATTCGCCCCCCCCCCCCCCATACCAGGCAGCACAACTACCCCAGGTTCCAAGGTACCATCCAGGCAGGAGGAGGTCGGACAAACAGAGGGTTTCTCTTATATGCTGTAACCTCACAGCCGTGAGATAAGGGGCCATCCATATACCACAGGAGTCACAGTGTGGAAGGCAAGAAGTTTAAACCACTCATCACCTAGCACCTTATCACAGCACTGCTTTCAGTCCATAAGGAATCCCTTTTTGTACTCGCAAACATAGTTGCTCTGTTGCACGTTTATTTTAAAGCTTTTTCTCTCACAGATTTTAAAAAGGACAGTCATTTTATTGTATGAACACAGCAATTTTTTACACAAGTATTTGTTACTGCTTAGTACAAATTTTTGTGTCACGGATTCATGCACCTTTGCACTTTACCTTACTGGTGGTACAGGTACTGCTTAGTACCATTTTTTCTCTCCACAGATACATGCACCTTTTACTACTGTCTCAGGTATTTTATTTTTCCTGCGTCACGAATCATTTGCACTTTATCATTGCTCTAAGCACCTTACTAATACAGGAGTATATAAAGGCACAATATTTATGTTTTATTATTTTATGCTATCTCAATAAGTATTTATGGATGCCAGTTTTAGTAATTTTATATTGGATATTTGAGAACCAGCATTACTGACACAGAACATCACATATCATTCCCATCAGCTCAGCACTATCACTGTGCCCAATGCCTCACTGTGCCCGTGTCTCACTGTGCCGTGTCTCACTGTGCCCATGCTTCACTGTGCCCGTGTCTCACTGTGCCCAATGCCTCACTGTGCCCGTGTCTCACTGTGCCCATGTCTCACTGTGCCAGTTAGCCGTGTACCTGATCGGCGGCATCCCGGCGGCTAATCCAGTATTCAAAAGCCGCGCCTCCTAATCATCTGTGATAGGCGGAACACTACATTTCCCAGCATTCAGTGTTCCGCCTATCACGGACATCCGCTCATCCTCATAACACAGACGAGGATAAGAGGATGTCCGTGATAGGCTGAACACTGCCTGCTGTGAAATTGAGTGTTCCGCCTATCACAGACGAGGAGGCGCGGCTTTTGAACACTGCAATGGCTGCCATCTGTCTGCATGACACGCTGATCAGGTAGGCAGACGGCGGCTTGCGGTTAGTGTTAGTGGTGCCAAGTCATTGCAAGTCATATAACCCAAGTCAAAGTCAAGTCGCAAGTCATTAGTGACAAGTCAAAGCCAAGTCGAGTCATTTATTGAATTCTGTCAAGCAAGTCGCAAGTCCTCAAACAGGTGACTTAAGTCTGACTTAAGTCAAGTCATGTGACTCAAGTCCCCCACCTCTGCATTCAGCAGCTGCAGGATGAAAATGGAGAGATTGGTTCCTCTATGCCAGTGTTTCTCAATATTCTTCCAGCCAGGGCACCCTTGAAGTATACCCCTAGGTGAATGGGGCTGCACTGCAACCACCCTGCAACTGTGTGCATTGCATGCAGTTGCAGCATAGTGATGATGCATTGAAGGGGTTAAAACAGGCGGTCAGGAGGCAACATATTGCCTCTTTACCAGCTGTCAAATGCCTCTGAAAAGTGATGTGAGCATGGATCGTTTTTCAGTGGAACAGTATTTTTTTGCTGGTACTATGAACAAGCAAAAAAAAATTTAAAATCGGTTCTGATTGTACACATATAGGGGGTCATGTAAACACACATACATACACATACACTGTATATATACATACACACACACACACATATATATATATAAATGCACATATGCACACCCATATAAACCAATGGCGGCTGGTGCTCAAAATTTTTTGGGACTGGCGCAAGCAAACCGAAAAATTATTTAAAAAAACAATTGGAGTCTCACTGTGCCCATCAAAAGCAGCCACTGTGCCATCAAACGCAGCCACTGTGTCCTAAAACACAGCTACTGTGCAATCAAACGCAGCCACTGTGCCCATCAAACGCAGCCACTTTGCCATCAAACGCAGCCACTGTGCCCATCAAACGCAGCCACTGTGCCCATCAAACGCAGCCACTGTGCCATCAAACGCAGCCACTGTGCCATCAAACGCAGCCACTGTGCCCATCAAACGCCCATGCGCAAGTCTGCCCGGCACTTACCCTGTTTCGGTGGGGCAGGGGGTGGCAGCGATGAGCGGTGTCCTCCATGCGTCTCCTCCCATCCTGTCCTCCTGATAGGCGTCCAATAGCGGCGACCTGTCTTTTCAGCCAATAAGGTGACAGGTAACAGACCCTGATTGGTGGAGAGGCGGTTCAGTGTTAGAAAAGTGAATATTCATTCGCTTTTCTATCACACCTGGGTGGACTGCGAGCGCCCATGGTGCTTGCAGTTCACCTATTTTGAAGCCTATTAGTGCTTAAAAAACACCCCCCCGCCGCTGTAATTCAGGCGCCCGGCGTCCGAAAAGGGGCTGGGCGCCTGAATAGGGGGTGGTAGCATGAATCTATCTATTGTGATAGAGGGGGTGGCTGGAGAGAAGGGGCGGCGCCCGTGCGCCCTTATGGACGCACTGCCACTAATATAAACACATACATGCACACTCACATACATACATATGCACCCACACATGCATACATACATGCACATGCAAACACACACACATGAACACACACGAACACACACATACATGAACACACACACACACATGAACACATGAACATGAACACACATGAACATGAACACACACACACATGAACATGAACACACACATGAACACACACATGCGAACACACACACAGTAGATAAAAAACGGCAGTGCTTTACCTTCCTGCCGGCTACTGCACTGTAGGGGGGGACAAAGAGCACAGCATACACTGTGCTTTTTGTAATCAATGTGACGAACTCCCCGCACACAGTGCCGATTACAGTTCGGCTTAGGATCGGGGAGCTTGTCTCCACTCCTCCTATCGAAGTACTGCAGCAAGGGGCCCGGTCGCCATGGCGACCTCAGCGACCCCTATAATTCCGCCACTGCTTTCCCTGCCAGTGACATTTATACAGTAATCAGTGGCTATTTGTAAATGTCAATGGTCCCAAAAAAAACAGTCAATATACGCTTATTGCGATATTTTTTTTTTTTTTTTACCAAAAATATGTAGAAGAATACATATCGGCCTAAACTGATGAAGAAATGTGTTTCTTTTTATATATACTTTTGGGGGATATTTATTATAGCAAAAAGTAAAAAATATTGTTTTTTTTCCAATTTTTTAAATTTTTTTTTGCTTATAGCGCAAAAAATAAAAACCACAGAGGTGATTAAATATCACCAAAAGAAAGCTCTATTTGTGGGGAAAAAAGGACGTCAATTTTGTTTGGGTACAGCGTCGCACGACGGCGCAATTGTCAGTTAAAGCGACGCAGTACAGAATCGCAAAAAATGGCCTGGTCAGGAATTGGGTAAATCCTTCTGGGGCTGAAGTGGTTAAAATACTTGAACATGCACTGGGTCTAGACCACCGTCTGCATCCTCAGTTTAGTAGTAGAGAGACGTAGCTTGAATATATTTGACATATTTAGTTCCTTCAACTTAGCAACTGTTCCAAACACATTGTTCCCTATAGACAAACATGTGTGGTATTTAATCAAGCTGTATAAATAACGGTAACAAAGCCCTGGCACCCCGTTCTCTATTTACTTTGTGATTCTAACAATTAATGGCCTATTGTCAAAGTGTTGTAAGATGTCAAACAATACACCTCTGAATACCTCGGAATTACATTTCCTTCTACTCTGCTGTGACACGGAATTAAAACAACTTAACCACTTCAATACCGGGCACTTCCTGCCCAGGCCAATTTTCAGCTTTCAGCCCTGTTGCAATTTGAATGACAATTGCACGGTCATGCTACACTGTACCCAAACAATTGTTCACACAAATAGAGCTTTCTTTTGGTGGTATTTGATCACTGCTGGGGTATTTATTTTTTGCGCAACAAATAAAAAAAGTCCAACATTTTTGAAAAAAAATACTTTTTCTTTGTTTCTGTTATAAAATTTTGTAAATAAGCAAGTTTTCTCTTTCAATGATGGGCACTGATAAGGCGGCACTGATAGGCGGCACTGATGGGCACTGATATGCGGCACTGATGGGCACTCATAGGCGGCACTGATGGGTGGCATGGATGGGCACTGATAGGTGGGGATTGATGGGCATAGATGGACACTGATGGATGGCACTGATGACCCTGATGGGTGGCATTGCTGGGCATCACTGATCTGGCATTATGTATGAATGGTGCCAGTCAGTGCCCATTTGTGGGCATTGATTGGCATATATTGGGCATGTGCATGGCATCCCTGGTGGCCATGGTGGACGTACCTGGCCATTAACATGTTGGGGGCTTCCCTGGTGGTCCTGGTGGTCCAGTGTGGGCATCCGCCGGGAGGCTGCACTAACAATCAGCGCAGACCCCCCCTGTCAGGAGAGCCGCCGATCGGCTCTCCTCTACTCGGTGATTGTAAAAAAAAAAAAAAAAACTAAAAAGCGCCTATGGATATAAAGGTGTACCCAAAGTACCTGATAACAGCTGCAAAATAAACTTGCTGTGTACCAACAGAGCAATATAGATTAAAAACTCCTATGGACTGGTGCTCAACTGGGTGCCCCACATAGATGTGCACTCACCGCAATTTAGGACCAACTATCACTAGTGTGGTCTAGTAAGCATGTGGGGATACCCCGAACTCAGATCTTTAGGATGACGTCTTATTGATAGAGATGTATCTCATAGGGATGAATAAGGATCAAAAGAGAAAGAGCCTCATTGCGCAATGCCGTATAAAACATTTATTGGTTCCACAAAATTAAAAGGTTTACACTTACATTGCTGAGTGCCTAATAGTCCTGGCACCCGGCGTGTATAGCAGGCGATTGGTTAAAGGGTAATCAGACCTGAAGAAGTGGTTCTAGTAGCAGCGTCCTGGTACACAATTCCCTGGTAGTTTGAATTAAGGCGGAAGTAACGCGATGACGTGGTATTACCTCAACGTTTCGGCTAATTACAAAGCCATCATCAGGAAGTAGTCCTACGTGCGTCTGTCAGACGCAAGTGAGGAAAAGCCGATCAACAGCTCTTCCTGTTTATATCGTGATCAGCCGTGATTGGACACGGCTGATCATGTGGTAAAGAGCCTCCATCAGCTCTTTACCGAGATTGGTGTAGCGGTGTGTCAGACTGACACACCACACCACTGATTGCCGCGATGCCTGCTCCCACGGGCGCGTGGCGGCAGTTATCCTGCTGTACGTCATATGACGCCCAGTCAGGATAACTGAACCCCCGCCCAGCCGTCATTCTGCTATAGGCCGGGCGGACTTCCACCCCCCTCTACAGCCCAGCACTCCAGTGAGCACGGGGGGGGGGGGCAGAGCAGAGAGCCGCTGACTGATAGTCACCAGCTCTCTGCTGAGGGAGCCCTGAGAACCGAGCGATCCACGGTGTTTGATTACTCAGTCTTAGGGCTCATCCACATAGCACGTTAAAAAAGTGCCAGCGCGGCTGTCAGCAAAAAGCAGCGTTAAGATCACGCTTTTTGACACTTTTTTTCTAGCATTTTTGAACGTTATCGTTTTTAGGCGTTTTTACAGTAATGTAGAAATGCCAAGAAGTGCCAAACGCGGCTAAATGCTTGGTACAGCATTAAGCCGCGTTTAGCCAAATTTTTGGACATTTTGCATTTTTACAGCCAAACAGCCTCTGCTCCTAAACCTTTATGCCGCGTACACACGATCATTTTTCCCGTCGGGAAAAATTTCATTTTTTCCTTTGGACGAGAAAAACGATCGTCTGTGGGCTTTTTGCAGTTTTTCCCGACGTGAAAAACGGCATTAATCACGACGAGAAAAATTAGAACATGCTCTAATTTTTCTCGTCGTGATTCCTGTCATTTTTTTCCGCGGCAGTTTTTCCATAGGGAAACACTGCCGCGGAGCCTACACACGGTCGTTTTTCTCGTCGAGAGAAAAAATGACGGGAAAAACGGCCGTGTGTGGGGGAACAAGCCGTTCCCTCGTTTTTCCTGTCGTGATTCACGGCGGTGTTTATACCGCCGTGAATCACGATCGTGTGTACGCGGCATTATGCCTCCAAACCCCTCTGAAGATACATAGGGGTTGATTTAACCACTTGCCGACCGGCTCACGCCAATATACTTCGGCAGAATGGCTCTCCTGCGCAAACTAAAAGCAGGATAGCTGGCCACCGATGGCCCACGATCGCGGCGAGGTGAGGCAGAACGGGGAACTGCCTATGTAAACATGGCGATTCCCCGTTCCACCTAGTGACATGACAGAGATCTTCTGTTCCCAGTGATCTCTGTCATGTCCCTGGTAGCACATCCCCCTACAGTTAGAACACACCCAGGGAACACAGTTAACCCCTTCCCTGCAGGGTCATTTTTACATTGATCAGTGCATTTTCATAGCACCGATCAATGTAATAATGTCACTGGTCCCCCAAAAGTGTCATTTGGGGACAGATTTGTCCGCTGCAATGTCGCAGTCCCGCTAAAAATCGCAGATTGCCGCTATTACCAGTAAAAACAATAAAAATAAATAAAAGCCCCTAAATGGATCCCTTGGTTTGTAGATGCGATAACTTTTGCGCAAACCAATCAATATACGACTATTGCAATTTTTTTTTTTTTTTAACAAAAATATGTAGAATAATATATATTGGCCTAAACTGAGGAAGATTTTTTTTAATATATTTTGTTTGGATATGTATTATAGCAGAAAAAAAAATATATATTTTATTTTTCAAAATTGTCGCTTTTCTTTTGTTTTTAGCGCAAAAAATTAAACCCACAGAGGTGATCAAATACCACCAAAAGAAAGCTCTATTTGTGGGAAGAAAAAAAACGTCAATTTTGTTTAAGTACAGCGTTGCACGCCCGCGCAATTGTCAGTTAAATTCGACGCAGTGCGGTATTGCATAAAATTCTCTGGTCATTAAGGGGGTAAAACCTTCCAGGGCTGAAGTGGTTAATAAAGGAAAATTGACTGTGCACTATGCAAAGTGCATTGCATGAACTCTGCATCAATTACTACTGAACTCTGCATCACTTACTACTTACTGATTTCTGAACTCTGCATTACTCACTACCGACCTGTTAACTCTGCATTACTTACTACCGATCTCTGCATCACCTACTACTGACCTGTGAACTCTGCACCACTTACTACTGACCTATGAAATCTGCATTACTTACTACTGACCTGTGAACTCTGTGTCACTTACTACTGACCTATTAACTCTACATAACTTAATACTTACCTATGAACTCTGCATCACTTACTACTGACCTATGAACTCTGCATCACTTACTATTAACCTGTGAACTCTGCGTCACTTACTACTGACCTATTAACTCTACAGAACTTAATACTGACCTGTGAGCTCTGCATCAATTAATACTGACCTGTGAACTCTGCACCACCTACTACTGACCCCTGAACTCTGCATAACTTACTACTGACCTCTGCATTACTCATTACTGACCTCTGAAATCGGCATCACTTACTACTGTCCTATGAACTCTGCATAACTTACTTCTGACTTCTGAACTGTATATCACTTACCACTGATCCCTGGACTCATCACCTACTTCTGATCTCTGCATCACTTACTACTGACCTGTGAACTCTGCATTACTTATGTAGCGATATCTCCAACTAAGAAGGCCGCAGATTTAGTTTGGGCCCTGAAGACAGCTCCGCCAACCCCCAGCAATATACTCGACCCCCTACTGGCACAGCTAGTTCTGACAGCAAAATGTCTATCTTATACTGTATGAGTAATTAAGCACCGAGACAATACTAAAATGAAATAGGTATAGAATTTACTCAAGCTTTAGTTAGAAAAGGGGGTTAACAGTTATTACAGTTTACAATATATAAACTGAGTTCAGCTCTGATAAGGTTCTTCAGTGAGAGTATCAGGAACAACTTGGGGGCCACGGCAGTCTATAGGCCTATTAACAGTAACAGTATATGGTTTGGGCATACGCCCTCTCACCCAACCGGACTAAGGTCCCAGTCCGGGAACTTCCACCGACTGTGTCACACACACACACACAGTCTCTCCAGCGATCGGGTCCCCGATCCAACCAATGCTGTAATAGAGCGAAGTCCGATGCCACCCAGGCTCGCAGAGGGGTGGAAGGCTCCCTGGTGCTGCGCAAGACCTCAGGCTTCAGGCCTTGCACTCCAACACATCCGCACAGGAGGATCAGTCTCTGAAGTCTCGTGTCCAAAAGAGACCGAGCCCAGCCTCGCCTCCTCCTTTTATAACCCCTCCCATGAGTCTCTGCGGCGGAAACATTGCCGAAAGGGGTTCTGGGTAATGTAGTCTCTCTGCGTTAAAGGGGAACACCCCGCTACACACTCCCCCCACTTAAACTCTTTGGTCCCCAAAGATAAACCTTAACAAAGACTATGTACAACTCTAGTTAATTCTGCAAACGATTTTGGCATAGGGAATTCCCACCAAAACTGAGGGGTAGAATTCCCTTGCCCACAGGTCACATTATCATGGGTGGCCTGCCTAGCTGTGCCAGAGAGTGAGCTGGGGTTGCCCTCCACTAAATGGACAGTGGAGGGATCCGGATTTTCAGCATTCCTCCTAGCGGTAACTACAGAGTCCTCTGAGCTATTCCCCATTTGTGGGTAGGTCAGCTTCTTAGGAGGCCGGATGACTCTTCGAGCCCTTTGCTCTCTTGGGATTTCTGGCTCTGGTGCCAAAGGCTCCTCTTCCTCTGAGCAACTATCATGGGTATCTTCCCAGTAATCTGCTGAAGGACTAGATGGGATGAACTCTGTGGCTTCTGGGTTCAGTGTTCCATCTGGAGTGTCTTCAGTGGTTGGAAGATCTATAGTGGAAGTTCCTGGAGTTGGGGAAGGCCACAACCAATCAAGTTCTCCTTCTTCATTTTCACTAAGTTGAGAGGCCTCGCCATCTTCGGCTCGGGAGGTCTGCGACCGAGTGTTCGGCCTAGGAGTATCCAGGATAGAGGCCGGTTCAGGGGAGTCTCTCACGGGAGGTATTCTGACTGCCTCAGCAAGTGGGAGCAGGTGGTTTCGATGCCACGTCTTCAGGGGGCCCACCTTTCCTTCCGGCTTCAACTTGTAGACAGGCAGGCCCGGCAACTTCCTACAGATGACATAAGGTTCAGATCTCCATCTATCTGCAAGTTTGTGCTTCCCAGGGACCCCCAGATTGCGTAACAGTACTCGATCCCCGGGCTGTAGGTCTTGTACCCAGACCTTCAAGTCGAAGTTTCTTTTGTTTCGAGCTCCCCTTTGATCTGAGGCTGCTTGAGCTTGTTCATAGGCTACTTTCAGGCTGTGTCTGAGCCTGTCCACATATCCTTTGTGGGATGTGGCTGAGGAATGGTCCAGAGAGGTGCCAAAGGCCAAGTCCACAGGTAGTCTCGCTTCTCTCCCAAACATGAGTCGATATGGGGAGTAGCCTGTAGCATCACTGAGGGTGCAGTTGTAAGCATGTACTAGGGCTACTATGTGTTTGCTCCAATGTTGCTTTTTCTCACTTTCCAGAGTCCCCAACATGTTGAGCAGGGTTCGGTTAAACCTTTCTGGCTGAGCATCTCCTTGTGGGTGGTAAGGTGTAGTTCGAGTCTTCTTGATTCCCAACGAATCCAGGAGTTTCCGGATCAGTTTACTCTCAAAGTCCCTTCCTTGATCTGAATGAAGTCGCTGTGGCAGCCCATAATGGACAAAGTACTTCTCCATAAGTACCTTGGCTACGTTGGAGGCCTTCTGATCTTTGGTTGGGAAAGCTTGGGCATACCGGGTGAAATGGTCGGTTATCACCAGAACATTTCCTAGTCCACTCAGGTCGGGTTCGAGGCAGAGAAAATCAATGCATACCAGATCCATTGGGCCTTGACTTTGTAGATGGCCCATTGGGGCAGCTTGATGGGGTAAAGTCTTCCTCTGGATGCATCGTGCACATGAGTGGCAGTACTCTTCTACCTCTGCCCTCATGCAGGGCCAATAGAACCGACTTCTGACAAGTTGAAAGGTCCTTTCAGCCCCTAGGTGGCCATGATTGTCATGCAGGGCAATCAGAACAGTCTCTCGATGTTTCTCTGGGAGGAACAGTTGCCACTTATCTTCTGAGTCATCAGAGGGGCCCCTTCGGTAGACCACTCCCTGATGTACCTGCAACCTGTCCCATTCTTTCCTCAACAGGCGAGCTTCCTTTGAGGGATGACGCAGGAATCTGTTTGGATCCTGATTCTCCAGGGCCTCCAGGACCAATCTCCCCATGGGGTCTTCCAATTGGTCACACCTCAACTCCTTCTTGGACAATCTCGGCAGGTTGTCTTCGTCCAATTGAATCACTCCACAGTAGTGTTTTGGGACTCCCACCATGGTAACTCCTATTTCTTCTGCTCTGGAGCCTCCTCTGGCCTAGAATTCAGCTCCTTGACAAAGGGCCCGCACCCCGTCCGGTGCCACTTGCGTCCAATCTTCTACATCACTGGTGGGGGCATGAGATCTCCTGGACAGAGCGTCTGCATCTGTCAGGGAAATAGCCGAAGAAGGACTGGCAATTCTGCCCAAGACAATCATGGCCGCCATGGTGTACAGCATGACTAAGGTGGGCGGTACTTCCTCCTTGTAACCTGAACAGATCACATGACTAACTTCCTGGTCTATTTAAGCCTGCTGCTGGAGCTGCTCATTGCTGGATTATCTCTTCAGTCTCCTGTGTCTCCTGATCCGTGCTTATCCGTTGTGACCCGGCTTGCCTAGACCTCGCTTCCTGATCTGCTGTGTTTGACCCTCGGCCTGCTTCTGGACTCTGCTTCTGCTTCCTGACCACCCGGCTTGACCCTCGGCTTGTACCTGGACCCTGCACGTGTATGACCTTGGCTCGCCCCTGTATATGCTCTGGACTGATCTCCTGTGTTTGACCCCCGGCCTGGCTTCCGGTATCTCCGTTCATCTGAATATAACAAGCTCAGTTCTGCCTGCCCTCGCCATCCCTCAGTGGCTGAGCTCATCAGACTGCAAGCAAGCACCTGGCCAACCGTGCTTCTGTGGGCACCGCGCTCCCTGTTCCCAACTCCAGGGTCACGCTGCACTCAGCCGCAAGGGGAGCCCTCTTAGCATCTCGATCTCCATACTCGTTCCTGACAGTATAATCCAGCCATGTCAGAGATCGACAGAGGCGCTTCCCCTATAGAGGCTATGTGCCAGCAGATCACCGCACTTACCCAAACAGTGCAAAGACTACAAGACGCCCATGAGCAATTAGAGGGTCACCTGCATCACTTGTCTTCCAATCCTATATCTCCTGATCCAAGACCTACCTCCAGTTGTACTCCCTCTGCTGCAATGTCTCAGGAGGTTCCTCTCACGGTGCCGATCCCGCTTCCTGAACCACGTGTGCCGACCCCTGAACGGTTCTCGGGGGACAGAAGAAAGTTTAGGACTTTTAAAAATTCCTGCCTACTTTACCTGGCTCTTCAACCAAGAACTTTCTCCTTGGAGAATATTAAAGTTGGTTTCATTATCTCCTTACTCTTGGACGACCCCCAGGTGTGGGCCCACGGGCTACTGGAACAGAAGAGCCCCATTACTGACTCTGTTGACACTTTCTTCACAGCTATGGCCCAGTTGTACGATGATCCCCAATGTATGACTACGGCCGAGAATGCCCTGCACACCCTGCAGCAGGGGCAACTTCCCGCAGAGGATTACACTGTGGACTTCCGCACATTGGCCGCAGACACATGTTGGAATCAAGCTGCCCTGAAGTACCAATATCGGCTGGGCCTATCGGAGTCCCTCAAGGACGAGCTGGTCAGGGTAGCAATCCCGGATACCTTGGAGGGCCTCATCCAGTTAGCCATACAACTGGACAGACGCCTACGTGAACGTCTATTTGAGAAATCTCAGACTCTCCAATCAGCTCAAGGACTGCCAGAATCCTCTTTTTCTCTTGCCTCCAGTCCACCCATACCTGAAGTCAAGCCCAGACAGATGGGCCTGTTTCGGCCTGCTCTATCACCTGAGGAAAGACTCTACCATCGAAAGGCGAACCTTTGCTTTTACTGTGGAGACAATGGCCATTTCTTACAAAATTGCCACCTCAGGGCGAAGAAACCATTCTTCAAACCCCCAGTACATTGTCAAGTGTCAGGACTTACCTCATCTCACCCTGTCCTCGCTATCTCCCTATCGGTGGCCAGGGAAGAGATCCGGCTTTCAGCCATCATCGACTCTGGGGCCTGCAGCTGCTTCCTAGACATCAACTTGGCCAAAGGACTTGGAATTCCCCTTGTTACCAAGAAGCAGCAGTTAACAGTTCATTTGGCTGATGGATCTCTACCCAGTTCTGGACTGATAACCCATGAGACCCTGCCAATCCCTATGACAACCAGCTCTGGCCACAAGGAACTGGTACGTTTCGATGTTTTGTGCTCTCCTCTGTTTCCGGTCATTCTGGGAGTTCCCTGATTACGAGCACACAATCCTCACATTGACTGGATGAAGAATGAAGTGCTGTTTTCATCTGCTTACTGTTAGCAGAATTGTCTGCCCCCTGGCCCTAAGGACTTTACCAGCTGCCTGACCTTACAACCTGTTTCTAGTTCCAATCCTGGATGTATTCGACAAGAAGGGAGCAGACTCCCTTCCACCTCATCGTCCCTACGACTGCCCTATTGACTTGCTCCCAGGCTCCGAAATTCCCTTTGGTCGTATCTTCCCTTTATCAGAGACTGAACTCGAAACATTACGACTCTATGTCGATGAAAACCTGGAAAAGGGATTCATTCGTCCCTCTTCTACCCCTGCAGGTGCTGGCATATTTTTTGTCGAAAAAAAGGATAAAACGCTTAGGCCTTGTATAGACTACCGAGATCTGAATAAGATCACTATCAAAAATCGCTATCCACTCCCTCTCATCCCGGAACTCTTCCAACGATTTCGTTCTGCTCGAGTTTTCTCCAAACTGGACTTACGAGGTGCTTATAATCTGGTTCGCATTCGAGAGGGGGATGAGTGGAAAACAGCTTTCCGAACTCGTTTCGGACATTTCGAATATTTGGTGATGCCTTTTGGCCTCTGCAATGCTCCAGCCACGTTCCAGCACTTTGTGAACGACATTTTCCGAGACCATCTTGACAACTTCCTCATTGTATACCTGGATGACATCCTTGTCTTCTCAGCCACGTTGGAGATTCATCGAGTGCACATGAAAAAGGTACTAACTATTCTAAGAACGCATGGACTATATGTAAAAGCCGAAAAATGTGACTTTGAGAAAGAATCTATCCAGTTTTTGGGTCTTGTCATATCTACGAAAGGAGTGGCCATGGATCCCCAGAAAGTAAAAGCGATCCTGGAGTGGCCTGTCCCCTCCGACAAGAAGGGTGTTCAAAGGTTTATTGGCTTTTCAAACTTTTACAGACGATTTATTAAGAACTTTTCAGCCATTATATCACCCATTACCCAACTAACACGTTTGCATTCCAGATTCCAGTGGTCCCCGGAGGCTCAGGCAGCTTTCGACAGACTTAAAACAGTGTTTGTTTCAGCACCAGTTCTTCAGCATCCTGACCCTGCATTGCCCTACATTTTGGAAGTCGATGCCTCCGAAGTGGCCACAGGAGCTATCCTTTCTCAACGACAGGAACCCAAATCATTGTTACATCCTGTAGCCTTTTCCACTCGAAAAATGACACAACCGGAAAGAAATTACGACGTCGGAGATCGGGAGCATTTGGCCATCAAAACAGCCCTGGAAGAGTGGAGATATTTACTTGAAGGTGCAGCACATCCCATTATGATCTTTACCGGTCATAAAAATTTTGAATATCTGAGGACTGCAAAACGTTTGAGACCGCGTCAAGCACGGTGGGCGTTATTCTTTTCAAGATTCAATTTCCACATCTCGTTTCGTCCCGGATCTAAAAATGGAAAGGCGGATGCTCTGTCTCGGATGTTCCCAGACACCCCTGAAGAAACCACTCCCGGTACAATCCTGTCCACACAAAATTTCCTTCTGATTCAGCCAGACCTAAAAGCATCCATTGTACAAGCCTCTCTTCACTGCCCAGAGTCGGAAATTTCTACCTTAAGGAGTCACGAGGGATTTCTGTGGCATCAGGACAAAATCTTTGTCCCCCAGGAAGTCAGACTGTAGGCCTTGAAAAGATTTCATGATCACCAGCTGGCCGGGCATTTCGGGGTCCGGAAGACGATCAACCTTGTCCAACGTTACCTATGGTGGCCTTCCCTAAGATCAGACTGTAAAAAATATGTTGAGTCCTGTTTGGTTTGCCAGTGTAACAAGGGTCCCAAGACCAGGTCTTGGGGTCTATTAAGACCCTTACCAGTTCCGGAGCAGCCTTGGAAAAACATCTCTATGGACTTCATAGTCGATCTCCCTCCATCAGAGAACTTTACAACAATCTTGGTAGTAGTGGACCGACTATCAAAAATGGCCCACTTCCTGCCCATGCTTGGCACCCCCTCCGCCATGGACACTGCAAAAATTTTCATTAAGGAGATAGTCAGACTTCATGGGTTACCCGACAATATAGTCTCCGATAGAGGGGTTCAATTCACCTCTGGTTTCTGGAAGAATCTTTGTAAGATCTTGTCAATTGACTTATGTCTTTCTTCTGCTTACCACCCTCAAAGTAATGGCCAAACAGAAAGAACGAACCAGACCTTAGAGCAATACCTGCGGTGCTTCTGCTCTTTCTCCCAAGATGACTGGGTCTCCTTGCTACCTTGTGCGGAATTTTCATACAATAATACCATACACACGGCCACCAATCAGTCGCCCTTTTGGGCAAACTATGGCTTTCACCCATCCTTTCTTCCCAACACCATTCCTGAATCTCCGGTACCAGCCGTTCAGGATAGGATAAACTTCTTCCAAACCAATTACCGAATCCTTCAGGAGACCATGCGAAAGGCTCAGGAAGACTTCAAGAAACAACATGACAAGAGAAAGAGAGGGAATCCCATCTACAAGGTGGGTGACAAGGTATGGCTGTCCTCTATTAACCTCAGACTTTCTTGCCCTTCCAGGAAGCTTGGTCCAAGGTTTGTGGGTCCATTCGAGATCAAGAAGGAAGTGAACCCTGTGGCTTTTGAACTCGCTTTACCGGCCTCCTACAAGATCCATCCGGTGTTCCACGTCTCCCTTCTGAAACCAGCTGTGCCAAGTCCATTTCCAGGAAGAGAGGAGTTGCCTCCTCCACCAGTTATCGTAGGTAACGATACCGAATATGAAGTTGAAGCCATCCTAGATTGCCGGAAAAGAGGTAGGCAGACTCAATTTCTTGTTAAATGGAAGGGGTATTCTTCAGAGGAAAATTCTTGGGAACCAATGGATAATTTACATGCTCCAAGACTTTTGCAAAATTTCCGCAACAGGTACCCAGAAAGATGGTCTAGGTTGGGCATCCAGGGGCTGCCCCTCGGGGGGGGGGGCACTGTCAGGGAAATAGCCGAAGAAGGACTGGTAATTCTGCCCAAGACAATCATGGCCGCCATGGTGCACAGCATGACTAAGGTGGGCGGTACTTCCTCCTTGTAACCTGAACAGATCACATGACTAACTTCCTGGTCTATTTAAGCCTGCTGCTGGAGCTGCTCATTGCTGGATTATCTCTTCAGTCTCCTGTGTACCTTGACCTTGTCTCCTGATCCGTGCTTATCCGTTGTGACCCGGCTTGCCTTGACCTCGCTTCCTGATCTCCTGTGTTTGACCCTCGGCCTGCTTCTGGACTCTGCTTCTGCTTCCTGACCACCCGGCTTGACCCTCGGCTTGTACCTGGACCCTGCACGTGTATGACCTTGGCTCGCCCCTGTATATGCTCTGGACTGATCTCCTGTGTTTGACCCCCGGCCTGGCTTCCGGTATCTCTGTTCATCTGAATATAACAAGCTCAGTTCTGCCTGCCTCCGCCATCCCTCAGTGGCTGAGCTCATCAGACTGCAAGCAAGCACCTGGCCAACCGTGCTTCTGTGGGCACCGCGCTCCCTGTTCCCAACTCCAGGGTCACGCTGCACTCAGCCGCAAGGGGAGCCCTCTTAGCATCTCGATCTCCATACTCGTTCCTGACAGCATCTCTATTCCCAGCCCCTGGCCTATACTTAAGGCTGAAGTTGAATCCAGACAGTGCAGCCAGCCACCTGTGTCCAGTGGCGTCCAGCTTGGCCGTGGTGAAAAGGTAGGTAAGGGGGTTGTTGTCGGTCTTCACAGTGAACTCCGCCCCATACAGGTAGTCTTTGAGCTTGTCTACTACCGCCCACTTAAGGGCCAGGAACTCCAGCTTGTGAGTGGAGTAGTTCTTCTCAGAGGGGGTCAGGCTCCTGCTCACATAGGCAACAGGCCGTTGTTGCCCTTCGTGTTCTTGATAAAGTACTCCTCCCAGACCGTCATGACTAGCATCTACGTGTAGTTCATAGGGCTTGGTTGGGTCTGCGTAGGCCAAGACTGGAGCAGTGGTCAGGCTCTTCTTCAATGCCTGGAAGGCCTCTTCACACTTCTGATTCCACTGATCTCTGATGGACTCTCCCGGCTTCCTGGGCCCTGAGTCATCCTCTTCTCCCTCAGTCTTGAGCAGTTCATTCAATGGTCTAGCAATTTGGGCGAATCCCTCCACAAACCTCCTATAGTAGTAGCAGAAACCCAAGAAGGATCTGAGTTCTGTTACTGTGGTGGGCCGTGGCCAGGAGGTAACTGCCTCCAATTTCTCTGGGTCTGTGGTTACCCCTTCTTCGGACACTATGTGCCCCAGATAGTTCACAGAAGACTGGTAGAACTGACACTTTTCAGGCGAAAGTTTGAGTCCCTCCTCACTGAGCCTCCTCAAGACTTTTTCCAGCCTCTCCTCATGTTCCTCCAGGGTTCTTCCAAAGACTATGACATCGTCCAGGTATACAAGGACTTCAATAAGGTTCATGTCTCCTACAGTCTTCTCCATGAGATGCTGGAAAGTAGCTGGGGCTCCAGACAGACCTTGGGGCATCCGGTCGAATTCAAAGAACCCCACTGGGGTTATGAAAGCTGTCTTCTCCTTGTCTTCTGGGTGCATAGGGATCTGATAGTACCCGCTCTTGAGATCCATAACGCTGAACCACTTGGCTCCAGACAAGCTCTGTAGGGCATCCTCTATCCTTGGAGTGGTATACTGGTCGGGTATGGTTCTCCTGTTGAGAGTCCTGTAGTCGATACAGAGCCTCAATGACCCATTCTTCTTCCTGACCACCACTATCGGGGATGCATAGGGGCTTCTAGATTCCCGTATCACACCAGTCCTCTTGAGTTCTGAAAGTTGTTCCCTTAGATCCTCCAGATCTGCTAGTGGGACCCGCCTGACTCTCTCTCTGAAGGGCTTATCTTCCTGGAGGCGGATCTGATGGGTGGCACTCCTTGCACACCCCACATCGAACTCATCTTTAGAGAAGATCTTCTCCCATCTGTTCAGCTGGGCCTTGGCTCTCTCTTTCCAAGCCCTGGGCAGATTCGGGTTTTCCATGGATATCTTCTCCCAAGCATCTCCTCCTTCGCCCACCTCTGACAGGTTGACAGGGGCAGCAGGGATCACCTGGCCCAGCAGCATCCTGGCTGGGATTTCCATGGGGCCATCTGTATTGTTCCTAACACTCACTGGGACTCTACAATGGGCCTTCTTTAGGGCCTTCAGCGGAATCACTTCTGGTATCACTTCCAGACCGTGGGACCCTTCCCTTGGTTCAGATTCCAACATGACAAAGGGTCCAGGCTGCTCCCAAGTAAGCTTCACAGTGCCTCTGAGACAGGTTACTTCGCCGGGCTGCAGCACTATCCCTCCTTTTCCAAGTCTCCACACCTTCCCTATCCCCTCTCCTGGGGTCTTCTGCTCTAAGACCAGCCTTTGGTAAGCTGTCTTCAGCATGGGGTGGATCTTGGTGACCGCTGCCCCTTTCTCTTTCACTAGAGGGGTCAGAAGTCTTCGGACCAGGTCCGTGTTTGTCCCTATTATCAGGGAACTCTTGTTGGCTCCTGGTGGCCGAGGGCACACAACTGCCAGGGTGTCAAACACTTCGGCTTTTCCAGCCACAGATGGGTCAAAGGTCATCCTGACAGGCAGATAGCCATCGTAGGGGAAGTTCTGGGTTCCAATCCCACATATCTCTAGTCCCTCTATCTTGCGGATGGGTAGGTGACTCAAGTGCTTATCGTAAAAGTCTCTGTATAGCAGGGTCACTTGCGCCCCAGTATCCAAGATTGCTCTGGTGTAGACTCCCTCCACTTGAATGGACACTATAGGAGATGGGCCTACCAGCTTCTCCAGATATGGCCCGGCAGGGGTCGCTTTCTTCAGACTTTTTCTCTTTGAACCTCCTCTCGTCCAATCCCCTTTGGACTTCAGTCTTTCTTGAGTCTGGTATGCATTGACTCCCCTCCTTTTACTGGGTGTAGGGACCCGCTGAGGGATACTATTGTTTTTCTTAGGAGTGCACCCCCTCTGGGGAGTGCTGTGCCTCTTCTGAGGGGTCTTACCCCCTTTCTCTGGGGTGTATCTCTGTTGAGGAATGTTGTGTTTCCCCCGAGGCGTTTTATCTCCTATTATTTTCTGCTTTGCTTTCAGCTTGGAGCTCACTGAAGGTGATGGGCACCCGGTTGACTCCTTCACCGGGGCCCTCTGAAGTTTCCCGCCGGCTTGCGGTTGTCTATTTTCTTCTTCTTGGGACTGGAGCATGTAGCCGCAATATGTCCAATTCCTCCACAGTTAAAGCAGACTATATCTCCCCATTCTTGTAGAGATGCGGGTGCTGAGGCAACTGGGAATAATTCCTTCCTTGGTACTTCTCTCTTGGGACCCTCTGTGTCTTTTTCCATCAGAGAGGTCAACATCTCTAACACCTTGGACATTTGAGCTTTCAGGGTGTCTATCTCCGAATCTCTTTCAGGGGTCATCATTGGATGGACTAGCACCTGTGCGGGTACAACATTTGCCTTAATCATCTGCTGATCCTGTTGCAGCGCCTCCTTATCTCTGATGATTTTTATCAAGTCAGCATAAGTCAGCAATGTTCCTCCTCCTGAGGTTTTCAGGTGCAGCCAGACTGGATCCGAGTGCAGCGCTCCCTTTAAGACTTGCTTCATTCTTGCCGCATCTGTATCTTGGGGCTTCATCCCCTTCTTCAACACAATCTTGCACAACAACCTGTTCAGTCTTCTAACATACTCGGAAAGTTTCTCCTCTGGTTGTTGGAAAGTATGTTCAAATTGGTAGACCATCTCTGTCACCTTTTCCAATTGACCAAACTCTTCTTGCAGCATGGCTAGACAGTCTTGAGCCGTGCAATCTGCATTCCCAAACGGAAAACTTTTCACTGCTTCTGCTGCTGCGCCTTTAAGGCTTTCCATCACTCATTGCCTCTTCTGCGCTTCAGGCACCTCCCATGCCTCTACTGCCTGCAATGCCTGCTCCACCCAGGTGTCAAAGTCTTCTTCCCCTGCGGGGACAGGGAGCTTCCCTGAGAATATCTTTAGTCTCCGGTAGCTAGTCTCTACATGCACCGTGCTTGCCTTCTTACACTTGGTTAGCAGATCCCCTATCGCACCTATCAGTTCTGGTGATATAGCAGTGACAGGTGCAGGCGCCACCGGAGGCGTCGCCCTGCCTCCTTTTTCTGGTGGGGTACGGGCCGTAGCCTGCGGTGATCCCGTTGGTGATGGTTCCTTTTTTTCAGTTACTGCGTGCGCCAACCTATAGGTTCTGTTGTCTGGTGTCCGCACACACTTGCGCTTACAGGCCTCTGGCATCCCGTTCCAGTACTCCACTAACGCATACTGATATGAGATGTCTGGGTCTGACTTTATCTCCGTCACCCACGGTGTGTGATCTGGGGACACTGACTTCATTAACTCCTCTACCGTTTCAGTCGACCATTCCTCCCCAGGGAGGCTGATGACTATCGACTGGTTTGGCTCTGCGTTAGAGGCTTTGCACCACTCTTCTACCGCTCGTGGATCCATGGGGTCCATGCCGGCACCTCTGGCGTTCACTTGCTGCATCAGGATCCTGGACGAGAACCCCCACGTGTAGCGATACCTCCAACTAAGAAGGCCGCAGATTTAGTTTGGGCCCTGAAGACAGCTCCGCCAACCCCCGGCAATATACTCGACCCCCTACTGGCACAGCTAGTTCTGACAGCAAAATGTCTATCTTATACTGTATGAGTAATTAAGCACTGAGACAATACTAAAATGAAATAGGTATAGAGTTTACTCAAGCTTTAGTTAGAAAAGGGGTTAACATTTATTACAGTTTACAACATATATATATTGCAGAGCCCTGCAACACTAACACACTATGAATATAAAGCTAACAGCAATAAGTGCGCCACACGGGCGACCGTTAGTTAGGCGCCCTGTGGCGCGGTAACCATACAAATTAGAAAAACCCCACCAGGCCTGGTTCAAACAGCTAAAACTTAGTCTATAGGGGATGATGTTCTTTTCTTCACCGGCAGGTCTTTAACGGTGGTGCACATTAACAGAGTATAATTTGTAATCCAATGGGAAAGGTGAAGATGGGATAAACACTTTGCTATGCGAACTGAGTTCAGCTCTGATAAGGTTCTTCAGTGAGAGTATCAGGAACAACTTGGGGGCCACGGCAGTCTATAGGCCTATTAACAGTAACAGTATATGGTTTGGGCATATGCCCTCTCACCCAACCGGACTGCGGTCCCAGTCCGGGAACTTCCACCGACTGTGTCACACACACACACACAGTCTCTCCAGCGATCGGGTCCCCGATCCAACCAATGCTGTAATAGAGCGAAGTCCGATGCCACCCAGGCTCGCAGAGGGGTGGAAGGCTCCCTGGTGCTGCGCAAGACCTCAGGCTTCAGGCCTTGAACTCCAACACATCCGCACAGGAGGATCAGTCTCTGAAGTCTCGTGTCCAAAAGAGACCGAGCCCAGCCTCGCCTCCTCCTTTTATAACCCCTCCCATGAGTCTCTGTGGCGGAAACATTGCCGAACGGGGTTCTGGGTAATGTAGTCTCTCTGCGTTAAAGGGGAACACCCCGCTACACTTACTACTGACCCGTGAACTCTGCATTACTTACTACTGACCTGTGAACTCTGCATTACTTACTACTGACCTGTGAACTCTGCATTACTTTCTATTGATCTCTGCGTCACTTACTACTGACCTATGAACTCTACATCAATTACTACTGACCTGTGAACTCTGTGTCACTTACTGATTGATTGATTTTTATTATTTGTAAAGCGCCAAATACAGTTCAAGAACTGCGCCTAAGCCCTACTGAACTCTGCATCACTTACTACTGACATATGAACTCTGCATCACTTACTATTAACCTGTGAACTCTGTGTCACTTACTACTGAACTCTGTGTCACTTACTAGTACTACTGACCTATTAACTCTACAGAACTTAATACTGACCTGTGAACTCTGCATCACTTACTACTGACCTGTGAACTCTGCATAACTTACTTCTGATTTCTGAACTGTATGTCACTTACCACTGATCCCTGGACTCATCACCTACTTCTGATCTCTGCATCACTTACTTCTGACCTATGAACTCTGCATTTCTTACCACTGACCTGTGAACTCTGCATTACTTACTACTGACCTGTGAACTCTGCATTACTTACTACTGACCTATGAAATCTGCATTACTTACTACTGACCTATGAAATCTGCATTACTTACTACTGACCTGTGAACTCTGTGTCACTTACTATTGACCTATTAACTCTACAGAACTTAATACTGACCTGTGAACTCTGCATCACTTACTACTGACCTGTGAACTCTGCATAACTTACTTCTGATTTCTGAACTGTATGTCACTTACCACTGATCCCTGGACTCATCACCTACTTCTGATCTCTGCCTCACTTACTTCTGATCTATGAACTCTGCATCACTTACTTCTGACCTATGAACTCTGCATTACTTACTACTGACCTGTGTACTCTACATCACTTACTACTGACCTGTGAACTCTGCACCACTTACTACTGACCTGTGAACTCTGCATTACTTACTACTGACCTGTGAACTCTGCATTACTACTGACTAGTGATGAGCCGAACACCCCCGGGTTCGGTTCGCACCAGAACCCGCAAACGGACCGAAAGTTCGCACGAACTTTAGAACCCTATTAAATACAATGGATGCGAACGTTCGAAATCTAAAGTGCTAATTATAACGACTATTATGCATGTTATTGTCCTAAAAAGGGTTTGGGAACCCGGGTTCTGCACCAGGGGACATGTATCAATGCAAAAATAAGTTTTAAAAACTGCAGTTTTTCTGGAGCAGTCATTTTAATGATGCATAAAGTGAAAACAAAAAAGTCAAATATTCCTTTAAATATCGTACCTGGGGGGTGTCTAAAGTATGCCTGTGAAGTGCCACGTGTTTCCCGTGTTTAGAACTGTCCCTGCACAAAATTACATTTCTAAAGGAAAAAAAGCCATTTAAAACTGCTTGCGGCTTTAATGTAATGTCTGGTCCCGGTAATATGGATGAAAATCTTTAAGAAAAATGGCATAGCTACCCCATCACACACCCCCTACCCCAGCCCATTACCAGCCCCTTTGGGTCTTGTATGGATATTAAGGGGAACCCCGCACACAAAATAAAAAAGGCCCTATATACTCTAAACAGCCGTATACAGGCGGTGCATACAAGACAGGGACTGTAGGTTTGTTCTTATGTAGAATCTGTTTGTAATTTTGAACAGGTACATTGTTTAAGTGTAGCTCCAGGCAAAAAATCTATTTTTAAGCTTTTTGGAAAACATAGGGAAGGGTTATCACCCCTATGTGAAAAAGAGAGAGATTTGGGGAATCGGGAGTCCCCAACAGACAGTATTCTTCAACAAGGCTCAGTTAATTATATGAACTGAATATAAGTGAACCGCAATTATGGAAGTAAAGAAAGCAAATTTAATAGTAATGAAAAAAACACCATATAATAAACACCATATATAAAATATGACTAGTCAAAAATGGAACTTTAAACAGGGGTGGCCACCCAGTCGACCATACACATCACAAACATGCATCCGTTAAAGATCTTGTATATACTACCGGTATTGAGAAAAAGTCATAAATGCTCTTGGTTATCAATATGTAGCTAATGATGAACTGAGTTCATTCTATGTGTGGAGCATATTAAGAAAGCTGTTCATGAGTGGATCTGCTAGTTTGGACATAAGTATGCCGGTGATATTACGCACAGATTGGCGTGGTGAGGGTGTCACAGGGCTGGGTTTGAGCATGTAAACACTTCAACCGGTATTATGGGCAAAGATTGATGTAGTCATCACTACTAATGCCTCACCGGGATTGTCTCTTGAGAAGTTGCTCAGCCTTTTGTATTTAGACAGCCATCTGGTCTGTACGGAGACCCGTGTGGAGAAAACACTCACTCACCGATTCCTTGTGTGTCCGGTCGGCACTTGGTTCAGAAAGTCTCTGCAGATATCACCAATGATGTGTTGATTGTCACTCATTGAGGTCTGAACGGATTGTTCAAACAGATACACCCAAGAAGAAAGTCTGTCCTCAGTAGTGGGTATCCGGTATGGATGAGCCACGGAACTGGTTGCAGGTTAATGCGGCATAATTGATAGATATAGCGGGTGCTTTGGTGGTTAGTCAGGTGGGTCAGGTACCCCTGCTTAGGCACTACACGGAGTGTAGCTGCAAACTGCTTAACTGCTTACATGTTTCGCCTTGAATAAGGTTTCATCGGAGCATGCGCATAGAACCGGTGTCTGTCCAGATATAGGTTACCTAACAGGTGTGTTTGATTGTATCCACCTGCTGTTTCATTGGGTCAATCATATCACCATTCACGCTGGTTAATGCAGTTATATGTATACAGACTATAGAGAATAAATAAAAAATGGAAATCAACCGTGGGGGGGGGGGGGGGGGGAAGGGGAAGAAAGGAGGGGGGAGGAGAGGGGAAGGACAGGGAGGGGGGGTGGGGGATAGAAGATGGAAGAAGGAAATGGAAAAAGGACATGTATTGTCTAGGAACACAGATAAACCTGTACATGATTAATGTTTTACAATTCACATAGTTGAAGTCAATTCATGTACAACAAATATTTGTATGTCAGATCCTCTATCAAATTAAATTAAATGAAGACACAAAACAAAAAAACAAAAAAACATTAAGCATTATACCGAAAAATCGTTCACCGCAGAAGGAAATTGCATAGATGTTGGTATACCTTCAGTCTATGGCGGGGGCATCTAATGTCTACAAGTGATGTTGTGCAAATAAATTAAGTTGTGTCTGTTTGGTTTTAGTAATGACACCTAATAGGGTCATAGCCATTACCGCTGATCTCATACAGTACAGAATTGTATCTGATTAGTTCAAGTGTCAAGGAAAACCGACAGATTGCATTCATTGTTCAACCCAGCCGGCTGCATGCTGTCTAAATTGTATATCCACATCTTTTCTTTTCTATATAGGATTTTATCAAAATCTCCCCTTCGGTGGGGAAGGTTTAGGCGGTATATACCTTTGAAAGTTAGTCCATCAGGTTTCCCGTCGTGGTGTTTCAAGAAATGAAGGGATAAGGGTCGTTCGTCATCTTTCTTTAGTATAGTTTGAATGTGTTCACCAATTCTAATTTTAAGCTGCCTTTTCGTTTTCCCCACATATATTTTCCCGCACGGGCATGATAGCATGTATATCACTCGGGTAGTGAAACAGTTAATAAAATTAGTAATCTTGAAGCTTTTTGTACCATTAGAGTTGGTGAACACATTGGTGCGATCCACATATTTGCACACAGAGCATCTACCGCAGGCATACATGCCTTTCAATGGGGGTAGATTTGTCAACCAGTTCCTATCGGTGGATCTTACATATTCCGAGTGGACAAGGCTGTCCTTTAAATTGCGAGATCTCCTCGCGGTAAGCATTGGTCGTTCCCCCACGAAGTCCCTCAAGATGGGGGCTTCAGAGAGGATATGCCAATGTTGACTTAATATTCTTCTGACCTGTTCCCATTGGGCTCCATATTTAGTAATAATGCGGATGGGGGTGTGGGACATGGTTTGTTTGTCCTTTTCCTTTTTTGTCAGCAAAGCCGTTCTTTCTGTTTGAAAGGCTCTTTTTTTTGCCTTTCGCAGGCAACCGTGTGGATAGCCCCTATCCCTGAATCTACTATATAGTTGGTTTGCCTCAGTTCTAAAGTCATCATCCCTGGAGCAATTGCGTTTACTGCGCAAAAACTGGCCCACAGGAATTCCCTGTATGAGGGACCAGGGGTGATGACTACCAGCAAACAGGAGATTATTAGCTGCTGTGTCTTTTCTGAATGTCCTGGTAGATAGTTGGTTGTCAATGACTGATATAGACAGGTCCAAGAATGGGAGTGTTTGTTGGTGCCAAGTGTAAGTCAATTTGATGTTCCTGTTATTGGAGTTTAATTCACTGATGAACTGAGTAAGTTCATCTGGGGATCCCACCCATAGCATGATCACATCGTCGATGAATCTTAGCCACAGCCGGCAATGTATTTGGTAAAGTGGTGATGTATACACCAACTGTTCTTCCCATAAACCGAGATGGAGACATGCATATGCGGGTGCCCATGGTACACCCATCGAAGTTCCTCTTATTTGTCTATAGTTTCTAGTAAGAAACTGGAAACAGTTGTTTGTCAACATAAACTTCAATGTATCAACCAGGAATTCATTTTGTGCGGCTAGCATGGGGAATTTTTTTTGCAGAAAATGATCAGTTGCTTTTAATCCCAACTCATGGGGGATTGATGTGTATAGGGATTCAACATCAATCCCCACTAGGAGTGCTCCTGGGGGATACTTTGTTCCTTCGAGATGTTGAAGTACATCTCTTGTGTCCTGTATGAACGATGGTAATTCTACAACTAGATCTTTAATGAGAGCATCAACTAGTTTACCAACCCTCTCTAGTGGCCCCTTAATGGCTGATACTATTGGTCTGCCAGGGGGGTTGGTAATGGATTTATGGAGTTTGGGGATAATGTAGAATGTCGGTGTATTGAATTCTATCACCCTTAGGTACTCAAATTCTTTTTTAGTAATGAGTTTCTCCTCATGTGCGAAGCTGAGTTTAAAGTTCAATTCCTGCACTATTCTGGGGAAGGGGTTCTGTTCTAATTTTAAATAGGTGTCACTATCATTCAATAAGCGTTCAATTTCGCCTTCATACATTGTTTGTGTAAGTAGGACAGTGTTGCCGCCTTTATCACTACTTTTAATTATTATGTCCTCCGCTTTTTCTAGTTGTCTAAGTGTGTTCCGTTCATTCTTAGTGAGGTTGTCTAGACCTTTCCATTGCCAGTTTACCCTGGATAAATCTTTTTGGACTTGGTCCAAGAAGAGTGAAATCCAACGGTGTTTCCCCAGTGGAGGCATTTTTAATGATTTAATGGGAAGTTTTGATTGACGCGGACAATCAGTCTCCGTTTCATTTAAAGAGTCTGTGTCCACATCGTCATTTTCCTCCAAAAGGGAAACAAGATTTTCAGTGCTTCCTGTTCCTCCCTGTCTACACAAAATAAAAAAGGCCCTATATACTCTGAACAGCCGTATACAGGCGGTGCATACAAGACAGGGACTGTAGGTTTGTTCTTATGTAGAATCTGTTTGTAATTTTGAACAGGTACATTGTTTAAGTGTAGCTCCAGCCAAAAAATCAATTTTTAAGCTTTTTGGAAAACATAGGGAAGGGTTATCACCCCTGTAACATTTGTTTTGCTGTCTGTGCAGTGTGCACCTGTTCAGAACAGTTCACCTCACTTTCCGTCCTAATGTCAAATGTTTTTTGAAAATTTGGGGTTTTTATTGAAACAAGAATTGGTGATAAAGCATCAGTGGAGAGGAGACACTTTTTTTCCCATATTAACTCTTACAGGAGAGAATTTGCCTTCCTAGGGGTAGATTTCCTCTCACTTCCTGTTGTATCCTTCCGTTTGCAAGGAGGAGTCGTTTGTAAGTTGGATGTTTGAAAGTAGGGGCCTGCCGTATATTCTCAGCTGAAATTTGCTCCTTACATGTTGGTGTTGCCACAACACTATGAGCCCTCACAGTTACTCTTGGTGGGCGCATGAATGGGCCCTGCTGTGAATTATTAGATCAAGAATTGTAATCGCATGCCCCTGTTGAACAGGGGCTGAAAAATTGGGCCTTTGGTGGTTGTGGTGGTGGTGGTGTTGACACAACACTGTAAGGCCTCACAGTTAGTCTTGGTGGGCGCAGGAATGGGCCCTGCTGTGAATTATTAGATCAAGAATTGTAATTACATGCCCCTGTTAAACAGGGGCAGAAAAATTGGGCCTTAGGCACTGGTGCCACAACACTGCAACCCCTCACAGATACTGTACTTGGAGCACAGCAATGAGCCCTGTTGCAAAGTATTGCATCAAATATTGTAATTACACGCCCCTGTTAAACAGGGGCTGAAAAATTGGGCCTTAGCCACTGGTGCTGGTGCCACGACACTGCAACCACTCCCAGATACTCTAGTTGGAGTGCAGGAATGAGCCCTGCTGCAAAGCATTGCATAAAAAATTGTAATAACACACCCCTGTTAAACAGGGGCTGAAAAATTGGGCCTTAGCCACTGGTGGTGCACCCAGAAACAAAAATGTTCTTCCAAGCTATCATCGTCAATCGGATCATTGAGGAGGAGGAGGATAGTCAGTCAACATAACAGGACAGTCTCTCGGCATCAGCATCAGTCTTGAAGGGATGTGACATTTGAAAATAAATTAGTCTGTTATATCAGCTTCAGGTGTTTGGTAGCTGGTGGTGATCCAAGACTGGTTCATCTTTATGAAGGTCAGTCGATCAACAGAGTCGGTGGACAGGCGCACCCTGTCATCCGTGACAAATCCTCCAGCAGCACTGAATGTGCGTTCTGAAAGAACGCTGGATGCAGGACAGGCCAGTAGCTCAATTGCATACTGTGCAAGCTCTGGCCAGTGACCCATCCTCAAGACCCAGTAAGCCAGAGGATTTTCGGTGGGGAAGGTGTCCAAGTCTGACCTTGCCCCTAGGTATTCCTGCACCATGTATATCAGACGCTGGCGATGGTTGCTGGAACCGATCATACCTTGGGGCTGCGGACTAAAGAATTGTCTGAACGCTCCGGTCAGACGGCCACCTTCCCCACCGCTCCTTCTTTGACTGACCGAAGCCTCAGCAACTCGTTGTCCAGGACCAGGAGTTTGTAACCTCCCAGTCTCTGGGAACGCGTTGCACAGACCTTTCTGCAAGGCCTCCCAGAGTTGTCTCATCCTCTGCTCCCTCTGCGACGGTAAGATAAGGTCCGCAACCTTACCCTTGTACCGTGGATCAAGGAGAGTGGCCAGCCAGTAATGGTCCCTCTCCTTGATCCGAAGAATACGAGGATCCTTCCGCAGACTTTGCAGGATCAGGGAGGCCATGCAGCATAGGTTAGCTGAGGCATTCGGTCCGGAGTCCTCTGGGTCACTAAGGACGACATGATCCGCAGCCACCTCCTCCCAGCCACGTACAAGTCCACTGGTTTCTTGGGACTGTAAATCATCCCTAAAAGACTGCTGCTGATGATGCTGAGTGCCAGGCTCCACCTCCATGCTGACACAATCCTCCTCCTCCTCCTCCTCTTCTTCCTGTGCGATGGGTGGGACAGAAGGAACACTGTCTGGGTAAAGGGGGCCTTGAGAGGCAAGGAAGTCCTCCTCTTCCTGCCTCTGTTCTGCCTCAAGTGCCCTGTCCATTATTCCATGCAGCGTATGTTCCTACAGGTGGACAAGAGGTACAGTGTCACTGATGCATGCACTGTCACTGCTCACCATCCTTGTGGCCTCCTCAAATGGTGCCAGGACAGTGCATGCATCCCTGATCATGCCCCACTGGCGTGGTGAAAAAAACCTGAGCTCCCCTGACCCTGTCCTGGTGCCGTAATCGCACAGGTACTCATTGATGGCCCTCTGCTGCGTGTGCAGCCGCTGCAGCATGGCCAACGTTGAGTTCCACCTGGTGGGCATGTCACATATAAGGTGGTTCTTGGGCAGGTTCAACTCCTTTTGCAGCTCAGCCAGGCGAGCACTGGCATTATAAGATCTGCGGAAATGCACACAGACTTTCCTGGCCTGCCTCAGGACATCCTGTAAGCCCGGGTACCTGCCCAAGAACCGCTGCACCACCAGGTTAAGGACGTGAGCCACACAGGGCACATGGGTCAGTTGTCCCTGTCGGAGAGCGGAGAGGAGGTTGGTGCCATTGTCGCAAACTACCATTCCTGGCTTAAGCTGGCGTGGCGTCAACCACCTCTCGGCCTGCCCCTGCAGAGCAGACAGAACCTCTGCCCCAGTGTGGCTCCTGTCCCCCAAACACACCAGGGCAAGCACGGCATGGCATCTTTTTGCCTGCGTACTTGCGTAGCCCCTTGAACGCCTACGGAGCACCGCTGGTTCCGAGGACAAAGCACAGGAAGAGGCCACGGAGGAAGAAGAAGAGGAGGGGGTGGAGGACAGAGGTGTGTCACAACCAGTAGTAGCATTTTGGAGGCGTGGCGGTGGAACAACCTCCAACACTACTGCACCTTGTCCTGCATCCTTCCCAGCTGCCAAAAGAGTGACCCAATGGGCCGTGAAAGAAAGGTAACGTCCCTGTCCATGCCTGCTGGACCATGAGTCAGCGGTAATATGCACCTTACTGCTGACCGCCCTGTCCAGCGAGGCCAAGACATTGCCTTCCACATGCCGGTAGAGAGCCGGAATCGCCTTCCGTGAGAAAAAGTGGCGTTTGGGAACCTGCCACTGAGGAACCGCACATTGCACAAACTCACGGAAGGGGGCCGAGTCTACCAACTGAAAAGGCAGCAGTTGAAGCGCTAGCAATTTAGCCAAGCTAGCATTCAACCGCTGGGCATGTGGATGGCTGGGAGTGAACTTCTTTCGACGGTCCAGCAGCTGGGGCAGGGAAATTTGCCTGCTAGAATCGGACGTCGGTGTACTGCTAGCAGAGTGCCCGCAAGTACTTGGCTGTGATACACCTAATTCTACACCTTCATTCCTCTCAGAGCAGGTTTCAGAGAGGACTGAAGGTATAGTGGGGTTGGAGATCCCAGCTGATGCGGTGCAAGAAGAGGTCAGCTTTGTTCTTTGGTGTGGGTCTTTAAGGTAGGCTTGCCAACGAGCTGCATGGCAGGTCAACATATGTCTGGTCAAGCATGTGGTGCCCAAGCGGGTGATGTTTTGGCCATGCGATATACGCTTGAGACATATGTTGCAAACAGCAGCTGTGCGATCTGATGCACTCGACTCAAAAAAGGCCCACACCAAAGAACTTTTTGAATAACGGGCAGAGGCAGCGCCCTGCACAGGCGGAGCTCTGCGGTGTGATTCCGTCGATGTGCTGCCCTTACGCTGGCCCCCCGAGGGCATCCTGCCTCGTTGGAGATGTGCCTCCTCCTCATCCTCCTCCTCCTCCTCCTCCTCTCTCCTATTAGGCACCCACGTGGAGTCAGTGACCTCATCATCCCCTCCCTCCTCATCACTGGAGCCAATCTGGCAGTATGCTGCAGCTGCTGGAACATGACTGCCAGATTGGTGTCCTTCTTGAGCATCCCCTCTCTCTGCTCTCACGCTACTGCCTTCCTCTAGCTGGGTATCATCATCAGACCCTTCGAAACGTTGGGCATCCTCCTGGAGCATGTACCCAACACTGTGCTCAAACAGTTCGGGGGACTCCTCAGGAGGACATGGTTGGTCTAGGGAAGGAGTGACTGATGATGACATTGATACCAGGGAAGAGGACGCTTTGGCAGCTGCTTTGCCAGTACCCTGAGCCTGGGTGAGAGAGGATGAGGAGGATGAGGAGGGCTTGGTCATCCACTCTACCAAGTCTTCGGCATGATGCGGCTCAACACGTCCAGCTGCCGAAAAGAAGGACAAGCGTGTCCCATGGCCACGTGCTGATGGCGATGCACCGCGTCCACGACCAGCACTGTTGTCTCTAGACACAGAGCCTGCTTGCCCTCTTTTATTGGCTCCTGACTGTCTGCCTCTCCTTGTTTGCCTTCCAGACATTCTAATGGCCTGCAGGGAAATGGGAAAAGCAGCAATACAGGCTAAGTTAAGGTGTAATATGGTCAGGAGGTACACTCCGCCCGCTGTAACTGCCGCAAAATCCTGTTGGTGTAACACACCAGGAAAAAGCAGCAATACAGGCTAAGTTAAGGTGTAATATGGTCAGGAGGCACACTCCGCCCGCTGTAAGTGCCGCAAAATCCTGTTGGTGTAACACACCAGGAAAAAGCAGCAATACAGGCTAAGTTAAGATGTAATATGGTCAGGAGGTACACTCTGCCCGCTGTAAGTGCCGCAAAATCCTGTTGGTGTAACACACCAGGAAAAAGCAGCAATACAGGCTAAGTTAGGCCCCTTTCACACTGGGGCGTTTTTCATGCGGTTTAGCGCTAATAATAGCGCTGTTATACCGCATGAAAAAATCCTGCCCTGTGCCTTCAATGTGAAAGCCCGAAGGCTTTCACACTGAAGCAGTGCGCTAGCAGGACCGCTCCAAAAGTCCTGCTAGCCACTTCTTTACAGCGGTAAAGGAGCGGTGTGTTCACCGCTCCTTTACCGCGGTCTCCCATTGAAATCAATGGGACAGCGCGGTAATACCGCCCGCAAACTGCGGCAATAGCCGCGGTTTGCGGGCGGTATTAACCCTTTTTCGGCCGCTAGCGGGGGTTAAATTAACCCCCCTAGCGACCGCATACCGCGGTAAGAACGACGGTATAGCAGCGCTGAAAATCGCGCTGCTATACCGCCACCGCACCTGCCCGCCCCAGTGTGAAAGGGGCCTTAAGGTGTAATATGGTCAGGAGGTACACTCCGCCCGCTGTAAGTGCCGCAAAATCCTGTTGGTGTAACACACCAGGAAAAAGCAGCAATACAGGCTAAGTTAAGGTGTAATATGGTCAGGAGGCACACTCCGCCCGCTGTAAGTGCCGCAAAATCCCGTTGGTGTAACACACCAGGAAAAAGCAGCAATACAGGCTAAGTTAAGGTGTAATATGGTCAGGAGGCACACTCCGCCCGCTGTAAGTGCCGCAAAATCCTGTTGGTGTAACACACCAGGAAAAAGCAGCAATACGGGCTAACTTCAGGTGTATAATGTGCAGGAGGCTTAGCAACAATGACACTGACACTGTCCCCTGCCTATCCTTCTCTCTCCCTGCACACAAGGTTTATCAAAGTATATGACACTGACACTCTTCCCTGCCTATCCTTCTCTCTCCCTGCACACAAGGTTTAGCAAAAAATATGACACTGACACTGTCCCCTGCCTATCCTTCTCTCTCCCTGCACACAAGGTTTATCAAAGTATATGACACTGACACTCTCCCTGCCTATCCTTCTCTCTCCCTACATACAAGGTTTAGCAAAGAATTTGACACTGACACTCTCCCTGCCTATCCTTCTCTGTCCCTACACACAAGATTTAGCAAAGAATAGATTTGACAAGATTTGACACTGTCCCTGCCTATCCTTCACTTTCCCTGCTCCGGAACACACTACACAAGGCCGCCGCGCTGGCGTCCTTTTATAGTGTGGGGCGTGTACTAAACCCCCTCAGCTATAATTGGCCACAGGCATCCTGCCTGTGGCCAATCATTGCTCTCCTCGCTGCCGGCGCTGTGATTGGCCAAGCATGCAGGGTCACAGTGCATGCTTGGCCAATCACAGTGCCGGGATTACACTGCGATGGCGCAGTGTATTGTGGGCCGTTCGCGTCACTCGAATTTGGCGCGAACGGCCCAAATCGTTCGTTGTTCGCCGAACACGCGAACAGCCGATGTTCGAGTCGAACCTATGTTCGACTCGAACATCGAGCTCATCCCTACTACTGACCTATGAAATCTGCATTACTTACTACTGACCTGTGAACTCTGTGTCACTTACTATTGACCTATTAACTCTACAGAACTTAATACTGACCTGTGAACTCTGCATCACTTACTACTGACCTGTGAACTCTGCATAACTTACTTCTGATTTCTGAACTGTATGTCACTTACCACTGATCCCTGGACTCATCACCTACTTCTGATCTCTGCCTCACTTACTTCTGATCTATGAACTCTGCATCACTTACTTCTGACCTATGAACTCTGCATTACTTACTACTGACCTGTGTACTCTACATCACTTACTACTGACCTGTGAACTCTGCACCACTTACTACTGACCTGTGAACTCTGCATTACTTACTACTGACCTGTGAACTCTGCATTACTACTGACTAGTGATGAGCCGAACACCCCCGGGTTCGGTTCGCACCAGAACCCGCAAACGGACCGAAAGTTCGCACAAACTTTAGAACCCTATTAAATACAATGGATGCGAACGTTCGAAATCTAAAGTGCTAATTATAACGACTATTATGCATGTTATTGTCCTAAAAAGGGTTTGGGAACCCGGGTTCTGCACCAGGGGACATGTATCAATGCAAAAAGAAGTTTTAAAAACTGCAGTTTTTCTGGAGCAGTCATTTTAATGATGCATAAAGTGAAAACAAAAAAGTCAAATATTCCTTTAAATATCGTACCTGGGGGGTGTCTAAAGTATGCCTGTGAAGTGCCACGTGTTTCCCGTGTTTAGAACTGTCCCTGCACAAAATTACATTTCTAAAGGAAAAAAAGCCATTTAAAACTGCTTGCGGCTTTAATGTAATGTCTGGTCCCGGTAATATGGATGAAAATCTTTAAGAAAAATGGCATAGCTACCCCATCACACACCCCCTACCCCAGCCCATTACCAGCCCCTTTGGGTCTTGTATGGATATTAAGGGGAACCCCGCACACAAAATAAAAAAGGCCCTATATACTCTAAACAGCCGTATACAGGCGGTGCATACAAGACAGGGACTGTAGGTTTGTTCTTATGTAGAATCTGTTTGTAATTTTGAACAGGTACATTGTTTAAGTGTAGCTCCAGGCAAAAAATCTATTTTTAAGCTTTTTGGAAAACATAGGGAAGGGTTATCACCCCTATGTGAAAAAGAGAGAGATTTGGGGAATCGGGAGTCCCCAACAGACAGTATTCTTCAACAAGGCTCAGTTAATTATATGAACTGAATATAAGTAAACCGCAATTATGGAAGTAAAGAAAGCAAATTTAATAGTAATGAAAAAAACACCATATAATAAACACCATATATAAAATATGACTAGTCAAAAATGGAACTTTAAACAGGGGTGGCCACCCAGTCGACCATACACATCACAAACATGCATCCGTTAAAGATCTTGTATATACTACCGGTATTGAGAAAAAGTCATAAATGCTCTTGGTTATCAATATGTAGCTAATGATGAACTGAGTTCATTCTATGTGTGGAGCATATTAAGAAAGCTGTTCATGAGTGGATCTGCTAGTTTGGACATAAGTATGCCGGTGATATTACGCACAGATTGGCGTGGTGAGGGTGTCACAGGGCTGGGTTTGAGCATGTAAACACTTCAACCGGTATTATGGGCAAAGATTGATGTAGTCATCACTACTAATGCCTCACCGGGATTGTCTCTTGAGAAGTTGCTCAGCCTTTTGTATTTAGACAGCCATCTGGTTTGTACGGAGACCCGTGTGGAGAAAACACTCACTCACCGATTCCTTGTGTGTCCGGTCGGCACTTGGTTCAGAAAGTCTCTGCAGATATCACCAATGATGTGTTGATTGTCACTCATTGAGGTCTGAACGGATTGTTCAAACAGATACACCCAAGAAGAAAGTCTGTCCTCAGTAGTGGGTATCCGGTATGGATGAGCCGCGGAACTGGTTGCAGGTTAATGCGGCATAATTGATAGATATAGCGGGTGCTTTGGTGGTTAGTCAGGTGGGTCAGGTACCCCTGCTTAGGCACTACACGGAGTGTAGCTGCAAACTGCTTAACTGCTTACATGTTTCGCCTTGAATAAGGTTTCATCGGAGCATGCGCATAGAACCGGTGTCTGTCCAGATATAGGTTACCTAACAGGTGTGTTTGATTGTATCCACCTGCTGTTTCATTGGGTCAATCATATCACCATTCACGCTGGTTAATGCAGTTATATGTATACAGACTATAGAGAATAAATAAAAAATGGAAATCAACCGTGGGGGGGGGGGGGGGGGGTTGGAAGGGGAAGAAAGGAGGGGGGAGGAGAGGGGAAGGACAGGGAGGGGGGGTGGGGGATAGAAGATGGAAGAAGGAAATGGAAAAAGGACATGTATTGTCTAGGAACACAGATAAACCTGTACATGATTAATGTTTTACAATTCACATAGTTGAAGTCAATTCATGTACAACAAATATTTGTATGTCAGATCCTCTATCAAATTAAATGAAATGAAGACACAAAACAAAAAAACAAAAAAACATTAAGCATTATACCGAAAAATCGTTCACCGCAGAAGGAAATTGCATAGATGTTGGTATACCTTCAGTCTATGGCGGGGGCATCTAATGTCTACAAGTGATGTTGTGCAAATAAATTAAGTTGTGTCTGTTTGGTTTTAGTAATGACACCTAATAGGGTCATAGTCATTACCGCTGATCTCATACAGTACAGAATTGTATCTGATTAGTTCAAGTGTCAAGGAAAACCGACAGATTGCATTCATTGTTCAACCCAGCCGGCTGCATGCTGTCTAAATTGTATATCCACATCTTTTCTTTTCTATATAGGATTTTATCAAAATCTCCCCTTCGGTGGGGAAGGTTTAGGCGGTATATACCTTTGAAAGTTAGTCCATCAGGTTTCCCGTCGTGGTGTTTCAAGAAATGAAGGGATAAGGGTCGTTCGTCATCTTTCTTTAGTATAGTTTGAATGTGTTCACCAATTCTAATTTTAAGCTGCCTTTTCGTTTTCCCCACATATATTTTCCCGCACGGGCATGATAGCATGTATATCACTCGGGTAGTGAAACAGTTAATAAAATTAGTAATCTTGAAGCTTTTTGTACCATTAGAGTTGGTGAACACATTGGTGCGATCCACATATTTGCACACAGAGCATCTACCGCAGGCATACATGCCTTTCAATGGGGGTAGATTTGTCAACCAGTTCCTATCGGTGGATCTTACATATTCCGAGTGGACAAGGCTGTCCTTTAAATTGCGAGATCTCCTCGCGGTAAGCATTGGTCGTTCCCCCACGAAGTCCCTCAAGATGGGGGCTTCAGTGAGGATATGCCAATGTTGACTTAATATTCTTCTGACCTGTTCCCATTGGGCTCCATATTTAGTAATAATGCGGATGGGGGTGTGGGACATGGTTTGTTTGTCCTTTTCCTTTTTTGTCAGCAAAGCCGTTCTTTCTGTTTGAAAGGCTCTTTTTTTTGCCTTTCGCAGGCAACCGTGTGGGTAGCCCCTATCCCTGAATCTACTATATAGTTGGTTTGCCTCAGTTCTAAAGTCATCATCCCTGGAGCAATTGCGTTTACTGCGCAAAAACTGGCCCACAGGAATTCCCTGTATGAGGGACCAGGGGTGATGACTACCAGCAAACAGGAGATTATTAGCTGCTGTGTCTTTTCTGAATGTCCTGGTAGATAGTTGGTTGTCAATGACTGATATAGACAGGTCCAAGAATGGGAGTGTTTGTTGGTGCCAAGTGTAAGTCAATTTGATGTTCCTGTTATTGGAGTTTAATTCACTGATGAACTGAGTAAGTTCATCTGGGGATCCCACCCATAGCATGATCACATCGTCGATGAATCTTAGCCACAGCCGGCAATGTATTTGGTAAAGTGGTGATGTATACACCAACTGTTCTTCCCATAAACCGAGATGGAGACATGCATATGCGGGTGCCCATGGTACACCCATTGAAGTTCCTCTTATTTGTCTATAGTTTCTAGTAAGAAACTGGAAACAGTTGTTTGTCAACATAAACTTCAATGTATCAACCAGGAATTCATTTTGTGCGGCTAGCATGGGGAATTTTTTTTGCAGAAAATGATCAGTTGCTTTTAATCCCAACTCATGGGGGATTGATGTGTATAGGGATTCAACATCAATCCCCACTAGGAGTGCTCCTGGGGGATACTTTGTTCCTTCGAGATGTTGAAGTACATCTCTTGTGTCCTGTATGAACGATGGTAATTCTACAACTAGATCTTTAATGAGAGCATCAACTAGTTTACCAACCCTCTCTAGTGGCCCCTTAATGGCTGATACTATTGGTCTGCCAGGGGGGTTGGTAATGGATTTATGGAGTTTGGGGATAATGTAGAATGTCGGTGTATTGAATTCTATCACCCTTAGGTACTCAAATTCTTTTTTAGTAATGAGTTTCTCCTCATGTGCGAAGCTGAGTTTAAAGTTCAATTCCTGCACTATTCTGGGGAAGGGGTTCTGTTCTAATTTTAAATAGGTGTCACTATCATTCAATAAGCGTTCAATTTCGCCTTCATACATTGTTTGTGTAAGTAGGACAGTGTTGCCGCCTTTATCACTACTTTTAATTATTATGTCCTCCGCTTTTTCTAGTTGTCTAAGTGTGTTCCGTTCATTCTTAGTGAGGTTGTCTAGACCTTTCCATTGCCAGTTTACCCTGGATAAATCTTTTTGGACTTGGTCCAAGAAGAGTGAAATCCAACGGTGTTTCCCCAGTGGAGGCATTTTTAATGATTTAATGGGAAGTTTTGATTGACGCGGACAATCAGTCTCCGTTTCATTTAAAGAGTCTGTGTCCACATCGTCATTTTCCTCCAAAAGGGAAACAAGATTTTCAGTGCTTCCTGTTCCTCCCTGTCTACACAAAATAAAAAAGGCCCTATATACTCTGAACAGCCGTATACAGGCGGTGCATACAAGACAGGGACTGTAGGTTTGTTCTTATGTAGAATCTGTTTGTAATTTTGAACAGGTACATTGTTTAAGTGTAGCTCCAGCCAAAAAATCAATTTTTAAGCTTTTTGGAAAACATAGGGAAGGGTTATCACCCCTGTAACATTTGTTTTGCTGTCTGTGCAGTGTGCACCTGTTCAGAACAGTTCACCTCACTTTCCGTCCTAATGTCAAATGTTTTTTGAAAATTTGGGGTTTTTATTGAAACAAGAATTGGTGATAAAGCATCAGTGGAGAGGAGACACTTTTTTTCCCATATTAACTCTTACAGGAGAGAATTTGCCTTCCTAGGGGTAGATTTCCTCTCACTTCCTGTTGTATCCTTCCGTTTGCAAGGAGGAGTCGTTTGTAAGTTGGATGTTTGAAAGTAGGGGCCTGCCGTATATTCTCAGCTGAAATTTGCTCCTTACATGTTGGTGTTGCCACAACACTATGAGCCCTCACAGTTACTCTTGGTGGGCGCATGAATGGGCCCTGCTGTGAATTATTAGATCAAGAATTGTAATCGCATGCCCCTGTTGAACAGGGGCTGAAAAATTGGGCCTTTGGTGGTTGTGGTGGTGGTGGTGTTGACACAACACTGTAAGGCCTCACAGTTAGTCTTGGTGGGCGCAGGAATGGGCCCTGCTGTGAATTATTAGATCAAGAATTGTAATTACATGCCCCTGTTAAACAGGGGCAGAAAAATTGGGCCTTAGGCACTGGTGCCACAACACTGCAACCCCTCACAGATACTGTACTTGGAGCACAGCAATGAGCCCTGTTGCAAAGTATTGCATCAAATATTGTAATTACACGCCCCTGTTAAACAGGGGCTGAAAAATTGGGCCTTAGCCACTGGTGCTGGTGCCACGACACTGCAACCACTCCCAGATACTCTAGTTGGAGTGCAGGAATGAGCCCTGCTGCAAAGCATTGCATAAAAAATTGTAATAACACACCCCTGTTAAACAGGGGCTGAAAAATTGGGCCTTAGCCACTGGTGGTGCACCCAGAAACAAAAATGTTCTTCCAAGCTATCATCGTCAATCGGATCATTGAGGAGGAGGAGGATAGTCAGTCAACATAACAGGACAGTCTCTCGGCATCAGCATCAGTCTTGAAGGGATGTGACATTTGAAAATAAATTAGTCTGTTATATCAGCTTCAGGTGTTTGGTAGCTGGTGGTGATCCAAGACTGGTTCATCTTTATGAAGGTCAGTCGATCAACAGAGTCGGTGGACAGGCGCACCCTGTCATCCGTGACAAATCCTCCAGCAGCACTGAATGTGCGTTCTGAAAGAACGCTGGATGCAGGACAGGCCAGTAGCTCAATTGCATACTGTGCAAGCTCTGGCCAGTGACCCATCCTCAAGACCCAGTAAGCCAGAGGATTTTCGGTGGGGAAGGTGTCCAAGTCTGACCTTGCCCCTAGGTATTCCTGCACCATGTATATCAGACGCTGGCGATGGTTGCTGGAACCGATCATACCTTGGGGCTGCGGACTAAAGAATTGTCTGAACGCTCCGGTCAGACGGCCACCTTCCCCACCGCTCCTTCTTTGACTGACCGAAGCCTCAGCAACTCGTTGTCCAGGACCAGGAGTTTGTAACCTCCCAGTCTCTGGGAACGCGTTGCACAGACCTTTCTGCAAGGCCTCCCAGAGTTGTCTCATCCTCTGCTCCCTCTGCGACGGTAAGATAAGGTCCGCAACCTTACCCTTGTACCGTGGATCAAGGAGAGTGGCCAGCCAGTAATGGTCCCTCTCCTTGATCCGAAGAATACGAGGATCCTTCCGCAGACTTTGCAGGATCAGGGAGGCCATGCAGCATAGGTTAGCTGAGGCATTCGGTCCGGAGTCCTCTGGGTCACTAAGGACGACATGATCCGCAGCCACCTCCTCCCAGCCACGTACAAGTCCACTGGTTTCTTGGGACTGTAAATCATCCCTAAAAGACTGCTGCTGATGATGCTGAGTGCCAGGCTCCACCTCCATGCTGACACAATCCTCCTCCTCCTCCTCCTCCTCCTCTTCTTCCTGTGCGATGGGTGGGACAGAAGGAACACTGTCTGGGTAAAGGGGGCCTTGAGAGGCAAGGAAGTCCTCCTCTTCCTGCCTCTGTTCTGCCTCAAGTGCCCTGTCCATTATTCCATGCAGCGTATGTTCCTACAGGTGGACAAGAGGTACAGTGTCACTGATGCATGCACTGTCACTGCTCACCATCCTTGTGGCCTCCTCAAATGGTGCCAGGACAGTGCATGCATCCCTGATCATGCCCCACTGGCGTGGTGAAAAAAACCTGAGCTCCCCTGACCCTGTCCTGGTGCCGTAATCGCACAGGTACTCATTGATGGCCCTCTGCTGCGTGTGCAGCCGCTGCAGCATGGCCAACGTTGAGTTCCACCTGGTGGGCATGTCACATATAAGGTGGTTCTTGGGCAGGTTCAACTCCTTTTGCAGCTCAGCCAGGCGAGCACTGGCATTATAAGATCTGCGGAAATGCACACAGACTTTCCTGGCCTGCCTCAGGACATCCTGTAAGCCCGGGTACCTGCCCAAGAACCGCTGCACCACCAGGTTAAGGACGTGAGCCACACAGGGCACATGGGTCAGTTGTCCCTGTCGGAGAGCGGAGAGGAGGTTGGTGCCATTGTCGCAAACTACCATTCCTGGCTTAAGCTGGCGTGGCGTCAACCACCTCTCGGCCTGCCCCTGCAGAGCAGACAGAACCTCTGCCCCAGTGTGGCTCCTGTCCCCCAAACACACCAGGGCAAGCACGGCATGGCATCTTTTTGCCTGCGTACTTGCGTAGCCCCTTGAACGCCTACGGAGCACCGCTGGTTCCGAGGACAAAGCACAGGAAGAGGCCACGGAGGAAGAAGAAGAGGAGGGGGTGGAGGACAGAGGTGTGTCACAACCAGTAGTAGCATTTTGGAGGCGTGGCGGTGGAACAACCTCCAACACTACTGCACCTTGTCCTGCATCCTTCCCAGCTGCCAAAAGAGTGACCCAATGGGCCGTGAAAGAAAGGTAACGTCCCTGTCCATGCCTGCTGGACCATGAGTCAGCGGTAATATGCACCTTACTGCTGACCGCCCTGTCCAGCGAGGCCAAGACATTGCCTTCCACATGCCGGTAGAGAGCCGGAATCGCCTTCCGTGAGAAAAAGTGGCGTTTGGGAACCTGCCACTGAGGAACCGCACATTGCACAAACTCACGGAAGGGGGCCGAGTCTACCAACTGAAAAGGCAGCAGTTGAAGCGCTAGCAATTTAGCCAAGCTAGCATTCAACCGCTGGGCATGTGGATGGCTGGGAGTGAACTTCTTTCGACGGTCCAGCAGCTGGGGCAGGGAAATTTGCCTGCTAGAATCGGACGTCGGTGTACTGCTAGCAGAGTGCCCGCAAGTACTTGGCTGTGATACACCTAATTCTACACCTTCATTCCTCTCAGAGCAGGTTTCAGAGAGGACTGAAGGTATAGTGGGGTTGGAGATCCCAGCTGATGCGGTGCAAGAAGAGGTCAGCTTTGTTCTTTGGTGTGGGTCTTTAAGGTAGGCTTGCCAACGAGCTGCATGGCAGGTCAACATATGTCTGGTCAAGCATGTGGTGCCCAAGCGGGTGATGTTTTGGCCACGCGATATACGCTTGAGACATATGTTGCAAACAGCAGCTGTGCGATCTGATGCACTCGACTCAAAAAAGGCCCACACCAAAGAACTTTTTGAATAACGGGCAGAGGCAGCGCCCTGCACAGGCGGAGCTCTGCGGTGTGATTCCGTCGATGTGCTGCCCTTACGCTGGCCCCCCGAGGGCATCCTGCCTCGTTGGAGATGTGCCTCCTCCTCATCCTCCTCCTCCTCCTCCTCCTCTCTCCTATTAGGCACCCATGTGGAGTCAGTGACCTCATCATCCCCTCCCTCCTCATCACTGGAGCCAATCTGGCAGTATGCTGCAGCTGCTGGAACATGACTGCCAGATTGGTGTCCTTCTTGAGCATCCCCTCTCTCTGCTCTCACGCTACTGCCTTCCTCTAGCTGGGTATCATCATCAGACCCTTCGAAACGTTGGGCATCCTCCTGGAGCATGTACCCAACACTGTGCTCAAACAGTTCGGGGGACTCCTCAGGAGGACATGGTTGGTCTAGGGAAGGAGTGACTGATGATGACATTGATACCAGGGAAGAGGACGCTTTGGCAGCTGCTTTGCCAGTACCCTGAGCCTGGGTGAGAGAGGATGAGGAGGATGAGGAGGGCTTGGTCATCCACTCTACCAAGTCTTCGGCATGATGCGGCTCAACACGTCCAGCTGCCGAAAAGAAGGACAAGCGTGTCCCATGGCCACGTGCTGATGGCGATGCACCGCGTCCACGACCAGCACTGTTGTCTCTAGACACAGAGCCTGCTTGCCCTCTTTTATTGGCTCCTGACTGTCTGCCTCTCCTTGTTTGCCTTCCAGACATTCTAATGGCCTGCAGGGAAATGGGAAAAGCAGCAATACAGGCTAAGTTAAGGTGTAATATGGTCAGGAGGTACACTCCGCCCGCTGTAACTGCCGCAAAATCCTGTTGGTGTAACACACCAGGAAAAAGCAGCAATACAGGCTAAGTTAAGGTGTAATATGGTCAGGAGGCACACTCCGCCCGCTGTAAGTGCCGCAAAATCCTGTTGGTGTAACACACCAGGAAAAAGCAGCAATACAGGCTAAGTTAAGATGTAATATGGTCAGGAGGTACACTCTGCCCGCTGTAAGTGCCGCAAAATCCTGTTGGTGTAACACACCAGGAAAAAGCAGCAATACAGGCTAAGTTAGGCCCCTTTCACACTGGGGCGTTTTTCATGCGGTTTAGCGCTAATAATAGCGCTGTTATACCGCATGAAAAAATCCTGCCTGTGCCTTCAATGTGAAAGCCCGAAGGCTTTCACACTGAAGCAGTGCGCTAGCAGGACCGCTCCAAAAGTCCTGCTAGCCACTTCTTTACAGCGGTAAAGGAGCGGTGTGTTCACCGCTCCTTTACCGCGGTCTCCCATTGAAATCAATGGGACAGCGCGGTAATACCGCCCGCAAACTGCGGCAATAGCCGCGGTTTGCGGGCGGTATTAACCCTTTTTCGGCCGCTAGCGGGGGTTAAATTAACCCCCCTAGCGACCGCATACCGCGGTAAGAACGACGGTATAGCAGCGCTGAAAATCGCGCTGCTATACCGCCACCGCACCTGCCCGCCCCAGTGTGAAAGGGGCCTTAAGGTGTAATATGGTCAGGAGGTACACTCCGCCCGCTGTAAGTGCCGCAAAATCCTGTTGGTGTAACACACCAGGAAAAAGCAGCAATACAGGCTAAGTTAAGGTGTAATATGGTCAGGAGGCACACTCCGCCCGCTGTAAGTGCCGCAAAATCCTGTTGGTGTAACACACCAGGAAAAAGCAGCAATACAGGCTAAGTTAAGATGTAATATGGTCAGGAGGTACACTCTGCCCGCTGTAAGTGCCGCAAAATCCTGTTGGTGTAACACACCAGGAAAAAGCAGCAATACAGGCTAAGTTAGGCCCCTTTCACACTGGGGCGTTTTTCATGCGGTTTAGCGCTAATAATAGCGCTGTTATACCGCATGAAAAAATCCTGCCCTGTGCCTTCAATGTGAAAGCCCGAAGGCTTTCACACTGAAGCAGTGCGCTAGCAGGACCGCTCCAAAAGTCCTGCTAGCCACTTCTTTACAGCGGTAAAGGAGCAGTGTGTTCACCGCTCCTTTACCGCGGTCTCCCATTGAAATCAATGGGACAGCGCGGTAATACCGCCCGCAAACTGCGGCAATAGCCGCGGTTTGCGGGCGGTATTAACCCTTTTTCGGCCGCTAGCGGGGGTTAAATTAACCCCCCTAGCGACCGCATACCGCGGTAAGAACGACGGTATAGCAGCGCTGAAAATCGCGCTGCTATACCGCCACCACACCTGCCCGCCCCAGTGTGAAAGGGGCCTTAAGGTGTAATATGGTCAGGAGGTACACTCCGCCCGCTGTAAGTGCCGCAAAATCCTGTTGGTGTAACACACCAGGAAAAAGCAGCAATACAGGCTAAGTTAAGGTGTAATATGGTCAGGAGGCACACTCCGCCCGCTGTAAGTGCCGCAAAATCCCGTTGGTGTAACACACCAGGAAAAAGCAGCAATACAGGCTAAGTTAAGGTGTAATATGGTCAGGAGGCACACTCCGCCCGCTGTAAGTGCCGCAAAATCCTGTTGGTGTAACACACCAGGAAAAAGCAGCAATACGCGCTAACTTCAGGTGTATAATGTGCAGGAGGCTTAGCAACAATGACACTGACACTGTCCCCTGCCTATCCTTCTCTCTCCCTGCACACAAGGTTTATCAAAGTATATGACACTGACACTCTTCCCTGCCTATCCTTCTCTCTCCCTGCACACAAGGTTTAGCAAAAAATATGACACTGACACTGTCCCCTGCCTATCCTTCTCTCTCCCTGCACACAAGGTTTATCAAAGTATATGACACTGACACTCTCCCTGCCTATCCTTCTCTCTCCCTACACACAAGGTTTAGCAAAGAATTTGACACTGACACTCTCCCTGCCTATCCTTCTCTGTCCCTACACACAAGATTTAGCAAAGAATAGATTTGACAAGATTTGACACTGTCCCTGCCTATCCTTCACTTTCCCTGCTCCGGAACACACTACACAAGGCCGCCGCGCTGGCGTCCTTTTATAGTGTGGGGCGTGTACTAAACCCCCTCAGCTATAATTGGCCACAGGCATCCTGCCTGTGGCCAATCATTGCTCTCCTCGCTGCCGGCGCTGTGATTGGCCAAGCATGCAGGGTCACAGTGCATGCTTGGCCAATCACAGTGCCGGGATTACACTGCGATGGCGCAGTGTATTGTGGGCCGTTCGCGTCACTCGAATTTGGCGCGAACGGCCCAAATCGTTCGTTGTTCGCCGAACACGCGAACAGCCGATGTTCGAGTCGAACCTATGTTCGACTCGAACATCGAGCTCATCCCTACTACTGACCTATGAAATCTGCATTACTTACTACTGACCTGTGAACTCTGTGTCACTTACTATTGACCTATTAACTCTACAGAACTTAATACTGACCTGTGAACTCTGCATCACTTACTACTGACCTGTGAACTCTGCATAACTTACTTCTGATTTCTGAACTGTATGTCACTTACCACTGATCCCTGGACTCATCACCTACTTCTGATCTCTGCCTCACTTACTTCTGATCTATGAACTCTGCATCACTTACTTCTGACCTATGAACTCTGCATTACTTACTACTGACCTGTGTACTCTACATCACTTACTACTGACCTGTGAACTCTGCACCACTTACTACTGACCTGTGAACTCTGCATTACTTACTACTGACCTGTGAACTCTGCATTACTACTGACTAGTGATGAGCCGAACACCCCCGGGTTCGGTTCGCACCAGAACCCGCAAACGGACCGAAAGTTCGCACAAACTTTAGAACCCTATTAAATACAATGGATGCGAACGTTCGAAATCTAAAGTGCTAATTATAACGACTATTATGCATGTTATTGTCCTAAAAAGGGTTTGGGAACCCGGGTTCTGCACCAGGGGACATGTATCAATGCAAAAAGAAGTTTTAAAAACTGCAGTTTTTCTGGAGCAGTCATTTTAATGATGCATAAAGTGAAAACAAAAAAGTCAAATATTCCTTTAAATATCGTACCTGGGGGGTGTCTAAAGTATGCCTGTGAAGTGCCACGTGTTTCCCGTGTTTAGAACTGTCCCTGCACAAAATTACATTTCTAAAGGAAAAAAAGCCATTTAAAACTGCTTGCGGCTTTAATGTAATGTCTGGTCCCGGTAATATGGATGAAAATCTTTAAGAAAAATGGCATAGCTACCCCATCACACACCCCCTACCCCAGCCCATTACCAGCCCCTTTGGGTCTTGTATGGATATTAAGGGGAACCCCGCACACAAAATAAAAAAGGCCCTATATACTCTAAACAGCCGTATACAGGCGGTGCATACAAGACAGGGACTGTAGGTTTGTTCTTATGTAGAATCTGTTTGTAATTTTGAACAGGTACATTGTTTAAGTGTAGCTCCAGGCAAAAAATCTATTTTTAAGCTTTTTGGAAAACATAGGGAAGGGTTATCACCCCTATGTGAAAAAGAGAGAGATTTGGGGAATCGGGAGTCCCCAACAGACAGTATTCTTCAACAAGGCTCAGTTAATTATATGAACTGAATATAAGTAAACCGCAATTATGGAAGTAAAGAAAGCAAATTTAATAGTAATGAAAAAAACACCATATAATAAACACCATATATAAAATATGACTAGTCAAAAATGGAACTTTAAACAGGGGTGGCCACCCAGTCGACCATACACATCACAAACATGCATCCGTTAAAGATCTTGTATATACTACCGGTATTGAGAAAAAGTCATAAATGCTCTTGGTTATCAATATGTAGCTAATGATGAACTGAGTTCATTCTATGTGTGGAGCATATTAAGAAAGCTGTTCATGAGTGGATCTGCTAGTTTGGACATAAGTATGCCGGTGATATTACGCACAGATTGGCGTGGTGAGGGTGTCACAGGGCTGGGTTTGAGCATGTAAACACTTCAACCGGTATTATGGGCAAAGATTGATGTAGTCATCACTACTAATGCCTCACCGGGATTGTCTCTTGAGAAGTTGCTCAGCCTTTTGTATTTAGACAGCCATCTGGTTTGTACGGAGACCCGTGTGGAGAAAACACTCACTCACCGATTCCTTGTGTGTCCGGTCGGCACTTGGTTCAGAAAGTCTCTGCAGATATCACCAATGATGTGTTGATTGTCACTCATTGAGGTCTGAACGGATTGTTCAAACAGATACACCCAAGAAGAAAGTCTGTCCTCAGTAGTGGGTATCCGGTATGGATGAGCCGCGGAACTGGTTGCAGGTTAATGCGGCATAATTGATAGATATAGCGGGTGCTTTGGTGGTTAGTCAGGTGGGTCAGGTACCCCTGCTTAGGCACTACACGGAGTGTAGCTGCAAACTGCTTAACTGCTTACATGTTTCGCCTTGAATAAGGTTTCATCGGAGCATGCGCATAGAACCGGTGTCTGTCCAGATACAGGTTACCTAACAGGTGTGTTTGATTGTATCCACCTGCTGTTTCATTGGGTCAATCATATCACCATTCACGCTGGTTAATGCAGTTATATGTATACAGACTATAGAGAATAAATAAAAAATGGAAATCAACCGTGGGGGGGGGGGGGGGGGGGGGTTGGAAGGGGAAGAAAGGAGGGGGGAGGAGAGGGGAAGGACAGGGAGGGGATAGAAGATGGAAGAAGGAAATGGAAAAAGGACATGTATTGTCTAGGAACACAGATAAACCTGTACATGATTAATGTTTTACAATTCACATAGTTGAAGTCAATTCATGTACAACAAATATTTGTATGTCAGATCCTCTATCAAATTAAATGAAATGAAGACACAAAACAAAAAAACAAAAAAACATTAAGCATTATACCGAAAAATCGTTCACCGCAGAAGGAAATTGCATAGATGTTGGTATACCTTCAGTCTATGGCGGGGGCATCTAATGTCTACAAGTGATGTTGTGCAAATAAATTAAGTTGTGTCTGTTTGGTTTTAGTAATGACACCTAATAGGGTCATAGTCATTACCGCTGATCTCATACAGTACAGAATTGTATCTGATTAGTTCAAGTGTCAAGGAAAACCGACAGATTGCATTCATTGTTCAACCCAGCCGGCTGCATGCTGTCTAAATTGTATATCCACATCTTTTCTTTTCTATATAGGATTTTATCAAAATCTCCCCTTCGGTGGGGAAGGTTTAGGCGGTATATACCTTTGAAAGTTAGTCCATCAGGTTTCCCGTCGTGGTGTTTCAAGAAATGAAGGGATAAGGGTCGTTCGTCATCTTTCTTTAGTATAGTTTGAATGTGTTCACCAATTCTAATTTTAAGCTGCCTTTTCGTTTTCCCCACATATATTTTCCCGCACGGGCATGATAGCATGTATATCACTCGGGTAGTGAAACAGTTAATAAAATTAGTAATCTTGAAGCTTTTTGTACCATTAGAGTTGGTGAACACATTGGTGCGATCCACATATTTGCACACAGAGCATCTACCGCAGGCATACATGCCTTTCAATGGGGGTAGATTTGTCAACCAGTTCCTATCGGTGGATCTTACATATTCCGAGTGGACAAGGCTGTCCTTTAAATTGCGAGATCTCCTCGCGGTAAGCATTGGTCGTTCCCCCACGAAGTCCCTCAAGATGGGGGCTTCAGAGAGGATATGCCAATGTTGACTTAATATTCTTCTGACCTGTTCCCATTGGGCTCCATATTTAGTAATAATGCGGATGGGGGTGTGGGACATGGTTTGTTTGTCCTTTTCCTTTTTTGTCAGCAAAGCCGTTCTTTCTGTTTGAAAGGCTCTTTTTTTTGCCTTTCGCAGGCAACCGTGTGGATAGCCCCTATCCCTGAATCTACTATATAGTTGGTTTGCCTCAGTTCTAAAGTCATCATCCCTGGAGCAATTGCGTTTACTGCGCAAAAACTGGCCCACAGGAATTCCCTGTATGAGGGACCAGGGGTGATGACTACCAGCAAACAGGAGATTATTAGCTGCTGTGTCTTTTCTGAATGTCCTGGTAGATAGTTGGTTGTCAATGACTGATATAGACAGGTCCAAGAATGGGAGTGTTTGTTGGTGCCAAGTGTAAGTCAATTTGATGTTCCTGTTATTGGAGTTTAATTCACTGATGAACTGAGTAAGTTCATCTGGGGATCCCACCCATAGCATGATCACATCGTCGATGAATCTTAGCCACAGCCGGCAATGTATTTGGTAAAGTGGTGATGTATACACCAACTGTTCTTCCCATAAACCGAGATGGAGACATGCATATGCGGGTGCCCATGGTACACCCATCGAAGTTCCTCTTATTTGTCTATAGTTTCTAGTAAGAAACTGGAAACAGTTGTTTGTCAACATAAACTTCAATGTATCAACCAGGAATTCATTTTGTGCGGCTAGCATGGGGAATTTTTTTTGCAGAAAATGATCAGTTGCTTTTAATCCCAACTCATGGGGGATTGATGTGTATAGGGATTCAACATCAATCCCCACTAGGAGTGCTCCTGGGGGATACTTTGTTCCTTCGAGATGTTGAAGTACATCTCTTGTGTCCTGTATGAACGATGGTAATTCTACAACTAGATCTTTAATGAGAGCATCAACTAGTTTACCAACCCTCTCTAGTGGCCCCTTAATGGCTGATACTATTGGTCTGCCAGGGGGGTTGGTAATGGATTTATGGAGTTTGGGGATAATGTAGAATGTCGGTGTATTGAATTCTATCACCCTTAGGTACTCAAATTCTTTTTTAGTAATGAGTTTCTCCTCATGTGCGAAGCTGAGTTTAAAGTTCAATTCCTGCACTATTCTGGGGAAGGGGTTCTGTTCTAATTTTAAATAGGTGTCACTATCATTCAATAAGCGTTCAATTTCGCCTTCATACATTGTTTGTGTAAATAGGACAGTGTTGCCGCCTTTATCACTACTTTTAATTATTATGTCCTCCGCTTTTTCTAGTTGTCTAAGTGTGTTCCGTTCATTCTTAGTGAGGTTGTCTAGACCTTTCCATTGCCAGTTTACCCTGGATAAATCTTTTTGGACTTGGTCCAAGAAGAGTGAAATCCAACGGTGTTTCCCCAGTGGAGGCATTTTTAATGATTTAATGGGAAGTTTTGATTGACGCGGACAATCAGTCTCCGTTTCATTTAAAGAGTCTGTGTCCACATCGTCATTTTCCTCCAAAAGGGAAACAAGATTTTCAGTGCTTCCTGTTCCTCCCTGTCTACACAAAATAAAAAAGGCCCTATATACTCTGAACAGCCGTATACAGGCGGTGCATACAAGACAGGGACTGTAGGTTTGTTCTTATGTAGAATCTGTTTGTAATTTTGAACAGGTACATTGTTTAAGTGTAGCTCCAGCCAAAAAATCAATTTTTAAGCTTTTTGGAAAACATAGGGAAGGGTTATCACCCCTGTAACATTTGTTTTGCTGGCTGTGCAGTGTGCACCTGTTCAGAACAGTTCACCTCACTTTCCGTCCTAATGTCAAATGTTTTTTGAAAATTTGGGGTTTTTATTGAAACAAGAATTGGTGATAAAGCATCAGTGGAGAGGAGACACTTTTTTTCCCATATTAACTCTTACAGGAGAGAATTTGCCTTCCTAGGGGTAGATTTCCTCTCACTTCCTGTTGTATCCTTCCGTTTGCAAGGAGGAGTCGTTTGTAAGTTGGATGTTTGAAAGTAGGGGCCTGCCGTATATTCTCAGCTGAAATTTGCTCCTTACATGTTGGTGTTGCCACAACACTATGAGCCCTCACAGTTACTCTTGGTGGGCGCATGAATGGGCCCTGCTGTGAATTATTAGATCAAGAATTGTAATCGCATGCCCCTGTTGAACAGGGGCTGAAAAATTGGGCCTTTGGTGGTTGTGGTGGTGGTGGTGTTGACACAACACTGTAAGGCCTCACAGTTAGTCTTGGTGGGCGCAGGAATGGGCCCTGCTGTGAATTATTAGATCAAGAATTGTAATTACATGCCCCTGTTAAACAGGGGCAGAAAAATTGGGCCTTAGGCACTGGTGCCACAACACTGCAACCCCTCACAGATACTGTACTTGGAGCACAGCAATGAGCCCTGTTGCAAAGTATTGCATCAAAAATTGTAATTACACGCCCCTGTTAAACAGGGGCTGAAAAATTGGGCCTTAGCCACTGGTGCTGGTGCCACGACACTGCAACCACTCCCAGATACTCTAGTTGGAGTGCAGGAATGAGCCCTGCTGCAAAGCATTGCATAAAAAATTGTAATAACACACCCCTGTTAAACAGGGGCTGAAAAATTGGGCCTTAGCCACTGGTGGTGCACCCAGAAACAAAAATGTTCTTCCAAGCTATCATCGTCAATCGGATCATTGAGGAGGAGGAGGATAGTCAGTCAACATAACAGGACAGTCTCTCGGCATCAGCATCAGTCTTGAAGGGATGTGACATTTGAAAATAAATTAGTCTGTTATATCAGCTTCAGGTGTTTGGTAGCTGGTGGTGATCCAAGACTGGTTCATCTTTATGAAGGTCAGTCGATCAACAGAGTCGGTGGACAGGCGCACCCTGTCATCCGTGACAAATCCTCCAGCAGCACTGAATGTGCGTTCTGAAAGAACGCTGGATGCAGGACAGGCCAATAGCTCAATTGCATACTGTGCAAGCTCTGGCCAGTGACCCATCCTCAAGACCCAGTAAGCCAGAGGATTTTCGGTGGGGAAGGTGTCCAAGTCTGACCTTGCCCCTAGGTATTCCTGCACCATGTATATCAGACGCTGGCGATGGTTGCTGGAACCGATCATACCTTGGGGCTGCGGACTAAAGAATTGTCTGAACGCTCCGGTCAGACGGCCACCTTCCCCACCGCTCCTTCTTTGACTGACCGAAGCCTCAGCAACTCGTTGTCCAGGACCAGGAGTTTGTAACCTCCCAGTCTCTGGGAACGCGTTGCACAGACCTTTCTGCAAGGCCTCCCAGAGTTGTCTCATCCTCTGCTCCCTCTGCGACGGTAAGATAAGGTCCGCAACCTTACCCTTGTACCGTGGATCAAGGAGAGTGGCCAGCCAGTAATGGTCCTTCTCCTTGATCCGAAGAATACGAGGATCCTTCCGCAGACTTTGCAGGATCAGGGAGGCCATGCAGCATAGGTTAGCTGAGGCATTCGGTCCGGAGTCCTCTGGGTCACTAAGGACGACATGATCCGCAGCCACCTCCTCCCAGCCACGTACAAGTCCACTGGTTTCTTGGGACTGTAAATCATCCCTAAAAGACTGCTGCTGATGATGCTGAGTGCCAGGCTCCACCTCCATGCTGACACAATCCTCCTCCTCCTCCTCCTCCTCCTCTTCTTCCTGTGCGATGGGTGGGACAGAAGGAACACTGTCTGGGTAAAGGGGGCCTTGAGAGGCAAGGAAGTCCTCCTCTTCCTGCCTCTGTTCTGCCTCAAGTGCCCTGTCCATTATTCCATGCAGCGTATGTTCCTACAGGTGGACAAGAGGTACAGTGTCACTGATGCATGCACTGTCACTGCTCACCATCCTTGTGGCCTCCTCAAATGGTGCCAGGACAGTGCATGCATCCCTGATCATGCCCCACTGGCGTGGTGAAAAAAACCTGAGCTCCCCTGACCCTGTCCTGGTGCCGTAATCGCACAGGTACTCATTGATGGCCCTCTGCTGCGTGTGCAGCCGCTGCAGCATGGCCAACGTTGAGTTCCACCTGGTGGGCATGTCACATATAAGGTGGTTCTTGGGCAGGTTCAACTCCTTTTGCAGCTCAGCCAGGCGAGCACTGGCATTATAAGATCTGCGGAAATGCACACAGACTTTCCTGGCCTGCCTCAGGACATCCTGTAAGCCCGGGTACCTGCCCAAGAACCGCTGCACCACCAGGTTAAGGACGTGAGCCACACAGGGCACATGGGTCAGTTGTCCCTGTCGGAGAGCGGAGAGGAGGTTGGTGCCATTGTCGCAAACTACCATTCCTGGCTTAAGCTGGCGTGGCGTCAACCACCTCTCGGCCTGCCCCTGCAGAGCAGACAGAACCTCTGCCCCAGTGTGGCTCCTGTCCCCCAAACACACCAGGGCAAGCACGGCATGGCATCTTTTTGCCTGCGTACTTGCGTAGCCCCTTGAACGCCTACGGAGCACCGCTGGTTCCGAGGACAAAGCACAGGAAGAGGCCACGGAGGAAGAAGAAGAGGAGGGGGTGGAGGACAGAGGTGTGTCACAACCAGTAGTAGCATTTTGGAGGCGTGGCGGTGGAACAACCTCCAACACTACTGCACCTTGTCCTGCATCCTTCCCAGCTGCCAAAAGAGTGACCCAATGGGCCGTGAAAGAAAGGTAACGTCCCTGTCCATGCCTGCTGGACCATGAGTCAGCGGTAATATGCACCTTACTGCTGACCGCCCTGTCCAGCGAGGCCAAGACATTGCCTTCCACATGCCGGTAGAGAGCCGGAATCGCCTTCCGTGAGAAAAAGTGGCGTTTGGGAACCTGCCACTGAGGAACCGCACATTGCACAAACTCACGGAAGGGGGCCGAGTCTACCAACTGAAAAGGCAGCAGTTGAAGCGCTAGCAATTTAGCCAAGCTAGCATTCAACCGCTGGGCATGTGGATGGCTGGGAGTGAACTTCTTTCGACGGTCCAGCAGCTGGGGCAGGGAAATTTGCCTGCTAGAATCGGACGTCGGTGTACTGCTAGCAGAGTGCCCGCAAGTACTTGGCTGTGATACACCTAATTCTACACCTTCATTCCTCTCAGAGCAGATTTCAGAGAGGACTGAAGGTATAGTGGGGTTGGAGATCCCAGCTGATGCGGTGCAAGAAGAGGTCAGCTTTGTTCTTTGGTGTGGGTCTTTAAGGTAGGCTTGCCAACGAGCTGCATGGCAGGTCAACATATGTCTGGTCAAGCATGTGGTGCCCAAGCGGGTGATGTTTTGGCCATGCGATATACGCTTGAGACATATGTTGCAAACAGCAGCTGTGCGATCTGATGCACTCGACTCAAAAAAGGCCCACACCAAAGAACTTTTTGAATAACGGGCAGAGGCAGCGCCCTGCACAGGCGGAGCTCTGCGGTGTGATTCCGTCGATGTGCTGCCCTTACGCTGGCCCCCCGAGGGCATCCTGCCTCGTTGGAGATGTGCCTCCTCCTCATCCTCCTCCTCCTCCTCCTCCTCTCTCCTATTAGGCACCCACGTGGAGTCAGTGACCTCATCATCCCCTCCCTCCTCATCACTGGAGCCAATCTGGCAGTATGCTGCAGCTGCTGGAACATGACTGCCAGATTGGTGTCCTTCTTGAGCATCCCCTCTCTCTGCTCTCACGCTACTGCCTTCCTCTAGCTGGGTATCATCATCAGACCCTTCGAAACGTTGGGCATCCTCCTGGAGCATGTACCCAACACTGTGCTCAAACAGTTCGGGGGACTCCTCAGGAGGACATGGTTGGTCTAGGGAAGGAGTGACTGATGATGACATTGATACCAGGGAAGAGGACGCTTTGGCAGCTGCTTTGCCAGTACCCTGAGCCTGGGTGAGAGAGGATGAGGAGGATGAGGAGGGCTTGGTCATCCACTCTACCAAGTCTTCGGCATGATGCGGCTCAACACGTCCAGCTGCCGAAAAGAAGGACAAGTGTGTCCCATGGCCACGTGCTGATGGCGATGCACCGCGTCCACGACCAGCACTGTTGTCTCTAGACACAGAGCCTGCTTGCCCTCTTTTATTGGCTCCTGACTGTCTGCCTCTCCTTGTTTGCCTTCCAGACATTCTAATGGCCTGCAGGGAAATGGGAAAAGCAGCAATACAGGCTAAGTTAAGGTGTAATATGGTCAGGAGGTACACTCCGCCCGCTGTAAGTGCCGCAAAATCCCGTTGGTGTAACACACCAGGAAAAAGCAGCAATACAGGCTAAGTTAAGGTGTAATATGGTCAGGAGGCACACTCCGCCCGCTGTAAGTGCCGCAAAATCCTGTTGGTGTAACACACCAGGAAAAAGCAGCAATACGGGCTAACTTCAGGTGTATAATGTGCAGGAGGCTTAGCAACAATGACACTGACACTGTCCCCTGCCTATCCTTCTCTCTCCCTGCACACAAGGTTTATCAAAGTATATGACACTGACACTCTTCCCTGCCTATCCTTCTCTCTCCCTGCACACAAGGTTTAGCAAAAAATATGACACTGACACTGTCCCCTGCCTATCCTTCTCTCTCCCTGCACACAAGGTTTATCAAAGTATATGACACTGACACTCTCCCTGCCTATCCTTCTCTCTCCCTACACACAAGGTTTAGCAAAGAATTTGACACTGACACTCTCCCTGCCTATCCTTCTCTGTCCCTACACACAAGATTTAGCAAAGAATAGATTTGACAAGATTTGACACTGTCCCTGCCTATCCTTCACTTTCCCTGCTCCGGAACACACTACACAAGGCCGCCGCGCTGGCGTCCTTTTATAGTGTGGGGCGTGTACTAAACCCCCTCAGCTATAATTGGCCACAGGCATCCTGCCTGTGGCCAATCATTGCTCTCCTCGCTGCCGGCGCTGTGATTGGCCAAGCATGCAGGGTCACAGTGCATGCTTGGCCAATCACAGTGCCGGGATTACACTGCGATGGCGCAGTGTATTGTGGGCCGTTCGCGTCACTCGAATTTGGCGGCGAACGGCCCAAATCGTTCGTTGTTCGCCGAACACGCGAACAGCCGATGTTCGAGTCGAACCTATGTTCGACTCGAACATCGAGCTCATCCCTACTACTGACCTATGAAATCTGCATTACTTACTACTGACCTGTGAACTCTGTGTCACTTACTATTGACCTATTAACTCTACAGAACTTAATACTGACCTGTGAACTCTGCATCACTTACTACTGACCTGTGAACTCTGCATAACTTACTTCTGATTTCTAAACTGTATGTCACTTACCACTGATCCCTGGACTCATCACCTACTTCTGATCTCTGCCTCACTTACTTCTGATCTATGAACTCTGCATCACTTACTTCTGACCTATGAACTCTGCATTACTTACTACTGACCTGTGATCTCTGCATTACTTACTACTGATCTCTGCATCACTTACTACTGACCTATGAACTCTACATCACTTACTACTGACCTGTGAACTCTGCACCACTTACTACTGACCTATGAACTCTGCATTACTTACTACTGACCTGTGAACTCTGTGTCACTTACTACTGACCTATTAACTCTACATAGCTTAATACTGACCTGTGAACTCTGCATCACTTACTACTGAACTCTGCATCACTTACTACTGACCTATGAACTCTGCATCACTTACTACTGACCTATGAACTCTGCGTCACTTACTATTGACCTGTGAACGCTGCATCAATTACTACTGACCTGTGAACTCTGCACCACCTACTACTGGCCCGTGAACTCTGCATAACTTACTACTGACCTATGCATTACTCATTACTGACCTCTGAAATCTGCATCACTTACTACTGACCTGTGAACTCTGCATAACTTACTTCTGATTTCTGAACTGTATGTCACTTACCACTGATCCCTGGACTCATCACCTACTTCTGATCTCTACATCACTTACTTCTGACCTATGAACTCTGCATTACTTACTACTGTCCTGTGAACTCTGCATTACTTACTACTGACCTATGAACTCTGCATTACTTACTACTGACCTGTGAACTGTGTCACTTACTATTGACCTATTAAGTCTACATAACTTAATACTGACCTGTGAACTCTGCATCACTTACTACTGAACTCTGCATCACTTACTACTGATCTATGAACTCTGCATCACTTACTATTAACCTGTGAACTCTGCGTCACTTACTACTGACCTATGAACTCTGCAATGCATTACTTACTACTGACCTGTGAACTCTGCATTACTTACTACTGACCTGTGAACTCTGCATTACTTACTACTGACCTGTGAACGCTGCGTCACTTACTACTGAACTCTGCATTACTTACTACTGACCTATGAACTCTGCATTACTTACTACTGACCTGTGAACTCTGTGTCACTTACTATTGACCTATTAACTCTACAGAACTTAATACTGACCTGTGAACTCTGCATCACTTACTACTGAACTCTGCATCACTTACTACTGATCTATGAACGCTGCATCACTTACTATTAACCTGTGAACTCTGCGTCACTTACTACTGACCTGTGAACTCTGCATTATTTACTACTGACCTGTGAACGCTGCGTCACTTACTACTGAACTCTGCATTACTTACTACTGACCTATGAACTCTGCATTACTTACTACTGACCTGTGAACTCTGTGTCACTTACTATTGACCTATTAACTCTACAGAACTTAATACTGACCTGTGACCTCTGCATCACTTACTACTGAACTCTGCATCACTTACTATTAACCTGTGAACTCTGCATCACTTACTACTGACCTATGAACTCTGCATCACTTACTATTAACCTGTGAACTCTGCATTACTTACTACTGACCTATGAACTCTGCGTCACTTACTACTGAACTCTGCAGGACTTACTACTGACCTATTAACTCTACAGAACTTAATACTGACCTGTGAACTCTGCATCAATTAATAATGACCTGTGAACTCTGCACCACCTACTACTGACCCCTGAACTCTGCATAACTTACTACTAACCTCTGCATTACTCATTACTGACCTCTGAAATCGGCATCACTTACTACTGACCTGTGAACTCTGCAAAACTTACTTCTGAACTGTATGTCACTTACCACTGATCCCTGGACTCATCTCCTACTTCTGATCTCTGCATTACTTACTACTGACATGTGAACTCTGCATTACTTACTACTGACCTATGGACTCTGCATTACTTTCTACTGACGTATGTACTCTGCATTACTTTCTACTGACGTATGTACTCTGCATTACTTACTACTGACCTGTGAACTCTGCTTTACTTACTACTGACCTGTGAACTCTGCATTACTTACTACTGACTGGGCTGAAAGGTCTTCAGAAGTATACCTGTGAGGGTGGGAGGTGCTACTGACCAAGATGGCTACTCGATAGAGCAGAGCATGCAGCACGTTGTATGAAGGAAGCATGATGGAGGTTATACTGCCTATTATTATTGCCTAATATTATGCCCGTTGCAGGAGATGGGACTCATGTGAAATCCATATGAAGATATTAAGATCTACATTCTACTGGCGCTTGTTTAGACCTTTTTGGACCTTTTTGGTGAGATTACATTATACCTTGTACCTATATAAGTATGCTTATGCCTATGCCTATGCTGGACGCTTGATTATTTAATCTCCTGCATGAATCACATTTCATCTCTAACCTAAAGATCTGCTGGATCTGCTGGATTGGCCAAATTTGTTGGTAATATTATTAGTAACTGGAAACATTCAAACCCGCTAGCCTGCTAGTCTGATTACTGCTATTAGCCTGCTAATCCATTAAAATCTGAGAATCACCTGTGGATCGCACTGACCTGTTTTGTCCCAGTCTCTGGATCCGGACATTGCGGAGGAGCTGGGACGCAGCTGTAGAGGCTGGAGGAAGGCAGAGGAGATTGGAGTGTGGAGAGTTGAGGAGCGTGCGCACATGTGTAGAGATACGAGCAACACAGAGATGGACGGCGAGCGGTGGATACGGGACTGTGATCGCAAGGGCTTCGGTTGCCCTCGGTTGCCTTATCCGTGGGGAGAGGACCCCAGACGAATCTCAGACAGAGATCCACCTCCTTGGTCCTTACCCGGGCCGCATTGGAGCACAGACGGGTAGTGCACAGCGGCTAAGTGGAGCAGTGAAGCTCGGGAGATCGGGGTTCGGGGCTGAATCAGCATGGTGTTTCTACCTAAGACACATTGTATCAGAAGATATCTGACACCTGAATAAACCTGAATATTTGAACTCTCGGAACCCTCTCTGAACTGAACTGCGGATCGGTGAGTTGTAGGTCCTCGGACCCTAATAAAAAAATGGCATAAATATACTACATAAATTACAGATAATGGTAGATAATTTTGAACAATCCATATCAGTATTTTATACAAGCTGAATAGCAAAAAGAATATAAGGCATATAAGATATACGGTACAGAAAATACAGAAGGTATCATTTACAAAAGAAAGGACTATAACAAAATACTGCTATAATGCCACTAAGCGCATATTTATAGTTATATAGAGACATTGGTGCAGTGAGTAGAAGGAGAAAAAGGCAAAGAAAAATGAATGTAGCAGCAAGAAAATTGGAAAATAAATCTGCAGTGTGGCGAAATGTTACAAATTAATTCAGAATTTTCTCCAGTTATTCCTTTGCAATATATGGGAGAAATAATAATAATATTGTCTTTTTGACTATGCTAGCGACTTGAAATAACATCTCTTATTTTCTATTACTCGGAATGAAGTAGACCATAAATTACTTGTAGATAAATCAAATTGGACTATTATATTGTTCTATCTCTTGTCTTATTTTTTTATTTTTTTTAAAAAAGGGACTGTTGTTCAGGAATGAAAGTTAAAAAAAAAAGAAAAAAAGAGAGAAAGTGGGAAGGAGGAAAAGAAAGAAAAGAGAAAGGAGGAAAAATAATAATCTCAAAACCATTTAAAAACCCTGCAATCTAATGAACTTGCAAATAAGAACTTTTAGGAACTTTTTGATATAAATGAGAAAATAATTTGGGATCAAACATAAATACTTGGATCTCATTTGGCTTATTCGGTTCTACCCTCTTTTTTTTTGTTTGTCCCCCCCCCCCCCCCTTAAACTGATGGCACCAAAAAAGGGAACTAAAACATCACAAAAGGGTAAAAGGGACAGAAAGAAAGAGAAAGGAAGTATCACTGAGGCTCAAACTACTCAAACAATAGATATTAAAGAATTTTTTCAGCAACTTCAGCAATTTCAAATATCACAATCCTCACATATACTACATACATCACAAATATCACAGGAACTAATGAATATGGAAGGGAGCTAAAAATAATATATACAGTGTACCATCAGTGCACAAAAATTGTACATATATATAAAGCAGTCACCATAAAGTGTGACCGACCAAAAATTTGATGGATGTTACCAACTAAAAAAATTTTTTTTGACGAGTATGAATGAAAATTACAAAGTGACACCAAATAAGTCCATTTTAAAACTGAAGCAAAAAGTCCATAATATAATCCACAATGAAATCTTGAAGGTAGAAATATAAAGTGAGAGAAAGGGTGAACTTCAGAAGTTAGCACCAATCTGCACTCGTGTACCACCACCAAATAAATGCGCTTACCAAAGGCAAGCTGGTTACAAGCCCAAAACACATAAATAGCCTCCTTCCTCACGGTGGATGGATATCCAGGGAATTGCACACTCCGGAGATTATGACTCGGTAGCCCAGCAATGTCAGAGAACAGAAAGAGAGACCCACATAGTGTATATCGTCCAATCAATGCATTTATTAGTTTAAAAGGTGGCAACTTACATCAATATGATGAATTCAGGCATAAAATACAAAGGAGAGCCGGCCGGCATGCAATCTCCCGTCCAATAGCGATGACGTCAGCACGTCTGCCTCCCGACGTACGTTTCGCTACACAATAGCGTCGTCTGGGGAACGTCCCCGTTATAATTGCCCCTGTTAAATTTTTTCAGCATTTTTTATTATTTTGATTATCCATTCCTATTCCTATTTTTATTCTTATTTTTATTTAATTTTTTATCATTATTTTTTCACACAGGTTTACTTCCCCTCAATTGGGGTCGTCCACTGCAGCACACTTCCACGTCACCCCATTTAATTGACCCTCTTGGGTTGGTCACCTGTGTCTGGCTGCTGCGGCTCTGTCATACCCCCTCAGCTCCCAACCGTGGCCATTGGTTTGACCCGCAGCCGTGCCGCCATTACGCATATGCAACGTAAGTTAATGAGCCGGGTATGGGTGTGTTGGCAGTTTGGCCACGTTTCATGCCTACCCATATACTCCCACTTTCCTATAGACTAGCCAAATATCATCGTCTTTCTCTTCTTTAGAATATGACTACGATTCTGCTCCTGAAGAGGGGCTATAAGGCCCCAAAACGCGTAGAGCTTACAACCTCCGAGAAGTCTATTCATGTAAAAGCTACCATGGACGTTCCTACTACGAATTTTTATCCCCCCCATATTTAATTAACATTTAAATATGATCTAAAGTTTATTATGGGCATCAATTGTACTGTGTCTTTTATTACATCTTAACCAACCCTTGTTATTATCCATTATGTATGCTGATTCCTTGTTGGAACATATTCGTATTATGTGATAGCTGTTTTTTTATATTGTGTATTGAATTTTCTGATTTATAGCAAAAAGCATAAAGCTCAGATATGTAATGATAATGTAATTTACACCAATATTCTAACCAATAAAAACTATCCCCCATTTAGATCTTATATTGTGCCCGTGTGCTTCATGCAAAGTCCCGCCTTTTGTTTTTTCTCCCGTTTTTTCTCGTTTTTTTCTCTCTTTGTCATTCACATAATTAATGTTTTGTCTGACATTTGGAGTTTGCTGCTAATTTAAGGCCCCTTTCACACGGACGGATAGAATGGTGCTTTTAGCTGCGGATTTTCTATTTTTCTACCGCAGCTAAAAGCACACAACGCTTTCCTATGGCCCCATTCACACACAGCGTTTAGCTGCGATTTCGTTACATGCGGTTCCGTGCGAATAGAAAAAATAGAATTGAATGTGTCCAGGTGCGATGTAGCGCAGCTATCTGCAAACAACCGCATGTAATCGCAGTCTTTTGAGTCAGCTGCGGATAGCAGCGTGAGAAAAAAAAAATCACCCGGAAGCGCATCATAACCAGTAGGTGTACCTGGGAAATGACACAGGAAGTTCAGAGGGATATTGGAAAGAGGAGAAGGCAGCATGGCGGCGCGAGATATATCACATGAGGCCATAATATCCCTTGTGCATTCCCGACCAGAGTTATGGGACTCAGAATGCCCAGGATATGCCGATCGAGTGTTGAAGAGATCCAAGTGGGAGGAAGTATACAAATTTGTCACACCGAACTGGGACAATATGTCTGCCACTGAGCAGGATAACCGAGGTGAGTGCAATGTTTGTTGTGTCTATGAAGCAGGGTACACATGCATCATAGCTGTTTCCCATAATAACCACAAACAGAAGATTTACCCCCTAAATGACCAGGCCATTTTTTAGCGATCCAGCACTGCGTCACTGACAATTGTGCAATGCTGCAAACAAACCTAATTTGAAAATGGGAAATTAAATGGTTGGTGTCTTCCCTTAAGTTTTTTCTAGGGTGGGGGGGGGGGGTGTGAGCAGATCTCTCTCGACTTTTCCTAACATGCGTTATGTTTGATATATATATTGCAGGAAAAGAGGTTTATACACGTTGGAGGTCCCTACGTGACCGGTACAAGAAAGAAGTTAATGAAGAGAAGTCTGCGGAGAGAAGCGGAGCACCCTCAACTCGTCGCAGGGCTAACCCCCATGCAGAGGCTTTGTCTTTTTTGAGGCGCACCACCGAGATGCGCTCGTAAGTATATATATTATATATTTTACTTTTAACAAATTTGTGGGCAGTATAGCCGCACTGTCCTAATGATTTGAGTGGGCTGGAGAGGTGTAGGAGCGGTATACACACCGCGCCTTCACCACTCCAAGGATGCTGCTATCAGGATTTTTGGTTGGGTCACCGCTCCAGTGTGAAAGGTGTCTAAACCCACCCTGCTCTATATAGAGGGCTATTCTGTAGTGTACACATGACAGTATTCATGTTATTTTTAAACTTGTAATTTTGTTATTATTAGAACTGTGTCAAGTGTTCCTGAGAGAGCAAGCGCAAGACGTGAAAGTTCGTCACCAGATGACGCAGACACCAGTCAAGAAACCAATTCAGAGTCACTTTCATCCCAAGAATATCAACCATCCACTGAAGAACCTGTGGTATGTACTTTCAAAACGTCACAATGATGGTTTTTAAAAAAAATTTTTTTACAATGCTTTCATTTTTTAATGGGGGGGGGGGGGGGGACAGTGTAAGTGTGTGTTTTCTTTTAGTTTTTGTATTTTTTGACAATTAATTTTTATTTTATTCTTTTTTTTTTTCAGCCCTCTCTTTCGTGAGATATCAGGGGTCTTAACAGACCTCTGACATCTTCCCTTTGAGACAGGGAATGGGACTAGGGACACAGATTCCCCAGTCCCTTTCTCAGCAGCCTCCGCTGCGCTGAAAATGAATGGAGAGAAGACAGCGGCTTCTCTTCATTCATGAACTGAAACATTGTAAAAACAGTTTTGGTGGTCGTCTGGCTGCCAATACAGTGACAACAGGTTTTCGGGGCTAAAACAAGTGCCTGTGTCTGATCTATTGAAAACAGGTGTTGCAAGCTCGGACACGACTTTAATAATTGTGCAAGCATCATGTTTATTATTATGTAAGTGTGATCTCAACATCAGAAGCATAATCTATATATTTGATCTATTTGCAGGCAAATGTAGGTAGGAGAGGACAGTCTACTTCCACCAGCCGTCAAAAACGTACTCAACAAGAGACACCTTTTGAGGAATATTTTAACCGTATTATAGCAGAAATGAGAAACCAATCGCAAAACCAGGCCAAAGATGATGAATTTCTCAATATCTCAGACCCAGATGTTATGTTTTTGAGAATGTTGCTTTGTGTAGTCAGGGAGATTCCTCCTGATAAGCGCACTGAGGTCAGGGGTGATATACATGCCTATTTAACGTATATTGTATCCGCTTGCAAAGAGCAACGCCCATATCCAAAATTTCAGCCATGGGCTATGGGTTTTAATTCACCCAGTGGCTCTTTGAGTCGACCAATGGCCAATCAGCAGTTCCATGACACAACACCTGCCATTAATCCTTATGCAGGACCCCCACCGATGTATACACCTTACCCACCTAATCCTGGTTATCAAAGGATGCATGTGCAGCCACACCCAGTTACTTCACCCTCATCTTCCCAATCAGGATCAGGATCACCCATAGATGTTGGCACTGAACCAAGCCACTCTTCCCTGCGTCCCCCTTATCCGGTGTATGAAAACTTGTAGTTTTGACCTTTTAATTTGTTATATTACTGTTTAATTTTTTTATGTTTTGTTACTTGAATTTTATTGATACCTACCTCAATATCCGCTGAACTGTACGGATGTAAGAAACTGTACTGTACTGTTCCAAGCTTCCATATCTTGCTACTCCGCCACGCTGGCTCTCACAGTACCAAAGCATTGTTTAGGTTGAGAGCCAGCATGGCCGACTAGAAAGATACTGAAGCTTGGCCCAGTGGGAGATCCCCCAATCTACACAGTGCAGCATACATGGCGAAATCAAAATTAAGGTGACGAAGGTTAGGGTTTTGACACTTTCTCTATGGGGCCATGCCTCAGCAGACTGGCCATACACCTATAGGTTATCTTCTGTTTTTCTATGTTCAGATGGAAAAAGTGGAACAGATTCCTCGATCTCCGCTAAACTGTGCGGATGTAAGAATCTCCCACTGTTCCAAGCTTCCATATCTTGCTACTCGGACGACTAGAAAGATACTGAAGCTTGGCCCAGTGGGAGATCCCCTCCCCCCCATCTACACAGTGCAGTGTACATGGACAAATATTATTCCATCTAATCATAGACATTATGCAGATAATCTATAGGTGTATGGTCAGCTTTAAGCACTAAAAAACCTTTTTAAATTCTTTGCTTACATTTGGACATTGTTATCAAACAGCCGCTACACAACAGTTCGTAAAGTTGTGAAAAAATGTTTCAAAGCTGTTTACTGCAATCAGTGTCCACATATAGTCAAACATATGGTTAACAGCACTTTAGAAATACTCAATATTTTAGGGGGAGAGGTACAGAGTCAATTTATACTTGAAAATAGAAGAAAATTCTCTATATTCCTAAGGAATTGAAAACATAGTTTTCTATACATGCAAGCATTCAATGTTTTGTAAGGTTTGTCTATTTTTTCTACCTTTTTGTTATTTAACATGGCAAAGATATAAAAATAAAAACAATTTAATTGTAAAAAATTGGCAACTACTTTATTTCAAGAACAAATTTAAACTGTAATATAAGGTTGATATAACATGGGTAACAAAGATCTCTTTACAAATGGTCATATTGCCATGGGAGCTGTCCATCCTCTGTCAAAAAAAAATCTGTGAAATCCTCACGCACTTGTAGAGCTTGATTCGTGGGACGAGTGGCAGTAACATGACCTCTGTGTTCTGCGGAAACAGGTAACGCTAACGGGGATTCGGTGGGCACGATCTCCTTACCCCTCAAATAGTTGTGGAGAACACAACATGCCAAAACAACATTGACCGCATGATCCACTTCTAGGTGCATGGCTGTCATCAAAACACGCCATTTGGCAGTGCAAATGCCAAATGCGCACTCCACCATTCTCCGGGCTCTACTGAGACGGTAATTAAAAATGCGCCTCCTGTCAGTGAGACCATGCCTCGTATAGGGCCTGAGAAGGTGGGTGGAAAAGGCAAATGCCTCATCTCCCAGCACAACAAAAGGAAGGTCCGGCACAGCAGTACCAGGAAGAGGCCTTGACTGTGGCACATTGAATGCACTATTTTCCAATCGCTGGCCCATCATAGAATTACGGAAAATTCTGGAATCTCCAGAACTCCCGTAAGCTCCCACATCCACAGCAATGAACCGCATGTTGGTATCACTGAGCCCCAGGAGGACAATGGAGAAATATTTTTTATAGTTGAAATAACGGGAACCAGAGTTTGGTGGCTTGATGAGACGGATATGTTTCCCGTCTAAAGCCCCAATGCAATTTGGGAAGTTGGTCTTCTCCCAAAACTCCTCAGATATTTCCTCCCACAGACTGGATGTTGGTTCCGGCATGACACTGCTTTTCAGCTCTTCCCATATAACTTGACATGTATCATGGACTATTGTCGATACAGTAGAAATTCCCATTAGGAACTGATGATGAAGGGAGGTGAAGCTGGCACCAGTGGCAAGGTATCTGCAATACAAAAAAGACAAATATAGGGAGAGAGGTAAAAGGAGAAGCGGATAACGCTGTCTAATAAAATGCTTATGAGTGCAGTATGTGATCTGGCAGAGGGGCAGATCTTGATCAGTGGCCCCGGATCACCCCTAGATAGGGAACTTACACACAGTAAGGTAGACTTAATTAAGTCATAGAGATTGAGTGCATTGGGTGAATTGTTGACGTGTGCGTTGTGTTTTTTTTTTCTTCTTTCCCTCTCTTTCTTCTTGATATATTATTTTCTCCTCCCTGACCACTAGGTGTTATGGGAGGGGTAAAATGGTGCTCTTTTAATGCTAGAGGCCTATATTCTCCCTTTAAGCGATCCCAAATCCTAAATGAATTTCACAAGCAAAAAATTGGTATAATTTTGTTTCAAGAAACACATTTTTGTTCAAATCATATACCCAAAATAAACAATAGAAATGATGTAACTTGGATTCATGATACATTTTCTTATTCCAAAACAAGGGGAGTGTCCAAGTTGGAAAGGCAAAGATGGCAGATTTTTGATTGTAAAGGTCAAGTTTTTTGGGAAAATTTTTACAATTGCAAATTTATATTTACCAATTTATGACCAAATTAAATATGGAATAAAATCTATTATGGAAACAATGGAAAAAGCAGAAGGTATAGTAGTTATAGGTGGAGACTTTAACTTCATAATGGACTCAACAATGGATACAACTAGCCCTCATTTTTATAGGAAAAAAAAACAATTAATAGAATTTAAAGACCTGATAGGTACATTTCAGCTGGTAGACATATGGAGAGCCCAACATCAAACAGAAAGAGATTACACATACTACTCAAATATACATAGCACATATCATGGGATAGATTATTTCCTTATTAATTAATCAGGTTTGAAGATGACTCCCTTAACAAGTATAGGTAATTGTTCCTGGTCAGATCATGCTCCGATATATATGGAGCTTATGATAGTCGAATGTAAAAAACCAAATGAAATATGGAGACTGAATGATAATTTGTTTTTTAATAAAGAATGCGAAAAGGAAATACGACAAGTCGTGAGGGAATTTATATTGGATCACGAGAAAGACGATACTTCAATCCCCATACAATGGGAAACACTTAAATGCGTATTACGGGGAATCTTCATCAAGCACGGATCAAGATTAAGAAAGGACAAAAAACAGAAACAATCCCAATTAAGGGCGGAAATTATAAAACTGGAAAATAAACATAAAAAGACCCTTAAAAAAGGGGATAAAATTGTATTAAAAGAAAAACAAATACAGCTTCAACATTTGCTTGATGAGGATTCCCTTCGGACGAGGGATAGGAATAAAATACATCGGTACATACAAGGTAATAAAACTGGGAAATTATTAGCAAATACTATAAGAAGTCAACAATCTATGACTTCCATAGTTAAAATTCGGAAAACAAATGGGGAAATAACATACGATCCTACTGAGATATTAAAAAGTTTTCACACATATTACTCTAAACTATATAATTTAAATTGCCAAGAAAATAAGGAGGAGGATAAGAAAAGGGAAGAGAATCGGGAATATATAAAGGATACAGCTATTCCAGTGTTTTCAACAGAAACATCAGAGGAACTGGAAAAAGAAATATCAACAGAAGAAATCCAACAAGCTAGTACCGGGCTGGTTCCGGGCAAAAGCCCGGGGCCGGACGGATACACATCTAGATTCTATAAAATATTCCAAGACATTCTGATCCCTATTCTTAAGAAAACATATAACTCTATATCTAGAACACAAAGCTTTACATCACAAACTATGGAAGCTCACATAACATTAATACCCAAACCGGAAAAAGATCATACATTATGTAATAATTTCCGCCCAATTTCTCTGACAAACATTGACATAAGATTATACTCAAAGATAATATCGAATAGATTAACGCCTATATTACCAGAACATATACACCTAGATCAAACAGGTTTTACACAAGGGAGAGAAACAAGGGATAATATTATTAAAACTTGTATGTTGGTAGAATATGCACAGAGGGCTGCCATCCCGACCTGCCTACTATCTATCGATGCTGAAAAAGCATTTGATAGGGTGGGCTGGCAGTTCCTGGAAGAAACATTAATGCAGATAGGAATGGGTCCAAAAATGCTTAGCAGGATTGTCGCATTGTACTCTAACTCACGAGCAAAGATTAGAACTAATGGAATGTTATCAGAATATATAGAAATATCGAATGGAACTAGACAGGGATGCCCATTGTCCCCCTTGCTTTACATACTAGTGATGGAACATCTTACACAGGCAATAAGAAAAAATAAGGATATCCAAGGAATTAGAATTAAAGATAAAGAATATAAAACCGCTGTTTACGCGGATGATTTATTAATTTATGCAACTAATCCTATTATCACAATACCAAATTTAATAAAGGAATTTAAACGATTTGGGGAATTAAGTAATTTTAAAGTTAATTATGACAAATCTAAAATGTTGAATGTATCACTAACACAAAAAATACAGTCACTATTACAAAATAATTTGCCATTCAAATGGCAACGGATTGCAATTAAATATTTGGGTATTTATATTCCAGGAGATCTGAATAAATTGCAGGAGTTGAATTACAATGCGGCATTCCAAAAAGAAATACAATTATTGCAAAAATACGAGGAAAAGGTAACATACTCATGGATGGGAAGAATCAACATAATAAAAATGGATATACTACCAAAATTATTATATATCTTTCAAACTATCCCTTTAATTATCCCTAAAAAAGTAAAAACAGAATTAAGGAAGGCCATAGGAAGTTTTATTTGGGGACATAAAACCCCAAGAATTAAAAGGGAAATATTAATTAGATCTAAAGATAAAGGGGGATTAGCATTACCAGATTTTTCAAAATATTTACAAGCTGCTTCTCTGACTAGAATCGTAGATTGGCACCATAATATGGAGGATAAGCAATGGGTAAAAATAGAACAAGACGTCATAGGAATTCAACTTAAAGCCCTCCCCTGGATTAAGCCCCATTCAAGACCTGGAAATAACAAATTAACAATTTCTGCAAGAGCTACACTAAAATTATGGGATATAGAATTAAAAAAGGGGAAATTATCTACTAAAATGGGACCGATGACCCCATTGTTCTCCAATCCAGAATTCCTGCCAGCCTTGGTAACCACAAAATACTTGAAATGGAACATATCAGAGAATTTACGGGTGGCTCAGATTTTAGTGGATGGGAAAGTACCAGAAATTCAAACTATGGGACCAGAGTATAAACACAAGTGGTTACAATATTATCAATTAAATACATACATTGATAATATTGAGATACCTCTAATAAATAGAACTAAAACTAAATTTGAACAAATGTTAACAGAGGCACAACAACCAAAAAATAAATTATCTAGGATATATGGACTTTTACTCCCTTCAGATTCCTTTAAAGAGATAACAGGAATGCAGAAATGGGAAAAAGAAATAGGTAGAATAATATCAGAGACTGAATGGGAAAAAATATTTAAAATAATCCATAACTCGTCCAGAACGAATAAATATCAAGAACGGAATTATAAGGTAGTTATGAGATGGTATTGAAATCCGGTAGCATTAAATAAAATAAATAATGATCAAACAGAAATATGTTGGAGATGTAAAACTGACAGAGGAACTATGGAACATATATGGTGGGCATCACTAAATGGCGGACCGCGGGCCACATGCGGCCCGCGGCACTCTGCCATTCGGACCGCCGCGGTACTGCCATGTAGGAGCCTTTTCTTCCTCCTGCCGTTGCTCTGTAATCCTCACAGAGCCGACAGTGGGAGGCGGAACAATTCTGGGTGGAGGGCGGAGCTGCCCGAGATTATCAAACAGGCGATTGGCTGCTAGGACTGTCCTTCATCCTAGCAGCCAATCACCTGTTTGTTATCTCGGCCCTCCATCCAGAACTGTCCCGCCTCCCTCCCTGCAACTCCTCTCCTGCCCCTATCCAGACACGCTGTGCCTCCCTCCGATCTGCCTGTGTAAGGTAGGACAGTGAGGGGGGTGAAGTTTAGAGCTAACAATTAAATGTGTGGGGAGGATGCCGAGCCTCAGGATTGCAGTGATGTGGGGGCGGGGGGGAGGGGCTGAGGACATCAAAGAGGGGGAGCTGAGGACTGTAATGTGGGGGGAGCTGAGGACTGTAATGTGGGGGGAGCTCAGGACTGTAATGTGCGGGAGCTGAGCAATGTAATGTGGGGGGAGCTGAGGACTGTAATGTTGGGGGAGCTGAGGACTGTAGTGTGGGGGGATTGAGGACTTTAATGTGGGGGAGCTGAGCACTGTAATGTGGGGGGACTGAGGACTGGAGTGTGGGGGAGCTGAGGACTGTAGTGTGGGGGGTACTGAGGACTGGAGTGTGGGGGGGGGACTGAGGACTGGAGTGTGGGGGGGGACTGAGGACTGGAGTGTGGGGGGACTGAGCACTGTAATGTGGGGGAGCTGAGCACTGTAATGTGGGGGAGCTGAGCACTGTAATGTGGGGGAGCTGAGCACTGTAATGTTGGGGGAGCTGAGGACTGTAATGTTGGGGGAGCTGAGGACTGTAGTGTGGGGGGATTGAGGACTTTAATGTGGGGGAGCTGAGCACTGTAATGTGGGGGAGCTGAGCACTGTAATGTGGGGGGACTGAGGACTGTAGTGTGGGGGGAGCTGAGGACTGTAGTGTGGGGGGAGCTGAGGACTGTAGTGTGGGGGGAGCTGAGGACTGTAGTGTGGGGGGTACTGAGGACTGGAGTGTGGGGGGGACTGAGGACTGTAATGTGGGGGGACTGAGGACTGTAATGTGGGGGAGCTGAGCACTGTAATGTGGGGGAGCTGAGCACTGTAATGTGAAGGGACTGAGGACTGTAATGTGGGGGAGCTGAGCACTGTAATGTGGGGGAGCTGAGCACTGTAAAGTGGGGGAGCTGAGCACTGTAATGTGGGGGGGACTGAGCACTGTAATGTGGGGGAGCTGAGCACTGTAATGTGAAGGGACTGAGGACTGTAATGTGGGGGAGCTGAGCACTGTAATGTGGGGGGACTGAGCACTGTAATGTGGGGGAGCTGAGCACTGTAATGTGAAGGGACTGAGGACTGTAATGTGGGGGAGCTGAGCACTGTAATGTGAAGGGACTGAGGACTGTAATGTGGGGGAGCTGAGGACTGGAGTGTGGGGGAGCTGAGCACTGTAATGTGGGGGGATTGAGGACTGTAATGTGGGGGGACTGAGGACTGGAGTGTGGGGGAGCTGAGGACTGGAGTGTGGGGGAGCTGAGGACTGTAATGTGGGGGAGCTGAGGACTGTAATGTGGGGGAGCTGAGGACTGTAATGTGAGGGGACTGAGGACTGTAATGTGGGGGGGGGGGCTGAGGATATTAAAGTGGAGAGGGGAGGAATGTAATGTGGGGGGGGGGGCTGAGGACTGTGATTTGGGGGACTGAGGACAGGGGTGAGGAGGGGGGACTGAGGAGAGTAATGTGGGGTTATGATGTTAATAGGGGCAGAGGACAGTACTGGGGGTTGATGTTAAGGAAGTGTGAGGACACTACTGTGTAGGGGGATGATGTAAAGGGGGAGCTGAGGACACTCATCAAGAGGGGATCTTGATGTGAAGGGGGAGGGGACTGTGATGTGCACTGGGGACTAAGGAAGCTGATATAAGAATGGATTAAGATCTGTGCATGTGCATTAGGTGCACACGTCGTGGGTGGATCAGCCTATTTTAATGGGCTGCACTACCCACATGAAAACCGAGAGAAAGAAGTCCTTGACCTTTTTTTAAAAAAGAAAATTGCACCGCACCAAGCCACATTGTGCTGCAGCAACATGTCGTTTGGCGCATGCGAAAATGCATGACAGGGAACCAAAATGATATTCGGACCTCTGCTATAAGAAAATTTTACTGACCGGACCTCGGCGAATTGTAATTCAATACCCCTGATATATGGTTTGAATGTCCCATGGTGAAGAAGTTCTGGAAAATAATTTATGAAATATATCAGAAGGTATCAGGAATAGAGAGGAGTCTAAATTTGGACACCTCACTATTATCTTTAATACCAGAATGAATAAAGAACATCAAAAAATATATTTTTCACCATATGACATCTGCAGCAAGAACAATAGCATATAATTGGAGAGAAAATAGGAGCCCTAAAATTGAAGATTGGATATGTGAAATGAACGAGATACAATACATGGAAAAACAAATGAGAAGGATATATTAATAATCAAATGCCAATAATGTGGCAAAAATGGGATGAATTCAGGCTCTCAAGAAGAATAGAAGAATATTTATGAATCGATAATTTGGATAAAGATGAAGGGGAATTATAAAGAAAGAGGAAACAGAATAAAATAATGTACGAGGACGGAGAGAGGATGGTAATGGGGACGGGGTGTGTCTTTTTTTTTTTTTCCTTTTATGGGATGAATCTGAATGATTGGGAATCATAGGGGGCTGGATGTTGGTTATATTGTTTTTTTTTTTTTTTTATTTATGATAAAGAAGTTTTTCTTTTTTGGAAGATTGACCAGGCTTCTGTGTATTGAATTGCCAGCAAATGTGGATATGTAATGTTACAGAGCTCTGGTTAAATATAGAATTTTTGTTGTATTGAAAGAAAACATAATAAAGATAAATTGAAAACTTACTACTGACCTGTGAACTCTGCATTACATACTACTGACCTATGAACTCTGCATTACTTTCTACTGACCTGTGAACTCTGCATTACTTTCTACTGACCTGTGAACTCTGCATTACTTTCTACTGACTAGTGGTGCAACGGATCGGTGGTGATCCGTGATCCGAACGGGTCACTCTGTTGGGATCGGATCACCACGCGATCCGCGGAGCGATCCGCGGAGCGCTCCGGAGCCTCGGCCATAGGAAAGGCCGCGGCTTTGGCCTAGCTCCGGAGTGATGGCCATCTTGGTACACCCGGCGGCGCCGCTGTAATGACGTTTTGTCGCCGCCATCTGGCTCCACTCACACTCCTGCACAGTATGATAGTAAGAAGGGGCCAAGCGGACATCTTGTTACACCCAACGTAGTTTTAAATTTTACAGTTATTTTCAACACTACTGGAGTTTATATGCTTAAATACATTATTTATTTGTAAATCCAACAGACTGTTTACATGTTACATTTTAAAAGCAGCAGCAAACCTGCTGACCTTACATGCTTGCTAATGTGACAGAACACCTCTGATTTTCACATTTAACATTTAGTTAAATGTGAAAATCAGAGGTGTTCTGTCACATTAGCAAGCATGTAAGGTCAGCAGGTTTGCTGCTGCTTTTAAAATGTAACATGTAAACAGTCTGTTGGATTTACAAATAATGTATTTAAGCATATAAACTCCAGTAGTGTTGAAAATAACTGTAAAATGTAAAACTCCGGTGGGAGTAAGATTTGTGTTTTTTTTTTTTTGCCGATCCGAAAATGATCCGATCTGTGACCCCTGATCCGAGGATCGTTCCGATCCGTGAGTTTTTTGATCCGTTGCACCCCTACTACTGACCTATGAACTCTGCATTACTTACTACTGACCTATTAACTCTACATAACTTAAGACTGACCTGTGTACTCTGCATCGCTTACTACTGAACTCTGCATTACTTACTACTGACCTGTGAACTCTGCATTACTTACTACTGACCTGTGAACTCTGCATCACTTACTACTGAGCTCTGCATTCCACTTCCCTTTTAGCCACAGCAATTATTCAGTGCAATAAAAACCACAGCAAATTTTTGCCTCGTGCAGCAAATGCTGCAATTTTTTATTTTATTTTTTCCTTTCTTGCATAAAACACCCCTGTAACGGCACCCCAATATCCAGGGGATTAACGCCGTTTACGATGTTCCCTCTCCTAGACACACATCCACTCGCTACCAATATCCACAGCTAAACGACCCTTTCCTATAGGAGCCGACCCCTCTGGAAGAAGACGAGACGCACTCTGTCTCTTCTGTAGTAGGAATGCATTTATTATTGAGAAACATTGTAACTTTATACACAATTCAAGGCACATGATTTAACATGAACAAGGGCCCAGCTCCACCCACACATCCCAAAACTCAACACCTCATCCTGACGTCTGCTAGGCTTCAAAAGATCCCAACACAATAGAATATACGATCTCCAATACACATCTTTCCACAAAGGGTTGGCAGCCAGTCTGTCTGGCGACAACAGGTTCTAAACCCTTTACATCTTAAATCCCTTTGTATTGTAAATCCCAGTCTGCCTTTACAATACACACAAGTATAGGGTTAATTACTACTATTCACACCAGACCTTCCCAAGTCATACTGAACAATAGAATGCAAATTACCTTAATTCCTCACAGCAATGATACTTAACCCCCACATACAGTATACATCCAATCTATATACAATGTATATACAGCCTTGAATATGGCTATCACAGACCATATCGGGGGTTTCTTTTATTCACCCTGTGTCCAAAGTGACCCCACTGTCACAACCCCTTTATACCTTCCTATCTTTTTACTATGACAAGCAGCACAAGGATTAAAAATAGTTGATGATTGAGTGAAGTTCTGATTGAAGCTAGCATCAAATATCACTCTCAGATTTTTCCCTTAATGCCCCGTACATACGATTGGAATTTCTGACAGCAAAAGTCCAATGTGAGCTTTTCATCAGAAATTCCGACCGTGTGTAGGCTCCATCGGACTTTTGCTGTCGGAATTTCCGCCAGCAAAAGATTGAGAGCAGGTTCTCAATTTTTCAGGCGGAAAAAATTCCGATCGGAAATTCCGATCGTCTGTAGCAATTCCGACGCGCAAAATTCGACACATACTCAGAAACAATTCGACGCATGCTCGGAAGCATTGAACTTCATTTTCTCGGCTCGTCGTAGTGTTCTTGACGGTCGAAAGTTCCGAGAACTTTTGTGTGACCGTGTGTAAGATTGAGCGGAATTCCGTTGGAAAAAAAAAACATCCAAGGTTTTTCCGATAGAAAATCCGATCGTGTGACCGCGGCATCAGATTTTTTCATTTAGAATGAAGCTATACAAGTTGATGGGGATTAGTAATAATGGGGAGTAGTAATAATGGGGAGTAGTACTGTAATAAGCATGACTTCAGCGTTGTCACAGTTTAGTTGAAGGAAATTTTGAGTTATCCACGTTTTCATGTCACAGTTGGAGCGGAGAGAATTAGAATGTGGATTAGTATGGCTGTGTGCCTACCGAGCCGTCAGGAGACAAAAGTCTTTATGGAGCACACAGGTCCCTTTGTCCATTCCGTTCTTTTTGTCACCAGTAATATTTAATTTCGTGATTTCTTATTGGCGTTCTGTTTGTCACTGGAAGAACTGATGAGTAAGTTTGCCAGCTGAGTAAATGACATGACGGCTCACACCCATAGAGACTACATCTGCTAAGCTGGCTGGGTCACACCCGGAGCAATTTTCACATACTGTACCTTGTTACGTGGCAACCCAGGGAGAGGATGAAAAGAGGAAAGGAAAGTATGGAGGGACGGAGGGTTGGACCTCTGTATACAAAGAATGGGAACACATAGAAGGCCAGGAGAACATGGAGGGCTGAGATCAGCATGGAAACATACGGGGGAAATTCAATACAGCTACTGCGTCACTTTTCTGGTGTTAATCCCTCTTGTTAATGTTTCGCACCGAATAAAAGTGATTGTAAACGTTTTTTTTTTAACCACTTGAAGACCACCTAACTAGGAAAATCCGTAATGGTTTTTAAGTGCAATGCCGCTTGGATCAGCAATATGCCATAATATCAGCAATCAGCAATATGCCAGAACCCCTAATAATGTTTTTTTTCAACCGGCGATTTTTTAACTGCTAAAAGTGATCTAAGCGGATGAGCCGCTGGCTCACTTTTAGAAGTGGTGGGAGGGGTTGCCCCGCCACTTTCCTGTGGTTCTTGGGCTTACCTGGATGATTGGTGACCCCGGGAACCAATCCGCTGGTTGCAGCGGTGGCCACAGAGATTAGCTGAGGAAAGATGGCCTCTGTTAATCCCTATGGTCTAAGACAGGGGTCTCCAAACTGCAGCACCTGGGCCAGATGTGGCCCTTTGCTTGCCTTTATCCTGCCCTTAGGGCACTGTTCTTCCCATTGATTCTTTGTTTATATTAGCGTAGGAGGGGGAATGACCCGGTCCACAGCTCGTGGAAGTAAAAAACAGTGTAAGTTTGGAGTTTGTCTAGAGATGAGTTTGGAAAGCACCCAAGCTTATCCGTATTTAAGAATTCCAGGAATGGTCTGCTGAATGAACATGCACACAACTTTAATATTGGGTCCATATATATATATATATATATATATATATATATATATATATATATATATGTAGCAGGGTCCTAAATTTAGGGGAAGTGTTTGAGTGGTAGTTGTGCTCAAACACCCCAATTGTCAGGATTCTATCAACCATTTTTGTCCGCAGGGACAGTATCGGTGTATAGTTCCCTGTGGCCTGCAGGTGGCGCTGCCATGGTAGGTCAGGGTTGAACCACTGATACAGTGCTGTGCCTTGTGTGTCCCCTCTCAGCAGCCATACGGTGGGTGTGGCAGGCCTGCTGTGCATGCTGGGAGAGGATATAAAAGGGGCAGACGCTGCCTGTTCAGGGTTCTGTCCATTCTGTCGCGGTCGGGGGTCCTACCCCAGGGAGTGTGTTCCTGTCTGCCCTGGGCACCTTTGGCCCAGGGGCGGAGGTCGGTGAATCAGTCCCAGGCACCTTTAGTCCTGGGACTGCAGCAAAGGCCTTGGGCCCAGGGTGCCACCTTGCGAGGGGACCCATACCTTAGACGAGGAGGCTGGGGGAGGAACTGTTCCGAGGGACCGGTGAGAAGTCACAGTGAAGGAAGGGTCCCGGTAACTCTCTCATCTAAGGATGTCTTCTCCTTACATAGAGGCCAAGTTTTGAAGCACCAAGTTCACCTGGTCTGTGGCAGAGACCAAGTTCAACCAAGTCTGTGGCAGAGACTGTGAGTTTAAGTTAGAGTACCATTTGGCTGCTAGTCCCTTCCTAGGGAGACTATCCATCTGGGCTGAGTCTGCTTGAGAAGCTGAGCAGTGAAGTGATTGTGTTTGTGCCTGGACCTCTCCCACACCTTATGCTGTCCTGTCTTTTACTCCAACCTTTTCCTATCAGAGACTGTTATTTTGCAAAGAGAAAATAAACTCTGCGTTGGAGTTGCAGCTGGTGTGGACATTCAAGTTACTGAAGGGGGAACAAGGACTTGTCTCTGTGTATTGTAGAGGTGAGAGTCATTCTCTGGAGGATTCCGGTTTCTGGCCGTGGAGACCCGCAAACAACATCGCTCAACCTCTTTACACAGGAGGGTACGGGCTTGTGGCGTGGTGTGCCCTCTCTACCTGCGAGGAGCCAAAGTCAGGTAAAGGGGGTTAAGGGCGCTACATATATGTAGCACTACCCCTGCAGGAGCCGCTGGTATGTTGCCCAGGCCTTCCCCACCTTTTGTCCCTCAGCCAGGCACAAGGTATTTCCACACCATCACTCCTTGCGGGGTGCTCTGGTGAAGACCAAAATGTCGCTTGTATTTCATACCTTGGGCAAGCCCACATCACCTACCATGGGTGTTATTTCTAATAGCAATCTGCTCACACGCTCACTTTCCCTTATCCTCTGCCTGGATGCTGACTACTCTCTTGTCTTCTGCCTGCCTCCACCTCTGTCTGGACACTGACTACCTTCTTATCTGCCACCTGCCTTCACCTCTGCCTGGACACTGACTATTCTCTTGTCTGCCACCTGCCTCCACCTCTGTCTGGACACAAACTACTCCCCTGTCTGCTGCCTGCTTCAACTTCTGCCTGGACACTGACTCCTTTCTTGTCTGCTGCTGTCCCCACCTCTGCTCACACTCTCACCTTCCGTTATCCTGTAATCTGTCACCACAATGTAGCCACCCTGCTCCTGCAAAACCTTTGGTGGGATGATCCTAAGGACTGTGACCCGGTGTCATGTTGCAGCAAGCCCAAAAGACCACTAGGATCTCCGGCCCATCACTCCTTGCGGGGTGCTTTGGTGAAGACCAAAATGTTGCTTATACTTAATTCCTTGGGTAAGCCCACATCATCTGCCATGGGTGTCATTTCTAATAGGAATCTGCTTGCACTCTCATATTCCTTTATCCTCTGCCTGGACACTGACTACTCTCTTTTCTTCTGCCTGCCTCCACCTCTGCCTGGTCACTGACATCTCTCTTGTCTGCCACCTGCCTCCACCTCTGCCTGGACACAAACTACTCTCTTGTCTGCTGCCTGCCTCAAATTATGCCTGGACACTGACTTCTTTCTTGTCTGCCGCTGTCTCTACCTCTGCTCATACTCTCATCTTCCGTTATCCTGTACTCTGTCAACACAATGTAGCCACCCTGCTCCTGCAACCCCTTTGGTGGGATAATCCTGAGGACTGTGACCTGGCATCATCTTGCAGCAAGCCCTAAAGACTAGGGATGAGCCGAACACCCCCCTGGTTCGGTTCGCACCAGAACCTGCGAAGGGACCGAAAGTTCGCGCAAACTTTAGAACCCTATTAAATACAATGGATGCGAACGTTCGAAATCAAAAGTGCTAATTATGATGGCTAATATGCAAGTTATTGTCCTAAAAAGGGTTTGGGGACCCGGGTTCTGCCCCAGGGGACATGTATCAATGCAAAAAGAAGTTTTAAAAACAGCAGTTTTTTCGGCAGCAGTCATTTTAATGATGCATAAAGTGAAAAAAAAAAAAGTGAAATATTCCTTTAAATGTCGTACCTGGGGGGTGTCTAAAGTATGCCTGTGAAGTGGCACGTGTTTCCCGTGTTTAGAACTGTCCCTGCACAAAATTACATTTCAAAAGGAAAAAAAAGCCATTTAAAACTGCTTGCGGCTTTAATGTAATGTCTGGTCCCGGCAATATGGATGAAAATCATTGAGAAAAATGGCATGGCTACCCCATCACCCCCCAGCCCATTACCAGCTCCTTTGGGTCTTGTATGGATATTAAGGGGAACCCCGCACCCAAAATAAAAAAAAGCCCTATATACTCTGAACAGCAGTATACAGGCGGTGCAAGCAAGACAGGGACTGTAGGTTTGTTCTTAAAGCGGAGGTGCAGCGGAAAAAAATATATTAAAAGCCAGCAGCTACAAATGCTGCAGCTGCTGACTTTTAATATATGGACACTTACCTGTCCTGGAGTCCAGCGACGTCCGCAGCAGAGGACGAGCAATCGCTCATCACTCTGCCTGCCATCCGGTGAGGGAACCATGCCCGATTCCCTACGGTGCATGCGCGAGTCGCGCTGTGCCGTTCTGAATGGTCCCCTGTGTTCTGGGAGCCGAGTGTCTCCCAGAACACAACGGGTATTCTGCGGGAAGTGACGCGCTTCCCGCAGATTTCCTGCAGAGAGGACTCCCGGAAGTGGGTGCAAATACCTGTCTTAGACAGGTATCTGCACCCCCTCCCTCCTGAAAGGTGTCACCGGAGGGGGGGAGGGTTCCGATCAGCGGAAGTTCCACTTTAGGGTGGAGCTCCGCTTTAAGTAGAATCTTTTTCTAATTTGGAACAGGTACATTTTTTAAGTGTAGCTCTAGCCAAAAAATTGATTTTTAAGCTTTTTGGAGAACATAGGGAAGGGTTATCACCCCTGTAACATTTGCTTTGCTGTCTGTGCACCTGTTCAGAACATTTCACCTCACTTTCCTTCCCAATGACAAATGTTTTTTTAACATTTTTTTTTTATTATTGAAACAAGGATTGGTGATAAAGCATCAGTAGAGAGGAGACACCTTTTTCCCATATTAACTCTTACAGGAGAGAACTTCACTTCCTAGGGGTAGATTTCCTCTCACTTCCTGTTGTCTCCTTCCGTTTTCAAGTAGGAGTCGTTTGTAAGTTAAATGTTTGAAAGTAGGGGCCTGCCGTATATACTCTGCAGAAATTTGCCCCTTAGGTTTTGGTGTTGCCACAACACTGTAAGCCCTCACAGTTACTCTTGGTGGGCGCTGGAACGCCCTGCTGTGAACTATTATATCAGGAATAGTGATGAGCCGAACACCCCCGGGTTCGGTTCGCACCAGAACCCGCGAACGGACCGAAAGTTTGTACGAACATTAGAACCCTATTAAATACAATGGATGCGAACGTTCGAATTCTAAAGTGCTAATTATAACAACTATTATGCATGTTATTGTCCTAAAAAGGGTTTGGGAACCCGGGTTGTGCACCAGGGGACATGTATCAATGCAAAAAGAAGTTTTAAAAACGGTCGTTTTTCGGGAGCAGTCATTTTAATGATGCATAAAGTGAAAAAAAAAAGTCAAATATTCCTTTAAATATCGTACCTGGGGGGTGTCTAAAGTATGCCTGTGAAGTGCCACGTGTTTCCCGTGTTTAGAACTGTCCCTGCACAAAATGACACTTCTAAAGGAAAATAAAGCCATTTAAAACTGCTTGCGGCTTTAATGTAATGTCTGGTCCCGGTAATATGGATGAAAATCTTTAAGAAAAATGGCATAGCTACCCCATGACCCCCCCCCTACCCCAGCCCATTACCAGCCCCTTTGGGTCTTGTATGGATATTAAGGGGAACCCCGCACATAAAATAAAAAAGGCCCTATATACTCTGAACAGCCGTATACAGGCGGTGCATACAAGACAGGGACTGTAGGTTTGTTCTTATGTAGAATCTGTTTGTAATTTTGAACAGGTACATTGTTGAAGTGTAGCTCCAGCCCAAAAATCTATTTTTAAACTTTTTGGAAAACATAGGTAAGGGTTATCACCCCTGTAACATTTGTTTTGCTGTCTGTGCCCCTGTTCAGAACATTTCACCTCACTTTCCGTCCCAATGACAACTGTTTTTGAAATGTGGTGTTTTTCTTGAAACAAGGATTGCTGATAAAGCATCAGTACAGAGGAGATACCTTTCTCCCATATTTATTCTTACAGGAGAGAATTTTCCTTCCTAGTGGTAGATTTCCTCTCACTTCCTGTTGTCTTCTTGCGTTTGCAAGTAGGAGTCGTTTGTAAGTTGGATGTTTGAAAGTAGGGACCTGCCGTATATACTCTGCAGAAATAGGCCCCTTAGTTGTTGGTGTTGGCACAACACTGTAAGCACTCACAGTTACTCTTGGTTGGTGCTGGAACGCCCTGCTGTCAACTATTATATCAGGAATTTTAATTACATATAATTGTTGAACAGTGGTAGTAAAAATTGGGCCTTTGATGGTGGTGCTGGTGCCACAACACTGTAAGCCCTGACAGTTACTCTTGGTGGGTGCAGCAATGGGCCCTGCTGTGAATTATTAGATCAAGAATTGTAATTGCATGCCCCTGTTGAACAGGGGCTGAAAAATTGGGCCTTTCGTGGTGGTGGTGTTGGTGGTGGTGTTGCCACAACACTGTAAGCCCTCAGAGTTACTCTTGGTGGGTGCAGCAATGGGCCCTGCTGTGAATTATTAGATCAAGAATTGTAATTACATGCCCCTTTTGAACAGGGGCTGAAAAATTGGGCCTTTCGTGGTGGTGGTGGTGGTGGCGTTGCCACAACACTGTAAGCCCTCAGAGTTACTCTTGGTGGGTGCAGCAATGGGCCCTGCTGTGAATTATTAGATCAAGAATTGTAATTGCATGCCCCTGTTGAACAGGGGCTGAAAAATTGGGCCTTAGGCACTGGTGGCACAACACTACAACCCCTCACAGATACTGTACTTGGAGCACAGCAATGAGCCCTGTTGCAAAGTATTGCTTCAAAAATTGTAATGACACGCCCCTGTTAAACAGGGGCTGAAAAATTGGGCCTTAGGCACTGGTGCCACAACACTCCAACCCCTCACAGATACTGTACTTGGAGCACAGCAATGAGCCCTATGGCAAATTATTGCTAAAAAAATTGTAATTACACGCCCCTGTAAAACAGGGGCTGAAAAATTGGGCCTTAGCCACTGGTGGCGGCACCCATAAACAAAAATGATCTTCCAAGCTATCATCAGCAATCGTATCATTGAGGACTCGGAGGAGGAGGATAGCCAGTCAACATAACAGCACAGGCACTCAGCATCAGCATCAGTCTTGAAGGGATGTGACATGTTAAAATCAATTAGTCTGTTATATCAGCATCAGGTGTGTGGTAGCTGGTGGTGATCCAAGACTGGTTCTTCTTGATGAAAGTCAGTCGATCAACCGAGTCGGTGGACAGGCGCACCCTGTGATCCGTGACAAATCCTCCAGCAGCACTGAATGTGCGTTCCGAAAGAACGCTGGATGCAGGACAGGCCAGTAGCTCAATTGCATACTGTGCAAGCTCTGGCCAGTGATCCATCCTCAAGACCCAGTAAGCCAGAGGATTTTCGGTGGGGAAGGTGTCCAAGTCTGACCTTGCCCCTAGATATTCCTGCACCATGTTTATCAGACGCTGGCGATGGTTGCTGGAACCGATCATACTTTGGGGCTGCGGACTAAAGAATTGTCTGAACGCATCGGTCAGACGGCCACCTTCCCCACCGCTCCTTCTTTGACTGGCCGAAGCCTCAGCAACTCGTTGTCCAGGACCAGGAGTTTGTAACCTCCCAGTCTCTGGCAACGCGTTGCACAGACCTTTCTGCAAGGCCTCCCGGAGTTGTCTCATCCTCTGCTCCCTCTGCGACGGTAACATTAGGTCCGCAACCTTACCCTTGTACCGTGGATCAAGGAGAGTGGCCAGCCAGTAATGGTCCCTCTCCTTGATCCGAAGAATACGAGGATCCTTCCGCAGACTTTGCAGGATCAGGGAGGCCATGCAGCGTAGGTTTGCTGAGGCATTCGCTCCGGAGTCCTCTGGGTCACTAAGGACGACATGATCCGCAGCCACCTCCTCCCAGCCACGTACAAGTCCACTGGTTTCTTGGGACTGTAAATCATCCCTAAAAGACTGCTGCTGATGATGCTGAGTGCCAGCCTCCACCTCCATGCTGACACAATCCTCCTCCTCCTCCTCCTCCTCCTCCTCCTCTTCCTGTGCGATGGGTGGGACAGAAGGAACACTGTCTGGGTAAAGGGGGCCTTGAGAGGCAAGGAAGTCCTCCTCTTCCTGCCTCTGTTCTGCCTCAAGTGCCCTGTCCATTATTCCACGCAGCGTGTGCTCCAACAGGTGAACAAGAGGTACAGTGTCACTGATGCATGCACTGTCACTGCTCACCATCCTCGTGGCCTCCTCAAATGGTGCCAGGACAGTGCATGCATCCCTGATCATGCCCCACTGGTGTGGAGAAAAAAAACCAAGCTCCCCTGACCCTGTCCTGGTGCCGTAGTCGCACAGGTACTCATTGATGGCCCTCTGCTGCGTGTGCAGCCGCTGCAGCATGGCCAACGTTGAGTTCCACCTGGTGGGCATGTCACATATAAGGCGGTTCTTGGGCAGGTTCAACTCCTTTTGCAGCTCAGCCAGGCGAGCACTGGCATTATAAGATCTGCGGAAATGCACACAGACTTTCCTGGCCTGCCTCAGGACATCCTGTAAGCCCGGGTACCTGCCCAAGAACCGCTGCACCACCAGGTTAAGGACGTGAGCCACACAGGGCACATGGGTCAGTTGTCCCTGTCGGAGGGCGGAGAGGAGGTTGGTGCCATTGTCGCAAACCACCATTCCTGGCTTAAGCTGGCGTGGCGTCAACCACCTCTCGGCCTGGCCCTGCAGAGCAGACAGGACCTCTGCCCCAGTGTGGCTTCTGTCCCCCAAACACACCAGCGCAAGCACGGCATGGCATCTTTTTGCCTGCGTACTTGCGTAGCCCCTTGAACGGCTACGGAGCACCGCTGGTTCAGAGGACAAAGCACAGGAAGAGGCCATGGAAGAAGAAGAAGAGGAGGGGGTGGAGGAGAGAGGTGTGTCACAACCAGTAGTAGCATTTTGGAGGCGTGGCGGTGGAACAACCTCCAACACTACTGCACCTTGTCCTGCATCCTTCCCAGCTGCCAAAAGAGTGACCCAATGGGCCGTGAAAGAAAGGTAACGTCCCTGTCCATGCCTGCTGGACCATGAGTCAGCGGTAATATGCACCTTACCGCTGACCGCCCTGTCCAGCGAGGCCAAGACATTGCCTTCCACATGCCGGTAGAGAGCCGGAATAGCCTTCTGTGAGAAAAAGTGGCGTTTGGGAACCTGCCACTGAGGAACCGCACATTGCACAAACTCACGGAAGGGGGCCGAGTCTACCAACTGAAAAGGCAGCAGTTGAAGCGCTAGCAATTTAGCCAAGCTAGCATTCAACCGCTGGGCATGTGGATGGCTGGGAGTGAACTTCTTTCGACGGTCCAGCAGCTGGGGCAGGGAAATTTGCCTGCTAGAATCGGACGTCGGTGTACTGCTAGCAGAGTGGCCGCAAGTACTTGGCTGTGACACACCTAATTCTACACTTTCATTCCTCTCAGTGCATGTTTCAGAGAGGACTGAAGTTATAGTGGGGTTGGAGATCCCAGCTGATGCGGTGCAAGGAGAGGTCCGCTTTGTTCTTTGGTGTGGGTCTTTGAGGTAGGCTTGCCAACGAGCTGCATGGCAGGTCAACATATGTCTGGTCAGGCATGTGGTACCCAAGCGGCTGATGTTTTGGCCACGCGATATACGCTTGAGACATATGTTGCAAACAGCAGCTGTGCGATCTGATGCACTAGCCTCAAAAAAGGCCCACACCAAAGAACTTTTTGAATGACAGGCAGAGGCAGCGCCCTGCACAGGCGGAGCTCTGCGGTGTGATTCCGTCGGTGTACTGCCCTTACGCTGGCCACCAAAGGGCATCCTGCCTCGTTGGAGATGTGCCTCCTCCTCATCCTCCTCCTCCTCCTCTCTCCTATTAGGCACCCACGTGGAGTCAGTGACCTCATCATCCCCTCCCTCCTCATCACTGGAGCCAATCTGGCAGTATGCTGCAGCTGCTGGAACATGACTGCCAGATTGGTGTCCTTCTTGAGCATCCCCTCTGTCTGCTCTCACGCTACTGCCTTCCTGTAGCTGGGTTTCATCATCAGACCCTTCGAAACGCTGGGCATCCTCCTGGAGCATGTACCCAACACTGTGCTCAAACAGTTCGGGGGACTCCTCAGGAGGAGGACATGGTGGGTCTAGGGAAGGAGTGACTGATGATGAGTCTGACATTGATACCAGGGAAGAGGACGCTTTGGCAGCTGCTTTTCCAGTACCCTGAGCCTGGGTGAGAGAGGATGAGGAGGAGGAGGAGGGCTTGGTCATCCACTCTACCAAGTCTTCGGCATGATGTGGCTCAACATGTCCAGCTGCCGAAAAGAAGGACAAGCGTGTCCCATGGCCATGTGCTGATGACAATGCACCGCGTCCACGACCAGCACTGTTGCCCCCAGACACAGAGCCTGCTTGCCCTCTTTTATTGCCTCCTGACTGTCTGCCTCTCCTTGTTTGCCTTCCAGACATTCTAATAGATGGCCTGCAGGGAGATGGGAAAAAAGCAATAAGGGCTACCTTCAGGTGTCCTTCTCTGTCCCTTTACTTAAGGATTTCTAAATATGGTTGAGGATGATTGCTTTTGCACAGAATAGCACAACGACAATTTCCCTGACTGTCCAAAAAAACAAGGATTTCAAAGATGGTTGATGAGGAATGCTTTAGCACACTATAGCACAAGGAGAATTTCCCTCACTGTCCTTCCCTGTCCCTAGAAACAAGGATTATCACAGTGAAAGAAACTGACACTCTTCCTACCTATAGTTTTCTGTCCCTAGAAAAAATGTTTTTTTAAAGCACACTATAGCACAAGGAGAATTTTCCTCACTGTCCTTCCATGTCCCTAGAAACAAGGATTATCACAGTGAAAGAAACTGACACTCTCCCTACCTATAGTTTTCTGTCCCTAGAAAAAATGTTTTTTTAAAGCACACTATAGCACAAGGAGAATTTCCCTCACTTTCCTTCTTTGTCCCTAGAAACAAGGATTATCACAGTGAAAGAAACTGACACTCTTCCTACCTATAGTTTTCTGTCCCTAGAAAAAATGTTTTTTTAAAGCACACTATAGCACAAGGAGAATTCCCTCACTGTCCTTCCCTGTCCCTAGAAACAAGGATTCGCACAGTAAAACACACTGACACTCTCCCTACCTATAGTTTTCTGTCCCTAGAAAAAATGTTTTTTTAAAGCACACTATATCACAAGGAGAATTTCCCTCACTTTCCTTCCCTGTCCCTAGAAACAAGGATTATCACAGTGAAAGAAACTGACACTCTTCCTACCTATAGTTTTCTGTCCCTAGAAAAAATGTTTTTTTAAAGCACACTATAGCACAAGGAGAATTTCCCTCACTTTCCTTCTTTGTCCCTAGAAACAAGGATTATCACAGTGAAAGAAACTGACACTCTTCCTTCCTATAGTTTTCTGTTCCTAGAAAAAATGTTTTTTTAAAGCACACTATAGCACAAGGAGAATTCCCTCACTGTCCTTCCCTGTCCCTAGAAACAAGGATTCGCACAGTAAAACACACTGACACTCTCCCTACCTATAGTTTTCTGTCCCTAGAAAAAATGTTTTTTTAAAGCACACTATAGCACAAGGAGAATTCCCTCACTGTCCTTCCCTGTCCCTAGAAACAAGGATTCGCACAGTAAAAGACACTGACACTCTCCCTACCTATAGTTTTCTGTCCCTAGAAAAAATGTTTTTTTAAAGCACACTATAGCACAAGGAGAATTTCCCTCACTTTCCTTCTTTGTCCCTAGAAACAAGGATTATCACAGTGAAAGAAACTGACACTCTTCCTACCTATAGTTTTCTGTCCCTAGAAAAAATGTTTTTTTAAAGCACACTATAGCACAAGGAGAATTCCCTCACTGTCCTTCCCTGTCCCTAGAAACAAGGATTCGCACAGTAAAACACACTGACACTCTCCCTACCTATAGTTTTCTGTCCCTAGAAAAAATGTTTTTTTAAAGCACACTATAGCACAAGGAGAATTCCCTCACTGTCCTTCCCTGTCCCTAGAAACAAGGATTCGCACAGTAAAACACACTGACACTCTCCCTACCTATAGTTTTCTGTCCCTAGAAAAAATGTTTTTTTAAAGCACACTATAGCACAAGGAGAATTCCCTCACTGTCCTTCCCTGTCCCTAGAAACAAGGATTCGCACAGTAAAACACACTGACACTCTCCCTACCTATAGTTTTCTGTCCCTAGAAAAAATGTTTTTTTAAAGCACACTATAGCACAAGGAGAATTTCCCTCACTTTCCTTCTTTGTCCCTAGAAACAAGGATTATCACAGTGAAAGAAACTGACACTCTTCCTACCTATAGTTTTCTGTCCCTTGAAAAAATGTTTTTTTAAAGCACACTATAGCACAAGGAGAATTCCCTCACTGTCCTTCCCTGTCCCTAGAAACAAGGATTCGCACAGTAAAACACACTGACACTCTCCCTACCTATAGTTTTCTGTCCCTAGAAAAAATGTTTTTTTAAAGCACACTATAGCACAAGGAGAATTTCCCTCACTTTCCTTCCCTGTCCCTAGAAACAAGGATTATCACAGTGAAAGAAACTGACACTCTTCCTACCTATAGTTTTCTGTCCCTAGAAAAATTTTTTTTTTAAAGCACACTATAGCACAAGGAGAATTCCCTCACTGTCCTTTCCTGTCCCTAGAAACAAGGATTCGCACAGTAAAACACACTTACACTCTCCCTACCTATAGTTTTCTGTCCCTAGAAAAAATGTTTTTTTAAAGCACACTATAGCACAAGGAGAATTTCCCTCACTTTCCTTCTTTGTCCCTAGAAACAAGGATTATCACAGTGAAAGAAACTGACACTCTTCCTACCTATAGTTTTCTGTCCCTTGAAAAAATGTTTTTTTAAAGCACACTATAGCACAAGGAGAATTCCCTCACTGTCCTTCCCTGTCCCTAGAAACAAGGATTCGCACAGTAAAACACACTGACACTCTCCCTACCTATAGTTTTCTGTCCCTAGAAAAAATGTTTTTTTAAAGCACACTATAGCACAAGGAGAATTTCCCTCACTTTCCTTCCCTGTCCCTAGAAACAAGGATTATCACAGTGAAAGAAACTGACACTCTTCCTACCTATAGTTTTCTGTCCCTAGAAAAAATGTTTTTTTAAAGCACACTATAGCACAAGGAGAATTTCCCTCACTTTCCTTCTTTGTCCCTAGAAACAAGGATTATCACAGTGAAAGAAACTGACACTCTTCCTTCCTATAGTTTTCTGTCCCTAGAAAAAATGTTTTTTTAAAGCACACTATAGCACAAGGAGAATTCCCTCACTGTCCTTCCCTGTCCCTAGAAACAAGGATTCGCACAGTAAAACACACTGACACTCTCCCCACCTATAGTTTTCTGTCCCTAGAAAAAATGTTTTTTTAAAGCACACTATAGCACAAGGAGAATTTCCCTCACTTTCCTTCTTTGTCCCTAGAAACAAGGATTATCACAGTGAAAGAAACTGACACTCTTCCTACCTATAGTTTTCTGTCCCTAGAAAAAATGTTTTTTTAAAGCACACTATAGCACAAGGAGAATTCCCTCACTGTCCTTCCCTGTCCCTAGAAACAAGGATTCGCACAGTAAAACACACTGACACTCTCCCTACCTATAGTTTTCTGTCCCTAGAAAAAATGTTTTTTTAAAGCACACTATAGCACAAGGAGAATTCCCTCACTGTCCTTCCCTGTCCCTAGAAACAAGGATTCGCACAGTAAAACACACTGACACTCTCCCTACCTATAGTTTTCTGTCCCTAGAAAAAATGTTTTTTTAAAGCACACTATAGCACAAGGAGAATTTCCCTCACTTTCCTTCTTTGTCCCTAGAAACAAGGATTATCACAGTGAAAGAAACTGACACTCTTCCTACCTATAGTTTTCTGTCCCTTGAAAAAATGTTTTTTTAAAGCACACTATAGCACAAGGAGAATTCCCTCACTGTCCTTCCCTGTCCCTAGAAACAAGGATTCGCACAGTAAAACACACTGACACTCTCCCTACCTATAGTTTTCTGTCCCTAGAAAAAATGTTTTTTTAAAGCACACTATAGCACAAGGAGAATTTCCCTCACTTTCCTTCCCTGTCCCTAGAAACAAGGATTATCACAGTGAAAGAAACTGACACTCTTCCTACCTATAGTTTTCTGTCCCTAGAAAAAATGTTTTTTTTAAAGCACACTATAGCACAAGGAGAATTCCCTCACTGTCCTTTCCTGTCCCTAGAAACAAGGATTCGCACAGTAAAACACACTTACACTCTCCCTACCTATAGTTTTCTGTCCCTAGAAAAAATGTTTTTTTAAAGCACACTATAGCACAAGGAGAATTTCCCTCACTTTCCTTCTTTGTCCCTAGAAACAAGGATTATCACAGTGAAAGAAACTGACACTCTTCCTACCTATAGTTTTCTGTCCCTTGAAAAAATGTTTTTTTAAAGCACACTATAGCACAAGGAGAATTCCCTCACTGTCCTTCCCTGTCCCTAGAAACAAGGATTCGCACAGTAAAACACACTGACACTCTCCCTACCTATAGTTTTCTGTCCCTAGAAAAAATGTTTTTTTAAAGCACACTATAGCACAAGGAGAATTTCCCTCACTTTCCTTCCCTGTCCCTAGAAACAAGGATTATCACAGTGAAAGAAACTGACACTCTTCCTACCTATAGTTTTCTGTCCCTAGAAAAAATGTTTTTTTAAAGCACACTATAGCACAAGGAGAATTTCCCTCACTTTCCTTCTTTGTCCCTAGAAACAAGGATTATCACAGTGAAAGAAACTGACACTCTTCCTTCCTATAGTTTTCTGTCCCTAGAAAAAATGTTTTTTTAAAGCACACTATAGCACAAGGAGAATTCCCTCACTGTCCTTCCCTGTCCCTAGAAACAAGGATTCGCACAGTAAAACACACTGACACTCTCCCCACCTATAGTTTTCTGTCCCTAGAAAAAATGTTTTTTTAAAGCACACTATAGCACAAGGAGAATTTCCCTCACTTTCCTTCTTTGTCCCTAGAAACAAGGATTATCACAGTGAAAGAAACTGACACTCTTCCTACCTATAGTTTTCTGTCCCTAGAAAAAATGTTTTTTTAAAGCACACTATAGCACAAGGAGAATTCCCTCACTGTCCTTCCCTGTCCCTAGAAACAAGGATTCGCACAGTAAAACACACTGACACTCTCCCTACCTATAGTTTTCTGTCCCTAGAAAAAATGTTTTTTTAAAGCACACTATAGCACAAGGAGAATTTCCCTCACTTTCCTTCTTTGTCCCTAGAAACAAGGATTATCACAGTGAAAGAAACTGACACTCTTCCTACCTATAGTTTTCTGTCCCTAGAAAAAATGTTTTTTTAAAGCACACTATAGCACAAGTAGAATTCCCTCACTGTCCTTCCCTGTCCCTAGAAACAAGGATTCGCACAGTAAAACACACTGACACTCTCCCTACCTATAGTTTTCTGTCCCTAGAAAAAATGTTTTTTTAAAGCACACTATAGCACAAGGAGAATTCCCTCACTGTCCTTCCCTGTCCCTAGAAACAAGGATTCGCACAGTAAAACACACTGACACTCTCCCTACCTATAGTTTTCTGTCCCTAGAAAAAATGTTTTTTTAAAGCACACTATAGCACAAGGAGAATTCCCTCACTGTCCTTCCCTGTCCCTAGAAACAAGGATTCGCACAGTAAAACACACTGACACTCTCCCTACCTATCCTTCTCTTTCCCTAAACTAAAGGAATCCAGGTTAAGCAAGAAAAAAATAAATGTCACTGTCCCTGCCTATGCTTCTCTTTCCCTGCTCCGGAACACACTACACTAGGCCGCCGTGCTGGCGGCCTTTTATAGTGTGGGGCGTGTACTAAACACCCTCAGCAATAATTGGCCACAGGCATCCTGCCTGTGGCCAATCATTGCTCTCCTCGCTGCCGGCGCTGTGATTGGCCAAGCATGCGGGGTCACAGTGCATGCTTGGCCAATCACAGCGCCTGGATGACACTGCGATGGCGTAGTGCATTGTGGGCCGTTCGCGTCACTCGAATTTGGCGCGAACGGCCCAAATCGTTCGATCTTCGTCGAACGATCGAACAGCCGATGTTCGAGTCGAACGTATGTTCGACTCGAACACGAAGCTCATCCCTAATCAGGAATTGTAATTACATGCCACTGTTAAACAGTGGTAGGAAAAATTGGGCCTTTGGTGGTGGTGCTGGTGCCAAAAGACTGTAAGTCCTCACAGTTACTCTTGGTGGGCGCAGTAATGGGCCCATCTGTGAAATATTAGATCAAGAATTGTAATTACATGCCCCTGTTAAACAGGGGCAGAAAAATTGGGCCTTAGGCACTGGTGCCACAACACTGCAACCCATCACAGATACTGTATTTGGAGCGCAGCAATGAGCCCTGTTGCAAAGTATTGCATCAAAAATTTTAATTATACACCCCTGTTAAACAGGGGCTGAAAAATTGGGCCTTAGCCACTGGTGCTGGTGCCACGACACTGCAACCTCTCCCAGATACTCAAGTTGGAGTGCAGGAATGAGCCCTGCTGCAAAGCATTGCATCAAAAATTGGAATTACACGCCCCTGTTAAACAGCGGCTGAAAAATTGGGCCTTAGCCACTGGTGGCGGCACCCAGAACAACAAATGTTCTTCCAAGCTATCGGCAGGATCATTGAGGAGGAAGAGGATAGTCAGTCAACATAACAGGACAGTCACTCAGCATCAGCATAGGCAGTCTTGAAGGGATGTGACATTTAAAAAAAAATGATTCAGTTACATCAGCTTCAGGTGCTTGGTAGCTGGTGGTGATCTAAGACTGATTCATCTTTATGAAGGTCAGTCGATCAACCGAGTCGGTGGACAGGCGCACCCTGTGATCGGTTACAAAGCCTCCAGCAGCACTGAATGTGCGTTCCGAAAGAACGCTGGATGCAGGACAGGCCAGTAGCTCAATTGCATACTGTGCAAGCTCTGGCCAGTGATCCATCCTCAACACCCAGTAAGCCAGAGGATTTTCAGTGGGAAAGGTGTCCAAGTCTGACCTTGCCCCTAGGTATTCCTGGACCATGTAAATCAGACACTGGCGATGGTTGCTGGAACCGATCATACCTTGGGGCTGCGTACTAAAAAATTGTCTGAACGCATCGGTCAGACAGCCACCTTCCCCACCGCTCCTTCTTTGACTGACCGAAGCCTCAGCAACTCGTTGTCCAGGACCAGGAGTTTGTAACCTCCCAGTCTCTGGGAACGCGTTGCACAGACCTTTCTGCAAGGCCTCCCGGAGATGTCTCATCCTCTGCTCCCTCTGCGACGGCAAGATAAGGTCGGCAACCTTACCCTTGTACCATGGATCAAGGAGAATGGCCAGCCAGTAATGGTCCCTCCTCCTTGATCCGAAGAATACCAGGATCCTTCTGTAGGCTTTGCAGGATCAGGGAGGCCATGCAGCGTAGGTTAGCTGAGGCATTCGGTCCGGAGTCCTCTGGGTCACTAAGGACGACATGATCCGCAGCCACCTCCTCCCAGCCACGTACAAGTCCACGGGTTTCTTGGGACTGTAAATCATCCCTAAAAGACTGCTGCTGCTGATGCTGAGTGCCAGGCTCCACCTCCATGCTGACACAATCCTCCTCGTCCTCTTCCTCTGTGATGGGTGGGACAGAAGGAACACTGTCTGGGTAAAGGGGGACTTGAGAGGCAAGGAAGTCCTCCTCTTCCTGCCTCTGTTCTGTCTCAAGTGCCCTGTCCATTTTTCCACGCATCGTATGCTCCAACAGGTGGACAAGAGGTACAGTGTCACTGATGCATGCACTGACACTACTCACCATCCTCGTGGCCTCCTCAAATGGTGCCAGGACAGTGCATGCATCCCTGATCATGCCCCACTGGCGTGGTGAAAAAAACCCGAGCTCCCCTGACCCTGTCCTGGTGCCGTAGTCGCACAGGTACTCATTGATGGCCCTCTGCTGCGTGTGTAGCCGCTGCAGCATGGCCAACGTTGAGTTCCACCTGGTAGGCATGTCACATATAAGGCGGTTCTTGGGCAGGTTCAACTCCTTTTGCAGCTCAGCCAGGCGAGCACTGGCATTATTATGATCGGCGGAAATGCACACAGACTTTCCTGGCCTGCCTCAGGACATCCTGTAAGCCCGGGTACCTGCCCAAGAACTGCTGCACCACCAGGTTAAGGACGTGAGCCACAGGGCACATGGGTCAGTTGTCCCTGTTGGAGGGCGGAGAGGGGGTTGGTGCCATTGTCGCAAGCCACCATTCCTGCCTTAAGCTGGGGTGGCGTCAACCACCTCTCGGCCTGCCCCTGCAGAGCTGACAGAACCTCTGCCCCAGTGTGGCTCCTGTCCCCCGAACACACCAGCGCAAGCACGGCATGGCATCTTTTTACCTGTGTACTTGCGTAGCCCCTTGAATGCCTACGGAGCACCGCTGGTTCCGAGGACAAAGCACAGGAAGAGGCCATGGTGGAAGAAGAAGAGGAGGGGGTGGAGGAGAGAGGTGTGTCACAACCAGTAGTAGCATTTTGGAGGCGTGGCGGCGGAACAACCTCCAACACTACTGCACCCTGTCCTGTATCCTTCCCAGCTGCCAAAAGAGTGACCCAATGGGCCGTGAAAGATAGGTAACGTCCCTGTCCATGCCTGCTGGACCATGAGTCAGCGGTAATATGCACCTTACCGCTGACCGCCCTGTCCAGCGAGGCATGGACATTGCCTTCCACATGCCGGTAGAGAGCCGGAATCGCCCTCGGAAGGGGGCCGAGTCTACCAACTGAAAAGGCAGCAGTTGAAGTGCTAGCAATTTGCCAAGCTAGCATTCAACCGCTGGGCATGTGGATGGCTGGGAGTGAACTTCTTTCGACGGTCCAGCAGCTGGGGCAGGGAAATTTACCTGCTAGAATCGGACGTTGGTGTACTGCTAGCAGAGTGCCCGCAAGTACTTGGCTGTGACACACCTAATTCTACACCTTCATTCCTCTCAGAGCAGGTTTCAGAGAGGACTGAAGGTATAGTGGGGTTGGAGATCCCAGCTGATGCGGTGCAAGAAGAGGTCAGCTTTGTTCTTTGGTGTGGGTCTTTAAGGTACGCTTGCCAACGAGCTGCATGGCAGGTCAACATATGTCTGGTCAAGCATGTGGTGCCCAAGCGGCTGATGTTTTGGCCACGCGAGATAAGCTTAAGACATATGTTGCAAATAGCAGCGGTGCGATCTGATGCACTCGACCCAAAAAAGGCCCACTAAAGAACTTTTGGAATAACGCGCAGAGGCAGCGCCCTGCACAGGCGGAGCTCTGCGGTGTGATTCCATCGGTGTGCTGCCCTTACGCTGGCCCCCAGAGGGCATCCTGCCTCATTGGAGATGTGCCTCCTCCTCATCCTCCTCCTCTCTCCTATCAGGCACCCACGTTGAGTCAGTGACCTCATCATCCCCTCCCTCTTGATCACTGAAGCAAACCTGGCAGTATGCTGCAGCTGCTGGAACATGACTGCCAGATTGCTGTCCTTCTTGAGCTTCCCCTCTCTCTGCGTTCACGCTACTGCCTTCCTCTAGCTGGGTATCATCATCAAACCCTTCAAAACGCTGGGCATCCTCCTGGAGCATGTACCCAACACTGTGCTCAAACAGTTCGGGGGACTCCTCAGGAGGACATGGTGGGTCTAGGGAAGGAGTGACTGATGCTGACATTGATACGAGGGAAGAGGACACATTGGCAGGTGCTTTGCCAGTACCCTGAGCCTGGGTGAAAGGATGAGGAGGATGGGGAGGGCTTGGTCATCCACTCTATCAAGTCTTCGGCATGATGCGGCTCAACACGTCCAGCTGCCGAAAATAAGGACAAGCGTGTCCCATGGCCACGTGCTGATGACAATGCACCGCGTCCACGACCAGCACTGTTGCCCCCAGACACAGAGCCTGCTTGCCCTCTTTTATTGGCTCGTGACTGTCTGCCTCTCCTTGTTGGCCTTCCAGACATTCTAATGGCCTGCAAGGAGATGGGAAAACCAGCAATAAGGGGTAGCTTCAGGTGTATACTGTGCAGGAGGCACCTACACCCAATGTAACTGCTTTCAGATGTCTGTCTGTGTTACACAACAGAACACCACGAGCAATAAGAGGTAACTTCAGGTGTATACTGTGCAGGAGGCACCTACACCCACTGTAACTACTTGCAGATGCCTGTTAGTGTTACACAAAAGAAAAACACCAGCAATATGGGGTAGCTTAAGGTGTATACTGTGCAGGAGGCACACTACACCCACTGTGACTGCTTGCAGATGCCTGTCTGTGTTACACAACAGAACAACACCATGAGCAATAAGGGGTAGCTTCAGGTGTATACTGTGCAGGAGGCACCTACACCCACTGTAACTGCTTGCAGATGCCTGTCTGTGTTACACAACAGAACAACACCACAAGCAATAATGGGTAGCTTCAGGTGTATACTGTGCAGGAGGCACCTACACCCACTGTAACTACTTGCAGATGCCTGTCTGTGTTACACAACAGAACAACACCACGAGCAATAAGGGGCTTATATAGTGTGGGGCGTGTACTAAACCCCCCTTAGCTATAATTGGCCACAGGCATCCTGCCTGTGGCCAATTATGGCTCTCCTCGCTGCCGGCGTTGTGATTGGCCAAGCATACGGGGTCACAGTGCATGCTTGGCAATCACAGCGCCGGCAATGCACGACGATGGCGCAGTGCATTGTGGGCCATTCGCATCACATGAATTTGGCGCGAACGGCCCACAAAGTTCTGGTTTCACCGAACAGCCGATGTTCGAGTCGAACATGCATTTGACTCGAACACCGAGCTCATCCCTACTAAAGACCACTAGGGTCTCCGGCCCATCACTCCTTGCGGGGTGCTCTGGTGAAGAACACAATGTTGCCTATACTTCATACCTTGGGTAATCCCACATCAGCTGCCATGGGTCTCATTTCTAATAGCAATATAAGAAGTTCTCTCTCTTCTCCACTCTTTTTAAACTAGAATAACAATGAATAGAATTTTACTTTTAATGCATACAAAATGTTTCCCTTGTTATTTTGTACACCTATTTCTGAAATCATGGGACAATTGCTAGCAAGGGGACTGTAGGTGTGGGAAGAAATGCCACATTACTGCAGTGACAGGGAAGAACGATATGGAAAGTTCCACTGTAAATGGAATTTTTAGGTCAATGATTTTTACAGCAGATGCTCAGTTTGCTGTGCACACACAACCTCGCACTACATCACCTACAGAACTCTCCCAGAATGGAGTGACTAATGGTATCAGTGACAATATATTGTGAAACCCTTTCTTTCTTAGTTACACTTCAACTTCTCCCTTCACTACCAATGTTTGTTTAAGGTAATAAATTGATGGGAAACTGGTTACAGCGTAGAGATCCGGCATGTATGTGGACTTTTACCTGTTTTATATGTCCCTCCCTGGTACTAACAACAAGGTAGAACTACATCAAAGCAAATGACAGGAAAAATGAATGGGAATGAGTGAAACAAATTTTTTAAATTTCCCCAAAATGCTTGTAAAAATTCATCGCTTGCCGACCGCCGCACGACTATTTACGTCGGCAGAATGACATGGCTGTGCAAAGGGACGTACCTGTACGTGCCCTTTAAATCGCGGCATAGTGTGCTCTGTGAGTGTGACCGCGGGTCCCGCGGACTCGATGTCTGCTAGGTGCCCGCGATCGTGTCACGGAGCGGCAGAACGGGGAGATGCCTATGTAAACAAGGCATTTCCCTGTTCTGCCTAGCAACAGGACAGAGATCTACTGCTCCCTGTCATTGGGAGCAGTGATCTCTATCATGTTCTAGTAAGACCATCCTCCCCACAGTTAGAACACATCCCTAGGACACACTTAACCTCTTGATCGCCCACTAGTGTTTAACCCCTTCCCTGCCAGTGTCATTTACACAGTAATCAGTGCATTTTTATAGCACTGATCACTGCATAAATGACAATTGTCCCAAAATAGTGTCAAAAGTGTCCGATGTGTCTGCCATAATGTCGCAGTGATAATAAAAATTGCAGATTGCCGCCATTACTAATAAAAAATAAATCATAATAAAAATCCCATAAAACTATCTCCTATTTTGTAGACGCTATAACTTTTGTGCAAACCAATCAATATACGCTTATTGCGATTTGTTTTTACCAAAAATATGTAGAAGAATACGTATCGGCCTAAACTGAGGAAAAAATTTGGTTTTTTTTATATATTTTTGGGGGATTTTTTATATTATAGCAAAAAGTAAAAAATATAGCTTTTCAAAATCTTCTCTCTCTTTTTTGTTTATAGCGCAAAAAATAAAAACCGCAGAGGCGATAAAATACCACTAAAAGAAAGCTCTATTTTGGGGAAAAAAAGGACGTAAATTTTGTTTGGGTGCAACTTCGCACGACCGCGCAATTGTCAGTTATATCGACACAGTGGCGAATCGCATGGCCTCTCCAGTGTCCCATTCTTTTCCACAAAAAGATAAAAAACAGTCAGTGACAAAGTAAAAATAAATGAATACAATTAAATTAAAATGTCAGTGTACAAACAATGCTCAAATAAAAGGAAAACATAGAACACTAGAGACGTAGTTATACAGCAGTATTGTAGACTTGACATTCACTAAACATTATGCAATGTTGAATTTTCCTGGTGCATGTATGTTACCTGACACCGTAGTAATTGATTTAGGTGAAAGTCACTTTCACTGCCTAATCACTTAACCACTTCAATACCGGGCATTTTCACCCCCTTCCTGCCCAGGCCAATTTTCAGCTTTTAGCGCTGTCACACTTTGAATGACAATTGCGTGGTCTTGCAACACTGTACCCATATGAAATTTTGATCATTTTTTTCCCACAAATAGAGCTTTCTTTTGGTGGTATTTGATCACCTCTGCAGTTTTTATTTTTTGCACTATAAACAAAAAAAAGACAATTTTAAAAAAAAGCAATATTTTTTACTTTTTGCAATAATAAATATTCCAAATCAATAATAATAATAATAATAATTAAAAAAAACAAATTTCTGCATCAGTTTAGGACAATATGTATTGTTCTACCAAGAAGAACCAAAAAAAAAAAAATCGCAATAAGCGTATATTGATTGGTTTGCGCAAAAGTTATAGCGTCTACAAGATAGGGGATAGATTTATGACATTTTTATTATAATTTTTTTTTTTTTTACTAGTAATGGCGGTGATTTGCGATTTATAGTGGCCGGGACTGTGATATTGTGGCGGACAGATCAGACACTTTTGACACTTTTTTGGGACCAGTGACATTTATACAGTGTTCAGTGCTATAAAATGCACTGAATACTGTATAAATGACACTGGCAACAAAGGGGTTAACACCAGGGGCGATGGAGGGGTTAAATGTTCCCTAGGGAGGTGCTTTCTAACTATGGGGGGAGGGGACTGACCACTAGGAACAGACAATCTCACTCTACTCCCTTGACAGAACTTTGTTTACACTGGCAGATCCCTGTTCTGCCTCTCTGTGGAGCGATCGTGGGTGACCGGTGGACATAGAGTCTGCCAGACCTGCTGATTGGCTCCTGCGGTAGCGAATGAGCATGCATGCGTGCAGATCGGCGTGTACGCGCCTGACGTACGACGATGATTTCCGCAGCCGAGCCAACCTGCTGCAGTATGTAGCGGGTACTTGAATTATGTGAGGTCTCTGGTGGTGTGAGGTTCCTTGGGGCCCCTGGGTGGCGCTGTTGCCTGGGGCCGGAGTTGAACTTATGCCGCGAACCGTGCCTTTTTGTCCTCCCCTGGAGCTGGTACAGCGGGGCGGGGAACCTGCTGGGACGCAAAAGGAGAGGTCAAAAAGGGGCGGACGCCCTTTTTTGGAGAGAGTCGGAGGACGCGGACGCACCCAGGCACCTTCAGCTTGGGTGCTGGCGTTCCGGTGTTTCAGGCCTAGGCGCCCTTGGCCTAGCTGGAGCAGGGATGGAGTCCATCTCAGGCACCTTTAGCCTGGGGTGAGGTACTATGGCGGATGCCTGGGGCTCAGTACCTTCGACTGAGTTCCGCGAGGGTGGAGGAATCCGAGGGGGCCCTAACTCCTTGGGTGCCCGTGTCTGAGTTCGTGAGGACTGGTGCGCAGTAACTTCTCTGAAGAGCCCGGCGCAGCATCGCTGGTGACGGAGAGACCTCCATTTCTCCCTTGGACAGATTTCTTCCTCTGACAGGGGCAAAGTGAGCGAAGGTAAATTCCCGTTCTATATTACCTAGTCAGTGGCAGTGACTATTCACCACTGGTGACAGCACAGTGGGCAGCAGCAAGAAGGGAAAGGATTGTGCCTCGATCTGTCCCCCATTTTCCAAAGGAGAAAGATTGTTTTATTGCTTGGCAAGAAGAATAAAACTGAGTTGTACCTATTCACTGTGTGGAACTTGGGTTACTCAAGCAAAGGAGTCAGGGACGAAGGACTGGACTTGACTCTAGGACACTTACACAAAAGCCCAATCTCTGGCCTTCACCCACCAGTTACGGAGGACATGGGCCATGGTGTGTTTTCTCTCTCTCTCCCAGGTACCCCTAGACAAGAGCCATATAACCGATAAAGAAAGAGAGAGAGGTGAGGCCGCTAGAAGTATAACTGCGGTGGCTGGTCGGCAAGTGGTTAAAAATGTTTTCAGGAATATTTTGCCCAAGCAGTTTTGAGCAAAATCACCCCTGTAACATTTGTTTTGTGGTCTGTGCAGTGTGTACCTGTTCAGAACATTTCACCTCACTTTCCGTCCCAATGACAAATGTTTTTTGAAAATTAGTTTTTTTTATTGAAACAAGGATTGGTGATAAAGCATCAGTGGAGAGGAGACACTTTTTCCCCATATTAACTCTTACAGGAGAGAATTTCCCTTCCTAGGGGTAGATTTCCTCTCACTTCCTGTTGTCTCCTTCCGTTTGCAAGTAGGAGTCGTTTGTAAGTTGGATGTTTGAAAGTAGGGGCCTGCCGTATATACTCTGCAGAATTTTGGCCCTTAGGTATTGGTGTTGCCACAACACTGTAAGCCCTCACAGTTACTCTTGGTGGGCGCTGGAACCCCCTGCTGTGAACTATTATATAAAGAATTGTAATTACATGCCATTGTTAAACAGTGGTAGGAAAAATTGGGCCTTTGGTGGTGGTGCTGGTGCCACAACACTGTAGGTCCTCACAGTTACTCTTGGTGGGCGCAGGAATGGGCCCAGATGTGAAATATTAGATCAAGAATTGTAATTACATGCCCCTGTTGAACAGGGGCATAAAAATTGGGCCTTAGGCACTGGTGCCACAACACTGCAACCCCTCACAGATACAGTACTTGGAGCGCAGCAATGAGCCCTGCTGCAAAGTATTGCATCAAAAATTGTAATTACACGCCCGTTAAACAGGAGCAGAAAAATTGGGCCTTAGGCACTGGTGCTGGTGCCACAACACTGCAACCCCTCACAGATACTCTATTAGAAGCGCAGGAATGAGCCCTGCTGCAAAGTATTGCATCAAAAATTTTATTTACACACCCCTGTTTAACAGGGGCTGAAAAATTGGGCCTTAGCCACTGGTGCTGGTGCCACAACACTGCAACCCCTCACAGATACTGTAGTTGGAGTGCAGCAATGAGCCCTGCAGCAAAGCATTGCATCAAAAATTGTAAATACACGCCCCTGTTAAACACTGGTGGTGGTGCCCAGAACCAAAAATTTTCTTACAAGCTATCAGCATGATCATTGAGGAGGAAGAGGATAGGCACTCAGCATAACAGGATAGTCACTCAGCATCAGCATAGGCAGTCTTGAAGGGATCTGACATTTCAAAAAAAATTATTCGGTTACATCAGCATCAGGTGCTTGGTAGCTGGTGGTGATCCAAGACTGATTCATTTTTATGAAGGTCAGTTGATTGACCAAGTCGGTCGCCAGGCGCACCCTGTGATCGGTTACAAAGCCTCCAGCAGCACTGAATGTGCGTTCCGAAAGAACACTGGATGCAGGACAGGCCTGTAGCTCAATTGCATACTGTGCAAGCTCTGGCCAGTGATCCATCCTCAAGACCCAGTAACCCAGAGGATTTTCGGTGGGAAAGGTGTCCAAGTCTGATCTTGCTCCTAGGTATTCCTGCACCATGTAAACCAGACGCTGTCGATGGTTGCTGGAACCGATCATACCTTGGGGCTGCGTACTAAAAAATTGTCTGAACGCATCAGTCAGACGGCCACCTTCTCCACCGCTCCTTCTTTGACTGACAGAAGCCTCGGCAACACGTTGTCCAGGACCAGGAATTTGTAACCTCCCAGTCTCTGGGAAAGCATTGCACAGACCTTTCTGCAAGGCCTCCCGAAGATGCTTCATCCTCTGCGACGGCAAGATAAGGTCCTCAACCTTACCCTTGTAACGTGGATCAAGGAGGGTTGCCAGCCAGTAATGATCCCTCTCCTTGATCGCACAAATACGAGGATCCCTCCGCAGGCTTTGCAGGATCAGGGGGGCCATGCAGCGTAGGTTTGCTGAGGCATTTGGTCCGGAGTCCTCTGGGTCACTCAGGACGACATGATCTGCAGGTACCTCCTCCCAGCCACGTACAAGTCCATGGGTGTCTTGGGACTGCAATTGATCCCTTGAAGACTGCTGCTGCTGCTGAGTGCTAGGCTCCACCACCATGCTGACACAATCCTCCTCCTCCTCCTCTTCCTGTGTGATAGCCGGGCCAGCAGGAAAGCTGTCTGGATAAAGGAGGCCTTGAGAGGTAAGGAAGTCCTCCTCTTCCTGCCTCTGTTCTGCCTCAAGTGCCCTGTCCATTATTCCACGCAGCGTGTGCTCCAACAGGTGGACAAGAGGGACAGTGTCACTGATGCATGCACTGTCACTGCTCACCATCCTCGTGGCCTCCTCAAATGGTGCCAGGACAGTGCATGCATCCCTGATCATGGCCCACTGGCATGGGGAAAAAAATCCGAACTCCCCTGACACTGTCCTGGTGCCATGTTGCAACAGATACTCATTGATGGCTGCAGAATGGCCAACGTAGAGTTCCACCTGGTGGGCATGTCACAGATTAAGCAGTTCTTGGGCAGGTTGTAATCCTTTTGCAGGTCAGCCAGCCGAGCACTGGCATTATATAACCGGCGGAAATGCCCACAGAGTTTCCTGGCCTGCTTCAGGACCTCCTGTAAGCTCGGGTACCTGCCCAAGAACCGCTGCACAACCAAGTAAAGGACGTGAGCCAAACAGGGCACATGGGTCAGTTGTCCCTGTCGGAGGGCGGAGAGGAGGTTGGTGCCATTGTCAGAAACCACCTTTCCTGGCTTAAGCTGGCGTGGTGTCAACCACCACTGAGCCTGCCCCTGCAGAGCTGACAGAATCTCTGCCCCAGTGTGGCTCCTGTCCCCCAAGCACACCAGCTCAAGTACCGCATGGCATCTTTTTGCCTGCGTACTTGCGTAGCCCCTTGAACGCCTACAGAGCACCGCTGGTTCCGAGGACAAAGCACAGGTAGAGGCCATGGAGGAAGAAGAAGGGGAGGGGGTGGAGGAGAGAGGTGTGTCAGAATCACCAGTAGTAACATTTTGGAGGCGTGGTGGGGGAACAATCTCCAACACTACTGCACCTTGTCCTGCATCCTTCCCAGCTGCCAGCTAACCGCCCTGTCCAGCGAGGTCAAGACATTGCCTTCCACATGTCGGTAGAGAGCCGAAATCGCCTTCCGTGAGAAAAAGAGGCGTTTGGGAACCTGCCACTGAGGAACCGCACATTCCACAAACTCACGGAAGGGGGCAGACTCTACCAACTGAAAAGGCAGCAGTTTAAGTGCTAGAAATTTAGCCAAGCTAGCATTCAACCGCTGGGCATGTGGATGGCTGGGAGCGAACTACTTTTGGTGGTGCAGCAGCTGGGGCAGGGAAATTTGCCTGGTACAATCAGACGTCGGTGTACCGATAGCAGATTGTCCGCAAGTACTTGGCTGTGACACACCGAATTCTACACCTTAATTCCTCTCAGTGCAGGTTTCAGAGAGGACTGAAGGTATAGTGGGGTTGGAGATCCCAGCTGATGAGGAGCAAGGAGAGGTCCGCTTTGTACTTTGGTGTGGGTCTTTTAGGTACGCTTGCCAATGGACTGCATGGCAGGTCGACATATGTCTGGTCAAGCACGTGGTGCCCGAGCGACTGATGTTTTGGCCACGCGAGACACACTTTAGACATATGTTGCAAATGGCAACGGTGCGATTTGCTGCACATGTCTGAAAAAAGGCCCACACCAAAGAACTTTTGGAATAACGTGCAGAGACAGCAGCGCCCTGCACATGCGGAGCTCTGCGGTGTGATGCAGTCGGTGTGCTGGCCTTAAGCTGGCCCCCAGAGGGCATCCTGCCTCGTTGAAGATGTGCCTCCTCCTCCTCTCTCCTATCAGGCACCCACGTGGAGTCAGTGACCTCATCATCCCCTCCCTCCTCGTCACTGGAGCCAATCTGGCAGTATGCTGCGGCTGGGGGAACATGACTGCCAGATAGCTGTCCTTGTTCTGCACCCCCTCTCTCTGGGCTCACGTTACTACCCCCTCTCTCTGAGCTCACATTACTGCCTTCCTCAAGCTGGGTTCCATCATCGGAGCCTTCAAAACGCTGGGCATCCTCCTGGAGCATGTACCCAACACTGTGGTCAAACAGTTCGGGGGACTCCTCAGGAGGAAATGGTGGGGCTAAGGAAGGAGTGACTGATGCCATTGAGCCAAGGGAAGAGGCCGCTTTGGCAGCTGCTTTGCCAGACAAAGTACCCTGAGCCTGGGTGAGAGAGAATGAGGAGGAGGAGGACGGCTTGGTCATCCTACTCTACCAAGTCTTGGGCATGTTGCGGCTCAACATGGCCAGCTACTGAAAAGAAGGACAAGCGCATCCCACGGCCACGTGCTGATGAGGATGCACCATGTTCACGACCAGCAGCACTGTTGCCTCTAGACACAGAGCCTGCTTGCACTCTTATATTGCCTTGTGACTGTCTGCCTCTCCTTGTTTGCCTTCCAGACATACTAATGGCCTGCAGTGAGCTGTAGCTGCACAAAGGTGGGATGTATATATTGTGAGGGGGTTAGCTCGGCAGCGGGTGTGTGTGACCCCCGGGATGGGCTCCCCAGACAAAAACAGGCCCAGCAAATGGAGGTTGTGGTTTTCAAAATCAAAAAGGTGCGGTTTATTTTCTATTTACAGTGACAAAACACAGCAAAGCAAAAGAAACATAACCAAAATAAATCCTGGTCAAGTTGACCTCTGACTAAACATACAGGTTTCCTAACTAACAACTGGGATCAGCCTAGTGCTGTCCTAGTCCCTAAGTCCCTGGTTTTAAATGTCCAAGCAAATAGCCACACAGGCTTTTTCTCACCGCACAGGGGTTCACTCTCCCTAGACAGTCCACACAGGTCTGGTTCCAGGCATGAGCTAACATCTAATGAAGCTGGGAGTTCTTATAGAGGCCTAAATGAGCTGACAAGCTTCAGCTGGTCTCATCAACTCCCTGTCTGCACGACGCCCAGCCCTCTCCCTAGAGGTATGAGTCATCCATGAGCCCACTAGCCTTATACAACTCTCCACCTAGTTGTATAAGTCGGCGTAAAGCCTGAATCTGGGCGAAATATATCTACCCCCCTGGATGCAACCAGGTGACTTTACCTTCCTGCTGTCACATACCCCCCCCTCTTGTTTTAACCTCGGGGTTGGAACACCAGCAATCAGGCATTCATGTACTCGAGACAAAGCATCCACATTCCCCATTTGAACGCCAGGGCGATGCTTTACTGTGAAGTTGAATTCCTGGAGGGCCAGGAACCACCTATTCACTCTTCTATTTGTTTCCTTGTTTTGAGCCATCCACTTTAACGGAGCGTGATCCGTAACCATGTCAAAGTGCCTACCTAGCAGGTAGTACCGAAGGGAATCTAGAGCCCACTTCACCGCTAAACACTCCTTTTCAACGGTGGCGTAATTTACCTCATGGGACTTCAACTTCCTGCTGAGGTAAATGACTGGGTGCTCTTCCCCGTTCCAGACCTGGGACAATACTGCTCCTAACCCCACATCTGACGCATCACTTTGTACGACAAAGTCTTTAGAGAAGTCGGGTGAGTACAACACTGGCTGGCTACATAAGGCTTGTTTCAAGAATTGGAATGCTGCCTCAGCCTCGGGGGTCCATTTAATCATGACCGACCCTTTCCCCTTCGTCAGGTTGGTTAGGGGCACAGCCTTAGAAGCAAAGTGGGGAATGAATCGCCGATAATACCCAGCGATTCCCAGAAAGGCTCGTACCTGCTTCTTGCTGTTGGGACGTGGCCAACTCTGGATGGCCTCGACTTTGTTGAGTTGGGGTTTTATTACTCCCCTCCCAATGGTGTACCCAAGATATTTGGCCTCCTCCTGCCCAATGGTACACTTCTTGGGGTTAGCCGTAAACCCCGCTTCCCGAACAGAGTCCAGGACTGCTTGCACTTTTGGCAGATGTGAGGCCCAATCTGTGCTATGGACAATTACGTCATCCAGGTAAGCCGCAGCATACTTCCGATGGGGCCTCAGCATCTGGTCCATTTTCCGCTGGAATGTGGCCGGCGCATTCTGTAACCCGAACGGCATTCTTTTATATTGGAACGCCCCGTCTGGGGTTACAAATGCGGTTTTCTCTTTGGCCGACTTGGCCAGGGGGATTTGCCAATACCCTTTTGTGAGGTCAAGAGTCGTCATGTATCGGGCTGTTCCCAGCCGGTCGATCAACTCATCTATACGTGGCATGGGGTAGGTGTCAAATTTTGTAACTTTGTTCAACTGACGAAAATCGTTACAAAATCGCCAGCTCCCATCCGGTTTAGGCACCAACACGATGGGACTAGACCAATCACTTTGGGACTCCTCTATCACCCCTAAGTTCAGCATTTTCTGTACTTCCTCCCGTATTGCCTCCCGTCGAGCCTCTGGGATCCGATAGGGTTTTAACTTCACCCTTTCACCGGGCGGGGTAATGATGTCATGCTCTACCCCAGATGTTTGTCCCGGCAGCTCAGAGAATACCTCCTTGTTGCGAAGCACAAACTCCTTAACCTCCTGTTGTTGGGGTTGTGACAAGGTGGCTGCTATTCCAACCTCAGGAATCACGCAACCAGTTTGAGCTGGTGACCAAGTGTCTGCGACTAGGGACTCTCTATCCCTCCAGGCTTTCAACAGATTAACGTGATAGATCTGTTCGGGCTTTCGCCTTCCTGGTTGTCTGACCTTGTAATTCACTTCGCTCACTTTTTCCATTATCTCGTAGGGGCCTTGCCATTTGGCAAGGAATTTACTTTCAACCGTAGGGACAAGTACCAATATCCTATCCCCCGGGGAAAAGGTACGGGTCTTGGCTCCACGGTTGTACACTCTCTGCTGTGCCAACTGCGCTTGGGCCAAATGTTCCTTCACGATGGGCATTACCTGTGCAATTCGATCTTGCATCAGGGCGACATGCTCAATCACACTCCTGTGGGGAGAACTCTCACTTTCCCAAGTTTCCTTGGCAATATCCAACAGCCCTCTTGGGTGTCTCCCATACAGTAACTCAAAGGGGGAGAATCCCGTAGAGGATTGGGGCACCTCCCTAATAGCAAACATCAAATAAGGAAGTAAACAGTCCCAATCCTTTCCATCTCTATCCACCACTTTCTTCAACATTTGTTTTAGGGTTTTGTTGAATCTTTCAACCAGCCCATCGGTTTGGGGGTGATACACAGACGTACGCAATTGCGTCACTTTGAACAATTTACACAGCTCTTTCATAACCCGGGACATAAAGGGTGTACCTTGGTCCGTAAGCAGTTCTTTACAAATACCCACCCGGCTAAAAACAAGAGATAGCTCTTTGGCTATGGTTTTGGCCGAGGTATTTCGGAGAGGGATCGCTTCTGGATAACGGGTGGCATAGTCCATTATAACTAATATGTACTGGTGCCCCCTAGCGGACTTGATTATAGGACCTACCAAATCCATGGCGATCCTCTCAAACGGGACCTCAATGATGGGTAGAGGGACCAGCGGGCTACGGAAATGTGGCATCGGGGCCAACCTCTGACACACAGGGCAGGAGGAACAATAATTTTCTACGTCCTTCATCACCCCCAGCCAATAGAATCTCTGTAATACCCTCTCTCGGGTTTTCTCTGTCCCCAGATGACCTCCAAGAATGTGCCCATGGGCCAACTCCAACACCAACTTCCTGTAAGGTTTGGGCACCACAAGCTGCTCAACGGTTTCTTCTGCCCTTTTTGCCACCCGATACAGTAGGTCCTTCTCTACGCTGAAGTATGGGTAAGTGCAGGTATTATCTGGGTTCACTAACTCGCCATCTATTTTCACTACGTTTTCCCGTGCCTTTATTAGGGCGGGGTCTTTCAACTGTTCTGTGGCAAAGTTTTCCCTGTGAACCTCAAGATCAGAAAACTCCACAGACGGTAGGTTTTCGTCTGAGGAGGTGGGCTCCTCTCCAGTTTCTTGAGTCTCCCCTGCCAATACTGATAAGGGAAATTCCGGAGAGTCCTCACCACTCTCAGGGGAGTTCTGGCTATCACATTCCTGGTACATAGGGGCACCAGTGAGGGGCTCAGGATCATCCCACAGTTCCCAGAACTTCGGAAAATCCCTTCCCACAATGGCGTCATGCGGTAACTGAGATACTAAGCCCACTGGATGAGAGAGGGTACCTTTGGGGGTCTCGAAACACACTGTAGTCACTGGATACTCTCGGGTGTCCCCATGCACACAAATAACAGCTACCTTGCTATTCCCAGAGACCTCTGTTTTAACTAACTCAGCCTTTATCAGGGTCACAAGGCTACCTGAATCCAGCAATACCACAACATTTCTACCATTAACACACATTTTGCATAAATGTTTCTCAGTTCCTCGAATGGCAGTGCATGCGACTGTCGCACACAGCGACTGACGTCTGCCCGTCAGAAAGTCACACTGCATGGGTTCCTCCACAACCGGGCAATTGGCTGCAATATGTCCCGCTTGCCGGCAGCGGTAGCAAACGATCCTTCTTGCCGCCTCTTGAGCCGCTGATTTCCCAGGCTGTTCTCGCCAAACTTGGGGTAGAGCTCCCACCCTCTCACTCTCTCCACCCTCACCCCTTGGAATCCTCTTATCCGCCCCTGGGGATGGTCTGGTCTTAGGGTGGAAAGTCCGAGTGTCTCTGGAAGAGGCCGTCAGGTTCTCTGTAGCCAAGTATTTCTCCACACGATCCACAAGACCATCGGCCGTCTCTGGGTCTCCATGGCTTACCCACTTTTGGATGGCAGTAGGAAGAGCTCTCAAAAACCGATCCATTACAACACGTTCCACAATCTTTGGTGCGGACAAAGTCTCTGGCTGTAGCCACTTTCTGCTCAGGTGAATGAGATCATACATTTGAGACCTGGGGGGTTTTCCAAGCTGGAAAGTCCAGTTATGCACACGCTGAGCCCGGACAGCCTGGGTGACACCCAGCCTTGCCAAAATTTCAGCTTTTAGCATCACATAGTCTTTTGCTTGGTTAGGCTCTAGGTCATAGTAAGCTTTCTGCGATTCACCAGTTAACAGAGGAGCCACCAGTCCAGCCCACTGCTCCTCAGGCCACTTTTCTCTTTCAGCGGTCCTTTCAAATGTGGTCAAAAATACCTCTGGATCATCCTCTCCAGTCATTTTTGTCAATAAACGACTCACCCCAAAGGACGCGGTATTAGTGGGACGGCTTTCCTCACTGGTCTGCGGACGTTGCTGCATTACTGCTTCCATTTGTTGTAGTCTCTGCTCTTGCTTCTGTAACAGGTCTATGAAGCGGGCCTCAGATTGCTGCTGGGCTTGTTGCTGAGCTTCCAGACTCTGTTGGTGAGCTTGCTGCTGGGCTGCAAGGCTCTGTTGATGAGCTTGCTGCTGGGCTGCAAGGCTCCTTTGCAAACCTGCATTTGTCTGCTGTTGATTGGCATTTGCTAGAGCCAGCTGTTTCAGTATCTCCTCCATGCTGGCTTAAAAAAAAACTGCCACTGGTTCTCCACCAACTGTGAGGGGGTTAGCTCGGCAGCGGGTGTGTGTGACCCCCGGGATGGGCTCCCCAGACAAAAACAGGCCCAGCAAACGGAGGTTGTGGTTTTCAAAATCAAAAAGGTGCGGTTTATTTTCTATTTACAGTGACAAAACACAGCAAAGCAAAAGAAACATAACCAAAATAAATCCTGGTCAAGTTGACCTCTGACTAAACATACAGGTTTCCTAACTAACAACTGGGATCAGCCTAGTGCTGTCCTAGTCCCTAAGTCCCTGGTTTTAAATGTCCAAGCAAATAGCCACACAGGCTTTTTCTCACCGCACAGGGGTTCACTCTCCCTAGACAGTCCACACAGGTCTGGTTCCAGGCATGAGCTAACATCTAATGAAGCTGGGAGTTCTTATAGAGGCCTAAATGAGCTGACAAGCTTCAGCTGGTCTCATCAACTCCCTGTCTGCACGACGCCCAGCCCTCTCCCTAGAGGTATGAGTCATCCATGAGCCCACTAGCCTTATACAACTCTCCACCTAGTTGTATAAGTCGGCGTAAAGCCTGAATCTGGGCGAAATATATCTACCCCCCTGGATGCAACCAGGTGACTTTACCTTCCTGCTGTCACAATATATATATATATATATATATATATATATATATATTGTGACAGCAGGCAGGTAAAATCACCAGGTTGCATCCAGGATGGAAGATATATATGTCCTAGATTCAGGCTTTATGCCAATTTATACCACTAGGGAGAGTGCTGGGAGTCTTTCAGGGGAAGGTTAATGAGCCCAGCTGAAGTAAGTTGGCTCATTAGGGCCTCTACAAGAACTCCCAGCATGCTAAGGGAGATGCTCCATCCTGGAACCAGTTCTATGTTGTGTAGATTGTGGAGTGTGCTTTCTGTCCTGTGCGGTGAGACAAAGCATGTGTGCCTTAAACTTCTAAAACAGGGAGATAGGGGCTGGGGCAGCACAAGGCTGCACCTAGTTGTTAGACAGTGAAACTGCGTGTGTAGTAAGCGGTCAAGCTGACCAGGATTTCTTTTCATGTTTCTTTTGTTTTGCTGTTATATTTTTCACTGTATATAGTTTAAATAAACCGCACCTTTTCGTTTTTTTCACCTACAACTCTGTCTGCTGTGCCTGTTTTTGTGTGGTGAACCCATCCAGGGGGTCACACACACCCGCTGCTGAGTTAACCCCCTCACAATATATATATATATATATATATATATATATATTGTGAGGGGGTTAGCTCGGCAGCGGGTATGTGTGACCCCCGGGATGGGCTCCCCACCCAAAAACAGGCCCAGCAGACGGAGGTTGTGGTTTTCAAAATCAAAAAGGTGCGGTTTATTTTCTATTTACAGTGACAAAAACACAGCAAGGCAAAAAAAAACATAAACAAAATAAATCCTGGTCAACTTGACCTCTGACTAAACTTACAGGTTTCCTAACTAACGACTGGGATCAGCCTAGTGCTGTCCTAGTCCCTGGTTTTAAATGTCCAAGCAAAATGTAGCCACACAGGCTTTCTCTCACCGCACAGGGGTTCACTCTCCCTAGACAGTCCACACAGGTCTGCTTCCAGGCATGAGCTAACATCTAATGAATCTGGGAGTTTTTATAGAGGCCTAAATGAGCTGACAAGCTTCAGCTGGCCTCATCAACTCCCTGTCTGCACGACGCCCAGCCCTCTCCCTAGAGGTATGAGTCATCAATGAGCCCACTAGTCTCAGCTGGGCTTCATTAACTCTCTACCTAGTTGTATAAATCGGCGTAAAGCCTGAATCTGGGCGAAATATATCTACCCCCCTGGATGCAACCAGGTGACTTTACCTTCCTGCTGTCACATACCCCCCCCTCTTGTTTTAACCTCGGGGTTGGAACACCAGCAATCAGGCATTCATGTACTCGAGACAAAGCATCCACATTCCCCATTTGAACGCCAGGGCGATGCTTTACTGTGAAGTTGAATTCCTGGAGGGCCAGGAACCACCTATTCACTCTTCTATTTGTTTCCTTGTTTTGAGCCATCCACTTTAACGGAGCGTGATCCGTAACCATGTCAAAGTGCCTACCTAGCAGGTAGTACCGAAGGGAATCTAGAGCCCACTTCACCGCTAAACACTCCTTTTCAACGGTGGCGTAATTTACCTCATGGGACTTCAACTTCCTGCTGAGGTAAATGACTGGGTGCTCTTCCCCGTTCCAGACCTGGGACAATACTGCTCCTAACCCCACATCTGACGCATCACTTTGTACGACAAAGTCTCTAGAGAAGTCGGGTGAGTACAACACTGGCTGGCTACATAAGGCTTGTTTCAAGAACTGGAATGCTGCCTCAGCCTCGGGGGTCCATTTAATCATGACCGACCCTTTCCCTTTCGTCAGGTTGGTTAGGGGCACAGCCTTAGAAGCAAAGTGGGGAATGAAGCGCCGATAATAACCCGCGATTCCCAGAAAGGCCCGTACCTGCTTCTTGCTGTTGGGACGTGGCCAACTCTGGATGGCCTCGACTTTGTTGAGTTGGGGTTTTATCACTCCCCTGCCAATGGTGTACCCAAGATATTTGGCCTCCTCCTGCCCAATGGTACACTTCTTGGGGTTAGCCGTAAACCCCGCTTCCCGGATAGAGTCTAGGACTGCTTGCACTTTTGGCAGATGTGAGGCCCAATCTGTGCTATGGACAATTACGTCATCCAGGTAAGCCGCAGCATACTTCCGATGGGGCCTCAGTATCTGGTCCATTTTCCGCTGGAATGTGGCCGGCGCATTCTGTAACCCGAACGGCATTCTCTTATATTGGAACGCCCCGTCTGGGGTTACAAATGCGGTTTTCTCTTTGGCCGACTTGGCCAGGGGAATTTGCCAATACCCTTTTGTGAGGTCAAGAGTCGTCATGTATCGGGCTGTTCCCAGCCGGTCGATCAACTCATCTATACGTGGCATGGGGTAGGTGTCAAATTTTGTAACTTTGTTCAACTGACGAAAATCGTTACAAAATCGCCAGCTCCCATCCGGTTTAGGCACCAACACAATGGGACTAGACCAATCACTTTGGGACTCCTCTATCACCCCTAAGTTCAGCATTTTCTGTACTTCCTCCCGTATTGCCTCCCGTCGGGCCTCTGGGATCCGATAGGGTTTTAACTTCACCCTTTCACCGGGCGGGGTAATAATGTCATGCTCTACCCCAGATGTTTGTCCCGGCAGCTCAGAGAATACCTCCTTGTTGCGAAGCACAAACTCCTTAACCTCCTGTTGTTGGGGTTGTGACAAGGTGGCTGCGATTCCAACCTCAGGAATCACGCAACCAGTTTGAGCTGGTGACCAAGTGTCTGCGACTAGGGACTCTCTATCCCTCCAGGCTTTCAACAGATTAACGTGATAGATCTGTTCGGGCTTTCGCCTTCCTGGTTGTCTGACCTTGTAATTCACTTCGCTCACTTTTTCCATTATCTCGTAGGGGCCTTGCCATTTGGCAAGGAATTTACTTTCAACCGTAGGGACAAGTACCAATATCCTATCCCCCGGGGAAAAGGTACGGGTCTTGGCTCCACGGTTGTACACTCTCTGCTGTGCCAACTGCGCTTGGGCCAAATGTTCCTTCACGATGGGCATTACCTGTGCAATTCGATCTTGCATCAGGGCGACATGCTCAATCACACTCCTGTGGGGAGAACTCTCACTTTCCCAAGTTTCCTTGGCAATATCCAACAGCCCTCTTGGGTGTCTCCCATACAGTAACTCAAAGGGGGAGAATCCCGTAGAGGATTGGGGCACCTCCCTAATAGCAAACATCAAATAAGGAAGTAGACAGTCCCAATCCCTTCCATCTCTATCCACCACTTTCTTCAACATTTGTTTTAGGGTTTTGTTGAATCTTTCAACCAGCCCATCGGTTTGGGGGTGATACACAGATGTACGCAATTGCGTCACTTTGAACAATTTACACAGCTCTTTCATAACCCGGGACATAAAGGGTGTACCTTGGTCCGTAAGCAGTTCTTTACAAATACCCACCCGGCTAAAAACAAGAGATAGCTCTTTGGCTATGGTTTTGGCCGAGGTATTTCTGAGAGGGATCGCTTCTGGATAACGGGTGGCATAGTCCATTATAACCAATATGTACTGGTGCCCCCTGGCGGACTTGATTATAGGACCTACCAAATCCATTGCGATTCTCTCAAACGGGACCTCAATGATGGGTAGAGGGACCAGCGGGCTACGGAAATGTGGCATCGGGGCCGACCTCTGACACACAGGGCAGGAGGAACAATAATTTTCTATGTCCTTCATCACCCCAGGCCAATAGAATCTCTGTAATACCCTCTCTCGGGTTTTCTCTGTCCCCAGATGACCTCCAAGAATGTGCCCATGGGCCAACTCCAACACCAACTTCCTGTAAGGTTTGGGCACCACAAGCTGCTCAACGGTTTCTTCTGCCCTTTTTGCCACCCGATACAGTAGGTCCTTCTCTACGCTGAAGTATGGGTAAGTGCCGGTATTATCTGGGTTCACTAACTCGCCATCTATTTTCACTACGTTTTCCCGTGCCTTTATTAGGGCGGGGTCTTTCAACTGTTCTGTGGCAAAGTTTTCCCTGTGAACCTCAAGATCAGAAAACTCCACAGACGGTAGGTTTTCGTCTGAGGAGGTGGGCTCCTCTCCAGTTTCTTGAGTCTCCCCTGCCAATACTGACAAGGGAAATTCCGGAGAGTCCTCACCACTCTCAGGGGAGTTCTGGCTATCACATTCCTGGTACATAGGGGCACCAGTGGGGGGCTCAGGATCATCCCACAGTTCCCAGAACTTCGGAAAATCCCTTCCCACAATGGCGTCATGCGGTAACTGAGATACTAAGCCCACTGGATGAGAGAGGGTACCTTTGGGGGTCTCGAAACACACTGTAGTCACTGGATACTCTCGGGTGTCCCCATGCACACAGATAACGGCTACCTTGCTATTCCCAGAGACCTCTGTTTTAACTAACTCAGCCTTTATCAGGGTCACAAGGCTACCTGAATCCAGCAATACCACAACATTTCTACCATTAATACACATTTTGCATAAATGTTTCTCAGTTCCTCGAATGGCAGTGCATGCGACTGTCGCACACAGCGACTGACGTCTGCCCGTCAGAAAGTCACACTGCATGGGTTCCTCCACAACCGGGCAATTTGCTGCAATATGTCCCGCTTGCCGGCAGCGGTAGCAAACGATCCTTCTTGCCGCCTCTTGAGCTGCTGATTTCCCAGGCTGTTCTCGCCAAACTTGGGGTAGAGCTCCCACCCTCTCACTCTCTCCACCCTCACCCCTTGGAATCCTCTTATCCGCCCCTGGGGATGGTCTGGTCTTAGGGTGGAAAGTCCGAGTGTCTCTGGAAGAGGCCGTCAGGTTCTCTGTAGCCAAGTATTTCTCCACACGATCCACAAGACCATCGGCCGTCTCTGGGTCTCCATGGCTTACCCACTTTTGGATGGCAGTAGGAAGAGCTCTCAAAAACCGATCCATTACAACACGTTCCACAATCTTTGGTGCGGACAAAGTCTCTGGCTGTAGCCACTTTCTGCTCAGGTGAATGAGATCATACATTTGAGACCTGGGGGGTTTTCCAAGCTGGAAAGTCCAGTTATGCACACGCTGAGCCCGGACAGCCAGGGTGACACCCAGCCTTGCCAATATTTCAGCTTTTAGCATCACATAGTCTTTTGCTTGGTTAGGCTCTAGGTCATAGTAAGCTTTCTGCGATTCACCAGTTAACAGAGGAGCCACTAGTCCAGCCCACTGCTCCTCAGGCCACTCTTCTCTTTCAGCGGTCCTTTCAAATGTGGTCAAAAATACCTCTGGATCATCCTCTCCAGTCATTTTTGTCAATAAACGACTCACCCCAAAGGACGCGGTATTAGTGGGACGGCTTTCCTCACTGGTCTGCGGACGTTGCTGCATTACTGCTTCCATCTGTTGTTGTAGTCTCTGCTCTTGCTTCTGCAACAGGTCTATGAAGCGGGCCTCAGATTGCTGTTGGGCTTGTTGCTGAGCCTCCAGACTCTGTTGTAAAGTTGCAAGGCTCTGTTGATGAGCTTGCTGCTGGGCTGCAAGGCTCCTTTGCAAACCTGCATTTGTCTGCTGTTGATTGGCATTTGCTAGAGCCAGCTGTTTCAGTATCTCCTCCATGCTGGCTTAAAAAAAACTGCCACTGGTTCTCCACCAACTGTGAGGGGGTTAGCTCGGCAGCGGGTATGTGTGACCCCCGGGATGGGCTCCCCACCCAAAAACAGGCCCAGCAGACGGAGGTTGTGGTTTTCAAAATCAAAAAGGTGCGGTTTATTTTCTATTTACAGTGACAAAAACACAGCAAGGCAAAAAAAAAACATAAACAAAATAAATCCTGGTCAACTTGACCTCTGACTAAACTTACAGGTTTCCTAACTAACGACTGGGATCAGCCTAGTGCTGTCCTAGTCCCTGGTTTTAAATGTCCAAGCAAAATGTAGCCACACAGGCTTTCTCTCACCGCACAGGGGTTCACTCTCCCTAGACAGTCCACACAGGTCTGCTTCCAGGCATGAGCTAACATCTAATGAATCTGGGAGTTTTTATAGAGGCCTAAATGAGCTGACAAGCTTCAGCTGGCCTCATCAACTCCCTGTCTGCACGACGCCCAGCCCTCTCCCTAGAGGTATGAGTCATCAATGAGCCCACTAGTCTCAGCTGGGCTTCATTAACTCTCTACCTAGTTGTATAAATCGGCGTAAAGCCTGAATCTGGGCGAAATATATCTACCCCCCTGGATGCAACCAGGTGACTTTACCTTCCTGCTGTCACAATATATATATATATATTTGTCTGTACTGATAATGCAGCTATCAGAATCAACTGCCTGCTGTGGTATTAGTATGGGAAAAGCAGCAGCAGTTAGTTTTAGGTGAAAACTGTGCAGAGAGGGACACAGTACACTAACTAAAAATACTTGCAGCTCTCTGCTTGTGGTTTTATTGGGAGAACACCACTATAATTGTCACTAACTGTATTCAGGTAAGCTTTAGGTGAACGCTATGCAAAGCACACAGTACACTAAGTGAAACACTAACTGTCTACAGCTAGCACAATCACCTGCCTGCCTATCACAGTATAGAGAAAACAAGGAACGGATCTAGCTAAACTGAATACAGTATATAAATATATATACAACACCTAGGATGCATATATATCCTCTACAAACTGTAACTGCAGCTAACTGACTTGCCTGCCTGCTCTATCTAACTCAATATAAATGACACTGTCTGTCTCTGTAAACTCTCTCTTTTTACAACTCCAACACACTACACATGGCCGCCGAGCCAGCGGCCTTATATAGTGTGGGGCGTGTACTAAACCCCCTGAGCCATAATTGGCCAAAGCCACCCTGGCTTTGGCCAATTGCGGCCCTCCGTTTTTTCTGCGCTGTGATTGGCCAAAGCATGCGGGTCATAGTGCATGCTTGGCCAATCATCAGCCAGCAATGCACTGCGATGCCGCAGTGAATTATGGGCCATGACGCGCCACTCAAATTTTGCGCGAAAGGCCCATAATGTTCGCAATTCGGCGAACAGCCGAACAGCCAATGTTCGAGTCGAACATGGGTTCGACTCGAACAGGAAGCTCAATCCCTATTGCTCACTTGTGATAAACACTGAAGATTTCAAGTGTGGAGGAGACAGGAAGTTTTGCGGTTTTCCATTCAGAGACCCATGGCTGGGGTAATGAGCCACAGGCTGTTGTGATCTCCTGATAAGAGATCTTTGTAGTCGGTAGGAATGAGCCGAACACCCCCCCGGTTCGGTTCGCACCAGAACTTGCGAACGGACCGAAAGTTCGCGCGAACTTTAGAACCCTATTAAATACAATATATTTATGGTGATAATCCGCGCTAATTGGACTCTGTTAGGCTGCTGCCCCCCCCTTTTGTGTAATCAGTCACAGGACTGGTTACTGTGGTAATTGTGTAGAAGAGATTGGGGTGAATGGCGCTGCCTTGTAAACTGGAGAATTCTATCTCCCTTCTGTAGAAAGGTGTGTATTGAATGTGTATTCCCTCCCCCGGTCCACCTTGTAGACCCCTCTGGGATATTGTGTGGTGGGGATAATGCTGTGTGTGATTACGTGCTTCTAATACCATGCTTCTAATACCAGTTTCTGTACTGGTTTAATATTATAATCCTTGATTTATAAATGATTCCTCACTTACTGGGTGTCCTGTGATGGATGTGGCTGGTGTGCTGGTGTTCTTAATAAAGTTGTATTTCCTTATTTCATTGTCCTCTAGTTCTCCTATACCGGTGTATATATATTACTTAATTAGGTGTGTACTGTATCACATCTATTACCCATAAACATACTATGATTGAATATTAAATCAAATACCAAAAACCAAATTGTGACAGTATTATTGAGTGAATAACCAAATTGGTGAATCCAATGATTAATTAGTGAGTTATATCTGTTGCGTGCAAAATACCTATATCCTTTTCCATAAAATATGCCCCTTTTCTCAATATAAACCTTTTGCAAATGACATAACAGTAAATTCCAGTTATAGTCCCTGGTCACTGCCCCAGGTGGGAGCTGCCAGATATCCAAAGGTCACCAAAGATGGCCACACAAAACAAAATGTATAGTTCACACTAGATAATGCTCTGCATTCCGATTATAGTTCCTGGTCACTGCTCCAGGTGGGAACTGCAAAATAACTAGTTTATTCCCTTGTAGGTTAATCCATTAACTCAACCACTGAGAGTGTACACAATGGTCATATAATGGTCAGCCACTTTGATGGTGAGGATTAATACCCCTATATTCCTCAGTCCAATTGACTGTGCAAAAAATGAAATAAGTGACACAACTGAAATTCATAGAAAGTTCAAGTGTCCTTCATACATTATTCAGTGACTTTGGTGTTTATATTGCCAAGAAGAATCCTCCAAATTGCAAGTATACAAAGGGGTGACTTTTGGTACTCCCCCCTCATAAGGGTCCCCACTCACCAGATTGACGTACCCCTGCAGGGGTCACAGGCTCATCGGGTATCCCCAGCAAATGTATCCTCTGCTCCTTATATTCCACGTCTGCTAACTCCTCCTCCTCTTTTCAGATCCTCAGAAATGAACCACAAATATGGCTTCCATAGCGTAAAATCGCTTTTTATTAAAAAAAATATTTTAAAAATACCATAAAAATAAACAAAAGATAAGTCCTGTGAACCTTCCTAGGTTCCCTCCCTTTTGGTTTAAAAGTGCTAATTATAACGGCTAATATGCAAGAAATTGTCCTAAAAAGGGTTTGGGGACCCGGGTTCTGCCCCACGGGACATGTATCAATGCAAAAAAAAGTTTTAAAAACGGCCGTTTTTTTGGGAGCAGTCATTTTAATGATGCATAAAGTGAAAAAAAAAAGTGAAATATTCCTTTAAATATCGTACCTGGGGGGTGTCTAAAGTATGCCTGTGGAGTGCCACGTGTTTCCCGTGTTTAGAACTGTCCCTGCACAAAATGACACTTCTAAAGGAAAAAAATGGTCATTTAAAACTGCTTGCAGCTTTAATGTAATGTCTGGCCCCGGTAATATGGATGAAAATCATTGAGAAAAATGACATGGGTACCCCCCCACCCCACTTGTATGGATATTAAGGGGAACCCCTCACCCAAAATTTAAAAAAGGCCCTATATACTCTGAACAGCAGTATACAGGCGGTGCAAACAAGACAGGGACTGTAGGTTTGTTCTTATGTAGAATCTTTTTCTAATTTTGAACAGGTACATTGTTTAAGTGTAGCTCCAGCCAAAAAATCTATTTTTAAGCTTTTTGGAGAACATAGGTAAGGGTTATCACCCCTGTAACATTTGTTTTGCTGTCTGTGCCCCTGTTCAGAACATTTCACCTCACTTTCCGTCCTAATGACAAATGTTTTTGGAAAAGTGGGGTTTTTATTGAAACAAGGATTGGTGATAAAGCATCAGTAGAGAGGAGACACCTTTTTCCCATATTAACTCTTACAGGAGAGAATTTTCCTTCCTAGGGGTAGATTTCCGCTCACTTCCTGTTGTATCCTTCCGTTTGCAAGGAGGAGTCGTTTGTAAGTTGGATGTTTGAAAGTAGGGACCTGCCGTATATACTCAGCTGAAATTTGCCCCTTAGGTGTCGGTGTTGCCACAACACTGTAAACCCTGAGGCCTCGTACACACGACCGATTTTCTCGTCGTAAACAGTCAAGAAAAGTGCCGCGAGAGTTTTTTTGTCTAGAAAAACGTTCGTGTGTATGGTTTTACGACGAGAAACTTGACGAGAATCTCAACGAGAAAATAGAGAACCTGCTCTCTATTTTCTCGTCAGGAGTCCAGATTTCCTCGTCGTGTTTCTCGTCGGCCTGTTTTGTGACGAGAAAATGGTTCGTGTGTATGCTTTTACGACTCTTCCAAAAGTGCGCATGCTCACAAGCAACTATGAGACGGGAGCGCATCTTCTGGTAAAACAAGCCTTCATAATGGAGAGAGCACATTCGTCACGCTCATAAATATTTCATCGTTTAAATGTTCTGCATTGAATTCTTCGTTTGTTACATTAATCAAAACGAGAGACCTTCTTTTGCTGCTGATATTCACACAGAGTTATGCCTTATTTTTAACCTTTTTCATGCTGCTCTTTATAAGATTTATGTGTATTATATCGTGCAAGTTTTTAGGAATAATTTAAATGGTTAGATTTTTCAAAATGATGTTAATTATAATTTCTCAATGTTTTGATAGCGATCTCCCATTTAATTTTCTAATCTATATTTTTAAAATTTCACACCATGTTTTTGAGCTAATCAGATTTAGTTATTCTTTTGGGGGGGTGATATCTGTGCCTTTTATTGTCAGTCAAATGTATCTGCTTACTCCAAAGCTTGTTTTTTTTTATTTAAAAATACACATAGTCAAGTATGAACTTAAACAAAAAACACATTTATTCATGTTTATAAATTAAATAAAGAGAAGGCAGCGCTGGAGAAGCTGCTGCCATTTGTGCATCCCAGGGACCCCAGAGCACACAGCAACCCTGTGTGGACACTAAAATTGGGAGCTTGAGAAGGCCCACATTTCAGAACACAATCTGATGCTGGCCTCCCAGAGGTCAGGAACAGCAGCAGGTGAGATATATGTCCCAAGTGTGTGGTACTACAACAGGCTGCCTTCTGTCCGACCAGTGCGACCACAATGAAGCAAGGCCATCACTTCCTCTTCTTCCTGGCAACCTTCCCTGCAGCCTTTACTGAAGCCTTCCTTCTTCGTTTAGCTGGAGGCTGGCCCACTGGAGGGGTACTCCTGTCAGGAGGAGGAGGTGGAGGTGTAGCAGAAGGGGGTGGGGCAGAAGAAGAAGGTGGAGGTGTAGCAGAAGGGGGTGGGGCAGAAGGTGGAGGTGTAGCAGAAGGGGGTGGGGCAGAAGGTGGAGGTGTAGCAGAAGGGGGTGGGGCAGAAGAAGAAGGTGGAGGTGGAGGTTGAGGTTGGGTCAGTTGGGCCACCTCACATATGGCGGTATTGGGGGTAATTTGCTCCATCACCCCCTTGTTGAGCAAGGTGATGAGCAGGGGTTCGCATAGGAGGCGTTGCTCCATGCTCATCACCTTGAACTTAGCCTCCACTAGGCCGGCAATGGCCTCTTCAGGGGATGTGGGCTCCTTGAGGGTGGCATGGGCCTCTTTAATAAGGGCCATTGCTGCCTCACTGGTGGTCCTGTCCCTCCTGCCTCTTTTGTGAAGCCTGATGGGAGGCACCTGGGATCTGGTGCTTCTCCTTTGCCCTGCCACCTCCTGTCTGCCACTGGGCCCTGCCACCTCCTGTCTGCCACTGGGCCCTGCCACCTCCTGGCTGCCACTGGGCCCTGCCACCTCCTGTCTGCCACTGGGCCCTGCCACCTCCTGGCTGCCACTGGGCCCTGCCACCTCCTGGCTGCCACTGGGCCCTGCCACCTCCTGGCTGCCACTGGGCCCTTCCTCCTCCTGCCTGACAGTTTCCAGACCCTCCTCCTGGCTGATTTCATCCTGTGTATGAAAAAGAAACATAGTTTAATATGTTGGTTTAATCTTTGCATCAAACTTTGTAATCCTGATGGAAGCAATTAGAATGTAAATGCATAAATCCTTGCTTTAAATTTACCACTACATCAGCTTGACTATTTACCACACAATTAAGTGCAGAATAATGTCTACAGATCATGATTTCACTTGTTGAATACAAAATAATGTATGTTTCTCATCCTGACATATTTGGGAAACATTAATTTTATCCCACTACATTTTCAGTTAATACTATACCTGGCTCCAGATGGCCAAATCAGGATCATCCAGGATGGCTGCCTCCTCTTGCTCCAGAGAAGGCTCAGGTTGGCTGCAGGGAAGTCTGGGGGGAAGAGTGGAGAGTGATGGCCTTGGCTCAATGTGGTCATCCAGGAAGGACATCCTGCTGTAGTACCACAAAACCGGGACATAAACATCATCTGCTGCTGCTCCTGACCTCTGAGAAGCCAGCACCTTAGAGCGTTCAGTCCTGTAGGTACCTCTCAAGCTCCCAATTTTAGTGTCCACTTGTTTTGCTGTGGCTGTGGGCACCTTGGTATGCACAAATGGGAGCAGCTTCTCCAGCGCTGCTTTTCTCACCCCTTTTTTTTTATGGATGGGGTTTTTGGTCTCCCACAGAGCCGGCAGCTCCCTTACCCGGTCAATAAATTCCGCCAGGAACTCTTTGTCGCTAATAAATACATTCATATTGTATCTGCAAGTAAAATAAATTATATTTAAATAATGTGAGGCAAACAGTCTAACCTCCTTCACATCCTAGTCACCATATATATCCTCCAACAATCTCAAGACAGTATAGGCCAACAATTTTAACAAGTCTCACAAAATCACATACCTTCGTTCGCACGTCCGTCACTTGAACTCCTCTCTCCGCACACCGAACGTACTATAGTCACATGTGTGTTTGCTATATACACACCACGCATGCGTCCAAATTCGAACACGTCGCTCCGCACACGTCGCCCGCCCATGACGTTCTAACTAACATCTTTTCCCCGCCCCTTCTCTTTCGGCGCGCAGACAGATATGGCGGAGTTACAGCAGGTGTCTGATAATTCCGCAACTAGCGAGGAGACAAGCCCGGAGACCGAGGACACGTCACGATCAAGGAGGAGATTCAAGGCATCGAATATGTCTTTGGCGGAGATGGCGGAGATGGTGGACATCTTGGTCAAGGCTGATTATGATGCCAAGCATGGGCCGTATAGCAAACCAAATAGAAGGAAGGCCAAAATCCTCACTAAAGTTGTGAAGAGTCTGAGGGCGAAGTTCGGGGTGAAACGCTCAAATGAGCAGCTCAGAAAGAGGTGGTCAGACCTCAAACTGAGGGAGCCAGACCAGTTGAGGAGCATAAAGAGGATGCTCGCTAAAAGTAAGTAAAATGACGACCTTTCTGCTATTAATCTTTTTAGAAACTGACTTTTTTTTTTTTTAAAGCATATTGGACTCCCTTCCAAAATGTATTATTTTGAACTAGGTTGGGCACAGTAATCGTTCGTTACGTTACCGACACTTCGTTCGGCCACTATCCGTAGTTTTGGCTTATTTAAGACCCCCAAAAGTAATTAGACATCTGCCATTTTTGATCAAGTATTGTGGATAATTTTTAAGTCTAGATGATGTGTTTGTAAGGAGAATGAAATGCAAACTTTAATCAGTGTAAAGGAGAGGACACTCAGCAGCTGCTTCCACATCTGTACTTTGGAGCACTATAGTGTGGGCCACCAGACCCGCCTTTTTTGGGTGTCCCACACAGGTGCATCAGAGTTTATTTGTGGTGCCTCCATGTCCAAAAAATTACATCCAAATGTGAATAATAAACATATTTGGGGTCATAAAGAATGCATTTTTCTTTAAATTCCGCACAAACACACACTTGTACCCCACTTCCAAACAATTTAGCCTGTTTTAAGTTTAAAAATGAGATTTTTACAGTGTGATAAATAGACCTTTGGTTTTATTCTCATAGGGGAGAGAAGACTGGGAGGAGGACACTCCAGGGAGCACATGCACCCCACAACTTCCAAGCAACCCCAAACTCCCAAAGATCCACAACCGAAAGATGTGCAGGAAGTTGAGGTGGAGGAAGGAGAAGTGCAGGAAGGAGAGGTGGATGACGTTGTGGATCTGGTCACCACAACAGGTCAGTATCTGACACCACAGCTTAAGGTAAGCGAGGTAGGCCTGCAGAGTTTTATTATTTTTTTTTTAATGGTTTTTAGGGGATGGAAATGTTGTGAAGGATAGCACACCGTTCTCTGCTGACAGTGCCCTCCGCCTCATCCAGCAAGTGATGGAATGTAGCACGGAACTGGACCTAATTAAACAAAGAATCCATGTGATGGAACAAACATTTAAAGACATTCTCGATGTTTTGGGGAGAATTCAATAAGCCATCCAAACACATTTGTTTTTACATGTTTGTTTTTATATTTTTACTAATTTTTTGAGTAACAAAGCAGCCAAAAATTGAATATGCACACAGTGTGTGAACATGTGCTATCTGCCATCAGGGGATATCCATGTACGTCTTTTGTGGGTGCAACCCCTTCCTCGTATCAAAAGTCGGTGAACTGAGGAAGGGGATGCACCCCCAAAACACATCCATTGATCACCCCTGATGGCAGATAGCACATGTTGACAATAGGGATCAGGATTGTAAACTTCCTATTTGCAAAAAAGTAAAAATGTGTGCATATTGAATTTTTGGCTGGGCAAGGGGTGGCAGGACCCCATATTAGGACGGGCACATAGAGACATAGTTTGTGTAACTGAATGTCTCAGATTGCTCAGAGGTATCCAATGTTGTCATTTTAGAAATGCAAGTGGTATTTTTGTATTTTCATAAGCCAAAATTTGACGGGTTGTGGTCAGGCCAACCCCAAAGTAAAACAAAAAAAAATGTGCAGAGAGTAAAATATTTGACCACAAACAACGTGTAGCTTCTTTTTATAATACACTCTAAGCTTATTTGGTTCTTTTGTAAGGTAACATAGTGAAATTGGTTGTTATTTACTAAAGTAAAATACACTTGCCACTACAAATGCACAAAGACAAACTAGGAGACAGGAAAGAACAAATAATTAAAGGTTTAAACAAGATTTTTATTGGGATACTTAGACATAGGCTGGCATAGGAATTGCCCCCCTACCCGTGAAATACTCCATGTATTTGTCCCGAACCACACGGGCATTTTGGGGGGGCAAGCCAAGACGGGCAGATTCCAGGCCCGGAAGGGGATTTGCAGGGGAAAGTCCAGCCTCTGGCAAAACTGAGGCCATATATGAATTCGCTTTGCGGCAAAGAAAATTGTGTAGCACACAGCAGCATAACACTACATAGTTTATTTTGTAGTCCGCCAAGTGGATGGAAGTCATAAAAAGGCGGAACCGGCTGGCCATTATGCCGAAGGCATTTTCAACGACTCTTCGGGCCCTGGCCAGCCGGTAATTGAACACACTCTTCTCTGGGGTCAGGGTCCTCTGTGGAAATGGCCTCATAAGATGCCGTCCGAGTCCGAAGGCTTCATCAGCCAAGAAAACAAAGGGGAGTCCTTCAATATTCCCTGCATCCGGTGGCAATGCAAGGTCGTCACTCTGGAGACGGAGGGCAAACTCCGTCTGGATGAAGGATCCCCCATCGGACATCCGGCCATTCTTCCCTACATCAACATAGAGGAATTCATACCGTGCTGACACCACCGCCATCAGCACAATGCTATGAAACCCCTTGTAGTTGTAGTAGTAGGATCCAGAACGGGGTGGCGGCACGATGCGGACGTGCTTCCCGTCTATGGCACCACCGCAGTTGGGGAAGTCCCACCGCGTGGCAAACTCCGATGCCACAGTCTGCCATTCCTGTGGCGTTGAAGGAAGCTGTGGAGTGAAACAAGATGAAATAATATTAGAAAAACAAAGGCATACATTACAAGCAAATTCAAGACCAAAAAATTAGAGACCAACATCAATCTAATTATACGTTTATTAAGGTGTGTAAAAAAAGTATAATGGAAGGCTCATTTATCATATTCATCACCCCCTCTGATGGGCCATTACTAAATTATTTTGGGGGGGGGAGATGTGTTTGGCCACAGGATAGCATTGCAGTGGCGGTGCGTCCAGAGTGGGCGCTGGAGCACTGTCCCCTCTCTCCTGTGCCCATCACTCAGAACAATACATAGGTTCATGCGTTGCATGAACCTATGTATTGTCTATGCCGCACACTATTCAGGTGGATGGCCTCTTGTAAAGCGACCGACATATGATTAATTGCGTCATTTAGGGGGTTAAAATTGCAGAGCAGAAACAGGTATTAAAAAAGTCTTGCAAATTACAACCTGAGGGATGTAATTGGCTTCCTCAAAGAAAAATCGGGGACGCAAGGAGGGGGCATTCCTTGTGTAAACACTGACAGGCAGCTCTGGCAATCATGTTCACCAAGTCTGTTTAATGGTAACATGATTGGCTGATGCAACATGAAGGGAAGGAGAAGACATCAAGGACAGAAGAAGGATGGCGCTGACCACAAGAAGGTAAGTGCAGGGCTGGGGGGAAACTGGCTGCAATAGAGGGGACTAAATGGCTGCATTGGAGGGGACAACTGGGGGCGTTTATTAGGCAACAGAGCAAAAAAGGAGGAAGTTTATTTCCGAAATTGGGGTTGTAACCCCCCAACATTTGGAGCAACAGGCGCCCCTGCTGGAAAAGTTAGTGAGGGGAAATATTTAGGGAGGATAAAAAAGGGGCATTTAAAAACTTCCAGCATGCATGGGGACAAAGGGGACATTCTCAGCATATTACAATCATGGTAATTAGGAAAGGATGAAAGAAATACAATACATTAGCATACATGTAATACATAAAATGTGATGTGAAGGGAGAAAACTTACCCTAATATAGTCCTCCTGCAGGACTTGTATAATAGCAGAACAGGTGTCTGGGATTATGAGGCCCAGAGCCTGGGGGGAGATGCCTGTGGTGAACTTCAAGTCCTGAAGACTTCTCCCTGTCGCCAGGTAACGCAACGTGGCGATGAGCCTCTGCTCAGCACTGATGGCTTCCCGCATAACGGTGTCCTTCCTGGTAATATAGGGGGACACCAAAGCCAACAGTTCCTGAAAAACGGGGTCAGACATCCTCAGAAAATTCCTGTAGTCCTCAGGATTATTCTCGACGATCTCCCGCAGCAGAGGCATGTGGCAGAATTGGTCCCGCTGGAGCAACCAATTCTTGGTCCATGAACTCCTCCTCACACCATTCATGGACTGGTCTTGGTCCAAAACAAGCAGACCAACACCAAGCGCACGCACAGCACGAACTCGACGACGAGAACGTCCAGGCGACATGGCTAGGAAACGGTCGTCTAATCAGAACGTACAGAACAGAACGCACTTTAGAACAGCAAGGCCTATGAATAACGAACTGAAATTCAGAAACGAACAGGCAAGAACGCACTGTAAAACAGATACGACCTGCCTAGACGCCCTGAAAGTCAAGATACGAACCCACAAGCACAAACTGAACGGCAGAAAACGATCTGAAAAGTACGAAGACTGAAAAGCGCGAATCGTCTCTTCCCAAACTTTTACTTCACACGCGGTAACACGAGATCAGCAAAAGCAGCCCAAGGGGTGGCGCCAAGAAAAAAGATCTTCCCCTTTATAGTGCCGTCGTACGTGCTGGACGTGAGCGCAGAGAACCACGAGGAAATTGGGAAATGACAGTGTGTACGCATAGAAAGCTTGACGAGAAAATCGACAAGCTTAACAAGAATCTCGTCGAAAAAAACGACGTGTTTTTTACGACGAGAAAATCGGTCGTGTGTACGAGGCCTCACAGTTACTCTTGGTGGGCACTGGAACGCCCTGCTGTGAACTATTATATCAGGAATTGTATTTACATGCCATTGTTGAACAGTGGTAGGAAAAATTGGGCCTTTGGTGGTGGTGCTGGTGCCACAAGACTGTAAGCCCTGACAGTTACTCTTGGTGGGCGCATGAATGGGCCCTGCTGTGAATTATTAGATCAAGAATTGTAATTACATGCCCCTGTTAAACAGGGGCAGAAAAATTGGGCCTTAGGCACTGGTGCCACAACACTGCAACCCCTCACAGATACTGTACTTGGAGCACAGCAATGAGCCCTGTTGCAAAGTATTGCATCAAAATTGTAATTACACGCCCCTGTTAAATGTATACTGTGCCACTAACTCCTGCAGATGCCTGTATTAGAGAACAGCTATGACGGGTATATACAGGTGTATACTGTGCCACTAACTCCTGCAGATGCCTGTATTAGAGAACAGCAATGACGGATATATACAGGTGTATACTGTGCTGGGGGCACACAACACCCACTAACTCCTGCAGATGCCTGTATTAGAGAACAGCAATGACGGATATATACAGGTGTATACTGTGCTGGGGGCACACAACACCCACTAACTCCTGCAGATGCCTGAGAAAAGAATAGAACATAGAACACACTGTCCCTGTATCTCTTTCCCTGCACGCCGGAACACACTGCACGAGGCCGCCGCGCTGGCAGTCTTTTATAGTGTGGGGCGTGTACTAAACCCCCCTGAGCTATGATTGGCCACACCACAGGCATCCTGCCTGTGGCCAATTATGGCTCTCCTCGCTGCCGGCACTGTGATTGGCCAAGCATGCGGGGTCACAGTGCATGCTTGGCCAATCACAGCGCCGGAAATGCAGTGCGATGGCGCAGTGCATTGTGGGCCGTTCGCGTCACACGAATTTGGCGCGAACGGCCCATAATGTTCGCAATTCGGCGAACAGACGAACAGGCGATGTTCGAGTCGAACGTGCGTTCGACTCGAACACCGAGCTCATCCCTAGTAGTCGGTAAGCGGATCTGATATCAAAGGTGAAGGACTCTTTACTATAACATCTCATCACTTTTCCTTGGGTGTATATTTTTTTTAAGTCACCATTGAGCAACATACTGAAGGATGGCTATCTGAATTGTGTTACCTTTGGAGTGCTATTCACGGCTTAATTTATTTTCACAAATTTAATGCAGTAATATGCAGTGTTGTTCATCTTACGTTAAAAAAGTAATTAGTTACAGTTACAAATTACTTCTTCCAAAAAGTAATGGAGTTACTCACTCAGTTACTACATTGAAAAAGTAATTAGTTACTCAGCAAAGTAACTATTATATTATATTGGTTATATTATATATACACGGGGGCGGGGCGGTAGAAGGATGATATATATGTAATTTTTTCAGTGTATAAAAATAATAGGAGGGATAACAATAAATAATATTGGTACTGTGCCCATGCCTCACTGTGCCCAATGCCTCACTGTGCCCATGCCTCACTGTGCCCATGCCTCACTGTGCCCCATGCCTCACTGTGCCCCATGCCTCACTGTGCCCCATGCCTCGCTGTGCCTCACTGTGCCCCATGCCTCACTGTGCCCCATGCCTCACTGTGCCTCACTGTGCCTCACTGTGCCCCATGCTTCACTGTGCCACATGCCTCACTGTGCCCATGCTTCACTGTGCCCATGCTTCACTGTGCCCAATGCCTCACTGTGCCCAATGCCTCACTGTGCCCCATGCCTCACTGTGCCCCATGCCTCACTGTGCCCCATGCTTCACTGTACCTCACTGTGCCCCATGCCTCACTGTGCCCCGTGCCTCCCTGTGCCCCATGCCTCACTGTGCCCAATGCCTCAATGTGCCCAATGCCTCACTGTGCCCAATGCCTCACTGTGCCCGTGTCTCACAGTCACTGTGCCCGCCGTGTACAGTACCTCAGATCGGCTGCTCCCGGCGGCCATTACATTATTCAAAAGCCGCGCCTCCTCCAGTCCTCGTCGTCTGTGATAGGCAGAACACTCAATTTCCCAGCATTCAGTGTTCCGCCTATCACGTACATCCGCTCATCCTCATAACACAGACGAGGATGAGAGGATGTCCGTGATAGGCGGAACACTGCCTGCTGTGAAATTGAGTGTTCGGCCTATCACAGGCGACGAGGACTCAGGAGGCGTGGCTTTTGAACACTGCAATGGCTGCCGTCTGTCTGCATGACACGCTGATCAGGTAGGCAGACGGCGGCAAGCAGTTAGTTAAATGTTAAATTACATCTACTCGCGGCGGCTGCGGCGAGTAGATGTAATTAGGGTAAAGCCGCCCAAGTAATGGGAATGGCGGTGCCACGAAGGTAAGAGTAATCCGTTAGATTACTCCAAAAAGTGGCTACTTTACCTAACGCCGTTTATTTAAACGGCGTTAGTTACAACACTGGTAATATGGACATTTGAAGGGACATACTTGCTGACCTTGTGTAGTGCGGAGATAACCTGTTTTAGCTTTGATTGTATTCATCTTCCAATCACTGCATTATTTGAATATTTACAAGTATATATTCACATTTCTTATTTATATTTCTTATTCACTTGCATCTTGCAGCACAGCTATAGTTTTTCCATTTGCTTTATTGTGTGCACTTAGTTAGTTGCAGCAGCTCTCATAGGGTTCATTTTTCTTTTCTTCATTTATTAATCTCACCACTGTTTTTTCATTTACACTGAGACTGCACAGTATTTTTCCATACACACTTATATAACATAGGCTCATCAGTCTGCCTTTTTTCTTTAACTTTATATCTTTATTTGGTAACCTATTGGAAAAATAAAAAATAAAATATTATAGATTACAAATTTAAAACAACAGTTTTTGTTTTATTACTCATTGATCCTGCCCGTAGTTCTGTTGTTTGACCCATTCATGTAAAAGCCAAGCTGTCTAGCAAAAGGGGCAGTCACATGGGTACTCACATTTACAGGAAGTCCCAGCCTCAGCTACTAAATTTTCAGAGTAACTGTCAATCAACCAACAGAGGATATTGACTGCTGAAGATTCAATAGCAAAGGATGACCATCATCCTGCAGAATTGGGAGCTGGTGGTCACCCTTTTTAAGGTGTCTGGGAGAGAGAGAATACATTGGCAGGATCAATAGGTGTTGTTTACAGTATAGGACATTCACATCTAATAAAAAGACACTGCACAACTACATTTACAAAGCAAACAGGGAGCTACTTACATATATTTAATGTTTAGGTTTGCATATACTTTAACTGCAGCCTTCTGTCCTGCCAGACAGGGTAGCGCAGAGCAGCAAAGCTATGTAAAACCCAGGACTGTATGGACAGAAGAATAGGTTATCTGTGTATTCAACGGTTGGCCTGGAGTTTATCTTTAAATTTTGGTACTGTCTGGTGTAAGTACATATTGAGCCGAATTCTGTTGGTATCTGCACTCAACTAAGGCTTTACTTTTTTGTTGCACTTCTTAACCTGAACACCTCTGTAGCACTGTGACTGAAATTACCAATAAAACAATCATTATTTTTGTATATGTAGCGGCCTCACCCCATCTCTTTCTTCTAGGGGTATCACACACGACAGGGTGAGATGCGCTACGGCCCATGTCCTCCCCATAACTGTGGGTGAGGTGAAGGCCAGTACCAGATATTTCCTCGGCCCTGTGTGTTTCTGTAAAGGATCAAGTCCTGCTGTGCCAACACTTCCCTTTGCTCCCATTAACCAGAGTTTCACACACCGATCACAGTCCAACTCTTGTTTTATTACATATCTCACAATAAACAGTGCTTCAGTAGCCAACTGGTTGCGACTTGATAACATTTTGATACAGGGGATGAGCAGGTCGAGGCACTATCCTGATTATCAGCTAAACCACTGCGATCTCGCCAGCGGTCACTACAGCCTTAGCTAGAAAGGACTTAGAACTTGAGAGTCTCTACCAGCGACTCAAGAGGACATAGATAGGAGTACCTTCGCTGCGTTGTGGCCCCTATCAGGGGAAGATGTCCCTCCAAGGGAGTTACCAGAGGCCCATCCGTCACTGGGTTGATGCTGCTCCAGACTCTCCGAATGGGTAACCTCCCCGGCCTCCTCACCTCAGACATGGGCCCCATCCACCTCAGGGACCCTCGGACTTCTCCACCCTTGCGGGACCCAGTCGAAGTCACTGGGCCCCAGGCCTCCTGGTTCAGTACCTCACCCCAGGCTGAAGGTGCCTGGGATGGACTCCAACTCCATTCCGGTCAGGCCTAGGGAACCTGAGCCGGAATCCGGAACCGCCCGCACCCAGGCCTAAGGTGCCTGGGCGCGTGATGAAGAACCTCCAGAAGAGCAAGACCTCGTCACCAGGGCGTCTCCCCCTTTTATCCCCTCCAATGACGCCACGGCAGGTTCCCCGCCCTCGCCGTACCATCTCCGAGAAGAGACAAAAAGGACAGCACTATGGCAGTGAATCTACCTTGAGCCTGTGGGTACCCCACCACCAACAGGCCAAGGAGATTATTACACCGCCCAATCCTCCACGAATACAAATGGTCATTACTCCCATACTTACACACCTGGACTTCCACCCAGGTGTACCCCACCTAAATTTAAAGACCCCGCTACATATACATAATACAAGTGTAGCGGCCTCACTCCCTTCTCTCGTGCATCGGTTATCCGATAGCTCTGGTCTAGGGGTATCTTGCATGTGAGAGTGAGATGCGCTACGGCCCATGTCCTCCCCATTGATGCGGGTGAGGTGAAGACCAGTACCTGTTGTTTTCCTCTGGCCAGTGTGCTTCTTTAAGAGCCGAGTCTGTTGTGCTGACACCTCCCTTTGCCCCCATTAACCAGAGTACCACACACCGATAAAGGTCCAACACTTGTTTATTAACACACTCCAATGAACAGTCCTTTTCCAGCCGACTGGTTGAGACCCAATAAAACAGTTCAATACGGTGGGGTGAGCAGGTCGAGGCACTGTCCTGATAAGTAAACTAAACCACTGTCGTTGCTAAAGCACATTAGCTTGTGAAAGAACTTAAACCTTCAGGGTCTCTACCAGTGACCCCAGAGAACAGAAACAGAAGTACCTTCGCTGCGTAGTGGCCCCTATCAGGGGGGAGATGTCCCTCCAAGAGAGTTACCAGAGGCCCCTCTGTCACTGGGTTGATGCTGCTCTGTGCTCTTCAGAAGGGTAACCTCTCCGGCCTCCTCACCTCAGATATGAGCCCCATCCACCTCAGGGACCCATGGGCACCTCGGCCGGAACTCTGGACCGCCAGCGCCCAGGCCAAAGGTGCCTGGGTGCGGGATAGCAGTAAAGCCGAAGACCTCGTGGCGAGGGCGTCTACCCCTTTTATGCCCTCCCCCGGCAGACACAGCAGGTCTCCCCGCCCCGCTGTACTACTGCCAGAGCAGGACAAAAAGGTGCAGCACTGCGGTAATGGTTCTACCTCGACCCGGGACAACAGCGCCACCCACAGGTCAAAGGGAACAACACACCACCAGAGTCCTCCACGACTTAATTGGTCTGAACCCTATCACAATTGGTGCAACCCGGGTCATTCTACCACCCAGGTGCTCCCCCTAGATTTAGACCCCCGCTACACTCTCCCCCTAGTGGTTTGACGCTGGTCCCCAGCGTCTGGTGCAGGCCCATGTCTCCCAAAGAGCGGTAACATAAACCAGACCCCAGAGGCCATCCCTCAAATTTGAATCCCAATTTGTGCCAAGACCTACTCAAGGGAAGGGGAGCATAAAATAATAGAACTTTGCAATAAAACCATTTGAACATGTACAAAATTACAATCCCCCCCCATCACTGTCTAAGAACCACCCCATACTCAGCAGCCTTGACGGATGTATCTCCTGCAGAGGGGAAAAAGAAACACAACATCCTAACACATTGGTGTAACTTGGAATGAATGGGTCTATCAGCCGAGAGGCCCATTCGCTCCAATGAGTAAGGTGGTGCAAGTGTAATAAAAAAAAAAAAAAACAGTCGTTGCACAACACTGCCACCTGGTGAAAGTGTCGTGGTGATGACACTTGGTTAAATCTTCCAGACAACCTTCCCTCTTCTGACTGTGTCCTTACTCTGATTCTACCCCAATGTCTTTAATGCATGAAGAAAAGGGAGAACAAAACAAACAGCTCCCATTTCTCCAAAGAGTGGAAAAGCCCAAATAAAAAAAAAAAACAGGGCACAGTTCTTGTAGTCTGGGAAAACACTTCCAGAAAGTCCAGCAACAAGAGAACATACAGGAGTCTTCTCTCCTACAAATAGAACTTAGGATGCGGTAAGAACAGGGGCTTCAAGTGCTTGTCAAAGGTTTCAACATTGTATTCAATGTCCTCTCTATCTTTCCGGCAGATAAGCACCCTGTCCGCATGGATATGTCGGCCCAACATCCACTCCGCTTTACAGTCCTTGAATTTCCTGGACACAGAGAGTGAGCATGATAAGTATCGGCGAGAATGAGGCACTTTGAGCTTCTCCCAGACGAACTCATCATACCACCGCGGCCGCAAGACCTCAACTTCAAAAAGTAAGTCCCGAGGCAGATATGGATACTCCCATCCATACTCACGGGCCACCCTCTGGCAAAAGAGCCTCTGCAGTCGGGCCAAAGGTGGCATCGTGGCCCGCTCTCCTTCACCGGGCGGCACGATGGCTTCTGGATGCCGAGGTACTTTAACTACCTCCTGTTGTTTGAGTCTTGGCGCCCGCTGTGATGCCCGCTGTGTTCCCGCTACCGGAACGGGTGATGCTTCAGTTTAAGAAAGGATAGGCAGAGGACCAGGCTTCCTCGTGAGCTCCGGGGCTTCCCCCCGGGGTGTACTATCTCCTGTGGACATAGGCAGATCTTGTGGCGCACGGAGCGCAAGCAGTGGCATTTTGTCCCAGCCCTTGCGGTGAAAGAGTTCATCAATGTCACCATCATCTCCACAGTCCGACAGCGACTCTAGGTCGGAGGTGTCGTACATCTCTGCGGGTAGGTAATTCCCGGTTGACACGGAATCACCCTCCCTTGCGGGCTCCACTGACTGTGGACTCCCGACACTTTCAACCACCTCCACAGTCCCAGCCCCTGGCTCACCTGGACCTTTTGAAGAAGCAGGATGTCCAAGACTTTTCTCTTTACCAGCGCCATCCAGGCCAGGCAAGCGGCGGGGTGAAGCTCGATTACGACCACAGGAGGCCTGTACCAGGCCAACTTTCCTCTTCGGAGGTGGGAGCAGGGAGCTTGTGGCGACCGAAGCAGCATCCTCGGATTTTTCTCTCTCATTCTCTGGTTGGGCAGTCACATCGCCCTGGTCAGTGCGTACGGGGACCTCCGCAAAGGCCTGAATCTCCCCTTCCGGAGTAGCGGTACCTGTGAGGCAGTTGAGGCGAAGGGCCCGGGGCCTTGCTGTGGATGGCTCCACCTCGAATAGAAACTCCTTGCACGCCTCACATCGCCCAAATGGCTTCAGGTTGACCACCAGTCCCGAGCATCCGGGACAGATCACGCCGAGGGCCTCCGTATCTCTGCAGGTGTCCAGAGCCAACTGCCCTCGGGGCCTAAGTCTTATCCCCGTGTCTGTAAGAGGAGCAGAAAAAGCAGTTATCTTCGTGGGGTAGGGAACTGGAATCCACGGGGCACTTGAGGTCATCCCGACTATCTGCTGCTCCATCACGCACTGACCATGCACCGGAGCCTCCACGTGTATCTCCCCACATGGCCAGACTCCTTCCACAACCTGCACATTTTCGCGGGCTTCCAACTCCCTCCGCCCACGAACTGCGCAGCTATGGGGTGCCTCATGGCGCAGTGCAGTAAAAGCCCCCACATGTAGTACGTCATACGGCTGGACTTCTCCCTCTTCTCGTTCTTCTGCATGGGCCTTTCCCGTCTTAGGGTCATGTCCACGACTTCGAGCAGGAATGCACTTTGGCCAGTAATATGGCCGACCCACTCGGAACTCCTCCGGGCAGCAAAGTTCAAACACAGACGTTCTCAGTTCCATAGTCAAAACACACATGATCCCGGACTTACGAGCCCCCACGTGTAGCGGCCTCACTCCCTTCTCTCGTGTATCGGTTATCCGATAGCTCTGGTCTAGGGGTATCTTGCATGTGAGAGTGAGATGCGCTACGGCCCATGTCCTCCCCATTGATGCGGGTGAGGTGAAGGCCAGTACCTGTTGTTTTCCTCTGGCCAGTGTGCTTCTTTAAGAGCCGAGTCTGTTGTGCTGACACCTCCCTTTGCCCCCATTAACCAGAGTACCACACACCGATAAAGGTCCAACACTTGTTTATTAACACACTCCAATGAACAGTCCTTTTCCAGCCGACTGGTTGAGACCCAATAAAACAGTTCAATACGGTGGGGTGAGCAGGTCGAGGCACTGTCCTGATAAGAAAACTAAACCACTGGGGTTTCACCAGCGGTTGCTAAAGCCCATTAGCTTGTGAAAGAACTTAAACCTTCAGGGTCTCTACCAGCGACCCCAGAGAACAGAAACAGAAGTACCTTTGCTGCGTTGTGGCCCCTATCAGGGGGGAGATGTCCCTCCAAGAGAGTTACCAGAGGCCCCTCTGTCACCGGGTTGATGCTGCTCCATGCCCTTCAGAAGGGTAACCTCTCCGGCCTCCTCACCTCAGATACGAGCCCCATCCACCTCAGGGACCCTCGGACAAATCCGCCCTTGCGGGACACAGTTGAAGTTACTGAGCCCCAGGCCTCCGATGTAGTACCTCACCCCAGGCTTAAGGTGCCTGGGATGGACTCCAACACTGTTCCGGCCAGGCCATGGGCACCTCGGCCGGAACTCCGGACCGCCAGCGCCCAGGCCAAAGGTGCCTGGGTGCGGGATAGCAGTAAAGCCGAAGACCTCGTGGCGAGGGCGTCTACCCCTTTTATGCCCTCCCCCGGCAGACACAGCAGGTCTCCCCGCCCCGCTGTACTACTACCAGAGCAGGACAAAAAGGTGCAGCACTGCGGTAATGGTTCTACCTCGACCCGGGACAACAGCGCCACCCACAGGTCAAAGGGAACAACACACCACCAGAGTCCTCCACGACTTAATTGGTCTGAACCCTATCACAATTGGTGCAACCCGGGTCATTCTACCACCCAGGTGCTCCCCCTAGATTTAGACCCCCGCTACACTAGTTTAGTCAATTACATCATTAACTGGTTGCATGTCTTATCATAAGCTTGTGAAACTACATTTTTTATTCTGCAGAATTCCTTAACTTGAAAGAAGTATCCTTTTTTATGGCTTTGATAATGGGATTACCCTTTAACCTTCTGATACTAGCAAATATTTTGCTGAAGATGGCTATCGTGTAAAATGCTTTGCAGTTAAGTTATTGTATGGATAGAAATCAATCAATAGAAATGACATGAGACTAGTTTAAGGTTGAATTTGGCAGGTAGCTTCCTTTTTTACTACTTTGTGGCACAGAAAAGCATCCGGCATTTGCTTTTCTGAGATAGCGCCTAGGAGTTTTCTTGTCTGGCGACTGCAGACGGTTATATTTTCATTATGTGCGTTTATGACTTATAATATGTGATACAATGCTAAGTACTCTTCTGCTTGTTTTAGGTTTCCATTAATTACACTTACAGAATGCAGTGGGGCTGTGCATTATAATGATTGCAAAGAAGCTACAGTTGTCTGTTGCAGGCTATCCCCAAAAAATAATATATATATATATATATATATGTATATATATATATATATATATATATATATATATATATGTAGCGGGGTCTCCTTTAAGGCCCCGGGACTACGTTACCCAGAACCCCAGTTGGCCACCGCAGAGACTCATGGGAGGGGTTATTTAAGGAGGAGGCGAGGCGGAGCTCGGCCTCTTTGGACACCGCGCTGCAAGCAAGAGTTTCTTCCTGTGCGGATCTGCTGCAGTGCAAGGCCTGAAGCCTGGGCCTTGCGCAACTTCCAAAGAGCCTTCCACCCCGCTGCGGAGCCTGGGTGGCACCAGACTGGTCGAGTGAGGACATCAGTTGGATCGGGGACACGATCGTTGCAGGCGCTGTGTGCGGAGACACAGCAGGTGGAAGTCCCGGGCTGGGATCGCGCCCGGAGTGGTGAGCGAGCACTTGCTCAATCAAATAGACTTTACAGATTCTAGGCCTATAGACTGCTGTGGCTCACCGATCGTTTGCTTGTTGTTCCACTGGGGGACCGGTAGCAGGACAGAGTTGAAGTGTCCTCCCAGCATAGTGTTCTTAGTGATTGCCAGTTTGTGGATTATAAATACTATTCATCAAGTGCACCACCGAAAGTTTGCATGCAAAGAAATCCCTATAGGAAGGACTGAGATTTATTCTGGGTCAGGCCTGGCCAGGGTGGGGAGATAGGATATTGTTTAGTGCGCCACAGGGCGTGTATACCATAATAGCTACGCGTGGTGTATCACCGCGCAGCACCATTATTGTGTGCTATATTGATTGCTGCAGGGCTCTGCAAGCCAGTTGTGTGTATTATATTCTGCTTAAGCCTTTTTTCAACCAAAGTAAAACTGTTATACTTAATCTTTAACATTTGTGTGTTGTCTTACTGTAAAGAGGGTGCCTTTACAATACCAATTGATTATGATAAAATAATAACCCCTAGACTAGCTGTGCCAGGGTGGGTCGAGCAGATTGCCGGGGGTTGGTTGTGCTGTACACAGGGCCCGAAAACAAATCCAGCGGCTCTCCTAACTGGGGGTAGCGCTACATATATATATACTTACCAGAGTTTCTGTGACCTTGTTCACAAAGTCTCTGTCTTTTTGCTGCTTTGTCAGTACAGGTACTCCTGACTTAACAACCAGGTTCCGTTCCAGCAAACAGGTCAATAATCAAATTGGTTGTTAAACGAGGAGCCACAAGTAATGTATTATTTTTGGTTAAAAGATTTTTGTTAATTTTCATAGAGGTAACAAAGTACAAATAAGCAAGGACATGAAAAGTATCAATATAATATCCATTGAGACTGAGTGAGAGACAATACCTTTAACATTATTTAAGTTACCAGGAAGTCGAGGAGCCGACATGTGATGCATAGCGTATACTTAAGGAAAGTAAGAACCAGGGGTGTGACTCAGGCCCGTCCACCACCTGCACCCCGGAAGGGAGCTAGCTGTTCAGGAGCGGAGTGGTCCGGCCTCCCCCTCTCGGCTACCACTATTGAGGGGTTTCTGGCACATGTGGCAGGCAACGCGAACACTCTGAGAAATAGGGTGTTGTGCCATGCTCCTAGGCTAGGGTGACCAGACATCCCCGGTTTCAGCGGACAGTCACCAGATTGAGGACACTGTCCCCGGACCAAGTCTGTCCCCGGTTTTGTCCCCGGATGGGATTTGAACAGGGGCTGGGGCAATTTCATAGACAGTCAGTTCAGAATTAAAAAATAAATTCTGAATTGCACACGCCTGCTCCGCCGCTCCTACTAGCTTAGGGGGTTGTATCGTTATCCATTATCTGTGCCCCTTTCTGATGATGATGTGCTGGTCGGAGCGGAGGGAATATTTCTTCAGTTTCGGATGCATGCCCATCCAGCTCCGCTCGCATGTTCTTCTCCCTTGGCTCAAGTCCAGGCCAACCGCCTGCCTGCTTATCTCCTTGCCTTCCCTGGCGGAGTGATCTTCCTCCGTTCCCCACCCAGTAGTAGCCGGGGGCTCGGAGAGTAAGACTTGAAAGGCTGTGAGGCTGGTGGCGGTGGTGACGGGCAGAGAGTCGCTGATTGCCGCCATTACTAGTAAAAAAAAAAAATATGTCCCCGGATTTAATTTTAAAAATCTGGTCACCTTATCCTAGGCTGCTTAAAGATTTGAGAAACAAAACAATGAAAGCGTCTCATGGATATAAAGACAGCATCATGTGTCCACAACAAAACATCGATATGGGGAAGAAAAACTCATATAGTGAGAATAGGATGGAAAAAGGCGCAGATCTGAAAGAGAAAAGGAGGACAGGAAAGAATAGGTTCAGCCGCCAGAGCACCAATGATGACCTTTATTGTTGAGAGACGTCAGGAGGTTTTGCGAATACCCACATAGTTATATATGTAGCGGGGTATTCCCCTTTATGACAGAGAGACAAGAAGTTCCAGGTGAGAGGTGAGTCGGGAGGAAGTAAAGAGACATTACTGGAAGTGAAAGCAGAGGAGAGAGAGAGACTACATCTCCCAGTACATCTTGCAGCACCCAGGGTACATTGCTCCGGAACAGAGACTGCTGGGGCAGACTTTATAAAGAGGAGGTGGAGTTTGTTCGGTCTCTTTGGACACCCCCTCTCCTAGCAAGAGGATCTCTGTACTGAACTGCTGTGTGCACAAGGCCTGAAGCCTGGGCCTTGTGCTCCTTTCCAAAGAGCCCCTCTGCCAGCCTAGCAGAACCTTAGAGACATCTTCTCATCCTTGCTGCAGTACACCAGAAGGATTGAAGACTTGGATGTCGGTGGATTCCTGTTCCTAGACGAATCGATGGAGGAAACGGACTTGGACTTGTCCGGGTGGTGAGAGCTGTTTAAAGACAGATACTTTATCTTTACTATTCGTTGGGATTACAAAGTTGTTCTTCAAGTGCACCACCGAAAGATTGCTAGCGAATATTGTTTCACTGAACTTCCATTTAGATCAGTCAGGCCTGACTGCATAGGTAGACATTGCTGGGTGTTAGTCTACCCATGAGGGGAAGTAGCTGAAAAAGGGCGGCGCTAGAGTTGCATAGCAATACTTAATTATTCTGATTACTCTGTTTATCTTTATTACTTTTTATTGCAGGGATCTGCAACTTGTTATACTGTTGTTTATTACTTGCCCATTAGCCTCAGTAAAATATCTGGGTCAAGTACATTGGTGTCAGTTTCACTTACTTTAATAGAAGTTTTAAAGTATATCACTGTGTGTGTTTGCCATAGGACTGTGTCACCTAGAGTTGCGGTCACGCGGTCCTATCTCCCCTTACTAGCTGTGCCAGTAGGGGGTTGAGCATATTGCCGGGGGTTGGCGGAGCTGTCTTCAGGGCCCAACTAAATCTGCGGCCTTCTTAGTTGGAGGTATCGCTACACGTGGGGGCTCGTCCGGGATCCTGATACAGCAGGTGAACGCCTGAAGTGCCGGCATAGACCCCATCAAAGTAGTCCAATGGTGCGAAGCAGAAGGGACACGCTCAGAAGCGAGCGTGGCCATTGAACTTCCAGGGAGTGACTGGAGAGAGAAACAAATTAAAGAGGTGGTACAAATATTGTCCCTGGATAGAAAGGCTTACGTGGTCGCAATGAGACCAGACTCAAGGACCAACTGCACCTATGCACTGATAGAGTGGGGACAGGATGTCCCTGAAAACTTCCACGGTGCCAGTATAAAATTGTCCGAAAAGACTGAGTTCCACCTGACACATCCCAGTCAGAAGCAGTTAGAACCCTTGGACAGGAAAGCAGGGGCTGCTGTTAAATCGCAGGCAGAGCAACAGCTGATTGATCTGAAACGACAGTACCGTGACATACAAGAGAGGTTTCAGGAGACTTCCAGTATGATAGCTGAACGCATTAAGGAGTTACGTGTCGCTCCTGAGGATCAGGAAGATGGTCAGATAAAGCCCAAACCTAGGAAGGTACCGAAGAAACGAGCTCAGGGTCGCCTGCAGGAAGTAACCATCTGGAAGGATTTCCGCATTGATGGCCAGATAGGAGAAAGAGGGCAGAAGGACAAACTGTCCTACACCAACCTCCTACACCAAATAGAGTTGGGGTTACAGAAAGGATATCAGGAATGTGAAATTAGAGAGGCTGTAATCCATGCCATCAGCCCAGGTTCAAGTGTCAGGGGCATGTTAGAGAGGAAGGGTGGATTGACCCTGAACCAGCTAAAGAGGATACTGAAAAGCTATTATGAGGAGGAAGATGCCGCCGAGTTATTTCATCGACTGATAAATATGACCCAGGAGAGTGGAGAGACTCCTCAGAACTTTCTATTCTGGGCCATTGAGCTCAAGGACCGCCTGTTGTCCACATCCAAGGATGAAGGAAATGGGGAGCATTTTGGAGTCGAGCTAGTCCAAAAGAAATTCCGGAGATCTGTGACTACGGGATTGAGGAGTGACTACATCAAGCTACAGCTGAAGCAGCATTTGGAAGATCCCTCAACTCCGGATGAGGTCCTCATTGAGAAAATGAATGAAGCAGATAAGATGGAGATTGAGAAGGACCAAAAACAGAGGAAACTTCAATCTCCTAGCACCACAAGTGCCAAAGTACAACAGATAGATGTCCCTTCAGACACTCGGGAGCTTAGTGTACTGGCAGCAAGCACTGAACAGGGATCATGGTCTTCACCTATTCACCACTTCCCCACAAGTCAGACTGGACTGGAGGAGCTGTTCCAGACCCAGAAAGAAATACTAGAGATGATGACGATGTTGATGACTCGTCTGGTGAAACCCCAGACAGAAGAGGTCTCACCACTCATGGCACCAAAGACCCCTACCACTAACCGCTCTATGAAACCAATACAGAGAGCCTGCTTCAAATGTGGAGGAAAAGGACATCTCAGGCGTGTATGCCCAAGCCTGGTAGTTGAGAAAAAGTCCAAACAGCTGGCGGGAAACTTCAGCGGGCCCCGGTGAAGGAGCCGACTGGGTGCCCATCATTTTCAGTGAGTTCCAAACTGAATGAGAAGCTAAGGAAGAGAAAAGACAAAACTCCTCAGAGGAACTATAGAATCCCTCAGCAGGGGTACACCCCAAAGAGAGAGGGCCAGACCCCTCAGAAGAGGCACAGCATTCCCCAAAGGGAATGCACACCTAAGAAAAACTATAATATCCCTCAGCAGGTCTGTACGCCCATTAAAAGGAGGGAAATCGATGCATACCAGACCCAAGAAAGACTAAAGTCAAAAGGGAGATGGACGAGAGAGAGTCCGAAGGGAAAGGACCAGAAGAAGGCGACTCCTGCCAGGCCATATCCGGAGAAGCTGGTAGGCACATCTCCTGTAGTGCCCATTCAAGTGGAGGGAGTCTACACCAGAGCCATCTTGGATACTGGGGCACAAGTGACCCTACTATACCGGGATTTCTACGATAAGCACTTGAGTCATCTGCCCATCCAGAACATAGAGGAGCTGGAAATATGGGGAATTGGAACCCAGAGCTTCCCCTATGATGGCTATCTGCCCATCCGGATGACCTTTGACCCATCTGTGGCTGGGAAGGCCGAAGTGTTTGACACCCTGGCAGTTGTGTGCCCTTGGCCGCCAGGAGCCAACAAGAGCTCCCTTATAATAGGGACGAACACGGACCTGGTCCGAAGACTCCTGACCCCTTTAGTGGAAGAGAAGGGGCAAGCAGCCACCAAGATCCATCCCATGCTGAGGACGGCTTACCAAAGGCTGGTCCTAGAGCAGAAGACCCCGGTGGAGGGGATAGGGTAGGTGTGGAGACTTGGAAGAGGAGGGGTAGTGTTGCAGCCTGGCGAAGTAACCTGTCTCAGAGCCACTGTGAAGCTTACTTGGGAGCAGCCTGGACCCTTTGTCGTGCTGGAGTCCAACCCAAAAGGAGAGTCCTCAGGTCTGGAAGTGATACCAGAAGTGATTCCGCTGAAGGTTCTGAAGAAGGCCCATTGTAGAGTTCCAGTGAGTGTTAGAAACACTACCAGAGGCCCCATGGAAATCCCTGCCAGAATGCTGCTGGGCCAGGTGAGCCCTGCTGCCCCAGTTACCCTGTCAGAAGTAAAGGGGGCGGGTGAAAGAGGAGATCTTTGGGAGAAGCTGTCCATGGAAAACTTGAATCTATCCAGGGTTTGGAAAGAGAGAGCCAAGGCCCAGTTGACTAGATGGGAGAAGATATTCTCCAGAGATGAGTTCGATGTGGGGTGTGCAAGGAGTGCCACCCATCGGATCCGCCTCCAGGAAGACAAGCCCTTCCGAGAGAGAGTCAGGCGGGTCCCCCTAGCAGATCTGGAGGATCTAAGGGAACAACTTGCAGAACTCAAGAGGACTGGTGTGATACGGGAGTCCAGGAGCCCCTATGCCTCTCCCATAGTGGTGGTCAGAAAGAAGAATGGGTCATTGAGGCTCTGTATAGACTACAGGACTCTCAACAGGAAAACCATCCCCGACCAATACACCACTCCGAGGATAGAGGATGCCCTACAGAGCTTGTCTGGAGCCAAATGGTTCAGCGTTATGGACCTCAAGAGCGGGTACTATCAGATCCCTATGCATCCAGAAGACAAGGAGAAGACAGCTTTCATAACCCCAGTGGGGTTCTTTGAATTCAATCGGATGCCCCAAGGTCTGTCTGGAGCCCCAGCTACTTTCCAACGTCTCATGGAGAAGACTGTAGGAGACATGAACCTTATTGAAGTCCTTGTATACCTGGACGATGTCATTGTCTTTGGGAAAACCTTGGAAGAACACGAAGAGAGGCTGGAAAAAGTGTTGAGAAGACTAAGTGAGGAAGGACTCAAGCTTTCGCCTGAGAAGTGTCAGTTCTACCAGTCTTCTGTGAACTATCTGGGGCACATAGTGTCTGAAGAGGGGGTGGCCACAGACCCTGAGAAATTGGAGGCAGTTACCTCCTGGCCACGACCCACCACAGTAACAGAACTCAGATCCTTCTTGGGGTTCTGCTCCTTTTACAGGAGGTTTGTGGAAGGATTCGCCCGAATTGCTAGACCATTGAATGAACTACTCAAGACCGAGGGGGAAGAGGACGACTCAGGGCCCAGGAAGCCGGGAGAGTCAGTCAGAGATCAGTGGAACCAGAAGTGTGAAGAGGCCTTCCAGGCATTAAAGGAGAGCCTAACCACTGCCCCGGTCTTGGCCTACGCAGACCCAACCAAACCCTATGAACTGCACGTGGATGCTAGTCATGACGGTCTGGGAGGAGTACTTTACCAAGAACACGAAGGGCAACTGCGGCCTGTTGCCTACGTGAGTAGGAGCCTGAACCCCTCAGAGAAGAAATACCCCACCCACAAGCTGGAGTTCCTGGCCCTTAAGTGGGCGGTAGTAGACAAACTCAAAGACTACCTATATGAGGCGGAGTTCACTGTGAAGACCGACAACAACCCCCTTACCTACCTTTTCACCACGGCCAAGCTGGACACCACTGGACACAGGTGGCTGGCCGCACTGTCTGGATTCAGCTTCAGCCTAAAGTATAGGCCAGGGGCTGGGAATCGAGACGCAGACGCTCTGTCCAGGAGATCTCATTCCCCCACCATTGAAATAGAAGATTGGACCCAAGTGGCACCGGACGGGGTGCGGGCCCTTTGTCAAGGAGCTGAATTCCAAGCCCGAGGAGGCTCCAGAGCAGAGGAAATAGGAGTTACCACGGTGGGAGTCCCCAAACACTACTGTGGAGTAGCTCAATTGGAAGAGGACAACCTACCAAGACTGTCCAAGAAGGAATTGAGGTGTGACCAATTGAAAGACCCCATGGGGAGATTGGTCCTGGAGGCCTTGGAGAATCAGGATCCAAACAGACATATGCGTCAACCTTCAAAAGAAGCTCGCCTGCTGAGGAAGGAGTGGGATAGGTTGCAGTTACATCAGGGAGTGGTCTACCGAAGGGGCCCCTCTGATGACTCAGAAGATAAGTGGCAGCTGTTCCTCCCAGAGAAACATCGGGAGACTGTTCTGATTGCCCTGCATGACAATCATGGCCACCTAGGGGCTGAAAGGACCTTTCAACTTGTCAGAAGTCGGTTCTATTGGCCCTGCATGAGGGCAGAGGTAGAGGAGTACTGCCACTCATGTGCCCGATGCATTCAGAGGAAGACTTTGCCCCATCAAGCTGCCCCAATGGGCCATCTACAAAGTCAAGGTCCAATGGATCTGGTATGCATTGATTTTCTCTGCCTCGAACCCGACCTGAGTGGACTAGGAAATGTTCTGGTGATAACCGACCATTTCACCCGGTATGCCCAGGCTTTCCCGACCAAAGACCAGAAGGCCTCCACCGTAGCCAAAGTACTTATGGAGAAGTACTTTGTCCATTATGGGCTGCCACAGCGACTCCATTCAGATCAAGGGAGGGACTTCGAGAGTAAACTGATCCGGAAGCTCCTGGATTCTTTGGGAATCAAAAAGACTCGAACTACACCTTACCATCCACAGGGAGATGCTCAGCCGGAAAGGTTCAACCGAACCTTGCTCAACATGTTGGGGACTCTGGAAAGTGAGAAAAAGCAAACACATAGCAGCCACAGTACATGCTTACAACTGCACCATCAGTGATGCTACAGGCTACTCCCCATATCGACTCATGTTTGGGAGAGAGGCGAGACTACCTGTGGACCTGGCCTTTGGCACCTCTCTGGACCATTCCTCAGTCACATCCCACAAAGGGTACGTGGACAGGCTCAGACAAAGCCTGAAAGTAGCTTATGAGCAAGCTCAAGCAGCTTCAGACCAAAGGGGGGCTAGAAATAAGAGAAACTTTGACTTGAAGGTCCGGGTGCAAGACCTACAGCCTGGGGATCGAGTGCTGTTACGCAACCTGGGGATCCGTGGGAAGCACAAACTTGCAGACAGATGGAGATCTGAACCTTATGTCATCTGTAGGAAGTTGCCGGGCCTACCTGTCTATAAGTTGAAGCCGGAAGGAAAGGTAGGCCCACTGAAGACGTGGCATCGGAATCACCTGCTCCCACTTGCTGAGGCAGTTAGAATACCTCCTGCGGGAGACTCCCCTGAACCGGCCTCTATCCTGGATACTCCTAGGCCGAACACTCGGTCGCAGACCTCCCGAGCTGAAGATGGAGAGGCCTCTCAACTTAGTGAAAATGAAGAAGGAGAACTTGATTGGCTGTGGCCTTCCCCAACTCCAGAAACTTCTAATATTGATCTTCCAGCCACTGAAGACACTCAAGATGGAACACTGAACCCAGAAGCCACAGAGTTCATCCCTTCTAGTCCTTCAGCAGAATACTGGGAAGATGCCCAGGATGGTTGTTCAGAGGAAGAGGAGCCTGAGGCGCCAGAGCCAGAAATCCCAAGAGAGCAAAGGGCTCGAAGAGTCATCCGGCCTCCTAAGAAGCTGACCTACCCACAAATGGGGAACAGTTCGGAAGACTCTGTAGTCACTGCTAGAAGGAATGCTGAGAATCCGGATCCTTCCACTGTCCATTTAGTGGAGGGCAACCCCAGCTCACTCTCTGGCACAGTTAGACAGGTCGCTCCCACTGAAGCGACCTGTAGACAGGACAGCTCCCCATCCTATGATGATTGGTGGGAGGCTCCTCTGTCAATCCTATGCAACCGCATTGAATCTAAAATGTTTTGCAGATCTAAAAATGTTAGATGTCTTTGGGGACCAAAGATTTAAAGTGGGGGGAGTGTGTAGCGTGGTATTCCCCTTTATGACAGAGAGACAAGAAGTTCCAGGTGAGAGGTGAGTCGGGAGGAAGTAAAGAGACATTACTGGAAGTGAAAGCAGAGGAGAGAGAGAGACTACATCTCCCAGTACATCTTGCAGCACCCAGGGTACATTGCTCCGGAACAGAGACTGCTGGGGCAGACTTTATAAAGAGGAGGTGGAGTTTGTTCGGTCTCTTTGGACACCCCCTCTCCTAGCAAGAGGATCTCTGTACTGAACTGCTGTGTGCACAAGGCCTGAAGCCTGGGCCTTGTGCTCCTTTCCAAAGAGCCCCTCTGCCAGCCTAGCAGAACCTTAGAGACATCTTCTCATCCTTGCTGCAGTACACCAGAAGGATTGAAGACTTGGATGTTGGTGGATTCCTGTTCCTAGACGAATCGATGGAGGAAACGGACTTGGACTTGTCCGGGTGGTGAGAGCTGTTTAAAGACAGATACTTTATCTTTACTATTCGTTGGGATTACAAAGTTGTTCTTCAAGTGCACCACCGAAAGATTGCTAGCGAATATTGTTTCACTGAACTTCCATTTAGATCAGTCAGGCCTGACTGCATAGGTAGACATTGCTGGGTGTTAGTCTACCCATGAGGGGAAGTAGCTGAAAAAGGGCGGCGCTAGAGTTGCATAGCAATACTTAATTATTCTGATTACTCTGTTTATCTTTATTACTTTTTATTGCAGGGATCTGCAACTTGTTATACTGTTGTTTATTACTTGCCCATTAGCCTCAGTAAAATATCTGGGTCAAGTACATTGGTGTCAGTTTCACTTACTTTAATAGAAGTTTTAAAGTATATCACTGTGTGTGTTTGCCATAGGACTGTGTCACCTAGAGTTGCGGTCACGCGGTCCTATCTCCCCTTACTAGCTGTGCCAGTAGGGGGTTGAGCATATTGCCGGGGGTTGGCGGAGCTGTCTTCAGGGCCCAACTAAATCTGCGGCCTTCTTAGTTGGAGGTATCGCTACATATATAAAGAAAAAAAACGCGCTACTCAATAGTGATAAACAAGCTGCAAGCTCTAGGTAGAATACACACCTCAAATAACAAATTATAAAAAAGGAGCTGCGCTAATAAAAATATACAGGTGAAATAATGAAAAACACTTTGAAACATATAAATCATAAACCATCACAATATTGAACATATTCTGTCCAATGAGCAGTGAGAATATTCCTTGATAGTTGAAATCAGTGAGAATATCACAAATGACACCACAACAGACACGTGCACCTCCACCACACAGAGTGCGTGCTTACCAGAAGGCAAGCATAACGTGCTTGCAGCTATCAACCCAGACAGGGCCTTTATCCTGGAAGTATGGAAAATGTCAGCTCACAGTGGGGTACTTGAATGTTGCAACTAGGATATACACCAGGAGCCGGTATACCTCGATCTCTCCAAAGCTCATGAGCGTGCATCAACCATGTATACCCAAAAATAAAGAAAGCTCTCCATAGTGTAAATCAAAACTTGAGCAAAGAAAGAAACAAAACAACAAAATAAAAATAAAAAATATGTTCACCAGACCCTATTTGAAGGTTCAGATATAAATTCACTAAGAACATCTAAAAACCAGATATTAATAGACATAACACAATGGTTATGAGCTATACCGATTGCGGTATAAGGGGAAACTCTGACCATAATAAGTTGAAAAATACAACATATGGATTATATACTCGATATGTCCTAGATTTCATAAAAAGTATAATAGAATAGACACTAAACACTAACCCCCAATAATTATATTAGGTAGTGGTGTCTCACTCCTTAAACCAATAATTCAATAAAGGTATAGATTGTACCTGATCAGATCTAAAAGATAATATAGCAATGACATAATAGGAGAAATGTTTCAAATTAGTATCTATATGAGAAAGGGAAAAAAACATCTAGAAATGACATAATAGAAAAAATTGTTCTTTATATAGTAGTCTCCTTAGAAATAAAAAAGAAGGAGGGAAACCCTTAGAGATGGTAGAAAACAGAACTCGTATGTTTAATCCTTTAAGACACTGCCACCTAGGCTTCAGAACAAGTTCACATGTACATATAATATCCTTAAGAGTTGTCTATAAATGCAATAATTTCTACATCAACATTCAATCTGAAGGGGACATAACACCCCCCACCCCCCCACCAAGGAGTAGGGATGGGGAAAAAAAAGACAAATTAGGATAGAGAGAGATAAAAGGGAAAGAAAGGGGAACAAAGAGAAAGAGGGAGTGGTACTAAAATTACCAAAAGGGGTTTTAATACTGTACGAGTGGAAGGGACTCTAAATGTCCGTAGGTTAAGGGCGCAAATTACTTGTCTTGCATTGGGTGCTGACAACCCACCCTACGAAAATTATTTTAATGTTAGGGGTCCTCACAACTTGGGAAATGTTATCAAGGGGTCACGGCACTAAAAAAGGTTGAGAGCCACTGCTCTAGATGAAGTTACATGTATGGGTAGAAGAGAACTACTCAGAACTACTCAGAGAAAGGGCCCCACCAAGGGGTGGTGTGTTGGTCTATTGGCTTCCTTAATCACTACCTTCTCAGTTCAACATGTGAATGTCAAGAGGATGATGAGGAAACATTGGCAGATCTTAAAAAATGATTGAATACTAAATTCCGTGTTGCCAGATAAGCCTCAAGTTGTTTTTAGGGGAGCTCCATCCCTTACACACACTGTGACTCCTAATACTCTTAACCCTCTAGTTTTCTAGTATTCTTCCACTAGTACCACCACTGAATTTGAGATAAAACCTTTTATCACATGTTCAACAGAGGGGGTCGTGCATTTGCTCCAATGCCCATGTGGGCAGGACTAAACGCCCACTTCAAGTGAGAGTAAATGAACACATCACTAATATTAAAAATATGTTGTTTTTTTTTAAACATTCTGTCTCCAAACATTATCGGCTAGTGCACAATATGGATCCTTTTTTTTAGGAATAGACAAATATCGCCCCCACTGGAGGGGCAGCTCTCTGGTGAGAGAAATATCAAGATCTGAAATGTCCTGGATCCATAGAATCAAGCGTTATGTCCCCTTCGGATTGAATGTTGATGTAGACATTAATGCATTTATAGACAACTCTTAAAGGAACACTAAAGGTTCCCATTTTTTTTTTTTTTTAAAACAACAAACATGTTATACTTACCTCCACTGTGCAGCTCGTTTTGCACACAGTGGCCCCGATCCTGGTCTTCTGGGGTCCCTCGGCGGCTGTTTCAGCTCCTCCCCGCAAGGACTCCACACCATAATGCGAGCGAGTGAGCATGGTGTGGAGTTACTGCGGGCGCGCTCCCGTGATACAGCGGCGGCCATAGCCGCCGACTGTATCACTCGGCCCCGCCCCCCGGCGTGCCGCTTCATTGGATGTGATTGACAGCAGCGCCAGCCAATGGCTGCGCTGCTTTCAATCCATCCAGTGTAGCCAATCAACGGCCGGGCTCAGGAACTCGGAGGATGACAGGAGCGAGCGCGGGACTTTCGAGGGGCCAGGTAAGTAAAACGGGGGCTCGGGGGGGGGGGGCGCATTGTCGAATGTTTTTTCACCTTAATGCATAGGATGCATTAAGGTGAAAAAACATGTACCTTTACAACCCCTTTAAGGATATTATATGTACATGTGAACTTGTTCTGAACCCTAGGTGGCAGTGTCTTAAAGGATTAAACATATGAGTTCTGTTCTCTACCATCTTTGAGGGTTTCCCTCCTCCTTTTTTATTTCTAAGGAGACTACTATATAAAGAACAATTTTTTTTCTATCATGTCAATTCTAGATGTTTTTTTCCCTTCTCATATAGACGATCAGTGACGTCACACAGTAAAAATCACTCCCTTAGGTCACACTTAACCCCTTCAGCGCCCCCTACAGGTTAACCCCTTCACTGCCAGTGTCATTTTTACAGTAATCAGTGCATTTTTATAGCACTGATCGCTGTAAAAATGACAATGGTTCCAAAATAGTGTCAAAAGTGTCCGATGTGTCCGCCATAATGTCGCAGTCACAATAAAAATCGCTGATCGCCGCCATTACTAGTAAAAAAAAAAATATTAATAAAAATGCCATAAAACGATCCCCTATTTTGTAGACGCTATAACTTTTGCGCAAACCAATCAAATGCTTATTGCGTTATTTTTTGGTAAGAAAAAAAATGTAGAAGAATATGTATCGGCCTAAACTGAGGAAAAAAAAAAGTTTTTTTAACCACTTAAGCCCCGGACCATTTCGGGCCATTAGGACCAGGCCTGTTTTTGGGATTCGGCACTGCGCTGCTTTAACTGTAAATTGTGCGGACATGCAATGTTGTACCCAAATGAAATTTGCGTCCTTTTCTTCCCACAAATAGAGCTTTCTTTTAATGGTATTTGATTGCCTCTGCGATTTTTATTTTTTGCGATATAAACGGAAAAAGACCGAAAATTTTGAAAAAAAATGATATTTTCTACTTTTTGTTATAAGAAAAATCGAATAAACTCAATTTTAGTCAGACATTTAGGCCAAAATGTATTCAGCCACATGTCTTTAGTAAAAAAAATGTCAATAAACGTATATTTATTGGTTTGCGCAAAAGTTATAGCGTTTACAAACTAGGGTACATTTTCTGAAATTTACACAGCTTTAAATTTATGACTGCCTATCTCATTTCTTGAGGTGCTAAAATGGCAGGGCAGTACAAAACCCCCCCAAATGACCCCATTTTGGAAAGTAGACACCCCAAGGAAATTGCTGAGAGGCATGTTGAGCCCATTGAATATTTTTTTTTTTGTCCCAAGTGATTGAATAATGACAAAAAAAAAAAAAAAAAAAAAAAAATTACAAAAAGTTGTCACTAAATGATATATTGCTCACACATGCCATGGTTATATGTGGAATTGCACCCCAAAATACATTTTGCTGCTTCTCCTGAGTACGGGGATACCACATGTGTGGGACTTTTTAGGAGCCTGGCCACGTACGGGACCCCGGAAACCAAGCACCGCCTTCAGGATTTCTAAGGGCGCAAATTTTTGATTTCATTCCTCACTACCTATCACAGTTTCGAAGGCCATAAAATGCCAAAATAGCACAAAACCCCCCCAAATGACCCCATTTTAGAAAGTAGACACCCCAAGGAAATTGCTGAGAGGCCTGTTGAGCCCGTTGAATATTTTTTTTTTTGTCCCAAGTGATTGAATAATGACAAAAAATAAAAATAAAAAATAAATTACAAAAAGTTGTCACTAAATGATATATTGCTCACACATGCCATGGTTATATGTGGAATTGCACCCCAAAATACATTTTGCTGCTTCTCCTGAGTACAGGGATACCACATGTGTGGGACTTTTTAGGAGCCTAGCCGCGTACGGGACCCCGAAAACCAAGCACCGCCTTCAGGATTTCTAGGCACAAATTTTTGATTTCACTCCTCACTACCTATCACAGTTTCTAAGGCCATAAAATGCCAAAATAGCACAAAACCCCCCCAAATGACCCCATTTTGGAAAGTAGACACCCCAAGCTATTTGCTGAGGAGGCATGGTGAGTATTTTACAGCTCTCATTTGTTTTTGAAAATGAAGAAAGAAAATTTTTTTTTTTTTTTTTTTTTTTTTTTAATTTTCAAAACTTTGTGACAAAAAGCGAGATCTGCAAAATACTCACAATACCTCTCAGCAAATAGCTTGGGGTGTCTACTTTCCAAAATGGGGTCATTTGGGGGGGTTTTGTGCCATCTGGGCATTCCATGGCCTCCGAAACTGTGATAGGCAGTGAGAAGTAAAATCAAAAATTTACACCCTTAGAAAGCCTGAAGGCGGTGCTTTGATTTTGGGGTCCCGTACGCGGCTAGGCTCCCAAAAAGTCTCACACATGTGGTATCCCCGTACTCAGGAGAAGCAACAGAATGTATTTTGGGGTGTAATTCCACATATGCCCATGGCATGTTTGAGCAATATATCATTTAGTGACAACTTTGTGCAAAAAAAAGAATTAAAAAAAAAAAATTGTCTTTTTTCCGCAACTTGTGTCAACATATAAAATATTCCATGGACTCGACATGCCTCTCAGTATATAGCTTGGGGTGTCTACTTTCCAAAATGGGGTCATTTGGGGGGGTTTTGAACTGTTCTGGCATTTTATACACAACATTAGGAAGCTTACATCCACTCTTCTAACCACTTGCAGACAAAGCCCTTTTTGACACTTTTTGTTTACATGAAAACATATTTTTTTTTTGCAAGAAAATTATGTTGAACCCCCAAACATTATATATATTTTTAAAGCAAAGGCCCTACAGATTAAAATGGTGGGTGTTGCATTTTTTTTTTCTACACAGTATTTGCGCAGCGATTTTTCAAACGCATTTTTTGGGGAAAAAATACACTTTTTTTAATTTTAATGCACTAAAACACACTATATTGCCCAAATGTTTGATGAAATAATAAAGATGATCTTAGGCCGAGTACATAGATACCAAACACGACATGCTTTAAAATTTCGCACAAACGCGCATTGGCGACAAACTACATACATTTTTAAAAGCCTTTAAAAGCCTTTACAGATTACCCCGTTAGATTTACAGAGGAGGTCTACTGCTAAAATGACTGCCCTCGATCTGACCTTCGCGGTGATACCTCACATGCATGGTGCAATTGCTGTTTACATATGACGCCAGACCGACGCTTGCGTTCGCCATTGGGCAAGAGCAGGGCAGGACAGGGGTGCTTTTTTTTTTTTTTTTTTTTTTTTTATTATTAATTTTGCTTTTTTATTTTATTTTTAAATTGTTCCTTACATATATTTTTTTTTTTATAATTTTTATTGTTATCTCAGGGAATGTAAATATCCCCTATGATAGCAATAGGTAGTGACAGGTACTCTTTTTTTGAAAAAACTGGGGTCTTCTAGACCCTAGATCTTTCCTCTGCCCTCAAAGCATCTGACCACACCAAGATCGGTGTGATAAAATGCTTTCCCAATTTCCCAATGGCGCTTTTTATATCCGGGGGGGGACATTCCCTCCCACTGCTTGTAAAAGCAGTCCAGAGGCTAATTAGCCGCTGTGATTGCTTTTACATGAAAGCCGGCCGCTGGCTGAAAAGAATGATACCAAGATGATGCCTAAACCCGCAGGCATCAATCTGGTATAACCATTCAAAGTCCAGCAACATACCAGTACGTTGCTGGTCCTTGTTGGACATGTATTGTAATCTTTTTTTTTCATGCAGCCTGTTGGCTGAACGAAAAAAGAGATTGATTGGTGGGTATGCCCACCATTAGAATACCGCCCTTCATCCACCCACTTCTAATGATGGGCATACATGCACCATTTATATATGCCGAAGCATGGGGGCATCCTCCCGCAAAAAAGTTATGCCGCACACACATGGTCAAACGTTTCCACGGGCAAGCCTCCGTCGGAATTTCGACCGTATGTATGCGGCATTAGGAGCAAAATTGCTCCTCCGCCCTGCTGCCCCTGCTGCCCCCATGCTTCGGCATATATGCTTTTTTTTTTTTAACTGTGGTGGTGAAATCACCTCCTACAGCACTGGAGTCGCAGGGATCAGGCCTGTCTCTGCGAACGCTGCAGTTATGTGTGTTGTGTTTTGTAAGTGACAGTGATCGATCAATACTGCACTTGGGTGGCCTGGGCTGGACGGAGGGGCAAAACGCAGGTGCTAGCAGGTATCTGGGCTGATCCCGCTAACACTGCGTTTTTGGGAACCCTAAACCGCTGGTATAGATCTGATCAGATCAGATATTGATCTGTTCAGATACTATACCACTAAGGGGGGTGTATGCTTTACGCGTGGGTGTTAGCGTTACTGGCACTAACCTGACGCTGCCTGGGGTGTGACGCAGACCCTCTCTGACGCTAAAACCTAATTGATATCACCCACCGGGCGATCAGGGGGTTAAACCTTTATTGGGTTATATACGGCGGGTGCCCTGACACTATAAAAAGCAAACTAACTAACCAGCGTCACCCGTAACACTTATATGGTGATCACTGGTGAAAGGGTTAACTAGGGGCAATTAGGGGGTTAAAACCTTTATTAGATCATATTTGGGGGTACCTGACGCTATAAAAACCTGCGGCGAACCTAAAAAAAATGACTGGCTACCGATTGGCATCACCGACACGAAGACAGCGATCAGAAAAACGATCGCTTAGTGACAGTGGTGATAGGGGGTGAAAGGGTTACCTGGGGGGCGATCAAGGGGGTTAAACCTTTATTAGATAATATATTGGGGTACCCGACGCTATAAAAACCTGCGGCGAACCTAAAAAAAATTACTGGCTACCGATCGCCATCACTGATGCTAAGACAGCCATCAGAAAAATGATCGCATAGCGACAGCGGTGATAGGGGGTGAAAGGGTTACCTGGGGGGCGATCAAGGGGGTTTAACCTTTATTAGATAATATATTGGGGTACCTGACGCTATAAAAACCTGCGGCGAACCTAAAAAAAATTACTGGCTACCGATCGCCATCACTGATGCTAAGACAGCATCAGAAAAACGATCGATTAGCGACAGCGGTGATAGGGGGTGAAAGGGTTACCTGGGGGGCGATCAAGGGGGTTAAACCTTTATTAGATAATATATTGGGGTACCCGACGCTATAAAAACCTGCGGCGAACCTAAAAAAAATTACTGGCTACCGATCGCCATCACTGATGCTAAGACAGCCATCAGAAAAATGATCGCATAGCGACAGCGGTGATAGGGGGTGAAAGGGTTACCTGGGGGGCGATCAAGGGGGTTTAACCTTTATTAGATAATATATTGGGGTACCTGACGCTATAAAAACCTGCGGCGAACCTAAAAAAAATTACTGGCTACCGATCGCCATCACTGATGCTAAGACAGCATCAGAAAAACGATCGATTAGCGACAGCGGTGATAGGGGGTGAAAGGGTTACCTGGGGGGCGATCAAGGGGGTTGAACCTTTATTAGATAATATATTGGGGTACCCGACGCTATAAAAACCTGCGGCGAACCTAAAAAAAATTACTGGCTACCGATCGCCATCACTGATGCTAAGACAGCCATCAGAAAAATGATCGCATAGCGACAGCGGTGATAGGGGGTGAAAGGGTTATCTGGGGGGTGATCAGGGGGTTAAACCTTTATTAGGGGGGGTTAGGGGGCTACACTGGACCTAAAACTAAACTTTAGTGACACTTTCACAGTCACAAATGTCACTGATTGCAGTGATCACTAAATAAATGGTCACTGCAATCAGTGACACTGTGACTGGGGGCTGGGGGGTGATCTGGGGGGTGATCTGGGGGGGTCTGGGGGTCCTGGGGGGGGCGATTAGTGTTCCTATGTGTCCTGGTGTCAGTGTAGTGTTGTGCTCACTGACCTGATGTCTTCTCTTGTACGGCGCTCGGTATATGTGAGCGCCGCACAGGAGATGACATCACTTCCTCCTGCTTCCTCTGTCTGACACAGACAGAGGGGGCATTTCCATTCGCCGGGAGCGATCGCGAGGGGGGGGCCGGAATCGAAAGGCCGCCCCCTCATCTGGGATCGCTCCCGGTGAAGTAACGACCGCTCACGGCACAGAAGGGGGGTCCGGATGGACCCCCCAACTGTACAAAGGCAGTCACGTAGATCTACGTGATTCTGCCTGTCCGTGCCATTCTGCCGACGTAAATCGGCGGTGGGCGGTCGTTAAGTGGTTAATATATATTTTTGGGGATATTTATAATAGCAAAAAGTAAAAAATATTGCACTTTTTTCAAAATTGTCGCTCTATTTTTGTTTATAGCGCAAAAAATAAAAACCGCAGAGGTGATCAAGTACCACCAAAAGAAAGCTCTATTTGTGGGAAAAAAAGGACGTCAATTTTGTTTGGGAGCCACGTCGCACAATCGCGCAATTGTCAGTTAAAGCGACGCAGTGCCGAATCGCAAAAAAGGGCCTGGTCCTTTAGCAACAAAATGGTCCGGGGCTTAAGTGGTTAAAGGATTAAACATATGAGTTCTGTTCTCTACCATCTCTGAGGGTTTCCCTCCTCCTTTTTTATTTCTAAGGCCTCGTACACACGGCCAAGATTCTCGTTGAAAAAAACATGTCGTTTTTTTCGACGAGATTCTTGGACAAGAAACTTGTCCCGGCCGAGTGTACACACGCTCATTTCAAAGAACCCGCGGTTCTTTGAAAGGAGCGTACGCGGTGACGTCATCGACTACGTCGAGCATGCGCTCGTCACATTCGATGCCGTCGCCGCCATCTTGGTATACCCTACGTATGCCTAGGAAGCTACCGCGCATGCGTCAAATTCATTTCGAACATGCGCGGGCTTCCGGGAGGACAGGTAAGTGTACACACACTCACTTTTCTCGTCGAGAAACATGCCGACGAGAATCTCAACGAGAAAATAGAGAGCAGGTTCTCTATTTTCTCGTCGAGGTTTCTTGTCGGTTTTCTCGACGAGAAACCCGATAGCAGCGTACACACGACCGATTTACTCGGCAAGACCTCTCTGCCAGCAAGTTTCTTGCTGGTTCTTGCCGAGAAAATCGGTCGTGTGTACGAGGCCTAAGGAGACTACTATATAAAGAACAATTTTTTTCTATTATGTCAATTGTAGATTTTTTTTCCCTTCTCATATGGAGACTAATTTGAAACATTTCTCCTATTATGTCATTGCTATATGATCTTTTAGATCTGATCAGGTACAATCTATACCATTTTATTGAATTATTGGTTTAATTAGTGAGACACCACTACCTAATATAATTATTGGGGGTTAGTGTTTAGTGTCTCTTAAATTATATATATTTTTAATGAAATCTAGGACATATCGAATACCGGTATATAATCCATATGTTATATTTTTCAACTTATTATGGTCAGAGGTTCCCTGTATACCACAATCGGTGTAGCTCATGACCACTGTAATATGTCTTAATATCTGTTTTTTAGATGTTCTTAGTGAATTTATATCTGAACCTTCAAATAGGGTCTGGTGAACATATTTAAAATTAAAAATTTGTTTTGTTTCTTTCTTTGCTTAAGTTTTTCAATGTAATACTGATAACAATATAAAAGGTGTGTGGGTTAACTTCCAGACTCCAATATGGATGACAGGGTTCCGCTACCTATGACTCAGAACGAGGTGTGGTTCTTCCTCTACTATAAATTGCGATGTGTCAGTACTAGGGTTGAGCGAACCCGAACTGTAAAGTTCGGGTCCGTACCGAACTTTAGCTTTTTCCCGAACCCGAACCTGAACCCGGACTTTGCGCGAAAGTCCGGGTTCGGGTTCGGGTTCGGCAATCTAATGGCGCAGTTAGAAATGCTTCAGGGGCCAGCCAATCACCTTTTGATTAGCTGGTGTACCCTTAGAAGCCTACTAATGGCATGGCTGTGATTGGTCAGTGCAACATGTGACCCAGCTTCTATATAAACTAGAGGCACACAGCACACACGTCACTCTGCTTCAGAATAGATAGGGAGAGGATCTTGTCTGCTGCTGTTGCTTTTAGGGAGAGATTGAAAAATACATGAGTTAGTCCTGATTCTGGAATCTGAGGGAAAAGATAGAGAGACAGTGTAGTGTGGGGCCAGGTTCCTGTTGGTGCTTTCAGGGAGAGAGATATATTATATAGGAATAGGAGTCCAGATTCAGAGATATAACTCAGCGATCTGCATAGGTTTACCTGTTTGTGTTGCAGTGCAGTCTTTTTACACTGCCATGAGCCCAGTGTCAGAGAAAATCTACCTTTTATCTGCAAGCTCAGTGCACCAGCACTGCATATATTACGTTGAGAGATACACCGTTTCCATACTGTGGGTGTATTCTGCTCTTGGAAAAAGATCCATTTAGGGTAAAAAAAAAAAGGCACTTTATTGTGCTCTTTTCCAAAAGACCCATTTAGGGCAAAAAAAATAAAAAATTTGCACTTTAATGTACGCTTGCAAAAAGACCCATTTAGGGCCACAAAAAATATTTTGCAGTGTGTTATACATATGTGGAGGCGTGTGAAATAAACCATTTCTATATATTTGTTGTCAAGGTCACCGGTCACCCAGGGCGCGGAGTCTAAGACCCAGCAGGTCTTCTCCAGGGCCTCTAGTGATGAGGATGTTATGCTGCAGGCTGGGACCAGGTCGCGGCCCCTGGAGTTTCCTAGCTCACGCCCCGTAGGATAAGGGGAAAAGAGGGGAAGCAGCAGCACAAGATATGAGAGAACCGAATAACAAGCTGAAGGTCAGGGGCCACAAGCAGACAAGGATAACGAAAGAACGAGCCGAAGGTCAAGGGTCACGAGCAGACAGGGATAGTCGGGGACAAGCCAATAACGTAACAGAGAGACAGACGTAGCACACGGCAGGCAGGAACCCAAACACACAATGCCTAAAAAAAACACGTTGATCAGCAAAGCAGGCTTGCAGTGCACAGGTTAATATAGTGTTCTGTGATAGGGCCTGGGGTGGAGTCAGGCTGGGAGGAGATTATAAAGGAAGCCAGGTGAAAGGGTTCTGGCCTCTAAGATGAACACATGGGAAGGAAGGTAAGCTGACAGACAAACACTACTGCATATCCATGACAGTACCCTCCCTCTTATGGGCCCTCCCCCGCCTGGGCCCAGGCTTAAAGGGAAATCTCAGATGAAACCTCCTCAACAGATGAGGTGCAACAACATCAGATGCAGCGATCCAAGACGCCTCCTCAGGACCAAAACCCCTCCAATGCACAAGGTACTGAAGAATACCTCTGCAGAGCCGAGAATCCAGAACTTGTCTAACCTCGTACTTTAGATTATCCTCAGAGACCAGAACCGAGGTAGGGAGATGACAAGAAGATCTATTGAGGACCAAAGGCTCTCTAGGAATAAGCAAGGGCATGAGAGGATCAACAGAAATCTGAGGAGAGTCCCCTAGACCCTCAAAGATGAACTGGTCATCTAGCACAGGACTAGGGATGAGCTCGGTGTTCGAGTCGAACATACGTTCGACTCGAACATCGGCTGTTCGATCGTTCGACGAAGATCGAACGATTTGGGCCGTTCGCGCCTAATTCGTGTGACGCGAACGGCCCACAATGCACTACGCCATCGCAGTGTCATCCAGGCGCTGTGATTGGCCAAGCATGCACTGTGACCCCGCATGCTTGGCCAATCACAGCGCCGGCAGCGAGGAGAGCAATGATTGGCCACAGGCAGGATGCCTGTGGCCAATTATCGCTGAGGGTGTTTAGTACACGCCCCACACTATAAAAGGCCGCCAGCACGGCGGCCTAGTGTAGTGTGTTCCGGAGCAGGGAAAGAGAAGCATAGGCAGGGACAGTGACATTTTTTTTCTTGCTTAACCTGGATTCCTTTAGTTTAGGGAAAGAGAAGGATAGGTAGGGAGAGTGTCAGTGTGTTTTACTGTGCTAATCCTTGTTTCTAGGGACAGGGAAGGACAGTGAGGGAAATTCTCCTTGTGCTATACTGTGCTAAAGCATTGATCATCAACCATCTTTAAAAAAACATTTTTTCTAGGGACAGAAAACTATAGGTAGGGAGAGTGTCAGTGTGTTTTACTGTGCTAATCCTTGTTTCTAGGGACAGGGAAGGACAGTGAGGGAAATTCTCCTTGTGCTATAGTGTGCTAAAGCATTGATCGTCAACCATCTTTAAAAAAACATTTTTTCTAGGGACAGAAAACTATAGGTAGGGAGAGTGTCAGTGTGTTTTACTGTGCTAATCCTTGTTTCTAGGGACAGGGAAGGACAGTGAGGGAAATTCTCCTTGTGCTATAGTGTGCTAAAGCATTGATCATCAACCATCTTTAAAAAAACATTTTTTCTAGGGACAGAAAACTATAGGTAGGGAGAGTGTCAGTTTCTTTCACTGTGCTAATTCTTGTTTCTAGGGACAGGGAAGGACAGTGAGGGAAATTCTCCTTGTGCTATACTGTGCTAAAGCATTGATCATCAACCATCTTTAAAAAAACATTTTTTCTAGGGACAGAAAACTATAGGTAGGGACAGTGTCAGTGTGTTTCACTGTGCTAATCCTTGTTTCTAGGGACAGGGAAGGACAGTGAGGGAAATTCTCCTTGTGCTATACTGTGCTAAAGCATTGATCATCAACCATCTTTAAAAAAACATTTTTTCTAGGGACAGAAAACTATAGGTAGGGAGAGTGTCAGTGTGTTTCACTGTGCTAATCCTTGTTTCTAGGGACAGGGAAGGACAGTGAGGGAAATTCTCCTTGTGCTATAGTGTGCTAAAGCATTGATCATCAACCATCTTTAAAAAAACATTTTTTCTAGGGACAGAAAACTATAGGTAGGGAGAGTGTCAGTTTCTTTCACTGTGCTAATCCTTGTTTCTAGGGACAGGGAAGGACAGTGAGGGAAATTCTCCTTGTGCTATACTGGGCTAAAGCATTGATCATCAACCATCTTTAAAAAAACATTTTTTCTAGGGACAGAAAACTATAGGTAGGGAGAGTGTCAGTTTCTTTCACTGTGCTAATCCTTGTTTCTAGGGACAGGGAAGGACAGTGAGGGAAATTCTCCTTGTGCTATACTGTGCTAAAGCATTGATCATCAACCATCTTTAAAAAAACATTTTTTCTAGGGACAGAAAACTATAGGTAGGGAGAGTGTCAGTGTGTTTCACTGTGCTAATCCTTGTTTCTAGGGACAGGGAAGGACAGTGAGGGAAATTCTCCTTGTGCTATAGTGTGCTAAAGCATTGATCATCAACCATCTTTAAAAAAACATTTTTTTCTAGGGACAGAAAACTATAGGTAGGGAGAGTGTCAGTTTCTTTCACTGTGCTAATCCTTGTTTCTAGGGACAGGGAAGGACAGTGAGGGAAATTCTCCTTGTGCTATAGTGTGCTAAAGCATTGATCATCAACCATCTTTAAAAAAACATTTTTTCTAGGGACAGAAAACTATAGGTAGGGAGAGTGTCAGTGTGTTTCACTGTGCTAATCCTTGTTTCTAGGGACAGGGAAGGACAGTGAGGGAAATTCTCATTGTGCTATACTGTGCTAAAGCATTGATCATCAACCATCTTTAAAAAAACATTTTTTCTAGGGACAGAAAACTATAGGTAGGGAGAGTGTCAGTTTCTTTCACTGTGCTAATCCTTGTTTCTAGGGACAGGGAAGGACAGTGAGGGAAATTCTCCTTGTGCTATAGTGTGCTAAAGCATTGATCATCAACCATCTTTAAAAAAACATTTTTTCTAGGGACAGAAAACTATAGGTAGGGAGAGTGTCAGTGTGTCTTACTGTGCTAATCCTTGTTTCTAGGGACAGGGAAGGACAGTGAGGGAAATTCTCCTTGTGCTATAGTGTGCTAAAGCATTGATCATCAACCATCTTTAAAAAAACATTTTTTCTAGGGACAGAAAACTATAGGTAGGGAGAGTGTCAGTTTCTTTCACTGTGCTAATCCTTGTTTCTAGGGACAGGGAAGGACAGTGAGGGAAATTCTCCTTGTGCTATACTGTGCTAAAGCATTGATCATCAACCATCTTTAAAAAAACATTTTTTCTAGGGACAGAAAACTATAGGTAGGGAGAGTGTCAGTTTCTTTCACTGTGCTAATCCTTGTTTCTAGGGACAGGGAAGGACAGTGAGGGAAATTCTGCTTGTGCTATACTGTGCTAAAGCATTGATCATCAACCATCTTTAAAAAAACATTTTTTCTAGGGACAGAAAACTATAGGTAGGGAGAGTGTCAGTTTCTTTCACTGTGCTAATCCTTGTTTCTAGGGACAGGGAAGGACAGTGAGGGAAATTCTCCTTGTGCTATACTGTGCTAAAGCATTGATCATCAACCATCTTTAAAAAAACATTTTTTCTAGGGACAGAAAACTATAGGTAGGGAGAGTGTCAGTGTGTTTCACTGTGCTAATCCTTGTTTCTAGGGACAGGGAAGGACAGTGAGGGAAATTCTCCTTGTGCTATAGTGTGCTAAAGCATTGATCATCAACCATCTTTAAAAAAACATTTTTTCTAGGGACAGAAAACTATAGGTAGGGAGAGTGTCAGTTTCTTTCACTGTGCTAATCCTTGTTTCTAGGGACAGGGAAGGACAGTGAGGGAAATTCTCCTTGTGCTATACTGTGCTAAAGCATTGATCATCAACCATCTTTAAAAAACATTTTTTCTAGGGACAGAAAACTATAGGTAGGGAGAGTGTCAGTTTCTTTCACTGTGCTAATCCTTGTTTCTAGGGACAGGGAAGGACAGTGAGGGAAATTCTCCTTGTGCTATACTGTGCTAAAGCATTGATCATCAACCATCTTTAAAAAAACATTTTTTCTAGGGACAGAAAACTATAGGTAGGGAGAGTGTCAGTTTCTTTCACTGTGCTAATCCTTGTTTCTAGGGACAGGGAAGGACAGTGAGGGAAATTCTCCTTGTGCTATACTGTGCTAAAGCATTGATCATCAACCATCTTTAAAAAAACATTTTTTCTAGGGACAGAAAACTATAGGTAGGGAGAGTGTCAGTGTGTTTTACTGTGCTAATCCTTGTTTCTAGGGACAGGGAAGGACAGTGAGGGAAATTCTCCTTGTGCTATAGTGTGCTAAAGCATTGATCATCAACCATCTTTAAAAAAACATTTTTTCTAGGGACAGAAAACTATAGGTAGGGAGAGTGTCAGTTTCTTTCACTGTGCTAATCCTTGTTTCTAGGGACAGGGAAGGACAGTGAGGGAAATTCTCCTTGTGCTATAGTGTGCTAAAGCATTGATCATCAACCATCTTTAAAAAAACATTTTTTCTAGGGACAGAAAACTATAGGTAGGGAGAGTGTCAGTGTGTCTTACTGTGCTAATCCTTGTTTCTAGGGACAGGGAAGGACAGTGAGGGAAATTCTCCTTGTGCTATAGTGTGCTAAAGCATTGATCATCAACCATCTTTAAAAAAACATTTTTTCTAGGGACAGAAAACTATAGGTAGGGAGAGTGTCAGTTTCTTTCACTGTGCTAATCCTTGTTTCTAGGGACAGGGAAGGACAGTGAGGGAAATTCTCCTTGTGCTATACTGTGCTAAAGCATTGATCATCAACCATCTTTAAAAAAACATTTTTTCTAGGGACAGAAAACTATAGGTAGGGAGAGTGTCAGTTTCTTTCACTGTGCTAATCCTTGTTTCTAGGGACAGGGAAGGACAGTGAGGGAAATTCTCCTTGTGCTATAGTGTGCTAAAGCATTGATCATCAACTATCTTTAAAAAAACATTTTTTCTAGGGACAGAAAACTATAGGTAGGGAGAGTGTCAGTGTGTTTTACTGTGCTAATCCTTGTTTCTAGGGACAGGGAAGGACAGTGAGGGAAATTCTCCTTGTGCTATAGTGTGCTAAAGCATTGATCATCAACCATCTTTAAAAAAACATTTTTTCTAGGGACAGAAAACTATAGGTAGGGAGAGTGTCAGTGTGTTTTACTGTGCTAATCCTTGTTTCTAGGGACAGGGAAGGACAGTGAGGGAAATTCTCCTTGTGCTATAGTGTGCTAAAGCATTGATCATCAACCATCTTTAAAAAAACATTTTTTCTAGGGACAGAAAACTATAGGTAGGGAGAGTGTCAGTTTCTTTCACTGTGCCAATTCTTGTTTCTAGGGACAGGGAAGGACAGTGAGGGAAATTCTCCTTGTGCTATACTGTGCTAAAGCATTGATCATCAACCATCTTTAAAAAAACATTTTTTCTAGGGACAGAAAACTATAGGTAGGGAGAGTGTCAGTGTGTTTCACTGTGCTAATCCTTGTTTCTAGGGACAGGGAAGGACAGTGAGGGAAATTCTCCTTGTGCTATAGTGTGCTAAAGCATTGATCATCAACCATCTTTAAAAAAACATTTTTTCTAGGGACAGAAAACTATAGGTAGGGAGAGTGTCAGTTTCTTTCACTGTGCTAATCCTTGTTTCTAGGGACAGGGAAGGACAGTGAGGGAAATTCTCCTTGTGCTATAGTGTGCTAAAGCATTGATCATCAACCATCTTTAAAAAAACATTTTTTCTAGGGACAGAAAACTATAGGTAGGGAGAGTGTCAGTTTCTTTCACTGTGCTAATCCTTGTTTCTAGGGACAGGGAAGGACAGTGAGGGAAATTCTCCTTGTGCTATACTGTGCTAAAGCATTGATCATCAACCATCTTTAAAAAAACATTTTTTCTAGGGACAGAAAACTATAGGTAGGGAGAGTGTCAGTTTCTTTCACTGTGCTAATCCTTGTTTCTAGGGACAGGGAAGGACAGTGAGGGAAATTCTCCTTGTGCTATACTGTGCTAAAGCATTGATCATCAACCATCTTTAAAAAAACATTTTTTCTAGGGACAGAAAACTATAGGTAGGGAGAGTGTCAGTGTGTTTCACTGTGCTAATCCTTGTTTCTAGGGACAGGGAAGGACAGTGAGGGAAATTCTCCTTGTGCTATAGTGTGCTAAAGCATTGATCATCAACCATCTTTAAAAAAACATTTTTTCTAGGGACAGAAAACTATAGGTAGGGAGAGTGTCAGTTTCTTTCACTGTGCTAATCCTTGTTTCTAGGGACAGGGAAGGACAGTGAGGGAAATTCTCCTTGTGCTATAGTGTGCTAAAGCATTGATCATCAACCATCTTTAAAAAAACATTTTTTCTAGGGACAGAAAACTATAGGTAGGGAGAGTGTCAGTGTGTTTTACTGTGCTAATCCTTGTTTCTAGGGACAGGGAAGGACAGTGAGGGAAATTCTCCTTGTGCTATAGTGTGCTAAAGCATTGATCATCAACCATCTTTAAAAAAACATTTTTTCTAGGGATAGAAAACTATAGGTAGGGAGAGTGTCAGTTTCTTTCACTGTGCTAATCCTTGTTTCTAGGGACAGGGAAGGACAGTGAGGGAAATTCTCCTTGTGCTATACTGTGCTAAAGCATTCCTCATCAACCATCTTTGAAATCCTTGTTTTTTGGACAGTCAGGGAAATTGTCGTTGTGCTATTCTGTGCGAAAGCAATCATCCTCAACCATATTTAGAAATCCTTAAAGGAGCACTAAACCTTTTTTTTTTTTTGCTTAAATATAACAAACATGTTATACTTACCTCCACTGTGCAGCTCGTTTTGCACACAGTGGCCCCGATCCTGGTCTTCTGGGGTCCCTCGGCGGCTGTCTTGGCTCCTCCCCGCAAGGACTCCACACCTTAATGCGAGCTCGCATGGTGTGGAGTGATTGCGGGCGCGCTCCCGTGATACAGCGGCGGCCATAGCCGCCGACTGTATCACTCGGCCCCGCCCCCCGGCGTGCCGCGTCATTGGATGTGATTGACAGCAGCGCCAGCCAATGGCTGCGCTGCTTTCAATCTATCCAGTGTAGCCAATCGGCGGCCAGGCAGAAAAACGAAGAGGATGACGGGGACGAGCATGGGACTTTCGAGGGGCAAGTTAAGAAAAACGGGGGCTCGGGGGGGGGGCGGTATTGTCGAATGTTTTTTCACCTTAATGCATAGGATGCATTAAGGTGAAAAAACATGTAACTTTACTACTCCTTTAAGTAAAGGGACAGAGAAGGACACCTGAAGGTAGCCCTTATTGCTTTTTTCCCATCTCCCTGCAGGCCATCTATTAGAATGTCTGGAAGGCAAACAAGGAGAGGCAGACAGTCAGGAGGCAATAAAAGAGGGCAAGCAGGCTCTGTGTCTGGGGGCAACAGTGCTGGTCGTGGACGCGGTGCATTGTCATCAGCACATGGCCATGGGACACGCTTGTCCTTCTTTTCGGCAGCTGGACATGTTGAGCCACATCATGCCGAAGACTTGGTAGAGTGGATGACCAAGCTCTCCTCCTCCTCCTCATCCTCTCTCACCCAGGCTCAGGGTACTGGCAAAGCAGCTGCCAAAGCGTCCTCTTCCCTGGTATCAATGTCAGACTCATCATCAGTCACTCCTTCCCTAGACCCACCATGTCCTCCTCCTGAGGAGTCCCCCGAACTGTTTGAGCACAGTGTTGGGTACATGCTCCAGGAGGATGCCCAGCGTTTCGAAGGGTCTGATGATGAAACCCAGCTACAGGAAGGCAGTAGCGTGAGAGCAGACAGAGGGGATGCTCAAGAAGGACACCAATCTGGCAGTCATGTTCCAGCAGCTGCAGCATACTGCCAGATTGGCTCCAGTGATGAGGAGGGAGGGGATGATGAGGTCACTGACTCCACGTGGGTGCCTAATAGGAGAGAGGAGGAGGATGAGGAGGAGGCACATCTCCAACGAGGCAGGATGCCCTTTGGTGGCCAACGTAAGGGCAGTACACCGACGGAATCACACCGCAGAGCTCCGCCTGTGCAGGGCGCTGCCTCTGCCCGTCATTCAAAAAGTTCTTTGGTGTGGGCCTTTTTTGAGGCTAGTGCATCAGATCGCACAGCTGCTGTTTGCAACATATGTCTCAAGCGTATATCGCGTGGCCAAAACATCAGCCGCTTGGGTACCACATGCCTGACCAGACATATGTTGACCTGCCATGCAACTCGTTGGCAAGCCTACCTCAAAGACCCACACCAAAGAACAAAGCGGACCTCTCCTTGCACCGCATCAGCTGGGATCTCCAACCCCACTATAACTTCAGTCCTCTCTGAAACATGCACTGAGAGGAATGAAGGTGTAGAATTAGGTGTGTCACAGCCAAGTACTTGCGGCCACTCTGCTAGCAGTACACCGACGTCCGATTCTAGCAGGCAAATTTCCCTGCCCCAGCTGCTGGACCGTCGAAAGAAGTTCACTCCCAGCCATCCACATGCCCAGCGGTTGAATGCTAGCTTGGCTAAATTGCTAGCGCTTCAACTGCTGCCTTTTCAGTTGGTAGACTCGGCCCCCTTCCGTGAGTTTGTGCAATGTGCGGTTCCTCAGTGGCAGGTTCCCAAACGCCACTTTTTCTCACGGAAGGCTATTCCGGCTCTCTACCGGCATGTGGAAGGCAATGTCTTGGCCTCGCTGGACAGGGCGGTCAGCGGTAAGGTGCATATTACCGCTGACTCATGGTCCAGCAGGCATGGACAGGGACGTTACCTTTCTTTCACGGCCCATTGGGTCACTCTTTTGGCAGCTGGGAAGGATGCAGGACAAGGTGCAGTAGTGTTGGAGGTTGTTCCACCGCCACGCCTCCAAAATGCTACTACTGGTTGTGACACACCTCTCTCCTCCACCCCCTCCTCTTCTTCTTCCTCCATGGCCTCTTCCTGTGCTTTGTCCTCTGAACCAGCGGTGCTCCGTAGCCGTTCAAGGGGCTACGCAAGTACGCAGGCAAAAAGATGCCATGCCGTGCTTGCGCTGGTGTGTTTGGGGGACAGAAGCCACACTGGGGCAGAGGTCCTGTCTGCTCTGCAGGGCCAGGCCGAGAGGTGGTTGACGCCACGCCAGCTTAAGCCAGGAATGGTGGTTTGCGACAATGGCACCAACCTCCTCTCCGCCCTCCGACAGGGACAACTGACCCATGTGCCCTGTGTGGCTCACGTCCTTAATCTGGTGGTGCAGCGGTTCTTGGGCAGGTACCCGGGCTTACAGGATGTCCTGAGGCAGGCCAGGAAAGTCTGTGTGCATTTCCGCAGATCTTATAATGCCAGTGCTCGCCTGGCTGAGCTGCAAAAGGAGTTAAACCTGCCCAAGAACTGCCTTATATGTGACATGCCCACCAGGTGGAACTCAACGTTGGCCATGCTGCAGCGGCTGCACACGCAGCAGAGGGCCATCAATGAGTACCTGTGCGACTACGGCACCAGGACAGGGTCAGGGGAGCTTGGTTTTTTTTCTCCACGCCAGTGGGGCATGATCAGGGATGCATGCACTGTCCTGGCACCATTTGAGGAGGCCACGAGGATGGTGAGCAGTGACAGTGCATGCATCAGTGACACTGTACCTCTTGTCCACCTGTTGGAGCACACACTGCGTGGAATAATGGACAGGGCACTTGAGGCAGAACAGAGGCAGGAAGAGGAGGACTTCCTTGCCTCTCAAGGCCCCCTTTACCCAGACAGTGTTCCTTCTGTCCCACCCATCGCACAGGAAGAGGAGGAGGAGGAGGATTGTGTCAGCATGGAGGTGGAGGCTGGCACTCAGCATCTTTAGCAGCAGTCTTTTAGGGATGATTTACAGTCCCAAGAAACCAGTGGACTTGTACGTGGCTGGGAGGAGGTGGCTGCGGATCATGTCGTCCTTAGTGACCCAGAGGACTCCGGACCGAATGCCTCAGCAAACCTACGCTGCATGGCCTCCCTGATCCTGCAAAGTCTGCGGAAGGATCCTCGTATTCTTTGGATCAAGGAGAGGGACCATTACTGGCTGGCCACTCTCCTTGATCCACGGTACAAGGGTAAGGTTGCGGACCTTATGTTACCGTCGCAGAGGGAGCAGAGGATGAGACAACTCCGGGAGGCCTTGCAGAAAGGTCTGTGCAACGCGTTCCCAGAGACTGGGAGGTTACAAACTCCTGGTCCTGGACAACGAGTTGCTGAGGCTTCGGCCAGTCAAAGAAGGAGCGGTGGGGAAGGTGGCCGTCTGACCGATGCGTTCAGACAATTCTTTAGTCCGCAGCCCCAAAGTATGATCGGTTCCAGCAACCATCGCCAGCGTCTGATAAACATGGTGCAGGAATATCTAGGGGCAAGGTCAGACTTGGACACCTTCCCCACCGAAAATCCTCTGGCTTACTGGGTCTTGAGGATGGATCACTGGCCAGAGCTTGCACAGTATGCAATTGAGCTACTGGCCTGTCCTGCATCCAGCGTTCTTTCGGAACGCACATTCAGTGCTGCTGGAGGATTTGTCACGGATCACAGGGTGCGCCTGTCCACCGACTCGGTTGATCGACTGACTTTCATCAAGATGAACCAGTCTTGGATCACCACTAGCTACCACACACCTGATGCTGATATAACAGACTAATTGATTTTAACATGTCACATCCCTTCAAGACTGATGCTGATGCTGAGTGCCTGTGCTGTTATGTTGACTGGCTATCCTCCTCCTCCGAGTCCTCAATGATACGATTGATGATGATAGCTTGGAAGATCATTTTTGTTTATGGGTGCCGCCACCAGTGGCTAAGGCCCAATTTTTCAGCCCCTGTTTAACAGGGGCGTGTAATTACAATTTTTGAAGCAATACTTTGCAACAGGGCTCATTGCTGTGCTCCAAGTACAGTATCTGTGAGGGGTTGGAGTGTTGTGCCACCAGTGCCTAAGGCCCAATTTTTCAGCCCCTGTTTAACAGGGGCGTGTCATTACAATTTTTGAAGCAATACTTTGCAACAGGGCTCATTGCTGTGCTCCAAGTACAGTATCTGTGAGGGGTTGTAGTGTTGTGCCACCAGTGCCTAAGGCCCAATTTTTCAGCCCCTGTTCAACAGGGGCATGTAATTACAATTCTTGATCTAATAATTCACAGCAGGGCCCATTGCTGCACCCACCAAGAGTAACTCTGAGGGCTTACAGTGTTGTGGCAACGCCACCACCACCACCAACACGAAAGGCCCAATTTTTCAGCCCCTGTTCAAAAGGGGCATGTAATTACAATTCTTGATCTAATAATTCACAGCAGGGCCCATTCCTGCACCCACCAAGAGTAACTCTGAGGGCTTACAGTGTTGTGGCAACACCACCACCACCACCACCACCACGAAAGGCCCAATTTTTCAGCCCCTGTTCAACAGGGGCATGCAATTACAATTCTTGATCTAATAATTCACAGCAGGGCCCATTGCTGCACCCACCAAGAGTAACTGTCAGGGCTTACAGTGTTGTGGCACCAGCACCACCATCAAAGGCCCAATTTTTACTACCACTGTTCAACAATTATATGTAATTACAATTCCTGATATAATAGTTGACAGCAGGGCGTTCCAGCACCAACCAAGAGTAACTGTGAGTGCTTACAGTGTTGTGCCAACACCAACAACTAAGGGGCCTATTTCTGCAGAGTATATACGGCAGGTCCCTACTTTCAAACATCCAACTTACAAACGACTCCTACTTGCAAACGCAAGAAGACAACAGGAAGTGAGAGGAAATCTACCCCTAGGAAGGAAAATTCTCTCCTGTAAGAATTAATATGGGAGAAAGGTGTCTCCTCTGTACTGATGCTTTATCACCAATCCTTGTTTCAAGAAAAACACCACATTTCAAAAACAGTTGTCATTGGGACGGAAAGTGAGGTGAAATGTTCTGAACAGGGGCACAGACAGCAAAACAAATGTTACAGGGGTGATAACCCTTACCTATGTTTTCCAAAAAGTTTAAAAATAGATTTTTGGGCTGGAGCTACACTTAAACAATGTACCTGTTCAAAATTACAAACAGATTCTACATAAGAACAAACCTACAGTCCCTGTCTTGTATGCACCGCCTGTATACGGCTGTTCAGAGTATATAGGGCCTTTTTTATTTTATGTGCGGGGTTCCCCTTAATATCCATACAAGACCCAAAGGGGCTGGTAATGGGCTGGGGTAGGGGGGGGGTCATGGGGTAGCTATGCCATTTTTCTTAAAGATTTTCATCCATATTACCGGGACCAGACATTACATTAAAGCCGCAAGCAGTTTTAAATGGCTTTTTTTTCCTTTAGAAGTGTCATTTTGTGCAGGGACAGTTCTAAACACGGGAAACACATGGCACTTCACAGGCATACTTTAGACACCCCCCAGGTACGATATTTAAAGGAATATTTGACTTTTTTTTTTCACTTTATGCATCATTAAAATGACTGCTCCCGAAAAACGACAGTTTTTAAAACTTCTTTTTGCATTGATACATGTCCCCTGGTGCAGAACCCGGGTTCCCAAACCCTTTTTAGGACAATAACATGCATAATAGTCGTTATAATTAGCACTTTAGAATTCGAACGTTCGCATCCATTGTATTTAATAGGGTTCTAATGTTCGTACGAACTTTCAGTCCGTTCGCGGGTTCTGGTGCGAACCGAACCCGGGGGTGTTCGGCTCATCACTACACAGGACCATCAAACTGGGCAGATGTCAGTGGAACCCTGAAGTCAGGTTGGTTAGAGGGTGACATGTCACAGGAGTCAAGCTGAATATCTGAAAGACAAGCAGAATGTCCTGAACAAGAAAAAGTAGGCGGCTCACTGGGCATGGGCTGGACTGGCATAACTAGTACAGAGGCCGAGTGAATAGAGTCAGGTGTAGCGACTACCTGAATCGCATCGCAAGACGTAGCGACTGCAGGACTTGTAGACAAGCTAGCCTGGCTGTGCGTCCAAGGGCGATTAGGGACAGAGAAATGTAAATGGTTATGCGACCTGGAATGAATGACCGGCTCAGGTTCACAGGGGGCAACCTTGGGTAGGCAGGACGAGGAACAGGAGGAACCCCAAGCCAGGATCTGTCCAGTAGTCCAGTCCACATGAGGAGAATGGAGCTGTAACCATGGGAGACCCAAAATTATAGGCGTTGAGGCCTTGGGTAAGATAAGGAAGGATATCCACTCCTGGTGGAGTGTCCCTACCGACATCTTAACAGGGAGGGTCTGGAAGCGGATAGGTCCCCCTGGGAGAACAGTACCATCAATCGCCAAGACCACCAATGGCGTGGTGAGGGGCAAAAGAGTAAGTCTCATGGACGACGCGATTTCCCAGTCCATGAAATTACCAGCGGCTCCGGAATCCAGATATGCTGAGACCGAATGAGAAGAAGCACCAACATGAAGGAACACAGAAAGCAGAAGACGAGAAGGGGAAGGTGATATTTCTGGGTCCAATACTCCACTTTCCAGATGAAGTGGACCCAAACGTTTTTCTGGACAAAGAGAGCAAGTGTCACAAAAATGACCTTTGCCCCCACAGTAGAGACACAGGCCTAGAGTTCTGCGCCTAGCACGTTCCTCTGGGGATAGCCTGGTCCTGCCCAGCTGCATGGGTTCCTCAGCTGGCAGGAGATGCTCCACGGGTCGAGGAGAGGGGAGCTCAGGCTGACTAAGGACCAAGGAGTGCTGGCGCCGCTTTTCTAGGGTCCTTTCCTGAAAGCGAATATCGATCTGGTTACACAAGGAGATAACTCCGTCCAGATCAGTGGGGATGGATCTTCCTGCTAATTCATCCTTCACTCTATCAGACAGGCCATGCAAAAAGGTTGCGACTAAGGCCTCATTGTTCCAGCTCAACTCAGCCGACAGTATGCGGAAATTAAGGGCGTACTGTCCCACTGAAGCAGACTCTTGGCGGAGACGTAGAAGGGCGCTGGCCGCTGAAGAGACACGAGCCGGTTCTTCAAAGATATTCCGAAAAAGTTTCAAGAAGCCAGACAGGCTAGAAACCACTGGATCATTCAGTTCCCACAGAGGGGCTGCCCAGGCTAAAGCTTCACCGGAGAGGAGGGAAATGATATAGGCTACCTTTGCCCTATCAGACAGAAAGTTTTGAGGCTGAAGCTCAAAATGAATCGTGCATTGGCTAAGGAACCCTCTGCAGGCCTTGGAGTCCCCAGAGAAACGGAACGGAGCTGGCAGTGTTAGTGAGTGTGTGGCTGCGACTGGTGCGATAGGTACCACCGCTGGTTGTACTTGAGGTTGCGGATTCGGGGTTCCCAAGGAGGCCTGAAGCTGCTCGATTCGAGAAGCCAGATCCTGGAGGAATCGCATCACCTGAGTCTGATTCGATTCCTGGGTTTCAAGTCTGTGGACTATGCCCCGCAATGGATCATCCGTGGGGATCGGGATGTCAGCCGGGTCCATGGCTGATCAAACTGTCAAGGCCACCTGTGGCCAGGTGACAGATGCACACCGTAGGGGGACAGGAGTGCACCGCAAGGTAGTGAACCCTATGGCTGACTGCTGCGGATAGGAAACTGGGTGGTTGTGGAAAGCGGGACCAGAGGAGCACAACCGGGATCCTAACGGAAGCTAGAGCCAAGATTCCCCAGGGCGCGGAGTCTAAGACCCAGCAGGTCTTCTCCAGGGCCTCTAGTGGTGAGGATGTTTTGCTGCAGGCTGGGACCAGGTCGCGGCCCCTGGAGTTTCCTAGCTCACGCCCCGTAGGATAAGGGGAAAAGAGGGGAAGCAGCAGCACAAGATATGAGAGAACCGAATAACAAGCTGAAGGTCAGGGGCCACAAGCAGACAAGGATAACGAAAGAACGAGCCGAAGGTCAAGGGTCACGAGCAGACAGGGATAGTCGGGGACAAGCCAATACCGTAACAGAGAGACAGACGTAGCACACGGCAGGCAGGAACCCAAACACACAATGCCTAACAAACACGTTGATCAGCAAAGCAGGCTTGCAGTGCACAGGTTAATATAGTGTTCTGTGATAGGGCCTGGGGTGGAGTCAGGCTGGGAGGAGATTATAAAGGAAGCCAGGTGAAAGGGTTCTGGCCTCTAAGATGAACACATGGGAAGGAAGGTAAGCTGACAGACAAACACTACTGCATATCCATGACATTTGTCTTCTACTGTGCTATACTAAAAAAACAACATTTTTTTTGAATAGCATTTTCTGCAGTTCTGTAGCTGTGCGATTCAGTGGTTACGTACTGTGGGTGTGTTGTGGTCTCCAAAAAAACGCCATTTAGGGCCACAAAAATATTTTGCAGTGTGTTATACATATGTGGAGGTGTGTGAAATAAACAATTTCTATATAGTTTTCTTCTACTGTGCTATACTAAAAAAATAATATTTTTTTGAATAGCATTTTCTGCAGTTCTGTAGCTGTGCGATTCAGCGGTTACGTACTGTGGGTGTGTTGTGCTCTTCCAAAAAACGCCATTTAGGGCCACAAAAAATATTTTGCAGTGTGTTATACATATGTGGAGGTGTGTGAAATAAACAATTTCTATATAGTTTTCTTCTACTGTGCTATACTAAAAAAACAACATTTTTTTTGAATAGCATTTTCTGCAGTTCTGTAGCTGTGCGATTCAGCGGTTACGTACTGTGGGTGTGTTGTGGTCTTCCAAAAAACGCCATTTAGGGCCACAAAAAATATTTTGCAGTGTGTTATACATATGTGGAGGTGTGTGAAATAAACAATTTCTATATAGTTTTCTTCTACTGTGCTATACAAAAAAAAAATATATTTTTTTAATAGCATTTTCTGCAGTTCTGTAGCTGTGCGATTCAGCGGTTATGTACTGTGGGTGTGTTGTGGTCTTCCAAAAAACGCCATTTAGGGCCACAAAAAATATTTTGCAGTGTGTTATACATATGTGGAGGTGTGTGAAATAAACAATTTCTATATAGTTTTCTTCTACTGTGCTATACTAAAAAAACAACATTTTTTTTAATAGCATTTTCTGCAGTTCTGTAGCTGTGCGATTCAGCGGTTACGTACTGTGGGTGTGTTGTGGTCTTCCAAAAAACGCCATTTAGGGCCACAAAAAATATTTTGCAGTGTGTTATACATATGTGGAGGTGTGTGAAATAAACAATTTCTATATAGTTTTCTTCTACTGTGCTATACTAAAAAAAAAAACATTTTTTTTGAATAGCATTTTCTGCAGTTCTGTAGCTGTGCGATTCAGCGGTTACGTACTGTTGGTGTGTTGTGGTCTTCCAAAAAACGCCATTTAGGGCCACAAAAAATATTTTGCAGTGTGTTATACATATGTGGAGGTGTGTGAAATAAACAATTTCTATATAGTTTTCTTCTACTGTGCTATACTAAAAAAACAACATTTTTTTTGAATAGCATTTTCTGCAGTTCTGTAGCTGTGCGATTCAGCGGTTACGTACTGTGGGTGTGTTGTGGTCTTCCAAAAAACGCCATTTAGGGCCACAAAAAATATTTTGCAGTGTGTTATACATATGTGGAGGTGTGTGAAATAAACAATTTCTATATAGTTTTCTTCTACTGTGCTATACTAAAAAAACAACATTTTTTTTAAATAGCATTTTCTGCAGTTCTGTAGCTGTGCGATTCAGCGGTTACGTACTGTGGGTGTGTTGTGGTCTTCCAAAAAACGCCATTTAGGGCCACAAAAAATATTTTGCAGACGATACACCTCCCACAGAGGACAGCTTTTCTTTGCCTCTGGGCAGCCTGGCACACATGAGCGATTACATGCTGCAGTGTTTCCGCAATGACCGCCGAGTTGCCCACATTTTAACTGGTGCTGATTACTGGGTGGCCACCCTGCTGGATCCCTGTTACAAGGACAACGTACCGTCCTTAATTCCCTCACTGGAGCGGGATCGTAAGATGCGCGAGTACAAGCGCACGCTGGTAGACGCGCTGCTGGTGGCATTCCCACCTGACAGCGGGCGTACGGTGGAAGCACAAGGCGAAGGCAGAGGAGGAGGAAGAGGTCGCAACCCCGCAGCCGGGGCACCGGCAGCACCTCAGAAGGCAGGGTTAGCATGGCTGAAATGTGGAAAAGCTTTGTCAGCACGCCACAACAACCAGCACCACCAGCTGAGATGGAACGTCTTAGCAGGAGGCAGCATTTCACCAACATGGTTAAGCAGTATGTGTCCACAGGCTTACACGTACTGGATGACGGGTCTGCCCCCTTTAACTTCTGGGTCTCCAAATTGGGCACATGGCCTGAGTTTGCCCTTTATGCCTTGGAGGTGCTGGCCTGCCCTGCAGCCAGTGTATTATCTGAACGTGTATTTAGCACGGCAGGGGGCGTTATCACAGACAAGCACAGCCGCCTGTCCAGAGTCAATGTGGACAAGCTCACGTTCATTAAAATGAACCAGGCATGGATCCCACAGGACTTGTCCGTACCTTCTGCAGAATAGACATGTATACCGGTGTTGTGACAAAAACTGTCCGGCCATCGGATTGTGTCCAGCCCATACTGCGAAGGCGCAGCGCTTGCGCAGTACAGAGGACAAGGAGATTCACAAAATCTCCGAAGATGAACGGCGCCTGCGCAGTGAGTGCAGGTTCAAGCCCCACCATCCAAGTGGACATACGGTAGCACATAGTAACAGGGCCCCTCACGGGCTCAGTTCAATCGCCACGCTTTGGGCATGGCCTCACTTGGCTCGGCTTGAACCACGGATGGTGTGGCCTTCACCTGAACTCACCACGCAGGCGCCGTTCGTCTTGGGAGATTTTTGAAATCCCCTTGTCCTACATACTGAGCAAGCGCAGTACAGGGTGGACACTATTTGACGGGGGACAGAATTCGACACATCACCGGCCTTACCCAGCCATTGTTGTATTTTTGAACCAGTGTTGGCTACCTCGTCCTCCTCCACCGCCGCTTCCACCTACACAGCCACATCCACCGCCACCTCAACCTCCTACTCCATATGGACCTCGTCCTCCTAGGTCAAGATTATAATTTTTATTTAATTTTTTTGTAGCGCACAGATCCTTTCCCCCTTACCTGCCTTTATGTTGTTGGCTCCTCGCAGGAGGGAGAAAGGCACACCACACTACCAGCCTGTACCCTCCTATATAAAGAGGTTGAGCGGTGTACTTGACGGGCCGTGTCCACAGCCGGAGTCAAAACTCCTCCAGAGGATGATTCTCACCTCTACTGTAGGTAGAGGCAAGTCCTTTAATTCCTAGTAAAGTCAATGTCCACACCAGCTGAAATTACAACTCTTATTCTCTCATGGCAAAATAAACTCTACTCGGCTAGAAAAGGTTAGAGCAAAGAAACAGGACAGCTTAAGGTGTGGAGGAGGTCCAGGCACAAACGTAGCACATTCACTTCACTGCTTAGGTTTCTCAAACAGTTTTAGGTGCACGGTCTCTGCCACAGACCTTGAGGTTGGTCTCTGCCACAGACCGGGTGTACAAGGCCCCTGCCACGGACCTGGAGAACTTTGGTCTCTGCCACAGACCAGGGTGTATAAGGCCCCTGCCACGGGCCAGGTGAATAAGGCCTCTGATACAGTCAAGATGACCTTGAGCTTCTCCTTCTACGAACCTAGCCCATATCAAGGGGAAGACATCTCTCCAGGGAGTCAACAGACCCTTCCTTCACCGTGACTCCCGCATCGGTCCATCAGAATAATCCTCCCTTCCCTGGAACATGGTCCCCTACACGAGGCGGCACCCCAAGACTCCTCGACCCTTAGCGGACTCCAGACGAAGGCTCTGGACTCCAGGCTTTACTCCCGCACCTAGGCCTACATACCCAGGGCAGCAGGAACTCCAGGATAGTACCTCACCCCGGGCTGAAGGTACCCGAGATGGAACAGGAACACATGCACCCAGGCCGAAGGCACCTGGGCGTGGACCCCACTGGACATCAGCCCCCAGGCCAAAGGTCTGCCCCTTTTATATGCTCTCCCGGCATGCACAGCAGGTTCCCCGCCCCGCTGTACTACTGCCAAGAGGGGACACAAAAGGCACAGCACTGTATCGGCGGTTCAACCCTAGCCTACCATGGCAGCGCCACCTGTAGGCCGCAGGGAACTGCACACCAATACTGTCCCCCGAGGACAAAATGGTCCATGAATCCTACAGAATTAGGGTGTTTGAGCCTATTTACCACTCAAACACTTCCCTTAAATTTAGCACCCCGCTACATTTTTATTTCAAAGTATTTTATTTTCCCACTAGCTTATCCATTAAATTGAATAATTTATTCCAGAAAGGGCGTATTCTGGGGCATTCCCACCATATGTGTGGCATCGTGCTGTTGAGTTTCTGAGGTTCTTAATGACTTCCCGTACCTCTTCTGCTGAAAAGGGGGCCTCCAGCATATTTTTTTTATTTTTTATTTTTTTTATGTTATTTTAAGTTATTTCCCTATCCACATTTGTTTGCAGAGCACTTGCCATGCTCTTAACAACATTTTGCTGCCATTTGCAGCCCTCTAGCCCTTTCCATTACTTTTTTAGAGCCTTTTTAGTCCTTAGAAGTCCGGGTCCCCATTGACTTCAATTGGGTTCGGGTTCGGGTTCGGGTTAAAGTTCGGTCCCGAACCCGAACTTTTTTCCGAAGTTCGGCCGAACCCGTCGAACCCGAACATCCAGGTGTCCGCTCAACTCTAGTCAGTACGTCACCCGTGCCCCTGGACGATGTCAGATTGTGACGAAACGTACGTCGGGAGGAGTGACGTGCCGACGTCATTGCAAAGTGATCCTGTGAGAACATGTGTTCGTGAGACAGCTGGCATTTTTAAGTTTTCTATGTAAGTGCAACTCTGTATTAAAAACACAGATGTTTTACTTGACTTACACTATGGAGACAGTACATACCCGCTACATATAGATAAATGAAAATTAGTGTATAGGTATAACTACTGTTGACTGTTATGATAGATCTAGACGCACTAGGGCTGGGGGAGAGTGTAAATGTATACATATTTGTTGGATTGTAGCTGTGATAATGTATCTGTTGATATTCCCCTTTCTTTTTGTCTTTTTTTGTGGTAAAAATAAAAGAATAAAATATGAAAAAAAAAAAAAAAGGACGGAAAGAGAACAGGAAAAATAGATAGGAGAGTCTATGGCTGTCAAGGAAAGATAGAGCTTCCCTGAACATCCTAATTACCGCTGTAGATAAGATTAATCTCATTAGTCTAATTGGGCCTCTCAGCCATTCATTCCATTTTCAAGAAGGGCTTTCCCTTCCTCAGAGGCCAGGAAAGCCCTCCAGGAAGACCAAGTTCTGGAGTATCTTTCCTGTTGGTGGCGTGCCGATCTCCCTCACCTTAGGAATCCTCATCTCTATTGTTCGTGGAGATAGTGATTTCCATTTCAAAGGAATACATGCCTTTGCTGCATCTAACAGATGGCAGATACTAGATTCCTGATATTCTTTCTCTGATAGTTGATTTATATGCAGGAGAAAGAACTCTGGATCTTCCGGTATCACTTGGTCTGTGCAAATTTGGAGGAATTGTTTAATTTGCAACCAGAAACTCCTTAGCTTGGGACAGTCCCAAAAAATATGTAGCATAGTGCCTCTATTTCTCTGACATTGCCAGCAACGGTCCGAGGTATCAGGGAAAATGTTATTTAGTCTTTCTGGTATTCTATACCACCTAGTAAAGATCTTAAAATTTGTTTCTTGTGTTTTCGCGCAAATTGATGTTTTATGCGTGAGCCTATACATACTTTGTCGCTGTTCCAAGCTAAAGGTTCTCCCCAGTTCCTGTTCCCATTCCTGGACACATTTCAAGGGGTAGGTTTCCGGCTGTGTATTTAATCACTTGTAGCGGGGTATCGTTTTCACCCATTAAACTACAGTTCCCAGCACGCTTTGAGGCACCCCAGGTGCATTTCCCAGCGCAGGGACCGCTGGGGTGGACTTTAAAAAGGGGAGGAGGAGCCCCGCTCTTTCTCTTAGAACGCCGCCCTCCTTGCAAGAGGATCCCTGCACTCACCTGCTGCGCGTGCAAGGCCTGAAGCCTGGGCCTCGCACTTTGTTCCAGAGAGCCATCCGTTCCGCCGAGGAGCCTGCGGAGCATCCGATCCACCTGAGGTGCCACCATCCTATGGAGGACCGAAGACCCGGTGCATCGTGGGCCCTGTGAAGCACTCACAGTAGCGGAGATACCGGACAGGAGTCGGTCCGGTCTGGGTGAGAGAGCGCCAGTTTAGAACCACATCTAAGTAACTTTGTTGCCTATTAACTTTGCCTAGGCCTATCTTTGACTACAGTTATACTTTGGAAAGACTGTCTGCTGAACTGAGTTTATGAGTCTCTCCAGCTTTATCAAGTTAGCGGTCATTTGCTACCCCTATTGGATTACAGTTTGTTTCTTTATGTGCACCACCGAGAGTTGCTAGCGAAGATTCTTCAACGAACTATACCCTAAGTTATAGTCAGGCCTGACTGGGTAGTATAGGACATTGCTGGGCGCCATTTTTGCTCACGAGGGAGGATAGCTGCAGCGGGGATATTTTATTGTCATAGAGAGGCACGGAGCATCGCCGCAGGCGTCAGTGGAGCGCCGGCATGACAGGGGTTAACGGGGCTGATCCTTCAGGATGCAGGGTTAGCGTGGGGTTGGCAGAGCTAAAAGGGGGAGGAGGATGCTGAGCTCAGGGAGAGGAAGAAGAAGGGGAGGGGCTAGTTCGCCCCGAGGCAGCGCAGGGTAAGAAGCTTCTTCCCTGCTGCTCTGTCTTTCTGCCGTTCGTTCTCGGGCTGGCTATGGCGGACGGGGATGAGCTGTGCCGGCAGTTGCGGGCTGCGGCGGCGGTGCACTGCACCGACTGGCTACATGCCCAGGTAGGGGGGTTGCTGTTGGGACCCGGGAAAGGGGGGGTAGTCACCGCTCCCCCTGCTGTATCTCAGGCTAGGAGGTCCAGGCCTCCTGAGCGCTCCAGCCCGCACGATTCTCCCAGGGTCCGACGCCGCTCTAGCAGGCCTCCAGGGACCCTCAGGCGCCTGCTCGCAAACGCCAAGCTCAGGGGGGACAGCAAGGCCCGGTAGGAATCCTCCACATGGACAGGACTCACGGTGTGGGGCGGGGGGAGGCCCCCGCGGCCCATGCCTCTTCGAGTGATCAGTCACGGAGTGCGGCGCCTGGGTCTGGCTATTCGCCCACCCAGGTGGCTCGGCGGGGCAGAACGCAGTCGGCGGGAGCCGGCATGGGCCAGGTTCGGCTGGTGTCCCTCCCATCCAGGAGCTGTGTGTGAGATCGGAGAGCGGTAAGCCAGCTGGGTGTGTTCGGGGTCAGCCTACGTGACATGCAGAGAGAACAGCGTCCCCTCGTCTATCGGGGCGTGCGCCCGTCGGGTCAGTGATGGCGTGCGGCCTGGGCCCTCCTGGAGACTGGAGGGGTGGTGACATCACGGGCGTCCACAGTGGCGTTTAGCAGCTTTCTAGTGTCGCGGGCCGGGGCAGTGTTGGAGTTCGTGAGGACGCTCCCTTGTCTGAGGGGGAGCTGGAAGATGAGAGCGAGAGTGAGGATGGGTCTGTGGAGGTGACGGCATCGTTGGAGAGCGGGATGACGGCTCGTGGAGGTCCTCTTCCACGACAGCCTGGTAAGCGGCCGTATGGCCAATTCTTCATTGTCTTCTGTGTGTGCGCCTGTGGTTTGTGGTGCGAGTGCTGGGGGTGGGGTGATTGGTGTGTCTGTGTTGGGGCAGGGGGGTAGTGGATCCTGGGGTGTCTGGGTCCGGCACACAGGGTCTGGCTTAGTTGCTGGCAGGTTTAGGGGATGTGTTGGGCCGGTTTGCGCCTGTACAGGCTCCTGGGTTGCCCACGACGGCTTGGGTTCCCCACCCTGATGGGGGTACGGGGGTCTTGGCCGGGTACGGGGCCACGCCGACAGGGGGAAGTGAATGCGGGACGGCAGTTCTGGGAAGACGCTGGAGGAGGAGGGGATCGGGTGCATTTGGCGGACTTGGCCAAATGCAAAGTTTATGTGTTTTTGAGGGGCCGCTGGGAGCGCACCTCAAGTCGGAGGTCCGGGAGAGGTTTGGCTGGGTGAGTATGTTGAGCATTTTTCCCTTCCGGTAGAGCAATTTAACCTGGACAGAGGTAAGTTTGATGACAGAAAAAAGGAAGTATAGACTGATTTCTCGGACGTTTGCGAATTGACTGCAAGCGTTTGCAGTTTTTAGCATGACTTTGGTGCGGGCTGGTAATTCGTCTTTTCAGACGGGGGCCGGCGGTGCTTCTTCCTTCGGGACCGTTGGCCACAAACCGTTAGAAAACGAAGGGACTCACAGGTTCGGCGCAACTTCAAGTTTAAGCACAAGTATTCCGGTTGCGGGGGACTACCATACCCTTAATAGATGCTCACGGCGGAGAGAGGCCGGAAAGGGGGAGCTTGCGGGAATGAGGGACGACATAGTGTGCATAGCGAGGAGGCGGCTGTTTCTAGGTAGGTAGCCGCGGAGGGAGTCGGCAGAACGGCTGGAGTCAGGTTTCGCTGAGGGTTTTTGGATTCCATGTAGGCTTGCACGTCCTCCACCGCCTGCGGATTATTTGAAGTCGGCGTTGGCTCATCCAGAAGTGGTGTCTGCGAAGTTGACGGAGGAGGTGGTATTGGGCCGCATGGCTGGTTCCTTCGCTTATTCGCTGCTGGAGACTTTGGTGGTTTCGCCTTTAGGGGTAGTTCCCGAGCGGAAACCCGACAATTTCGGATTGATTCATCACTTGTCCTGTCCCACGGGGGGCTCTGTTAGTGAGTTCATCATTCAGGACTTATGTTCGGTCTCGTGCACTTCATTTGCACGGCCGTGCGGTGGGTCCCAACTTGCGGCCGGGGGCTTTATTGCCAAAAAACGGATGTTGAATCTGCTTGTCGGCTGTTACCTGTGCATCCGGTCAGTTTTCACTGGTTAGGTTGCAGGTGGCAAGGGTCCTACTTTGTTGTCCAGTGTTTGCCCGTGGTGTGTTCCATTTCCGGTTCAGGGGTCCTCCTTTGTTGACCAGTCTTTGCCCTTGGGGGGTGTTTCATTGAAACTGTTAGTTCGTTGTTTGAGTGGGTGGTCCGGGAGGTGTCTGGCCTTCCGTCGGTCATCCGCTACTTGGATAATTTTGTGGGTGGGGCCTGCTGAGTCAAAGCAGTGCAGGATTTATTGGCTGCGGTGCAGCACATGGAAGAACATTTTGGTATCCCGCTGGTGCTGACGAACCGGGAGTCCGGTTACGGCCTTGTGTTTTTCTCGGGATTTTGTTTGATGCCGGAGCCATGAAATGCCACCTACCGGACGCAAGTTGACGGACTTGCAGGCGGCAGTTGTTGCGGCACGGGGGGCTAGTAAGTTGACGTTGAGACGGCTTCAGCCGCTCCTGGGGTAGCTCAACTACTTTGCTTGTCGGATCGTGCCGATGGGCGGGGGTTTTTAAATGCTGGCTGGCGGCAGCGTCGGCGGGGGGGGGGGGGGGGGGGGCGGCTCTGGGGCGTCGCATTCGTTGTGCATAAGGCAAACCTTTTTTTGGATTCTTATATTGCTGGTCGGTGTGGATGTCGGGAGCCATGTCTAGTTTTGACTGGGAGTTGTTCACTGATGCAGCTAGGTCGACAGGTTATGGGGCGTATTTGGGGGCAGTGGAGTGCAGGCCCGTGGCCCTGGGAGGGGAGAGAGGCGGTGTTTACCCGCAATTTGGCATTTTTGGAACTATTTCCGATTGTGCTGGCAGTGGAGCTTTAGGGATCTCAGTTTGGTAACAAGGAGATACGCTTTGGTCGCGATAACATGGTTGTTGTTCAGGCTATTAGTAGTGTGTCGGCATCTTCTTCACCGGTGGTGCGGTTGTTGAGGCATTTGGTGTTGGTTTGTGTGAGTTGCAATACGCTTTATTTGTGCGTTCCATGTCCCGGGGTTCGCTAATTCATTGGCCGATGTTCTTTTTCGGTTTCAGTGGGACAAGTTTTGTTTGTTGGCTCCGGGAGCGGCGCTACTGGGTGTTCATTGTCCGGCACGGCTGTGGCGGATTGCCTTGGGGTGACGGCGGTGCTGTTTCGCCGGTCAGTGAGTGAGACAACCTGGTCGGGGTACTCCAAGGCTTGGGTTAGGTGTCTGGGGGGGGGGGCAGTGGCCGTTGGGGATGTAGTATCCCTGGTTATGTATTTGATTGGCCGGAATGTGGTGAGGGGTGTCTCAGGGTCGGCATTGAATAGACAGTTGTCTGGGTTGGCATTTTGTTTAAACGGATGGGTTACCCAGATTTCACCATGGAATTTTGGTGCGGCAAGTTGGGGGCGGTGTCCTTTGGATAGCCGCCACCCTGTGTCCTGGGTGTCGTTGGGTTTGTTAGTCTGGGTGCTGCCGGGAGTGTGTTCATCGGAGTATGAACCCCCCTTTTCGTTTCAGACGGCTTTTGCCTTGGCGTTTTTGGGGCGCTGCGTATCAAAGATTTGGTTTCTTCTTTAAAAAAGGGGTCTGATGGCTTGCAGTCGGATGACGTGGAATGCAGCTGGGTTTCGGTGGTCTTTTGGTTTAGGAGATCCAAGACGGAGCTAGCCGGGCGAGGGGCCCGGGGGGAGTTTTTTGGTGTTGGAGGGTCGCCGGCTTATCCAGTGCAGGTGGTCCTCTTTTTCTGGAGTCCCGCCCGGATGGGCGGGGGACTTTTTCGGTTGCATGCCGACAGTTCGGCATTGGCTAGGATCAGTTTAAGGTTGTGTGTAGAAGGTGTTTGGGGGTGTTAGGGCCAGGGGACTTTTCGTCCCATTCATGGGGGCTGCTACGGAAGTGGCATGCTGGGGCTTGAGTGAGGGGGGTGTGGTGGCGCATTGGTAGGTGAGAATCCAGGCGTTACCGTTGGTATGTTCGCCACAGTTGCTGTGGGTATGTGTCGATAGGGGTGGTTGGTTTGAATGCTGTTCTGTGCGTCCCCCTCTGTTATGTTGTGGGGGGAGGGAGTTGCTTTGAGTTGTTGATGCTCTGTATGTAGTATGTTGTTTTTCTTCCCATATAGGGGCCCCTGTCGAATTGGAATACTGGGGCATTTCTTTTGTCTATTGGGGAGTGAGGGGAGCTTACGTGCAGCCTGCCGGACGTCAATTGGGCATTCCCAGGGGGGAGGCAGTTGTCCGTCGTATCAGGATGCTAGGGTTTTGTAAAGCTGTATATGTTCGGAATTGAAGCGCTATGCGCGACTGGACTGGCCCCCCGATGCGTTGATAGTGCACGCTGGGGGGAATGACTTGGGGTTACGGTCCATGAGGGTGTTGGTTCGGGATATAAAGTTTGGTTTTATGTGGCTCCAGATGTATTACCCGAATTTGCTTTTGGTCTGGTCTGACATTGTGGCCCGCTCGCAATGGAGGTGGGCCAGGGCGGTGGTGGGCATCAGCAGGGCTAGAGCAATAAATTAATCTGAAGGTGGCCAAATGGCCAAATTTCTAATGAGGAATGGGGGTTTGGCGGTGCGACACCTGGAGCTGGAGGGGGCGCCCTGGTGATATTTGCGAGGGGATGGTGGGCACCTGGATGATGTCGGGATTGACATGTGGTGTCTTGGATTGGAGGAGGGATTGCGGAGGGCCCTGAGGGTGTGGAGGGCCACTCAAACCTAAGGTGTCAGGTTCGAGTGGTGGTGGCGGGGTGCAAGGTCCTTGCTAGGTCAGATGGGCACCTAGAAGGCATGGTTAGGGACCCGTCTGAGGTACGGCTCCCAGTTGATATATGGGTACCTGCTAGTTGTCTCAGAGTCAGAGGTTTTTAGTGACTGGAGGCCTAGAAGTGACTAGCAGGTACAGTGATGGGTTATGCCGATTGGACCTTGTGCCCCAGGGTGGTGAAAATACTAGAAGTTTATAAATAAAAGGTTAATGTATCATTATGTTTAATTATGTTTAATTATTGAGAGTTATATATATATATATATATATATTTTATTTTTTTTGGGGTTATATATATGTTGGTTAATAAAATGGCCGATTTGGCCAATTTACCCCATTCAAGTCTTGTGTGCTTACTAGGGGAAAGGATGGGGTTATTGTTAATAACATAAGCCGTAGTTAATACCATAGTCATGCATTATTGAATGTTATACCCTTTTATGTGTGCACCTATATTGCAGGGATCTGCATGAGATATTGTATGCAAATTACCTTTTATACTTTTACCAATAGTAAACAGTTATAGTTAAGTAATTTGGTGGTCAGTGTCAATTACTGTGCTGGGATACAAAGGGGTTGTACCATATAACAGTATAGAGATAGTAAAGTTATACCGTCCTTCTCCCTTTCCTAACTGTGCCACGAGAGGTGGGAGCTGATTGCCGGGGGTTGTTAGCGGTGCATTACAAGGCCCAAAACAAACAAGCAGCCCTCTTAAACTGAGGGTATCGCTATACACTTAATGACCGCCCACTGTATATATACGTCTGCAAAATGGCACGGACAGGCACAATCACGTACCTGTACGTGACTGACTTCGTATGGGTGGGCGGTCCGATCGGACCCCCTCCGGTACAGTGGACGGTCGGGATCGCTCTGGGAGCGATCCGTGATGAGGGGGCGGCCATTGGTTTCTGGCCACCCCCTCGCGATCGCTCCCGGCGAATCAAATGCTTCCTCTGCCTGTGTAATGTAAACACAGGCAGAGAGGAAGCAGCAGGAAGTGATGTAATCTCTCCTGCGGTGCTCACACATACCAGAGCGCCGTGGAGAGAAGACATCAAGTAAGTGCACAAGCAGTACACTGACACCAGGACACATAGGCACACGATCGCCCCCCCAGTCACCCCCAGATCACCCCCCACATCACCCCCTAGCCCCCAGTCACAGTGTCACCGATTGCAGTGATCATTTATTTACTGATCACTGCAATCAGTGACATTTGTAACTGTAAAAGTGTCAGGGCAGTTAGTGTTCGGTCCCTTAGGTCCAGGATAGCCCCCTAACCCCCCTAATAAAGGTTTAACCCCTTGATCGCCCCCCAGGTAACCCTTTCAGCCCGTAGCACCACTGTCACTAATCAATCGTTTTTCTGATCGCTGTATTAATGTCAGTGATGCGCTAGGTAGTCAGTAATTTTTTTTATGTTCGCCGCCAGGTTTTTATAACGTCAGGTACCCCTATATATATTACCTAATAAAGGTTTAACCCCTTGATCGCCCCCCCAGGTAACCCTTTCACCCCCTAGCACCACTGTCACTAAGCGATCGTTTTTCTGATCTCTGTATTAGTGTCGGTGATGCCGCTAGGTCAGTGGTTCTCAACCTTTCTAGTGCCGTGACCCCTTGATAAAATTTCCCAAGTTGTGGGGACCCCTAACAGTAAAATTATTTTCGTAGCGTAGGTTGTCAGCACCCAAGGCAAGACAAGCAATTTGCACCCCTAACCCACAGATATTCAGGGTCCCCTTCACTCGGACAGTATTAAAAACCCTTATAGTTCTCCTATGGTTCTCCTTTCTTTCCCTTGTATCTCTCTCTATCCTAATTCCGTTTTTTTTTTTTCCCACATCCCTTTCTTTAGCCGGGTTTCTTGTTTCTTGTTCTTTCTCTAATGCTTTCTCTCCCTTTTCTTTGTTCCTCCCCCTCTTTTCCTCTCCCTTCCATGTATTCTCTATTTTTATTCCTTCTCTTACTCCTTGGTGGTGGTGGGGGGGGGGGGGTGGAATCAGTGGCAGTGCTGGGGGGAGTTCTGATCAGCCAACTTAGGTGCTCTTGTTCAAGTTCATCTGCTGATCTAAGAACTGTAATGGGGACTTTTAATGGCAACTATAATCACAGGTAGTGTTACTCACTGTGTCTCCGGCTTCACCGTGTCTCCGACTTTGTGGTGTCTCGCAGCAGTGACACCTATGCCGAAATCAGAAGATAGGGTCTCCTCCAGCCCCTCCTACTTCACATTCCTCACCAGTCAGCTGACCTCTAGTCTCTGCCCCCCAGCCATGCCGTGAACTGAATGGGCGACTGCGAAGAGGCTAATTGGGCAGCCACGTGCTCTAGGAACAGCCCTGCTGGGCAGCCACAGGCTCCAGAGACAGCCCTGCTGGGCGGCCGTGAAAAGGCTGGAAGAGTGGTGCAGGATTCAGGAACAGCCCAGGGTTTGGTGACCCCTGGCAAATCATCATTTGACCCCCGAGGGGGTCCCGACCGCCAGGTTGAGAACCACTGCGCTAGGTAGTCAGTTATTTTTTTATGTTTGCCGCCAGGTTTTTATAGCGTCAGGTACCCCCATATATTACCTAATAAAGGTTTAACCCCTTGATCGCCCCCCAGGTAACCGTTTCACCAGTGTTCACCGTATAAGTGTTACGGGTGACGCTGGTTAGTTAGTTTGCTTTTTATAGTGTCAGGGCACCCGCCGTATATAACCCAATAAAGGTTTAACCCCCTGATCGCCCGGCGGGTGATATCAATTAGGTTTTAGCGTCAGAGAGGGTCTGCATCGCCCCAGGCAGCGGCAGGTTAGTGCCAGTAACGCTAACACCCACGCGTAAAGCATACACCTCCCTTAGTCGTATAGTATCTGAACAGATCAATATCTGATCTGATCAGATCTATACTAGCGTCCCCAGCGGTTTAGGGTTCCCAAAAACGCAGTGTTAGCGGGATCAGCCCAGCAGAGGTGGGGGACTTGAGTCACATGACTTGAGTCACCTGTTTGAGGACTTGCGACTTGCTTGACAGAATTCAATAAATGACTCGACTTGACTTTGACTTGTCACTAATGACTTGCGACTTGACTTTAACTTGGGCTATATGACTTGCAATGACGTGTCACCACTAACACTAACCGCAAGCCACCGTCTGCCTACCTGATCAGCGTGTCATGCAGACAGATGGCGGCCATTGCAGTGTTCAAAAGCCGCGCCTCCTCGTCTGTATTAGGCGGAACACTCAATTTCACAGCAGGCAGTGTTCAGCCTATCACGGACATCCTCTTATCCTCGTCTGTGTTATGAGGATGAGCGGATGTCCGTGATAGGCGGAACACTGAATGCTGGGAAATTGAGTGTTCCGCCTATCACAGACGAGGAGGAGGCGCGGCTTTTGAATACTCGAATGGCCGCCGGGATGCCGCCGATCAGGCAGGGGCGGATCCAGGGGGGGCAGCAGGGCAATTGCCCCCCCCCCCCGAGACCATCTGTCACACTCGCTTGCTCTGTTTTTGTTTATTTTGCGCCTGATCTCCCGAACTTTGGGGACCCGGTACCGCCCGGCCGTAGGTCCCCTGGACCCCAAACGTGGCACAAATGTAGCTCCATGTCTCCTCTACAAGTGTGCAAAGTTTGGTGTCTGGGGGACCTACAGCCGGGGAGCACTGATTTTTTAAACTCGGGCACCCCTTCCATAGACTCCAATGTTAAACGGTAATTTCTCCAGTGACTTTGCGGACCCGGTACCGGCCGGTCGTAGGTCCCCTGGACCCCAAACGTAGCACAAATGTAGCCCCATGTCTCCTCTACAAGTGTGCAAAGTTTGGTGTCTGGGGGACCTACGGCCTGGGGAGAACCAATTTTTCACATCTGGGCACTCCCTCAATAGACTCCCATGTTAAACATCAGTCTAGTCATGGGCATGGGCAGAGTGAGGCATGCAAATGGACACCCTAGGCTTATACTCGAGTCAATAAGTTTTCCCAGTTTTTCTGAGTCTCTCTCTCAATTTCTCACATCAGCCGATCAGCGGCGCCGAGAGAGAGACTCGTCTAATATAGTTACGCGGCGCACTGGCACGATACCAGGAGCGGTGGAGGAGGTGGGTGGAGCCTCTTCCCTGCACTCGTTGCTAACGCCTGGGCCGCTTGGCGTCTAGCAACGAGTGACATCAGTAAGTCACGTCAGGCCGCTCTGCGGGCAGGTGCGATTGCGTGCGGCTCCACAGATGGGTAAGAAAGCGGGCGGCTCCGCTTGCGGCGCGATTCATGGGCAGTGTGTTGGCAGCGCAGGTGAGAGTGAGAGAGCAGGCTCAGTGTGGCAGCTGGCCAATCAGCTAGCCGGGAGCGGGGGAGCAGAGAGATGAGATCATCTCTCACCGCCCGTGCCTGCCCTGCATTCCTGCAGTGACTTCCGCCCTCACTGTGCAGGCAGCAGAGAGATTACATTATCTCTCTGCTGCCTGACTCTGGGAGTCTGGGACACAGCAAGAGACAACCAAAACTACACCTTAGCAGGCAAGTTGGTGACAATCCGCAAGGTGTGGCAGGCGACGTGGTAAGTGACAATCCGAAAATTGTGGCAGGTGACGTGGCAAATGACAATCTGCATCTGGTGGCAGGCAAGTGACAATCAGCAAGGTGTGGCAGGTGACGTGGCAAGTGACAATCCGCAAGGTGTGGCTAGTGACAATCCGCAAGGTGTGGCAGGTGATGTGGCAAGTGACAATCCACAAGGTGTGGCAAGTGACAATCCACAAGATGTGGCAGGTGACGTGGCAAGTGACAATCCGCAACGTGTGGCAAGTGACACACTCAGGGCTCCCACTAATTGCAGGCGACGGTGGCAAGTGACACACTGGGGACTCCCACTGATTCTGCATTGAACGATTTAATTTTATATTACAATGTAATAATAGAAATAATGCGCTTCAATCATCCTGACACCATAACAACAATGGTGCCGGGATGATTGAAGCACCGACACCAACCATTTCCCCCGATAAATTTCCCACAAAAAAACATATTTTTTGGCAGTGCCCCTCCCGAGAAAAGACTCTGGATCCGCCCCTGCGATCAGGTACACGGCTTACGGGCACAGTGAAGCATGGGCACAGTGAGACACGGGCACAGTGAGGCATTGGGCACAGTGAGACACGGGCACAGTGAGGCATTGGGCACAGTGAGACACGGGCAGAGTGAGGCATTGGGCACAGTGAATCACAGGCACAGTGAGACAAGGGCACAGTGAGGCACGGGCACAGTGAAGCACGGGCACAGTGAAGCATGGGCACAGTGAAGCACGGGCACAGTGAGGCATGGGCACAGTGAGGCATGGGCACAGTGAGGCATGGGCACATAACCAATATTATTTATTGTTATCCCTCCTATTATTTTTATACAGTATGGGGTAGATCAGTATTTTGACTTGATTTGTGACTTGACCAAAATAAATGACTTGACTTGACTTGCTTGACTTCTAGCAGGGACTCGACTTGACTTGCTTGCTTTTCGTCACAGTAACTTGGGACTTGCTTGAGACTTGAAGGTTAAGACTTGAGACTTGCTTGTGACTTGCACATGTGTGACTTACTCCCATCCAGATACCTGCTAGCACCTGCGTTTTGCCCCTCCGTCCAGCCCAGCCCACCCAAGTGCAGTATCGATCGATCACTGTCACTTACAAAACACAACACACATAACTGCAGCGTTCACAGAGACAGGCCTGATCCCTGCGACTCCAGTGCTGTAGGAGGTGATTTCACCCCCACAGTTAAAAAAAAGAGCATATATGCGGAAGCATGGGGGCAGCAGGGGCGGAGGAGCGATTTTGCTCCTAATGCCGCATACATACGGTCAAAATTCGGACGGAGGCATGCCCGTGGAAAAGTCAGATCGTGTGTACACGGCATAACTTTTGCGGGAGGATGCCCCCATGCTTCGGCATATATAAATGGTGCATGTATGCCCATCATTAGAAGTGGGTGAATGAAGGGAGGTATTCTAATGGTGGGCATACCCACCGATCAATCTCTTTTTTTCGTTCAGCCAACAGGCTGCATGAAAAAAAAGATTACAATACATGTTCAACAAGGACCAGCAACGTACTGGTATGTTGTTGGACTTTGAATGGTTATACCAGAATGATGCCTGCGGGTTTAGGTATCATCTTGGTATCATTCTTTTCAGCCAGCGACCGGCTTTAATGTAAAAGTGATCCTAGCGGCTAATATATATATATTAGTATATTAGTGTATATTGTGCAGGAGGCACACTACGCCCGCTGTAAGTGCTGCAGATGCCTGCCTGTGTTACACAACAGGAAAACATAGCAATAAGGGCTAGCTTCAGGTGTATATTGTGCAGGAGGCACACTACGCCCACTGTAAGTGCTGCAGATGCCTGCATGTGTTACACAACAGGAAAACACAGCAATAAGGGCTAGCTTCAGGTGTATATTGTGCAGGAGGCACACTACGCCCGCTGTAAGTGCTGCAGATGCCTGCCTGTGTTACACAACAGGAAAACACAGCAATAAGGGCTAGCTTCAGGTGTATATTGTGCAGGAGGCACACTACGCTCACTGTAAGTGCTGCAGATGCCTGTTAGTGTAACACAAAAAAAAAAAAAACACGAGCAATAAGGGGTAGCTTCAGGTGTATACTGTGCAGGAGGCACACTACGCCCGCTATAAGTGCTGCAGATGCCTGCCTGTGTTGCACAACAGGAAAACACAGCAATAAGGGCTAGCTTCAGGTGTATATTGTGCAGGAGGCACACTACGCCCACTGTAAGTGCTGCAGAAGACTGTTAGTGCAAAACAAAAGAAAAAAAACCACGAGCAATAAGGTGTAGCTTCAGGTGAATACTGTGCAGGAGGCACACTACGCCCGCTGTAAGTGCTGCAGATGCCTGCCTGTGTTACACAACAGGAAAACACAGCAATAAGGGCTAGCTTCAGGTGTATATTGTGCAGGAGGCACACTACACCCGCTGTAAGTGCTGCAGATGCCTGCCTGTGTTACACAACATGAAAAAAACAGCAATAAGGGCTAGCTTCAGGTGTATATTGTGCAGGAGGCACACTACGCCCGCTGTAAGTGCTGCAGATGCCTGCCTGTGTTACACAACAGGAAAACACAGCAATAAGGGCTAGCTTCAGGTGTATATTGTGCAGGAGGCACACTACGCCCGCTGTAAGTGCTGCAGATGCCTGCCTGTGTTACACAACAGGAAAACACAGCAATAAGGGCTAGCTTCAGGTGTATACTGTGCAGGAGACTTAGCAAAAATAACACTGACACTGTCCCCTGCCTATCCTTCTCTGTCCCTGCACGCCAACACACTGTAAATGCACAAGGTTTAGCAAAGAATATCACTGACACTGTCCTTGCCTCTCCTTCTCTCTCCCTGCACACAAGGTTTAGCAAAGAATATCACTGACACTGTCCCTGCCTATCCTTCTCTCTCCCTGCACACAAGGTTTAGCAAATAATATCACTTACACTGTCTCTGCCTATCCTTCTCTCTCCCTGCACGCCGGAATACACTACACAAGGCCGCCGCGCTGGCGGCCTTTTATAGTGTGGGGCGTGTACTAAACCCCCCTGAGCTATAATTGGCCACAGGCATCCTGCCTGTGGCCAATTATGGCTCTCCTCACTGCTGGCGCTGTGATTGGCCAAGCATGCGGGGTCACAGTGCATGCTTGGCCAATCACAGCGCCGGGATTGCACTGCGATGGCGCAGTGTATTGTCGGCCGTTTGCGTCACTCGAATTTGGCGCGAACGGCCCAAAGCGTTCGATCTTCGTCGAACGATCGAACAGCCAATGTTCGAGTCGAACGTATGTTCGACTCGAACACCGAGCTCATCCCTACCCTTCAGCTGTGCGGAGCCCCGCAATATTGCCAAATGTGCGGGCGTATCTATTTTCCGGCGCTCAGTGGGTGGAGTCGTGACATCAGAGGACTCCTCCGCCCACCACTACACTCCCCTCACCAGCCAGCGTTGCCAGGGGAGACTGAAGTGCATGTACAGGAGTGAGCGCATTCTGTGAAGCAGAGCACGCTCATGTGCAGGAGTAACAGCAATCGAAAGAGGTTTAAATGTAAAGAAAGGAGTGGGGGATGGGAATAAACAAAGCCTCTTAGGCTCCTGCATGAGATATGCAAATCACCTGTCACTCACAGCAGGGGGGAAGAATAGACTGGGTTTTCTCTGTTCCTTTTATCTCACTGAAAAAAGATAAGAGGACTGCTCAGAGCTGGATTAACTTTGTGGCAAGACTGGGCAGATGATACTGTATGAAATCCTAAAGAAAAAAAGACTAGGATTTTTATAACAGCTTACCTGTAAAATCCTTTTCTTGGAGTACATCACGGGACACAAAGCAGCATATTAATTACTATGTGGGTTATAGAGCTTACCTTCAGGTGATGGACACTGGCACACCCAAGACAGGAAGTCCCCTCCCTATATAACCCCTCCCATATCGGGAGTACCTCAGTTTTGTAGCAAAGCAATAAGTGTCCCCAAAGAGGGGTGGGAGCTCTGTGTCCCATGATGTACTCCAAGAAAAGGATTTTACAGGTAAGCTGTTATAAAAATCCTAGTTTCTTTATCGTACATCACGGGACACAGAGCGGCATAGTAATTACTATGTGGGATGTCCCAAAGCAATGCCAAAATGAGGGGAGGGAGACACCATAATAAGCTGGGCGCCATCAGGCACGAGGATCTATACTGCGGCCTGCAGCACACTGCGCCCAAAGGCGATATCCTCATGACCTCTTACATCCACCTGATAAAATTTAGTGAATGTGTGGACTGAAGACCAAGTTGCGGTCTTACAGATTTGAGCCAACGAGGCCTGGTGATGCACTGCCCAAGAAGCGCCAACTGCTCTAGTAGAGTGCGCTTTAATTTTAAATGGAGGTATCTTCCTTCTAAGACCATAGGCTTGAATAATAACCTGCCGAATCCACTTAGAAATAGTAGATTTCGACGCTGTCTGACCCCTTCTGGGGCCTTCTGGCAGAATAAATAAAACATCAGTTTTCCGAATCATAGCAGTAGCTTTAAGATAGGCTTTAACAGCTCTTACTACATCCAACGAATGTAATAATTTCTCTTCCACCGAACTAGGTTTGGGAAAGAAGGAAGAACCACATCTTGGTTCAAATGAAAACTTGACACGACAAGACAAAGCTGCTAATTCCGATACCCTCCTGGCTGAGGATATAGCTACCAAGAACACTAATTTCCTGGTAAGGAGCACTAAAGGAATGTGGAGTAATGGTTCAAAAGGTTGTCTTTGAAGAACTGATAGAACCAAGTTTAAGTCCCATGGACATATGGGAGACCTAACTGGTGGGTTGATTCGAGTCACACCCTGCAAAAAGGTCTTTACTAGCGAATGTGTAGCTAGTGGCCTTTGAAAAAATATCGATAAGGCCGAAACCTGTCCCTTAATAGTACTTAAGGCTAGGTTTTTGTCAACAGCCCACTGTAGGAAGTCAAAAATTCTGCCTATGACGTACTTCTGAGGATGCCATTTCTTGGCCTCACACCATGCTACATACTCCTTCCAAACTCTATAATATATATGTCTAGATACTGGATTTCTAGCATTGATTATTGTAGACACCACTGTGTTAGAGAGACCTCTCTCTTTTAGATTGTGGGATTCAATAGCCAGACCGTTAAATTTAGAGTTTGTAAAGAAGGGTGGTATATCGGACCCTGCGTGAGCAGGTCTGGCCGAAGGGGAAGGGTCCAAGGCTTGCCCACAGACATTCTTACAATCTCTGCGTACCAGGATCTCCGAGGCCATGCTGGGGCTACCAGAATCACCGGCCTCTTTTCCATCCTGACTCTGCGGAGGAGTCGAGGTACTAACTGCAGCAGAGGAAACGCATATATTAGTACGAACTGATCCCATGGGAACACCAGTGCATCCGATCCGCAAGCGAGCGGGTCCCTTGTCCTGGACACAAAGCTGCTCAATTTCGTGTTGAACCTGGATGCCAATATATCTACATCTGGTGCCCCCCATCTCTGACATATTGTCCGAAAGATGTCGGGGTGAAGAGACCATTCCCCTGGGGATAACTACTGCCGACTCAGGAAGTCTGCTTTCCAATTCTCTATTCCTGGAATAAAGATAGCGGATATGCATGGGACATGTCTTTCTGCCCATATCAGGATATGATTCACCTCCTTCTGGGCCGCACCGCTCTTGGTGCCCCCTTGGTGATTGATGTATGCCACAGCTGTGGCATTGTCTGATTGGATCCTGACAGGGAAACCATGCAGCTTGGAAGTCCATGCTTCCAGGGCCAAACGTGCCACCCGAATTTCCAGCAGGTTGATGGGCAAGGTCTTCTCGATATTCGACCACTTTCCCTGGAGTGACCATTGCTCCAGTACTGCCCCCCAGCCTAGAAGGCTGGCAATGCATCTGTAGTTACTATCTTCCAAGAGATTGGAATGAACGACTTTCCCTTTTGTAAATTTTGGGGTATCAACCACCAACATAGACTCCTGCGTACTGACGACGTCAGGGACATTGGGAAGTCTAGGGCTTGAACCTTTTTCTTCCAGGCGGATAGGATGGCATTCTGTAATTTCCTTGAATGGAATTGAGCATATGGAACTGCTTCGAATGAGGCCATCATCTTTCCCAGCAACCGCATGCAAAGACGAATGGATGGCTGTCTCTTTGCACAGATCGCTTGAATTAGCTCCCTCGTAGATGGTCCACATCTTCTTCCCCGAGGCCCGGGTACCGTCCATTTTGGCATTGAAGCACTTTGGACGGATCCGGAATAGCTCGCCTTTAGGCCTCAAAGACCATACGCAGAGCTAACTTGAATACATGCTTAACCGTGACCAACACCTTTAGACACTGGCAACAAAACTGAGGTACTCCCGATATGGGAGGGGTTATATAGGGAGGGGACTTCCTGTCTTGGGTGTGCCAGTGTCCATCACCTGAAGGTAAGCTCTATAACCCACATAGTAATTACTATGCCGCTCTGTGTCCCGTGATGTACGATAAAGAAAATTGTGTTTACATCCACTTTAACCGCTTAAGAACGGCCGCACGCACTTATACGTCGACAAAATGGCACGGCTGGGCAGATGGGCCTACAGGTACTTCCCTTTAAGATTCGGCATTGTGGGTGCGCGCCCGACGCGAGCTCGACCGCGGAGTCGATGGTCGCAGGGATACCCGCGATCGTCTCACAAAGAGGAAGGTGAAAATGCTGATGTAAACAAGAATTTCCTCAGTCTGCCTAGTGACAGGACACTGATCACAGCTCCCTGTAATCGGGAGTGGTGATCAGTGTTGTGTCACATGTAGCCCATCCCCCCTACAGTTAGAACACATCCCTAGGACACACTTAACCCCTTGACTGCCAGTGTCGTTTTTACAGCAATCAGTGCATTTTTATAGCACTGATCGCTGTATAAATGACAATGGTCCCAAAAATTTGTCAAAGGTGTCCGATGCGTCCGCCATAATGTCGCAGTCCCGATAAAAATCGAAGATCGCCACCATTACTAGTAAAAAAAAAAAAAAAATTATAAAAATGCCATAAAACTATCCCCTATTTTGTAAACACTATAACTTTTGCGCAAATCAATAAACGCTTATTGCGATTTTTTCCCCAAAAAATATGTAGAAGAATACGCTTTGGCCTAAACTGAGGGAAGAAATGTTTATTTTTTTATATATTTTTGGGGGATATTTATTATAGCAAAAAGTAAAAAATATTGTTTTTTTTTCAAAATTGACGCTTTATTTTTGTTCATAGCGCAAAAAATAAAAACCGCAGAGGTGATCAAATACCACCAAAAGAAAGCTCTATTTGTGGGAAAAAACGTCAATTTTGTTTGGGAGCCACGTCGCACGACCGTGCAACTGTCAGTTAAAGCGACGCAGTGCCGAATCTCAAAAAGTGCTCTGGTCTTCGGCCAGCCAAATGGTCCGGGGCTGAAATGGTTAAGCTGCACCCAGCGTCATAAACCTCTTATGCCGCGTACACACGATCATTATTCACGGCGGTTTAAAAACCGCCGTGAATAATGACATTTTAAACGAGGGAACAGCTTGTTCCCCACACACGGTCATTTTTTCTCGTCATTTTTTAAAATGACGAGAAAAACTATCGTCTATGGGCTCCGCGGCAGTGTTTCCCTATGGGAAACACTGCCGCGGAAGAAATGTCAGGAAAAACGACGAGAAAAATGAGAACATGTTCTCATTTTTCTCATCGTGATTAATGCCGTTTTTCCTGTCGGGAAAAACGGCAAAAAGCCCACAGACGATCGTTTTTCTCGTCCAAAGGAAAAAATTTAATTTTTCCCGACGGGAAAAATGATCGTGTGTACGCGGCATTAAAGGGCCAAGATGTTAATCAAGTACTTGCCAATATCTACTTTTTTGTGCCATGCGGTTTGAGTTTGTACATTTTGTATGGGCTCAAATCACACAGCACAAAAAAAAATAATTGGTTTTCGTATCAGAGCATTAGTACAAGTACTACTTGTGCGATCGCTTAGTATTGGCACAGCCCCTAGCCTCACAGTGCCTAAAACATGGTAAAGAACCTGTCAGAGGTATCCAAGCAGCCACTGAATGTTTTTGAATGTGCAAGTTAAAAAGTTTACATCCTCACTTAGGGCCAGCACCATAGAAAATGCAGTCCAGATGGTTTTTTTGCATGCATTTTAATGCGTTTTTGGTGCAGTCCAGTGTCCCCCCCCCCATTCCTAACCTTAAATAAGGGCATGTGTGTGTTTTTATGCGTTTTACAGCGTTCCAGTACCATGCCGTGCAGAAAAAGAATGCAGCATGTTCTGATTTTTTTCCCTGTAACTGGAAGCACTGGTGTGAACTATGCCATTGAAAACGAATCTACTTTCCATGCATTTTTTGATGCAGAAAAAATAAAAATACACACTGGACTGCATGTGATATGAACTGGCCCTTAAGCAGTAACTCATAAGCATGTGTACACCATGGGGGGGGTTTACTAAAACTGGGAGCATAAAGAATCTGGTGTAGCTGTGCATGGTATTCAATCAGCTTCTACCTTCAGCTTGCTCAATTTTGACAAAAAAACCTGGAAGCCGATTGGCTGTGTATGCGGACACCGTCACTGTCGTGCAGATTTCAAATGCGAAAGCGGCTGCAAGCATGAGGCCCCCCTCCCGCTGTTACAGGAAAAGAGGCTGTTTGGGGGGGGGGGGAGGTTTTCTTGAACATGTTAAATATTACACCTTAAATCAGTGTTTCTCAACTCCAGTCCTCAAGGCGCACCAACAGGTCATGTTTTCAGGTTTTCCATTATTTTGCACAGGTGATTTGATCTGTTTCACTGCCTTAGTAATTACCACAGCAGCTTCATCTGAGGGAAATCCTGAAAACATGACCTGTTGGGGCTCCTTGAGGACTGGAGTTGAGAAACACTGTCTTAAATATAGGAGAAACCTGTTCAAAAGCTGAACCCATCCTTTATGAAAACCTGTCATGTTTACATCCTATGAGCAGGAACGTTTATTCACAAACTGAAATGTTGGTATACAGCTCAGAGCCGCCACAATTCAGAGGGTGAAATAGTCCGGGGGCTTCATATCTTCACAATTCCAGAACATGGAACACAGAAATGTTGGCAGATGATTTCTATAAGAGGATTGTATATATAAAAAGTCATCCACTTACCAAAAGAGCCAACATCTTCCCTGAATGGGACGTAGGAAACGCCCATTATTGTTGCCTTTGGGCTAACCTTTCCAACAACTTCTACAACTCCGGATAATTCTTCATCCAGCTTTGAAAAAAAAAAAAAAATTCTATTAATAATTTAGACTTAAAAATAGGATTTTTATAACAGCTTACCTGTAAAATCCTTTTCTTGGAGTACATCACGGGACACAGAGCGACATAGTCATTACTAATGGGTTATATAGATACCGTCAGGTGCTGGCACTGGCAACTTCCAAAACCGGAAGTACCCTCCCCTATATAAGCCCCTCCCATCCGGGAGCACCTCAGTTTTGTAGCAAAGCAATAAGTGTCCCCAAAGAGGGGCGGGAGCTCTGTGTCCCGTGATGTACTCCAAGAAAAGGATTTTACAGGTAAGCTGTTATAAAAATCCTATTTTCTTTCTCGTACATCACGGGACACAGAGCGACATAGTCATTACTAATGGGATGTCCTAAAGCAATGCCAAATGAGGGGGGGGATACACCATATATAAGCTGAGCGCTATCAGACATGAGGATCTTTTGCGGCCTGCAACACACTGCGCCCAAAGGCGACATCCTCCTGACTTCTAACGTCCACCTGGTAGAACCTAGTAAACGTGTGAACTGAAGACCATGTTGCGGCCTTACAGATTTGAGCCAGGGAGGCCTGGTGATGCACTGCCCATGAAGTTCCAACTGCTCTCGTGGAGTGCGCTCTAACTTTGAACGGAGGCGGTCTCCTTCTCAAGCCATAAGCTTGCATAATGACCTGTCGAATCCACTTGGCTAAAGTAGATTTTGACGCTGCCTGACCCTTTCTGGGGCCTTCCGGCAGAATAAACAAAGTATCCGTTCTGCGAATCTGAGCAGTGGCTTTTAGATAAGCTTTAACTGCTCTTACTACATCCAAAGAATGCAATAACTTTTCCTCTACCGAAGTAGGTTTGGGGAAAAAAGAAGGAAGAACCACATCTTGGTTCAAATGAAACCTCGATACCACCTTAGGAAGAAAGGCTGGATGAGGACGTAACACTACTCTGTCCTTATGGATAACCAGATATGGCTCCTTACAGGACATAGCTGCTAATTCCGATACTCTTTTAGCCGAACAAATGGCTACTAGAAAAATCAATTTCCTGGTGAGAAGCACCAAGGAAATATGCTGTAATGGTTCAAATGGTTGTTTCTGTAGAACTGACAGAACCAAGTTTAGATCCCATGGACATATGGGAATATTAACCGGAGGACTAATACGCATCACTCCTTGTATAAAGGCTTTGACTAGTGAATGCGAAGCCAAGGGCCTTTGAAAAAATATTGACAAGGCCGAAATCTGACCCTTGATAGTACTCAAGGCAAGCTTCCTATCTACAGCCCACTGTAGGAAGTCCAGAATCCTACCTATTACGTACTTATGTGGATGCCATTTCTTGGCCTCACACCACGCGATGTACGCCTTCCAGATTCTATAGTAGATCTGCCTGGATACCGGCTTCCTGGCATTGATCATGGTAGATACCACAGCATTAGAGAGCCCTCTCTTTTTTAGAATGTGGGCTTCAATAGCCAGGCCGTCAAACCTAGGGCTGGTAAGGAAGGGTGGTATATCGGTCCTTGCGAAAGCAGGTCCGGACGACGTGGGAGAGTCCAAGGACTCCCCACTGAAATTTTACAATCTCCGCGTACCACGCTCTTCGGGGCCACGCTGGAGCCACCGGAATCACTGGTTTCTTTTCTACCCTGATTCTGCGGAGTAATCGAGGTAACCATTGTGGCGGTGTGAATGCATATATCAGCTTGAACTGATCCCAAGGGAACACTAGGGCATCCGAGCCGCAAGCTAGGGGATCCCTTGTCCGAGAGACAAACCTGTCCCCCTTTGCGTTGAATCTGGATGCTAGAAGATCTACATCCGATGTTCCCCACCGCTGACATATTGTCCAGAAAACCTCGGGGTGAAGGGACCCTTCCTCTGGGCCTAATTGCTGGCGACTTAGAAAGTCCGCCTTCCAATTCTCCACTCCTGGAATGAATACCGCAGATATGGCTGGGACATATTTTTCTGCCCATTTCAGGATGTAATTTACTTCCCTCTGGGCTGCACGACTCCTGGTGCCCCCCTGATGATTGATATATGCCACTGCTGTGGCATTGTCTGATTGAATTCTGACAGGGGACCCTTGGAGTTTGGATGTCCATGCTACTAGGGCATACTGGGCTGCTCGTATCTCTAAGAGATTGATGGGCAGGGCCTTTTCTGCATCCGACCATCTGCCCTGGAGAGACCATTGCTCCAGTACTGCTCCCCAGCCTATAAGGCTGGCATCTGTAGTGACCACCTTCCAAGAAATCGGACTGAAGGATTTCCTTTTTTCCAGATTCTGGGGAACCAACCACCAACGGAGGCTCTTGCGAACGGAAGGGGACAAGGACATTGTAAGTCTAGGGCCTGAACTTTTTTGTTCCAGGCTGACAGTATGGCCCCTTGCAAATTCCTTGAATGGAATTGACCGTAGGGTACTGCTTCGAATGATGCCACCATCTTTCCCAGCAGCCTCATATACAGGCGTATGGACGGCTGTCTTTTTTGTACCCACTAAGTGGATCAAATCTTTCAAAGACAACACCTTTCCTCGAGGCAAGAATATTTTTCTCTGGCCTGAATCCAACCTTAGCCCCAAGTATTCCAGACTTTTGACTGGTTTTTAGGGGTGACTTGTCTCGGTTGATAATCCAACCGTGAGATTCCAGATACTTGATTGTCTTGTGAACGACCACGTCTAGTTTTTTCACTGAGTGGTCTATCAGCAACAAGTCATCTAGATATGCCATTATAATTACACCTTGTGTTCTTAGATTGGCCAATAAAGGGCCAGAATTTTTGTAAACACTCGTGGTGCTGTGGCCAAACCGAAGGGTAAGGCTCTGAACTGAAAATGGCGCCCTTCTACTGCAAAGCGTAGAAATTTTTGGTGGCCTGGAAAGATGGGAATGCGCAAATAAGCATCTTTGATGTCGATCGCGGCTAACCAATCCTCCCCTTGTAGGGCAGTGGCCACCGATCGGATTGACTCCATTGGAAAGTCCTGATATACAGGAATTTGTATAGCCCTTTTAGAATTAATATGGGCCTCCCGTCCGCGTTTGCTTCGGGACTGTAAAGAGGTTTGAGTAAAACCCGAACCCTCATTCTTCCAGGGGAACCTCCATAATTACTCCTTGGAGCAATAGTTGTTCTAGTGCCAACAGGAGGGACTCTCTCTTCCGGGGATCCCTTGGCACGTTTGACCTCAAAAATGGGAAGGAGGAGAGTCTTTTAACTCCAAACTGTATCCCAAACATACTGCGGAGAGCACCTATCTGTCTTGATCGTGTCCCGCCAGGTCTCTTGCGAACAACTGGAGTCCTCCCCCCACCCGACTGAGTGGGGGCTTCAATGAATTTAACTTTGGGGGAGGTTTTGTACCTCCCCTGACCCAGGGTTTCTCATTACCCTGCTATTGTCCCTGTTTTTTACCCCCGGGAATTGACCGAGGAGGCCGTCGGAACTGTTACACAGCCGATGCCCCAGGGACTGGAGAAGCAGGCCTCTTAAAGAGGGACCTCTAACTCTGTTTTTAACCGGCAAGAGCGTATTTTTACCGCTGGAAATTTTCTGGATATATTTGTCCAGGTTTTCCCTGAATAAGCGTTCACCATGAAATGGGACGCTAACCAGCCATTCTTTACAGGGAGCTTCAGCAGACCAGTTTTTGAGCCATAGAAGCCTACGCATATGTACTATAGACAGCGTAAGGCGGGAGGCCTGATGGACTGAATCCTTTATGGCGTCAACCGCAAAGCCTAAGGCTCTAGGTAGATCAGCTAGGGCAAAGCCTGCTGATCTGTCAAGTCCCTCAAGACCTGTTTCAACTGATCCTTCACTGCTTAGCAGACCCCAATAGCTGCTACTGCTGGTTGTGTCACCAAGCTTGCTGTAGAAAGAAGCAGATTTTCATAAGGACTCCAATCTTTTATCTATTGGGTTCTTGAACATTTGGACATTATCCACTGGACATGTCAGTGATTTATACATACAAGAGATGGCTGCGTCCACTGTAGGGACCTTCCATTTTTTTTTTTTTTTTTTTTTTTTTGATGAACTTATCCTCCATGGGATAGACCACCGGAAATCTCTTGGGGGAATAAATATTTTCTCAGGATGTTCCCAATCCTGGTAAATGAGCCCTTTCAGTAAAGGGTGAAGTGGAAAAGAACAGACAGTCTGGGGGCTTCTAGCGACCCCAACGAGGATACAGTAGTGGTTGATGGTTCCGCAAGGTGCATTTTTAAATGCTGATCGGACCATGTTAGTCAGAGACTGAACCCATAATCTTTCAGCTTGAGATGCTGAGAAAAGGTTCCCCCACTGTTGATTCCTCTATAACAGAATCAACCTCATCCTGATCCCCTTCAGGCAGGTCGATCCCTGTATGGGACTGTTGCTCTGCTAACAGGCACTCTGAAGGAGGAGACGGAGATCGGGCGTGCTTTCCCTGACAGGGAGGCAGCGATAAATGTTGACAATCTCTCTCTAATCCTCCCAGAGCTGAGGAAAAAACCTCCTCTGTTACATACACAGGAGCAGGTGAACTGAGGACAGCCACAGTACCAAGTACCCCTGCGGGGTCTCTACGGTCACTTACCTCTGAACTTCAGGGGAGACTGGTGCAGCAAAAGTATGCCCAAGATCCTCCGAGCCCGATGAGACCCCCTTCGCTTCCTGGAAGATTCAGTTCTGGAGCTTCTGGACGGCATATTCCTAAGCCTAAAGCTGAGGTATTCCAGCCGTAATACACCACTTTTACTGAGAATAGTCTAGCACAATTGCTGCTATATCACAGTTGGTGTCTACTAATGTGCCTTTCTAGGGGATGCCTGTATCAACCGCTTGCTGTATGCCCTTTTTTAAATGTTGCCAGCTCTGTCTCTGTACTTCATAGCCAGCTCACCAGACAAAACTGTGGTTTTTACATGCTGGGACGCCCGCACATGCGCAGAAGCGCTGCGGCGCACACAGAGCGTCATCCCCCAGGCTCCGCCCCCTTTCCTGGCTCACCTCTATATATAGAGGCGCGTGCACACGCACGGGCGCGGCCACGTGCGCCTTCGGCGCTAATTTTGAAAAATGGAGACTAGGGACAAGAGCCAGGGCCCCTCTTTGCCGCAGGCCGGGGGATGGACGAGCATTGCAACATGGCAGAGGAAGCAGTTTCCCATAAGAGAACTCACCATCTGCCTGGACTTGCTCTGCTGAGAAGAAACTAGTCCACATGACAAGAAAACATTCCACAGCTGCCTCTAGTGGACAAACACAGGTACCGCAGTCTAATATCTTAAATATATATAAAAAAAAAATTTTTTTTTTTTTTCTTGACCACCATTAAAAATTATTACATTTTTTTAGTAGTTACAGGCATGCACAGAATTTTGCGGGAATACCATTAGGTAACAGACAGAAAGACAAATTAGGCTTGGGGGTCCCCCAATAGAACCAAGTTCCTGGGGGCCCCCACTTACCTGTTCCCCGCCGCAGGACTTTGTTTGGTCCACAAAAGCCCAAACTTCACCTATCACGGCAGGCATTGTAATCAAACCTTCAGGGACCGGGTTCCCAAGGATTCCACTCCCCTGGACCTGTATAGCACCCTGCACAGAAAACATCTTGGTCGTGGGTATGACCAGAGCTCTGGATCCCAGGGTCCAGCTCTCCTAAGAGAAGCATTACAGGCAAAACCTTGCTCTTCTCTGCAAGGCCCGGGTACCGACCGTTTAGCTATGAAGCTTTTTTGGTCGGATCCGGAATAGCTTACTGAGGCCCAAAAGAACCTGTACGCAAGCTCAGTGAAAAACACATGTTTCTTCTTGGCCAACACCTTAGACACTGGCAAAAAACTGAGGTGCTCCCGGATGGGAGGGGCTTATATAGGGGAGGGTACTTCCGGTTTTGGAAGTTGCCAGTGCCAGCACCTGACGGTATCTATATAACCCATTAGTAATGACTATGTCGCTCTGTGTCCCGTGATGTACGAGAAAGAAAGGGACTTTACTCATAACTTAAAAAAACAAATCATGTTCTTTAGCAAAAAACATACATCCCACATTAATTCTACTACCAAAATTAGTGTGTGCCTCCAGTATCATTCCCGTTTCTTCTTTCTGGAGGTGGCCATTTTGCTGAAGCCCAGAGCCCCTGAGCAGCAGTAAATCTTTGGGCTGTCAGCAGATCGCCCTCTACAAATCGTGCCAAAAATGGAGAGCAACCGAGTATGTGCAGAGCAACGCGAGACAGCATATTACTGGATTTGAAACAGTATAGACACTTATTTTTAATGTTTATACCTGCAAAAGGGAGCAGCCTAGAAGGACTTAACTCCTTCAGATCCGCGCTATAGTCGAATGACGGCTACAGCACGGACCTACTTTGCCGGGAGGCCATCAATAGACGTCCTCCCCTTTGCATGCTCACAGCGCCCCCCCTGCAGGGCGCACGCTGTGATCACCGAGTCAGAGACTCAGGTGATCGGAGTACGGGGCCGATCCCGACTCCTTACCACGTGATCAGCTGTCAACCAATGACAGCTGATCACGTGAAGTAAACAGATCGGCAAGCAGTATTTTTTTCTCCTCACACTGACAGTGGCTTCTGTGCAAGAGTCATCGGTCCGGAAGAGGATAGACACAGGCACCTCATCTGTGCCCACCAGTACCCACAGTAGGGATGCACCAAAATTTCGGCCACCGAAACATATCGGCCGATAATGGCTCTTTCGGCAAAAAGCCGAAAGAGAAATTAGGCCGATACTGGAGCTAAAATTGGGGCAGGGCCTGGGCGGGGCTCCACCCCCCGCCCCTGGTGCCGCCCATTACGGGGGTGTCGATGTGGGAGAGGAGAGCCGCTGCCGCCTGTTACATAACAGCTTTCATTTCAATAGCTGTGTGTTCCCTGCTGCGCGCCATCACATAAGCCCCTCCTCTTTGTCCGGGCACTTTGATAGACAGATCACCCGTCCAAAGTTCCCTGGACAAGGGGGAGGGGCTGTATGTGGTGGCGCACCGCAGGGAACACACAGCTATTGAAATGAAAGCTATTATGTTACGGATGCTCTAATCACCAAGAGGCAGCGGCTCTCCTTTCTTCCCCTGCCCAGGTAGGCTGAACTGGGGACTAGTGATGAGCCGAACACCCCCGGGTTCGGTTCGCACCAGAACCCGCGAACGGACCGAAAGTTCGTACGAACATTAGAACCCTATTAAATACAATGGATGCGAACGTTCGAATTCTAAAGTGCTAATTATAACGACTATTATGCATGTTATTGTCCTAAAAAGGGTTTGGGAACCCGGGTTCTGCACCAGGGGACATGTATCAATGCAAAAAGAAGTTTTAAAAACGGTCGTTTTTCGGGAGCAGTCATTTTAATGATGCATAAAGTGAAAAAAAAAAGTCAAATATTCCTTTAAATATCGTACCTGGGGGGTGTCTAAAGTATGCCTGTGAAGTGCCACGTGTTTCCCGTGTTTAGAACTGTCCCTGCACAAAATGACACTTCTAAAGGAAAAAAAAGCCATTTAAAACTGCTTGCGGCTTTAATGTAATGTCTGGTCCCGGTAATATGGATGAAAATCTTTAAGAAAAATGGCATAGCTACCCCATGACCCCCCCCCCCCCTACCCCAGCCCATTACCAGCCCCTTTGGGTCTTGTATGGATATTAAGGGGAACCCCGCACATAAAATAAAAAAGGCCCTATATACTCTGAACAGCCGTATACAGGCGGTGCATACAAGACAGGGACTGTAGGTTTGTTCTTATGTAGAATCTGTTTGTAATTTTGAACAGGTACATTGTTTAAGTGTAGCTCCAGCCCAAAAATCTATTTTTAAACTCTTTGGAAAACATAGGTAAGGGTTATCACCCCTGTAACATTTGTTTTGCTGTCTGTGCCCCTGTTCAGAACATTTCACCTCACTTTCCGTCCCAATGACAACTGTTTTTGAAATGTGGTGTTTTTCTTGAAACAAGGAATGGTGATAAAGCATCAGTACAGAGGAGACACCTTTCTCCCATATTAATTCTTACAGGAGAGAATTTTCCTTCCAAGGGGTAGATTTCCTCTCACTTCCTGTTGTCTTCTTGCGTTTGCAAGTAGGAGTCGTTTGTAAGTTGGATGTTTGAAAGTAGGGACCTGCCGTATATACTCTGCAGAAATAGGCCCCTTAGTTGTTGGTGTTGGCACAACACTGTAAGCACTCACAGTTACTCTTGTTTGGTGCTGGAACGCCCTGCTGTCAACTATTATATCAGGAATTTTAATTACATATAATTGTTGAACAGTGGTAGTAAAAATTGGGCCTTTGATGGTGGTGCTGGTGCCACAACACTGTAAGCCCTGACAGTTACTCTTGGTGGGCGCAGCAATGGGCCCTGCTGTGAATTATTAGATCAAGAATTGTAATTGCATGCCCCTGTTGAACAGGGGCTGAAAAATTGGGCCTTTCGTGGTGGTGGTGGTGGTGGTGGTGGTGGTGCCACAACACTGTAAGCCCTCAGAGTTACTCTTGGTGGGTGCAGGAATGGGCCCTGCTGTGAATTATTAGATCAAGAATTGTAATTACATGCCCCTTTTGAACAGGGGCTGAAAAATTGGGCCTTTCGTGGTGGTGGTGGTGGTGGCGTTGCCACAACACTGTAAGCCCTCAGAGTTACTCTTGGTGGGTGCAGCAATGGGCCCTGCTGTGAATTATTAGATCAAGAATTGTAATTACATGCCCCTGTTGAACAGGGGCTGAAAAATTGGGCCTTAGGCAATGGTGGCACAACACTACAACCCCTCACAGATACTGTACTTGGAGCACAGCAATGAGCCCTGTTGCAAAGTATTGCTTCAAAAATTGTAATGACACGCCCCTGTTAAACAGGGGCTGAAAAATTGGGCCTTAGGCACTGGTGGCACAACACTCCAACCCCTCACAGATACTGTACTTGGAGCACAGCAATGAGCCCTATGGCAAATTATTGCTAAAAAAATTGTAATTACACGCCCCTGTTAAACAGGGGCTGAAAAATTGGGCCTTAGCCACTGGTGGCGGCACCCATAAACAAAAATGATCTTCCAAGCTATCATCATCAATCGTATCATTGAGGACTCGGAGGAGGAGGATAGCCAGTCAACATAACAGCACAGGCACTCAGCATCAGCATCAGTCTTGAAGGGATGTGACATGTTAAAATCAATTAGTCTGTTATATCAGCATCAGGTGTGTGGTAGCTGGTGGTGATCCAAGACTGGTTCATCTTGATGAAAGTCAGTCGATCAACCGAGTCGGTGGACAGGCGCACCCTGTGATCCGTGACAAATCCTCCAGCAGCACTGAATGTGCGTTCCGAAAGAACGCTGGATGCAGGACAGGCCAGTAGCTCAATTGCATACTGTGCAAGCTCTGGCCAGTGATCCATCCTCAAGACCCAGTAAGCCAGAGGATTTTCGGTGGGGAAGGTGTCCAAGTCTGACCTTGCCCCTAGATATTCCTGCACCATGTTTATCAGACGCTGGCGATGGTTGCTGGAACCGATCATACTTTGGGGCTGCGGACTAAAGAATTGTCTGAACGCATCGGTCAGACGGCCACCTTCCCCACCGCTCCTTCTTTGACTGGCCGAAGCCTCAGCAACTCGTTGTCCAGGACCAGGAGTTTGTAACCTCCCAGTCTCTGGGAACGCGTTGCACAGACCTTTCTGCAAGGCCTCCCGGAGTTGTCTCATCCTCTGCTCCCTCTGCGACGGTAACATAAGGTCCGCAACCTTACCCTTGTACCGTGGATCAAGGAGAGTGGCCAGCCAGTAATGGTCCCTCTCCTTGATCTGAAGAATACGAGGATCCTTCCGCAGACTTTGCAGGATCAGGGAGGCCATGCAGCGTAGGTTTGCTGAGGCATTCGGTCCGGAGTCCTCTGGGTCACTAAGGACAACATGATCCGCAGCCACCTCCTCCCAGCCACGTACAAGTCCACTGGTTTCTTGGGACTGTAAATCATCCCTAAAAGACTGCTGCTGATGATGCTGAGTGCCAGCCTCCACCTCCATGCTGACACAATCCTCCTCCACCTCCTCCTCCTCCTCCTCCTCCTCTTCCTGTGCGATGGGTGGGACAGAAGGAACACTGTCTGGGTAAAGGGGGCCTTGAGAGGCAAGGAAGTCCTCCTCTTCCTGCCTCTGTTCTGCCTCAAGTGCCCTGTCCATTATTCCACGCAGCGTGTGCTCCAACAGGTGGACAAGAGGTACAGTGTCACTGATGCATGCACTGTCACTGCTCACCATCCTCGTGGCCTCCTCAAATGGTGCCAGGACAGTGCATGCATCCCTGATCATGCCCCACTGGCGTGGAGAAAAAAAACCAAGCTCCCCTGACCCTGTCCTGGTGCCGTAGTCGCACAGGTACTCATTGATGGCCCTCTGCTGCGTGTGCAGCCGCTGCAGCATGGCCAACGTTGAGTTCCACCTGGTGGGCATGTCACATATAAGGCGGTTCTTGGGCAGGTTCAACTCCTTTTGCAGCTCAGCCAGGCGAGCACTGGCATTATAAGATCTGCGGAAATGCACACAGAGTTTCCTGGCCTGCCTCAGGACATCCTGTAAGCCCGGGTACCTGCCCAAGAACCGCTGCACCACCAGGTTAAGGACGTGAGCCACACAGGGCACATGGGTCAGTTGTCCCTGTCGGAGGGCGGAGAGGAGGTTGGTGCCATTGTCGCAAACCACCATTCCTGGCTTAAGCTGGCGTGGCGTCAACCACCTCTCGGCCTGGCCCTGCAGAGCAGACAGGACCTCTGCCCCAGTGTGGCTTCTGTCCCCCAAACACACCAGCGCAAGCACGGCATGGCATCTTTTTGCCTGCGTACTTGCGTAGCCCCTTGAACGGCTACGGAGCACCGCTGGTTCAGAGGACAAAGCACAGGAAGAGGCCATGGAGGAAGAAGAAGAGGAGGGGGTGGAGGAGAGAGGTGTGTCACAACCAGTAGTAGCATTATGGAGGCGTGGCGGTGGAACAACCTCCAACACTACTGCACCTTGTCCTGCATCCTTCCCAGCTGCCAAAAGAGTGACCCAATGGGCCGTGAAAGAAAGGTAACGTCCCTGTCCATGCCTGCTGGACCATGAGTCAGCGGTAATATGCACCTTACCGCTGACCGCCCTGTCCAGCGAGGCCAAGACATTGCCTTCCACATGCCGGTAGAGAGCCGGAATAGCCTTCCGTGAGAAAAAGTGGCGTTTGGGAACCTGCCACTGAGGAACCGCACATTGCACAAACTCACGGAAGGGGGCCGAGTCTACCAACTGAAAAGGCAGCAGTTGAAGCGCTAGAAATTTAGCCAAGCTAGCATTCAACCGCTGGGCATGTGGATGGCTGGGAGTGAACTTCTTTCGACGGTCCAGCAGCTGGGGCAGGGAAATTTGCCTGCTAGAATCGGACGTCGGTGTACTGCTAGCAGAGTGGCCGCAACTACTTGGCTGTGACACACCTAATTCTACACCTTCATTCCTCTCAGTGCATGTTTCAGAGAGGACTGAAGTTATAGTGGGGTTGGAGATCCCAGCTGATGCGGTGCAAGGAGAGGTCCGCTTTGTTCTTTGGTGTGGGTCTTTGAGGTAGGCTTGCCAACGAGCTGCATGGCAGGTCAACATATGTCTGGTCAGGCATGTGGTACCCAAGCGGCTGATGTTTTGGCCACGCGATATACGCTTGAGACATATGTTGCAAACAGCAGCTGTGCGATCTGATGCACTAGCCTCAAAAAAGGCCCACACCAAAGAACTTTTTGAATGACGGGCAGAGGCAGCGCCCTGCACAGGCGGAGCTCTGCGGTGTGATTCCGTCGGTGTACTGCCCTTACGCTGGCCACCAAAGGGCATCCTGCCTCGTTGGAGATGTGCCTCCTCCTCATCCTCCTCCTCCTCCTCTCTCCTATTAGGCACCCACGTGGAGTCAGTGACCTCATCATCCCCTCCCTCCTCATCACTGGAGCCAATCTGGCAGTATGCTGCAGCTGCTGGAACATGACTGCCAGATTGGTGTCCTTCTTGAGCATCCCCTCTGTCTGCTCTCACGCTACTGCCTTCCTGTAGCTGGGTTTCATCATCAGACCCTTCGAAACGCTGGGCATCCTCCTGGAGCATGTACCCAACACTGTGCTCAAACAGTTCGGGGGACTCCTCAGGAGGAGGACATGGTGGGTCTAGGGAAGGAGTGACTGATGATGAGTCTGACATTGATACCAGGGAAGAGGACGCTTTGGCAGCTGCTTTGCCAGTACCCTGAGCCTGGGTGAGAGAGGATGAGGAGGAGGAGGAGGGCTTGGTCATCCACTCTACCAAGTCTTCGGCATGATGTGGCTCAACATGTCCAGCTGCCGAAAAGAAGGACAAGCGTGTCCCATGGCCATGTGCTGATGACAATGCACCGCGTCCACGACCAGCACTGTTGCCCCCAGACACAGAGCCTGCTTGCCCTCTTTTATTGCCTCCTGACTGTCTGCCTCTCCTTGTTTGCCTTCCAGACATTCTAATGGATGGCCTGCAGGGAGATGGGAAAAAAGCAATAAGGGCTACCTTCAGGTGTCCTTCTCTGTCCCTTTACTTAAGAATTTCTAAATATGGTTGAGGATGATTGCTTTCGCACAGAATAGCACAATGACAATTTCCCTGACTGTCCAAAAAACAAGGATTTCAAAGATGGTTGATGAGGAATGCTTTAGCACAGTATAGCACAAGGAGAATTTCCCTCACTGTCCTTCCCTGTCCCTACAAACAAGGATTAGCACAGTAAAACACACTGACACTCTCCCTACCTATAGTTTTCTGTCCCTATAAAAAATGTTTTTTTAAAGATGGTTGATGATCAATGCTTTAGCACAGTATAGCACAAGGAGAATTTCCCTCACTGTCCTTCCCTGTCCCTACAAACAAGGATTAGCACAGTAAAACACACTGACACTCTCCCTACCTATAGTTTTCTGTCCCTATAAAAAATGTTTTTTTAAAGATGGTTGATGATCAATGCTTTAGCACAGTATAGCACAAGGAGAATTTCCCTCACTGTCCTTCCCTGTCCCTACAAACAAGGATTAGCACAGTAAAACACACTGACACTCTCCCTACCTATAGTTTTCTGTCCCTATAAAAAATGTTTTTTTAAAGATGGTTGATGATCAATGCTTTAGCACAGTATAGCACAAGGAGAATTTCCCTCACTGTCCTTCCCTGTCCCTACAAACAAGGATTAGCACAGTAAAACACACTGACACTCTCCCTACCTATAGTTTTCTGTCCCTATAAAAAATGTTTTTTTAAAGATGGTTGATGATCAATGCTTTAGCACAGTATAGCACAAGGAGAATTTCCCTCACTGTCCTTCCCTGTCCCTACAAACAAGTATTAGCACAGTAAAACACACTGACACTCTCCCTACCTATAGTTTTCTGTCCCTATAAAAAATGTTTTTTTAAAGATGGTTGATGATCAATGCTTTAGCACAGTATAGCACAAGGAGAATTTCCCTCACTGTCCTTCCCTGTCCCTACAAACAAGGATTAGCACAGTAAAACACACTGACACTCTCCCTACCTATAGTTTTCTGTCCCTATAAAAAATGTTTTTTTAAAGATGGTTGATGATCAATGCTTTAGCACAGTATAGCACAAGGAGAATTTCCCTCACTGTCCTTCCCTGTCCCTACAAACAAGGATTAACACAGTAAAACACACTGACACTCTCCCTACCTATAGTTTTCTGTCCCTATAAAAAATGTTTTTTTAAAGATGGTTGATGATCAATGCTTTAGCACAGTATAGCACAAGGAGAATTTCCCTCACTGTCCTTCCCTGTCCCTACAAACAAGGATTAGCACAGTAAAACACACTGACACTCTCCCTACCTATAGTTTTCTGTCCCTATAAAAAATGTTTTTTTAAAGATGGTTGATGATCAATGCTTTAGCACAGTATAGCACAAGGAGAATTTCCCTCACTGTCCTTCCCTGTCCCTACAAACAAGGATTAGCACAGTAAAACACACTGACACTCTCCCTACCTATAGTTTTCTGTCCCTATAAAAAATGTTTTTTTAAAGATGGTTGATGATCAATGCTTTAGCACAGTATAGCACAAGGAGAATTTCCCTCACTGTCCTTCCCTGTCCCTACAAACAAGGATTAGCACAGTAAAACACACTGACACTCTCCCTACCTATAGTTTTCTGTCCCTATAAAAAATGTTTTTTTAAAGATGGTTGATGATCAATGCTTTAGCACAGTATAGCACAAGGAGAATTTCCCTCACTGTCCTTCCCTGTCCCTACAAACAAGGATTAGCACAGTAAAACACACTGACACTCTCCCTACCTATAGTTTTCTGTCCCTATAAAAAATGTTTTTTTAAAGATGGTTGATGATCAATGCTTTAGCACAGTATAGCACAAGGAGAATTTCCCTCACTGTCCTTCCCTGTCCCTACAAACAAGGATTAGCACAGTAAAACACACTGACACTCTCCCTACCTATAGTTTTCTGTCCCTATAAAAAATGTTTTTTTAAAGATGGTTGATGATCAATGCTTTAGCACAGTATAGCACAAGGAGAATTTCCCTCACTGTCCTTCCCTGTCCCTACAAACAAGGATTAACACAGTAAAACACACTGACACTCTCCCTACCTATAGTTTTCTGTCCCTATAAAAAATGTTTTTTTAAAGATGGTTGATGATCAATGCTTTAGCACAGTATAGCACAAGGAGAATTTCCCTCACTGTCCTTCCCTGTCCCTACAAACAAGGATTAGCACAGTAAAACACACTGACACTCTCCCTACCTATAGTTTTCTGTCCCTATAAAAAATGTTTTTTTAAAGATGGTTGATGATCAATGCTTTAGCACAGTATAGCACAAGGAGAATTTCCCTCACTGTCCTTCCCTGTCCCTACAAACAAGGATTAGCACAGTAAAACACACTGACACTCTCCCTACCTATAGTTTTCT